>OV788324.1:11176249-12376249 GCA_928718305.1 Tetramorium bicarinatum
AGGCGGAGTACTGCCCTGTAATTGGACACCGCTAATGCATCCCGTCTTCGTTCGTCGAACGTGAATGGAATAAGGTGACTGTGAAGGAGCCGACGAGGAAATCGAAGGGAAGAAAGCGAAGGAGATGTAAGGATGGGTGTCACGTGCCGATGCGGTAAGCGTCGTTATTTAGTTTGATCGCGCAACCGATCTATTCTCCCTCCGTAGCTAGTATCTTCCGTCTCGATTCGCTCTCAACGCTTCTGCTTAGCTTTCCGTTTAGCATCACTCTCTCTCTCTCTCTCTTTCCCGACTTTTTCCAGCATCGTCCAGTCGTTGCTTTTACGCGGTTTCTTCGCCGCATAATACACTCCGTTGCATTTCCATTCGTATCTACATCGACCGTTCCACGGTTACCATTTTTATTTTCCGCGAGGTTTCCTTTCTCTCGCTTATTCGACGCTCGCTTCGTTCATTCCACCTGCCACAGTGCGCACACTTTTTTGACATGTCTTCCCCCCTCCCCCATTCCTTTCTCATTGCCCTTCCTATCTTCTTAGCGTGTATTTCCTATTTCCAGACTGAATCTCTATTCTTCAGCATCTACTTCAGCGTATATAAGGCCGTTGCCCATTTCGAACTACGATGACCCGGCGAGGACCTTGTCGTTCGATGCTGTACAATGCTATAACGTCCTCTACCGTTCTACCATACTTCGATTCAGAGCCCGCAGCTTCTGGGAGCTTTAGTTTCTCTCCCTAGTCGAAGATGCTAAGCTCGAGATAGAATCGACGATCCTCGAACGTTTCAAGAGTTCGCAATAGTACGTTCGGCACGGCCATATTTCGTTCTCGCGAAAGCGTGATAATCCGGCCGAACTTTCATTTACCAAAGATGGTGGCTCAACTCCATTCCGAAGACAAAGAGAGAAGGTAAGGAAACCAAAAAGGATGGATAGCGATAGACAGGGCCAAAGAAATTGAATCTATTATGCGATAGATTCGACCCGCTGAAACCCCAAAAGGGTTTACTTTGGATCAAACCAATATTCTTGAAAGTTAAATGTTCTTTTGGAGCTACATTACGTTATTCTTCGATAACAAGAAACTCGATCAGATCGTTCATTTAGAGATTTTGAATAAGAAGTCAATGTGACGTAATGTTATTCTCATATTGAGAATAACATTACGTCACATTGACTTCTTATTCAAAAATTCAAGGATGAAAAACTTATCCTACACCATCACCATTATTCTATCCTCAGTGTTAGTTTGAAGAAAATGTGATTGAGACTTATTGTCGATTACATTTGCAGTTCTATAACTATTACAAAGTGTATTTTATCAGTTTATAAAATATCGCGCATAAATCGAAAACTTCAATTAAATCGACATTTTTATATTGGCATACGGTTTTTTTTCGCCCAGTGAGTCAAATAACTGTGATATTAACAGACTAAAAAGTTTGACGGTAAATAGATTTATGGCGCAGTGATAACCAGGGCTTCGTTTACCAAAAGGTGAGACGAGCTCGGATGCAGGAAGGAATAGAAATTGAATATATTACGGCTGAAGCGTCGCTCTATAACGCAGGGTCGTCTATCTTACTGATTTTCTTGGCAAACTCATTCGTTCCTTAGGCAATACATTCATATCACCTTTAAACTCGACAGAATATTACCCGCTATATAACGGTTATTACCGACGAATAAACTATTCGCAAATTTCATATAAATTCGTTTGTTTCACTTTCATGCATATCATGCTTATTGGCATCTTCATCTTAACTTGATAAAATTTTTTTATGCAAATTATACTTGATCAATTTGAATAGCCACATTTTTTTCTTTTAATGTAATTGCATAAATTAAAAGAAAACACTTGCATAACTTCTTTAATTTTATTTTAATATATTATTACTTGTACATGTAAATATGTTGTACAGTAATTGCGAAATGTATATTTCTCCCTTTATTCTGCTTCTTATATGCTTTATTGCAGCATATTAAGAAGTAGAAGGCTATATCCTAAAGTTTCGAGTATTACATTAACATATCAGATTGCATAAATTTGTACGAAAATATCGCTTAAAATCACAGATATCTTGCAATGCGGCAATCTTGCAAAAAACGCGTCATATATAATATTCATCAATATTTCAGAGTGAATATAAATTCCGAAAAATCTGAATATAAAATAGTGTAAGTATTATAAAATATTTATTTAAAATATTTTTACAGAGTTGGAAATATTTGAACAGAATTATATGTATCCAGTTAACTTGGAAAAAAATATCTCCAATTTTTAGTTACTTTACTGTATGTATGTCCGAGGTTTCTCAAAAATGAAAAAAAAAACTCAAACGTTTTCTCATTGAAAGAATAATATTGAAAGAAAGAGCAAATTTAAAACATTTTAAATGGGAAAGTATTAAATCTAAATATAAAGAATGTGTGGACTACAGCGGTAAAAGAACGATATTTTTATCTACTCTCGAAGCACATATCCTACGCAGTTCAAATTAAGAAGAATGTAAAGCATCTCATCAAAGTGATATTATAATAATTAATTTTAATTATCTATTGTTATTCTAAAATTATTGAATTTATAATATTTATTTCAGACAAATATCTTATTTTATCTTCACATAAAAAAAAAATATATATATATATAAAACCAAAAACAGTATTCATTAATCAAAAACATCTTGAATATTAAAATCATACTAATTCTTTAATAATAAAGAATAAAATGTTTTCGAATAACGGCTAATTTTACAAAATTTAGTAAGTAGGCACTGTTGCATTATCATTCATTGTTTCTACAATGTCGTTAGCGTTAGCTTCGCAGCCTCCGCGAAGATATATTCTCAAAAAGGAACATAATTACAAGAAGATGATGACAAGAATGCGTAATAAAAAATTATGTTAATGCATTACGAAACCTAATTATTGACACGAATAAGTAAGAAAAGAGCACACTTAGCGACTTCGTAGTGACCTCTTATGAATTTCTTGCGTTAAGATTATTTAATGAAAGGAATAAAGCGACACGAGCGTCGTTTGAAGGTCCGACAATGCAAAGCGGAACGAAGACGGAGCAGGCAGTCTATTATGTACCGAGTCTAATAACAGCTTACGGGAGCTTACTAAAGCTTCCTGAGAGAGATTGTTACAGATATCGAGCATGGCAACAAAGAGGTAGAACCAATGGGATTTTACAAAAAAGTCCGCTCAAGAGCTTCTATTTTTTCATAGTAATTTTTGCAATCATTAATAGTTGATCGTTGCGTTTGCGCAAGAATCTGAGAGATCTTTCCGTATTAATCAGCAATTTCAAAACGTACAAAATAAACATGGAAATGAACCATATCAATATTTGCTTAATTCCCGACAACGAGAATCAAACTCAATTTTAATTCAGATTTATAGTAATGTTGCTAATAAAGAGCTATTTTATTTAAGAAGTGATCTTCAATAATCTTTACGATAGAAAGAAAAATTATATCGATTATTAACCAAATCTAGTTTATGTTTAGATTAATACTATAAATGTAAAAATATATGTACACGTAAATTATTATGGCAATAATATGTAATAATATATATTGTATTTTGATCGATTTAATAATAAAAATTCTGCAATTAAAAAAAGTAAAATATTTGTAACCAATCATTTTGACCATTTAAAATCATCATCATTGTTTTTCGGTCACGTGACCAATTTACATATGTGCGAAGATTTATTAATTTGATTTAATTTATTTGAGTTTGTTCAGGCATCACATCAATGATTCATTTTTATTGTCTTCCATTCAAGTATCTTTTTCAGGAAAAAAAGTTTTTTTATATATTCAAACAATGCTTGTCATTAAATAGAAGCATAATTAGTCAGAGATATCCTACATTATCCGACCCATGAAAATTGGACGGAAGTAGAACATTTACGAGAGTACTTTGACGAGAATGTCGATTAGTGCGACATCGTTATCTCGAAGGAACTATCGACCCGATTCAAGGAGCAACGGAGAAAACTCGGACGTCAAATGTCAACGAACGACAGTGCTCGAGTTTCGCGAAGGACGATAATTCGTCGCGCAGCAATAATCGAGAAGATCATTTGTCTTCTGCAAATCGCAAGTAAAAAGGAAAGAATAATGGCCGCCTGCTGTCCTTACCTTTCCGGAGCCCCTTGAGTTGCATAGGAGAACACCGGCAGCGTGAATCCTGTACTCTTTGTCGAGTTGCTCGTGTTGTCCTTGAATTTTCCTGCAGACAAAGAATTTAAAAACGGAAAGATTAATTTAAAGCATCTCATAAAGGCGAATACGAGACACGAGCTTCCTATAACGCTGCTAAATAAAACGCATCATAATGAATAAAATTATGATGAAAGTTGTTATCAATAGCTGAAGCGTAAAACAATGTACTATAACACCGTGAACCATGAACTGAAATCGTTGCAAGTAAAAATTATCTTTCAATATTTACGTTGAGAATCTACATAAAAGAGTTCCACCACTTGAAGCATTTTGTGTGAAAGTACATAAGAACAGTTTGGTTATCACCTTTCGAGCCTTTGGCTACGAGCCTAAATTGCCATAACGAGAAGAAGATGGTACCTTCACGACCCACTGGCACATTTTTCGTAAGACTCTCCTCAACCGATGATTTATCAACTAAAAAAGTTGCTCACGCGAGGCAACTTTAGCAATTACGAAAAAGCAAACAATCTTATAAATTAGATCCTTCCCGCTTGCTCCTTCGTGCAGGGTGATCCTGTGCACTCGCGTGCACTCGCATGTGATGGCTAGCACATGACGGACTAGCGCAAGAGCGAGCGGGAGTTCTCCGGTTCTAACCGGGAAATTCTCTGAAGCTTGACGGCGCAGTAAAGTTCAGAAGGGAATTAATTGCGCAGGCGAGAGGTATCGCACGGGCTTTTTTGTCGATTAAGCTGATTTTGAAAGCGGTTGCAGGACGCTTTAACACGTCGAGCGACGGCGATAACATGCTAATCTTGCCTACAAAGACTTTGCTAACGTCGTAGACTGTATATGAAACTCTACTCAAGAGAAGTAGGGGGATTTTAACAAAATTGAACACAACTTTATAGATTTATAGTATTTTGAGATACATTAACAATGCAGAATGTAAAAAATTCTCTACATACAGACATGTAGTAAGTAATAATTTATTTTAAAATCTTGAAAAAATTTTGACCAATATTTATAACTACTTATTATTTAATTATTCCTTTGTCAACTTTAAATTGATGACCGAATAGGTAGATAAAAAGAATTTTATAGATATATAATATCCTATCAGCTTTCAAAGAGCGAAACTAAATATTAATACCATTAAATGTTTTTAAACAAAATTAATTAAATCTATTCAAGCAGACATAATGCTCATTACATTGATAATGAAAGATAAACACATGGCGAAACGATGGCAAAGAAACAAAATTATTTAGGGATTTGAGGACAAAGTAAATAGTCGAATTATTTGTCGATTGTGATGTGCGATTCATTCCATCTCCGGCACTTTATCGTATAGCGAATGAAATTTACCGCGACTATAATTTCTCGTTTAATATCTCTCACAATACTCTAACATATTATACTGCAGTAATATTATCTATAGTAATATTTTATCGGATAAATTTACATAAGCGTTATCGAGATTCGCTTTTTCTCTAGACTTTCCCTTCAAAAGATTTTCTACGCCGACAGAATCGATTTAAGTAAAGGTTATCCATTCGATTTCTGCCGCAAAGTAGCTAGGTTCTACGATCAGAAATCGTTCTCCTTCCCGCACAATGCTTATTTTTTGTTTCAGTCAAGATCGTTGTAGCAGCCGCGGAATAATGAATATGTATATATAAGCTCTCATCAATGTCGAAAAATGTTGCATTTACCACTTTTATTATATAGCTTTATTACACTTGGTTACATCTAGATCGGAAACATCTGTTAATGTACTATTTTATCTGAAAATCTGGCTGAACGATCGCTTCTTTAAATGCACATTCTTTCGTGGAACAGAGACAAAAATTAGGAAATTTCCAAGTGTCCATTATAACATAAAAAAATGTATCAAATGCCGCATAATAAAAGAGTCGACTACGAAAGAGAATCACCGTCGTGTGCAAACACGACGCGAGACACCGCAAATGCGAGGGTGGAGGTTGTACAAACAACTTCGTGTTCATACGCGTGAAAAAGAGAAAAATTCTCGCATCCCGCTGACCTGTTCTCCTTCTCAAGGCGTTAGTCTCGCCACGTACAATGTAAAGGGCGAGAATAATTTCGAAAGTGCTTGGAAAATAAAAAAGTAAAAAAGGCGCGACACGCCTGAGAACTATGTCACGTTTCCGTTTCCGAGTCGATCCATTACGAAATCAACGCAAAGTATTTACGGTAAATCACATAGTTGAACTTCACGCGACGATAAGATAATGCATAAGTTACGAAACTTTGCGATGCTGCGTACTGTAAACTGAAAAGTTAGTTTAAACCTTGATATTAATGAGTTAAGCTTCGTTAAGACGTAATTTCGCTCGTTATGTTCGCTTGAGCATTATGCAGAGTATGCTGAAGGTAACGTGATGAAACATTTTCTGATGGGAGTAAAAAGTGCTGCGATAAAATTATTACTCCGTCATAGTACCACCCTCGCTAAATCTTTTAGAAGTTAAGCTCTCGCATTCCCATGGGAGTCGGTTTTAACATAAAGTTTGCGTTTATCCCGCGTTTTAGCTGCCTCTTAGTAAATGTATTATTCGAAAGCCTTTACTATCCAAATAATTACTTATTTTAGTGTATATAACATATACAAAAATACTTCCTCTCTCTTTCTCTTTCTTTTAAATACCTATTTAAAAGGTTAATTTACTTATACATAAAGACTCAAATATAAATGAAACAATAGAGTACGCCATTTTATACGTGCTAATTCAACAATTATACGTGCTAATTAAATTACCTATATTTTTAAAATATTTATTCCATTAAAAGATAATTTTAAGAAAAAACTTACGATATAGCATGCAACAATTCTTGTCGCTGCTTCTCCTTCACCTTAACGCTTCCACCTTCCTCGAGAGCTGCTTGTAATTCCCTTTGCAAGACTGCCAATTTGCGGCGCTCACCCTCCAAGAGTAATGAAGTAACCTGACACAAAATAAGGATTATTTACTCTCGTTGAATAGCAATAATTAAACACATTTAGTCAAATATATTTTGGCTTTACGATATATCATGCCTTAAAATGCAGAGCAAAAAAGAAACGATCACCAAAGGGTAACTTTATTTAACTGTATTTTTTTTCTCTAATTCACGTATTTAACAATGGTAGATTGTTAGCTCCATAGACAGGCGGGATATTACTTTATCGTTCAATAAAGAAATACAAAACAATGTAAAAAAATGATTTTCCGACAAATCTATTCTTCGCATCAAAATATAAAATATTTTTAAAAATTGTCAAAATTTCAATTTGCAATTGCAGAAATCTGATACTATTTTGAGCGACAGCTGATTATTTCGTGAGATGCATAATATTATATGTATATAACAATTCCTATGAAAGAGCTTTCTTCTATTACCCTACAGCTTCTTATAATTAATTATATATCCCAGATAGAACAAAAATTATAATGACATCATATTGACATCAAAATAACGTTAAAACAGTGATAATTAAAAAACAGTGATAAAATAATGATATTTTAGTGTCATTTTGAAAAAATAAAGGCTTTTAAATATGTATATCATCACTATTGCGTTCTTCTGTAATATTAAAGGATATCCTTTAATAATTCGTTACGATCATTGTAAAGACATGTCATTTTTATATTTCTTCAATATTTTAATGACATCCGAATTATCTCCTGAAGCATACAACCGACGGATGATAAAATCACTTTTTATGAGGGGCGACACCCATCCACCCAATGAGAACAGCCGCCGGGATTTGAACCCGGATCAGAGGCCGGAACCTCTCCGATACTAGTTCACCGCTCTAGCACGGAGCCACAGATGTCCATAAACTCACCTCGAAAATCAATTGATGAATGAAATTGATCCTCTTTCGACGCGTTTCTACACAAAACGGCAGAATGAAACGAGACTAGAGTTCGCGTGGAAAAACACAAATTTTAGTAAGATTCTTCATTCACACCTTTGTTGAATTAATTGATTTCTGAATTTCTTATTTCTTGTTGTTCTTCGTTCCAATTGCGCATTTTCTTCTTCTTCTTTATTTAACTTTACAAAGAATCTTACTAAAATTTGTTTTTCCACGCAAACTCTAGTTTCTCGAGATTTCGCTATGTATATTATAAATTTTCGCTTCTATTTGATGATGATAGAGTGCTGTTCTTCCTGTAAGCACGGTGTATTTAAAATATTTATTAAATAAAATATAATTGTGTTGGTTTAAAATTAATTTTTAAAGAAATTTTATTTGGTTTATTAAAAATTTAACTAGAAAAATTAAGAAAAATAATTAAAAAGTCTTTATTTTTTCAAAATGATACTAAAATGTCATTATTATGTCATTTTACTACTGTTTTAACGTTATTTTAATGTCAATTATGATGTCATTATATAATTTTTGTTCCACCTGGGATATACAATTACCATCTGAGAACGCGTATGATAAAAGAGAAAATATATTAGAGAACGCATCAACTGATGGCAATACAGGTTCTCTCTTCAATAATCGTGCGATGGTATTACGCTTCATCTATATCAACTATCGATAGGAATACTGAATTTCAATTTCCTAATGCAATATTCTTTTTTAAATAATCGAATAAAGTAATAATGTAATTTTTAATACGACATAAATGATATACACTTATTTTAAAAACTCTAATTTATTTCATTTGATTAAACAACAATAAGAAATATATATGTAATCAGAATTAAAATTAAAGAATAAGAAATATATATAATATTATAATATTTAAATAAGAAATATATATATAATATTTAAATAAGAATGCAATAGTTCCTGGCTGTTGGCAATTAATTAATCTCAATCTATATATTTTCCACAAATTTTTCATTTTTCAAATTTTTTTCACAAAAGAATTTTATGTCCACAAATTCAAATTCAAATAACAAGAGAAATAAAAATATAAGTGGAAAAACATAAAAACATTGTGGAAAATCAAAAATAGAACACGAAGTAAAAGTTTATGCATTCTTAGAAATAAAAAGACATAATAATTGCTATGTTAAATTACAAGGCTTTACTTACGCGCGGCATAATTTTCTTATTACATTTTCTACTAAAAGCGTTAGCATCAATTCCAAGCATAGACAAAATTAATGGGTTAAAGAAACGTGTTCTTTATAAATGCTTCGAAAGAGGACAGCGTAAAAAACCTCATGTTTTTATTTATACGTTGTAACGATTTCAGTTTCCCTGCTGCGTCCACACGAGCGCGATAAATCGCTACAATACTCGCATCAAGTGCGCACCTTCGATTTCACGCGCGCACGCTGTAGCTCGAGCGCACAAGCATCTCATATGCAACGATGCGTGCAGATGCGCACGCGCGCACGTGTATATGTAAATCCTTCTTCCACTTGTAACACAAGCATGCGTGCACGCGTATATTCATCCACGTACACACGTGAGCAAGAAGATACCTGAATAGATAAACGCAGGGAGATACGAGCTTCGCTCGCCTCGGCGACTCGCCCCTCTAAGCTCGTTGCGCTCGGCGGAGGATCGCGAATACGAATGTACTTCGTAATTGGCCAAAAGCACTGGACTTCCTATGATTACATGAGTTATTATTGCCAAATTATGTTAATTCTATAAAAGAAATGAAAACTCACGTGGATGCACTCGCGAATTCGTGTCGTGCTTCTTTGCTCGGCACCACTGTTAAGCGGTACTTCCATCGGGAGATTATTAGGATAAAATTAAAACATATCTTTAGAATATCTTTCTACATTTCTTATCCTTTTTGATATTACATATACATTCTTTGTACTTTGATTTCTTTCTCTTTAAAGAAGCACGGGCTAATTGTAAAAAAATATTAATCTTTTGCAAGAATTAGTTAAACGATATAGACAAATAAATAAATTTAAATAATTATATTGATAACATAAGATTATTTGTTTTTTTGTAAAAATTTCTTTAATTAATTAATTATTAATGGCTAACATCTTTATTTTTAATATTACAGATATATTTTTTAAATTCTTTTATTCTAAAATATTTATGTTTATATATATATATGTTTGTTTTTATTCTAAAATATTTATATTTATATGTATGTTTGTTTTTTAATATTTTTGCATATATTTTCATACTCTAATATAAAAAGACGTTTCGTTCTAAAAAGAATTCTATATGTAGAAGTCTGCAGAGATCCGCGTGTGGATACCAGCAGCCGTAAAAGAATTAGAGGCCTCCAACATTTTATGGCCACATCGCGCGGCATATTAAACGTCTGTGCTCCAAGTTGGAATTTAAATTATATCGTGCCGCAGCCAGTATAAGTAAATTCGATCTAAACAGCCAGTATAAGTAAATATCTAAACAGATTTATAATAAATAAATCATGATGCATTTTTACGCACACAGCAATAATTTGGAATTTATCTCGGTTCGCGCATCGCGTAACATTCAGTGGTGAGTCAAAAAAAAACATGAAATGCACGATAATAAAAGTACATTTTCTCCAAGCAAGTCCTAGCAAGTGTTTCTTGCAAGTGAGCTCGCTCCGCAATGCGATGTAAAACAGGACGGAAATTGCTACATTCGTCCATTATTATATTACAAAAGTAGTATCTGATTCGCTCATTAAATACTTTCGTATTTTATCGAACTTGCATAAAAGGAAAATAATAATCTGTAAAAAGTGCAACTTCTCTCTTAGAAAGAGAGAAAGAAAGAGCTTATTATAATTTGCGCGAATTTTTCGATATTATAATTTTCAAAGTCTAGTAATTTTAAAAATACATGGAGAAAATATCAAGAAGGTGATGCATGATGAAATCTCATGGCATGAAAACTTCACATTGAGTCAATTACGAAAATTGCATTGACGAACGCGTACGTCAATGCAGATAACGAATTCGAAGAAAGAATTCGGAAGAAACTTCTTTGCAGTAGAAATTTCGTTTCACATCTACGTGCTTGTTATAACCAAAAATCTATTTCAACAGGCATGCAGAAAGATGCAATTGCCCAACTTCAAGATACATTCGCTATTTTCGACTGATTGTAAGTGTCTCTGTAGAGACACTTTCTGAGAAGAATGGCTTTCGAGAAAGGATGTTTGGAGGGTCATGAGACTTTGTCTCTCGATCCTTTTTGCGAGAGAGATTTTCTGCGAGTTGGCCCTCCGAGAACCCTTCAGTCCGCTATCAGCTGGGAATCGCAGCAGCGCAACGTGTCGATTATGTTCACGCGATCACCGGAAGTTTCCGAACGCCACCAGAACAGGAACGCGTGCAAGCGTTCGTTGCCAAAGCTTCGTTATTGCAGGCCAGACTATCTTAGTTTGAGCGAAGTTCAGCGATAAGTCAGCTTGAAGTGCCCGTCTTGTGGTAGCGTGGGTGTCAAATCTGACTTGGTCAGCGTAAACTTTTATTGGCGAAGTTGAACCGACTTGAATCGCCCCGAAAAGAAACTTTAACGAGACTGAATTAGAAACATTTATTCGCGTTGTTCTTGTCTCCAAAAACAGTTTACAACTAATTGTTTAAAATGTATATTAAATATTCTTGACAACTTTTTAACTACAAGGTAGACAATTAGGTATTGTTTATTATCCCATAAGCCTTGAACGTGTCTTTAACGTCATCATTTCGCGTCTTCTATAGTGCGTTCCTTTATGGTGAATGCGATTTTTTTATTAAAACATTTCCATTATATTTTCCAAATACTGCCGACGGATGCGTTGCATCATAAAACGGATTTACGACGGTGCACAGACTCGACCGTCTGACGAAATAAAACTTTACGCAACTTCTTGGAGCACTGACTCCGCTTATTAAAGATCGCCACGATATCATGCTGATTATGAATACACCAAGCTATTATCCTGTCTATCGCGCATTCTCGCTTACTATTTGCGGGCGCCATGCTGATCAAGATCGAGAAAATAAAATGATCGCTTTTAGGCGAATGTTGCACGCAGCCGCTCAATTATGCGTAATTAAATTGTTATCGATAATTTACCACAACACTCGTGCGCACAAGCAATCTCGATGGAATCTATGAAATGCCGGTAGCACAGATTATATAAAATGTTTATGCGGTATGCTTGTGCACAGCGCAGAAGTCTTTACGATGATGCTCGACCGTAACATTCTTGCACAAACATTCGCGGAAATCTTTGAACATATATTAAACTAAAAAGTCAGCACATATAAAATTATACAACGAGAAATAACCTTTCTTATTCTTATGAGAAACAGCTTTTCATCCAAGGCTTTGCTTTTTTTAATTATTGAATCATAGCACGCAACCATGTGATTACTTCAAGGATTCTTCGTGGTTTAATTTCAAATAATAAGTGACTCTGTGTTGTTATGAGCGATTCCATGTCACGACATGATTAGATTACTGACACGCAGAATTCTTATCTTAAGATGCTGCACAGTTTTATATTTTATTATAATTTTTACTAGCATAGCTAATAATTAGCACAGTTCTTAGAAAAAGGAAATGGAAAAAGTGCAACATCAATTTATACATACACATATGTAAGATTAAGCCAATTATTTTAATTTTTGCAACATAAAATTTAAAAAAATTAAATTACATAATTATGCACATCGGACATAGTAAGCTTGTCAATTAAAATTGTTCTTGTAATACATAATAATTTTTTCAGATAATATAAAAAAATAGTCATATTTCACGCTATTTTTATTATATATATTTTGTATAAATTTACATTTCTTTAGTATATTCTGTTATTCGATATATACATATATTTCAATTTCTAAAAATTATATTTCTATATTTCTATAAATTATATTTCTATAAATATTTTTATAAATTTATGTAATTTTAATGACTGATTCGATTGAAGCAAGCAGTTATGCTGATTTATTTTACCAGCGGTAAAATGCGAGATCTTAATTTCGTTTTCGATTAGTTTGACGGTCTTCTCAATTGCGATTCTGTTATGCCGGAACGTTGCCCGACGCGACGGTTGGAATGAAATAGTATCTGTAATGAAGCGAATTAACTGACAAGTCTATAGAGAAATCTAGCATAAAGAAATAGCGGAGAATGAAATTTCTCTATTGCCCGCTCATACAATCGCTCTTAAACGAATGTAATTCTCATGTATAGGTAAATCAGTAAACTTGTTCAGTAATAATGAAAATAAATATTTAGACTCAGCAGAAAATACATGAAAAAGGAACAATTCGCCCATGCCTTGAGCAGCTTTGATCTTTACAATGATTCTTCATACTTAATGCTAAAGTGAAAACGATCTTGAATTCACGGACCGTAACTAGGCTCCACGATGATACGCACGTGCGCAAAATTTACGAAATGTGTTTGCTTCTTTTTCTCTTGATCTTGTGTTGCTCATAACAACGGCATGATATTTCCGAGTAATTTCGCAAGATCGCGGTGTACCTCGTGTGTTGTCGAACAAGTATCGATCAAGTGTGAATTATAGCGATGAGAAACGAGAGTTTAACGGCGTTCAATGTCCTCCGAAAGTTCAATTCTGATTTTGCTTCGCTTCTTATCATATAAGTATAAATTTGTTAAACGCATCGATCAATGAGGCTGATGCTTATTAAATGCTGACGACGGTACGGTTGCGAAATCATTGCGTAAGTCATATCTTTAGCTGACATCAAATTATGTTAAAATAATGGTTGTACCGACGTACGTTTGTTCGATAATTTACGAAATTCGTCGCACTAACTATCTCTACTCTATAGTTATTATATCATTCGTTTTTGATAGTACAATCGTTAATTACGTAATTATAGTTTCGTCTTTTCATTTAGATCTTCTATAAATCTGCTCGTGCAATATTTCACATTCTTGCATCGATCTTCTCAAATAATCACATAATTTTTTCATTTTACAAGAAATATTTTAATCATTGGACTTTCTGTTGGAAAATCTTTTTAATCTACTTGTCATATTTTTGTGCGTGTGTCTGTCTTTTTTTCATTTATTTAATATTCTGATTGGTACTCTTAGTTATACATTTTCTAGACTGTCGAATCAATAATTTTCGATCATTAATTTCTATCGAATTACTTAAAAAATTCGATAATTAAATATTTATTTTATCGTGATAAAAAAATAGACGAGAAACATGGAAAAGTAAAGTATAGGTAAAAGTGAGAAAGCATTCCTCGTCAAGGTAAGTTCTCGAGGCCAAGTAATGGCGATCGACATCTGACTTTATCAGTACCTCGTACAATCCATCCGGCAAGAAACACGCGGAGAAAGGTGTAACAGGCGGATTGATCACCGCGACAGGGAGGAGAGTGCAATGAACGAACTTTCCTTGGCCGTTTCGGTTTCAGGTGGCTGACCGTTGTACCAGAACCGATACGAGTTTTCTGGGTCGGGCCTCTCACTGGCCTACACTACAATCACGGGCAAAAGTGACCATTGAAGTCAACCTGTGTGCTCTCCCAGGTGAATGGATAGCTAATCCTAGATCGAATGTATTCTCAACAAAGATACCAGAGAACGCGCATTAAGTTACGCTCGCTCTCCTGTCTCGATTGTTCTGACTTTCAAGTCAGACCTCGCCGCATTAACGAACACGGTATCGTAGAAATTATTTCAGTTTCGCGAAGAGCGCGCGCTTATTGTGAGACCTTTTGCGCGTTTCGGTTAAATGAATCAATTTCCCACGTGAATCTTACCTCCAGTTGCACTCCGAAGAGATCTCTCGATCTTCCAGGTCTAGGCGCATTCAATTCTTGCATCTCGGCTTCTCGTTCTACCAATCCCATTTCTTCAAGATACCTAAAAACATATGAGAAAATTTTAAATCTAATTGCATCTTAATTTGACATTTTTTATTTTTATCAACAATATAAAATAATTTATCGTAAATAGATGTAATAAAAGATATTAATAGAGGATCGCTATATATATATTTCAATTCAATACAACAACTTTGCAAAATTAGTGTATATTAAATATATATTTTTCATTGATTAGCGCTTTTTCCTTTTAACAAAATAATATTATGATATATTAATTATTAATTGCAGTGCCGATAAAATAGCGCAAACAGCAACGTTATAGCGACTGAGTTTAACAAATATGCTTTTCTCTCTCTATGATGTATTACATCCTTTCGAGTTTCTTCTGCTTTTATGAAACGGTTAAGCATCATAAAAATGATATATATCATAAAATGATATATATGGCGAAACTAAATCTCAAGTTTTCTCAGAGAAACTATGGTAAAGTAAACCAACTATAACAGAAACATAAGGCGAGTTTGATATACGAAGCATTCTGCAGTGGAACATGAATCATTCGACGGAGAAAGACTCATAACAGTTACAGACGCATTTAAATGTCAGCGAGCATGACGAGCGCCGAGACAAATCTAGTTTTTATGAAAAGATAATTAAAGTAATTTTAACCATCAAAGATAATTGCCAGTACTTCTACTGTATCAGTAACGTCAGAATACTCTCGCTCATAAATATAAAGATATTTTTAAACAAAAAATTTATAAAAGATCTCGATAATATAACGTATAATTTATAACAGTAGAAAGCTATATTTATTTGAGTAAATATGTATTTTAGAAAATTCATTATACCTACTAAGTTTATTGTTACTTGTTACATAATATTTGATTTTTGTTACAAGATTGATATGAGATACAAGCTAATTTGTATTGTGCCAAAATTCTAATTTTCGCTTCACCGCAAAGTGTGAAAATTCAACTGAGAAAGGTTACGCTCTTCCTCTCATTTCACACATGACACTTTCGCGTAAACGCTATTACTCCGTTGGCATTTAAAACAATTACGACCCTGGGTCATTACCGTGGCGCCGGGAATACCGCGACGCTGCACCGTCGTCAAAGCGTGCGAATTACGGCGCATTGTCTGGCGATCCGACACCGAGGAAACAATAAAACCAAGAGTACGACTCACGAGAAAAACCGACTGTGTCGGATATGATACTGGCAAAAGTTTCCCGCGACGTGAATGATTCAACGCTTGAAGCGGACCGGCGCGGCGAACACGATTTCAATAGCGTCATGCAGAATCGCGTGATTTCGCGAATCACGAAAAGCGTCTTGACTCAACGAAGAGGATCGACTGGAGGGAGGGAAGAGGCAACGTGCGCGCATCAGCAGGATGCACCGCAACAATGCGTCTAGGTAACGCGCCCGAACAATGGAGGATACGTACGGCGCGTACGTCCTTGTACCGTTATCTCACTCGCCGCGGAAGAGTATTCGCTAATTATTTGCAATTAATCGTACAACTGCTTGCGCGCACGCTCTAGGACAGCATCGTTCTCCGCCCTGGGTGCGGATGGCGGTTTATCGCGTCTATCGCGTTACTACATCGGTTGTTAACGTCGCATCGCGTCGTTCACGTAATTGCTTTCTCCGCATAATTTGTAATTGCGTTATTATTATTATCTCTTTTCCGCGAGCGTTTTAATGCGTCGCGCACGTAGGTGCATAATTAATCGTTAGAGACTACTGGACTATCTTGGCCTGTTCCACGCGCTTTATCCTAATGGCACATCGCGCCGTATTACTTTCCGCTACAATATGATTGCATTTGCCGTAATTCTGTTACATCTCACGTCGTAATCTTTCTTCCTTACACTTCCTTCCTAGTTGACAGAGAATTCGTTGACATCAGTAGAGTCGACTTGAAGATTAAATGACAGTTTCGAAAATGTTCTTGTCTCTCTGACTCCTCGTTTAAGTTTCTTTTACTTATCTTGAGTTCCGAATGCCACTTGTTCAAGTTTATAATTTTCAATTGCAAACTGGCACTGGTTACTCCAGTTCCCATGACGATCAAGTCAATAAGGAGTGAAACATCCAACAGAAACGCGAAAGAAAATAGAGTCATCGGTTATCAACGGTACTGGCTGTATGTATAAAAGGATTTATGGTGCTTTCCCCTTAGCGAGAAGATTCTCCCGTGTCGGCCACACGGTGCCCACACGCACGTGAAGCCAGAGGCGGAAGCGAAATACCGGCGCGGCGGTTATACCGCGGAGCAGGCGAGTCAGTCCTAACGGGATCGCGATACGGATCATTAGCGCTGTTTAATCTACGAGCGAGCATTCTAACGCGATCGCGCGCGGTCGGAGCGGCAGGGAATCGCGCGCGCAAGGCGCGTTGTAAAATCAACTGCGTCACGGGAAGGAACCCTCTTCCTTCGATTTCCGAGCCGGCGAAGCGTCTCCTGAGTCATCGTCAACGTCACGTGATTTCCGCTGCTGTAAGAAGTCGGAGTCTTACGATGGCGATTTACTGTGACGCGCCACGTCCTGTACGTCGTCACCGTTTCTTCTGCTTCCTTCCAAGGACTCGTTTAGCTTTAGAAGACTAGCAATAAGAGCATGCACTAAGAGACCATGAGAAACACACAATACTTGGCTTCGTATTCATTTAGATATATTCAAATTATGCGAAACGATCGTTGGCATCCCGTAGGAGTCTCCGATCGATAGAAAAGAACGTTTTTGCCAGAGAAAGAATAATTAAAGTTTAGCGCTGCCGTTGGTGTCACGCGGCGTTCCCCAGTGTAAACAACGCCATCGAATGCTATCCCTGTCGTTATCATATCCAATGCGAGTGCACCGTCTACTGGACGATGAACAAATAATAAGCAGTAATAACAATGTGATGGACGTTAAATGTGCCAGCGCATCGTGGCCGTGGGTCTAATCGTGACCGGCGATCTTGACGAGCCATATCGTTGCAACTGCCATCCCTCTTTTACACTCACTTATCTTTTACCCTTGGCCGCATGTAAACGTCGTACACCGGTAGATCGACATTAGCATTCGTTTCATATTCGTTTCAACCCTTCCAATGTCCCCTTTATTCGACAAAAAATATACGACGAAAAAAGGCTGTTGGTAGAAATCGATATTATAACGTCGTATATTCTTAATCTCTGAAATTAGAAATTAAATTAGGAATTAAATTTATAAGTGGTTCCGAGTCATGTGATAAGTTTCTTTCATTTTATTCTAGTTCGCTTTTTCTTCTCTTTTTTTTTTTGTACAAGTGACAAGTTCTCGTTTCAAAATAGTATACCAAGAATAAAGACTTATCGCGATGCGAAATCTTATCGCGGTTTGGATACGTACTTCTAGAAAATGCAAGGAAGGTTAGTAGGAACAGACGGGCATATTTTCATGGAATCGCAAGACTTGCATTAGCGTGCTCGTCCGTAGCTGGCTTCCGAGAACGCCCACGCGTCCGTGAGCACGCGAGTCGGTTGATTTTGTTAAAGAAGACCATGCAAATGCACGGTCTACATTTATTTTCTGCATTTACTCGCGAGTGGAAACGAAATTATCGCGTTGACCATCAGATAGAGAAAAGACCATAGGGTCACCTGGCTTTAATAGCGGTCACGCAGTTCTTTCGATCTCCAACATGGTGGGATTAAATCGATCGGTCATTTTTCATCAAACGTTGATCGCTCCGTCGAAATATATGACATTTCTTTTCCAGCGTGCCAGAAGGCGAGAAGGACGAAATCGAAAAAGCCATCATCATGGCCAACGCTGTCGCTGAAAAATTATGACATTAACATTACCGGTAGTCCCAAGTAGGTCGCAACTGTCGAGATAAACGAGCGATCGAGACCAGTGACCACTCCTTGACCTAGACGTCTCGACATTAACCTGATCCGACCTACTCTTCATCCTGATCTTGTCGGAGTGCAATGTCACGAGGACGCACGATTGTAAAAGTTAGTACACCTAACCAAAGGGACGAGTATCATCAGTATCTCGCACACGCTTTAATTTAATACATTTACAATTACATTTTTTAGTACAGTGTATCACGCAATTTCATTATAATTACAGTACGAAAAAGGGAAAGATATCTATTATAGATTTTATATCAGCTTAAATGTATCACTTTAATTAAGAAATAGTTAATTATACTTTTTCTTTTTATCTTTAGTATATATTACTCTTTTTTATCACTCAAAATAAACTAGATAGATTTTATTAAACGCTTAAATATATTTTAATCTTTAATGTGAGAACTGTTTTCAAACGACATTTTACATCTAATTGTAAGCTATAAAAAATGAAGTAATAATAACTTCGAGTATAACAGTTATATGATGGCCATTATATAACAATACCATTCGCGAATATTACCCATAAATCCTTCACCCTTCCGCGCGAGGTATTATTTATTATTATAGTGCTTCTAGAGTCTTGAAAGGCTTTGTATTCTATATACATCTACGAGTGTAACATTATTATAGTACTTCTCAAGAAGCAGTGGAGAAAGAAAAAATAAAAGTGTCGAAATGTATGTACATACACAAACTATCTAACGGCAAACATTTTTGCATACAATTCTTGTATTCCTGTTATTTTGGCATTATAAACGATAGAACAAAATTATCTGTTATTGTATGCTGAAATATGAGAAAAGTTTCTTTGTGTGAAAAAATCTAAATCAACTCATACAAGATGAAAAAAAGAATTGAAAATTTAAATTTATTACAAACACCTGACAGCGTAACATCAGTTTTATGTAAAATAACTCATAAAAATTATTTTTTACAAAGAGGAACGTAAAGAACACGAAGAACAAGGAGAAGATAAGAACAAAGAAAAATTAATGTTAATATTTAGACGTATCAAATACGCGATAATAACCAAGTAAAGTCTTAAGTAAAGTCTTTTGTTAGTTTCGTATACGTCGCGGTATCTTTCATCACTTAAATGCCAACGAACCCTCGTAGCGACCACGAACAACCCTGATCGTAGAATGTAAAAGGGTAACCGTTGACAATTCGTTAAAATGCCAACGACGGGCTAGCTACGTAGTACAATGCTCGTGCAGGCTAAAAATTAACATTTGCAATGAACTTACTCAGCTATTTGTTTATGGATTTTGGAGATTTACCGCATCGTTAAGAAATTCTTTTTTTCGACTAATACGTTATTCTTTCATATTTACAATGCATTAACAATATCGTGTATACTACATTGTTATTACAATATTACACAATATTCCAGTGCGTTCTAAAATTTCTATCGATATTGGAGAAGTGTATTCTTATGATTATTAAATTAAGGAATATTACTTATTAAATTTAGAGATTAATATGTATACATATATCGCTTCTCTTAACGATTTGAACCAAGATATGAGATACATTGTTTGAGCAAGAGCAAGTAGCCTTTGCGAGGAATTATAAACCTCGATTAAAATTTTTACCAAAAGAAAATTTTGACTCGTGGATATTAAGACTGCTCTAGCGTAGTCCATAATATTGCAGTCGAGAATCGCATGTGAGAGAGAGTTAGGAAAGGCGAAAAATCTGCGAGCACCGCGTCGTGTCGTAGTCTCTCGCAATAAGCGAACGATAAGTGTGATGTGCGTGTACGTGTGTGTGTATCTTTTCGTCCTTCTATATATCTTACTTTTTCTACTTCGGTGTCCGTGCGTCTCTTCGATCGTACAAGGATCGTACGTGTACATACATACGTGTGTGAGCAAAGTAAACCCGCTTTATATGCGTTTACACGGGACGACGGTATCGACACCTCATAAACCAGGAGGAAGTCGTACCTCTCGGTTACACGCGCGCCTTAATAAAACGAATATATTTCTTCCTTGTCACCGCACACGCCTGTCGCGTATGTGGCTACGCAAAAATATCGATCAGCTATATTTCGCAGCGGGTTTGTGCGAAAACATCCTTAGCAATGGAATAATATCCGGCATAGGCCGGTGTGGATGAGTAACGCCGATGGAATTATCGATAATAATATTTATCTTGCCTCACTCTGCTTGTGTAGTAATGCACATTTAAGCATTTGTAATTCTGTCTTATTGCTTGTGAAAATTTCACAAGCATAAGTCCGACAGGTTGTTTTAAATTTCATTTAAAGTAATGTAATTCGATACTCTCCCTTCAGTATAATTATAAATCCTATATACTCGTTGATTAATTAATTAAATAATTTATTGGACAAAGAACAATTAAAATTGATAATACAAAATGTAAAAGAGGAATAAGAAAGACAGAACTTTCCGCAAAAAAGTGAGAACGGTCACTGGCTGCACTTCAAACGAGGAAATACATGAGAAAACATGAACAGGGACGGTGCAGCATCGGCACCTCGTAAACAAGGGTGTCGCCTCATTGTCGGGTGTGCACGCTGTAATAAAACGGCTCGACGAGGTGCACCACCATCACCGTGCGTCTTCTCTCGATGTTTCTTCCGGAACATGGCCCTTGGCGTACGCGAAAAGAAACGCATAGAAAACACGTAGAAACGACGTGCATGCGCTTAAATAGCAGACACCTCGTCGTCGTCGTCGTTGTAGAAGAGCAGAGAAGAATTGCGCCTCGCTTGCCAGCACACGTGGTTACGCTTCGAGTCTCTTCGGTAACGAGCGCGAAAGGATCGAAAGATCGTGAGAGTGTCGAGAATAAGAGAGAAGAAGCATGAGAGAGAGAGGTCAGTGATCCTTGAGAACAACTTCACGACCTTGTCCAAATAAGTATCGATTCGCATCAAAGCTTGATTACCACAATGTCAATTGTGTGCTGGCAATCTGATCGAATATTGCTTCAACGTTATACGTACATATAAAACCGATATTGCATTCAAGATCAAATTAACCGTTAAAAAAGTAAAAAAAATGACAGTATCACCAGTATCTTAGAATAATTAATTAATTCTATCAACTTACTTTAATTAATTAAATGACTTGGCATAATAATGTATTGTGCCGTATAATGAACTTGACAGACAAGGAACTGAAAAAGAACATAAATCATTAAAACATTGCGTTCTTTTCAACAGCTTTTAAATTTATTAATTGCTCAGTTTTTTTTATTTTTAGCAATTTGCGAAAGAAAAAAAGAATTGATTCAGAATCATTTGCGAAATTATATTGCGCCAACAATGATTTAAGAATTAATAATGTTACGTAAATAAAACTGGACTTTCCTAGATAATCTCTCTCTCTCTCGCTCTCTCTCTCTCTCTCCACTTTCTCCAATCACACTAATCTTCGTCAGTTAAACAACCGCGTTTCAAGTTTCACCGCGCAATATTCATCTTCTTGCACTTCCTTTGGCCTACCAGTCTGTTAAGTCTGCACGACGAACGTGGCGCAAAGCGTAGGAAGGAAGTTTTCTATCGATCCATGCCGCTGTTTTGAGGTCAGGGCGCTGCGCCAGCACTGCGGCTACCAACTACCGAAACCAAGTTTCGCCGACGACGTCCTCGTCTTCGCCATACCAGACTCGGCATACTTCGATTTACCGATCCGATTTCGACCGAAAGAAATTACAGTAAATTATCACGAATTAATAAAAATAATATCGATAAATATTATATATACATATACGCATTGAAGAAATAATCCGTCATTTATAAGTTGTATACTTTAAGATGTAAAAAGGACACGAGAAAAAATGTGTTTTTCAGTTAATATTTTATCTATCTGAAAAAATAAAAGACAAATAATTCTATAATTCTATTTTATATAATAATTTCTTCTTATTCATACTAATATTGTACACATATGGCTTATTTCAACGGAAAATTAATAAAATCAACACAATTTTTGGTACATAATTCAATATATGTATATCTTTTCATATGATAATGCGCGTGCTACTAAAAAATGCGCGTTGAAACGCTTTTAAGAATATTCTTTAACCATTTAATATGTACCGATGTAAAATGAATAATGAATAAATGTATGAAATAATTTTGAAAGTGGTGGTCATCGTACCGGCCATTGAATTAAACCGCAAGAGTCTTTCAAAGCACGAGGACCACAACGTTGTATCGCGTGACTTTTCAAGTAAGCTACTTCAAAAAAACGTCGATCCGTCAGGCATAATTTCGCAGGTGCTTGTTGTCGACCGCATTGCGGATGGAATTTTCTTTCATTGCTTGCACGATCAATGGATTTATGTTTTTTTTCCGAAATTGTAATCATGTATATGTATACAAACTATTTCTCGAGAAAAATTATTTTGACATTTACATATCCATTTAATTTAATTGCAAATCTTTAACAAGAAGAAATATCTACAGTAAAATAATTGAAAATCGAAAATAGTATTTTGCACGAGGAAAGTTTTCAAAAATAAAAAAAACGAATAATTCTTTCTTGTAAATAAATTAAATAAAATGTTCAATTTACATAATTACATTTATAATGGATAGATATGAGACTAAACGAGTGAATATACTTATCAAGTGTACTTTAATCAAGAAAAAATACCGAAATTAGAAAAGATAGGATATTTGTCTATTTACACGACAATTTGCAAATTTCTAAG
The DNA here is from genome assembly GCA_928718305.1 of Tetramorium bicarinatum. NCBI lineage: Eukaryota > Metazoa > Arthropoda > Insecta > Hymenoptera > Formicidae > Tetramorium > Tetramorium bicarinatum. The sequence continues at coordinate 11,199,776 of OV788324.1, forward strand.
AACAGTTTCCGTGCAAATTACATACTTGCTCTTATTATTATCTGCGGCTCGACCGCATATATTACGAACAAATAAATTCAATCGTACAATTTCTTTTCCTGGAAGTATAAAAGAAAATCGTATAACCGCGATAATTTCATTTTATGCACGCAAAAAACAGAACATTCCGATCGTCGTGGAGATATTGCTACATCAATAAATTGGAAAATATCCGCATTTTCTAATAAGTTTGCAGACATAACATTACAAAGACGTAACGTTGTAATAATTTACGATAATTAATAATTAGAAAGAAAGTTAGCAGTTCCGGGGTATTATTAAATATGAATTGCAATTTATTAGTACTGCTCTGATAGTTGCGCGAAAAGAGATGATCCACTGAAAAACTCAAAACTAGATTCACACATTAAATATTATTGCAATTGTAAAAAAAAAAAACTATTGCAGTCTTGCTATTAATGTATATACAATTTGCTAAATAAAAATTTAATTTAAATTCTAATTTAATTTTTGAAATTTTAATAACAAAATTTATGAATAACATTGTATGTGGCAAATTCGAACAAATAATTCAACGAACGGAAGACTTTACGCTTGTTATCACTATTATTTGCGTTTTCAGAGTGAGCGAACGTCATGCATCGTAACTTCCATCATTGGATTTCTTTCTTGTCTATTCATGAAAGAAATGCATTCATCGGTCAACAAATGAAATTATTTGATCCCGCGAATATTTCAATTCTGTTTAGAACAACATGGTGTAAGCTCGAACAAGTTTTGTTTGGGGAGAGAAAAACAAAGCCGGTTATTACGTAGCGGTTAGTTGCACCCTCTTGTCCGACCCTCTTTCGCACTCTTCCCTCTCTATTTTCTCCGCGTGTAGTAGCAACGCAGCGCCGCATAACAATTAAAAGCCAACGCTATATCACAAGCATATTATGTTATTTTTTAACTTCCTAAATTTGAAAGCAAAATGAAAGATAATGTCGAGATAAGATTAGATCACAATAGTACCCTAAACATATTGTATTCGCCAAATTTATATCAAAAATTATAAACAAACTTATACATGGAATATATATATAAATAAGAATTGCAACGAGCACTTTGATATGGAAGATACAAGAAGTGAGTTATTTTGTATCTCTGTGTTGGTTTTATTAGGGTTACTGGAATACTCTACTCGTTGGAAGGCGCAATTTTTCCAATTTAATGAACATTATAGTGGCTCCGTGAGCAAAAGGACATTTCTCTTAATATCCACCTTGCGAGCAACCCCTAACTACGACATCGCGCTTATAGCCGATATCGGAAGGTAAATAGTTTACGTACGTACGTCGATCAGTTCATACGCTCGACGCGTACATCCACGTGTAGCGCATACGTAGGAAAAGTTACATACGTGGGACATACGTGGACATGAATGACCGCGCGACATATGGCGCCTAAGCACACGCCGTGTGCATATTTTCACCTCGATATGTCCCTACTTTCCCTGCAATCGAATGCCCCCTTGTTTTCACTTCCTCGATATACGCCCGCGATTAAAACGTCCCTCGATAGTGATCGATGTTACTCTCAAAAAAGAGTAATTGTAGTTCCGGAATACACGACGAATATGTTGAAGTATCATTACCGCAAAAACTGAATTAAAGCTTATCGTTAAAGAAAAAAATAGCAAAAGGCTAGCAAGGTAGGCAGAAATATTAAAAATTTTGAAAAACTTTGTAGAAATTGTAATTTATAAATTCTCTACACGTTAATTGTTATTAAAAATTCATAGATATCTCTCTAGAAAATATGTTTTATTCCGAAGGAAAATTATTCTGTCTTCATTTCCTCTCTTCTTTCATTTTTTAATTTTTAATTTTCATTTTTTTCTGCAATATTAACTTTAGATATTGTTAAGAGAATTTACGATAATAGGTACGATAATAACGATGGTCATCGTATTTAGGATAAATATATTCTAAGTATCGTCGAGACTTGGAGATAACTTAAGGAAAACAAATGCATTTACAAGTAGCTTAAAACATCGTACCTTAACGATTTTCTTGGGATGTGAAACAAAATTACCAATAAGAGTCGGATTTGCTCGGGCCGTCGGAAAAGCACCGGCGCGGCGCGCTTAATAATATTCTCGTGACCCGAGACTGGTTAGTCGGGAACCTCCGGTCTGTTTATCGATCCGTGAACCGAGTCACGCCAACCGACCCTCCGCCTTGAAGATTCGAGCAACACTAATTCGAATTTCTTTCCCCTTCCTTTCGCGGAAACCAAAAAGACCAAGCATCCGGTTATTCTTCTAATATCTTCGTGAAGAATAAAAAAATCGTCAGGTATGCATCGATCAGTGCTCAATACCAACGTATCGATCAATGTGATAGAAGCTAGAGGAAGAATCGCAAATCTTACATAGAATCGTTTTATTCTAGCGACCCTATGCTGGATGTGCACGTCCCCCCTATCGGTTTCTCTTTAATTCACGAAAAGGGACATCCCGCGGTGTCTCCTCACGCGCTGCCACTCAGGGAGATCTGACTAAACCCCTCGTTCGAGGGGTTGTAAACCACGGGCTACGAGAGAGGGGAAGTTGCTGCGGAGGTGGGTCACGCAAAGAATGGGCGGAGAATCCAAAAATAGGACCATTACCGATAAGACCTAACCGAGGCGCGCCGCCGTAGATAGGTAGGTATATACTGCGCGAGCTGGCCGGTGATGGCAGGTGATAAAGCGAGGGAAATGGGGTGAGTTAAGGGTGGAGGTAGGACGAGAAGGTGATGATGGCGTTGGCGAAGTCGACGGAGTCGGCGAAGGTGGTCGTTGCTTGTTCGCCGGCGCTGATAATACGCTGGTGTTGGTCGGGTGAGACTTCGTGACAATGAGAGAAAGGGAAGGGAGAAGGTTGATGCGTGAAGAAATAAAAGGGTAAGGGTTATTCCTGGTTTGATATTACTGTTCTGTCCACTCTATCGACGCTTCTTCCTTCAAAGTCTTAATTGAATAAGCGATCGGGCGATTTCGCGATTCGCAAATCTCTCTGTCTCTGTATTAATCATTGATTAACTGAAATAATATTTTCGTAATTCTACGTGTTTAAAATTGACTGTTATTTAAATTTTATTATTGATCTACGTCTGCATTGCATTATGACATTCAATCCTATTCTGTTAATTAGTTTCCAACAAAATTTACATTAAACAGACATGTCGACTGTCGTATGCAAATATTATTAAACAATAATCCAGGACTTGACGATCGAAAACTTTGGTGATTCTTTTAAAAAGAAAACTATTTTTAAGAACGACTAAACGTAAAGATTTCTAGTGAACGTTCAAGGATGCAGAGAGAGAGAGAGAGAGAGAAAGGAGACTAGGGAAGAAAAAGGCACAGGAAAGGCTTGAGTGGCGTTCTACGACAGAATCGCGTGACTACTCATGGATCAATAGTTTACTCGTACATGTAGGAACAGGAGTTGGCTTCTACAAGCTGATTTGGGCGGTGGTTTCTACCATCAAGGGTAAAAAGACAGCCTTGCGAATACACAGATTCTTATGGTACTTTGTGTATAGTTGCAGCTTGATAATATATTAATAATAATCACGACTTAGCTCTGGATAGCAAATATACTTTAAACTTATTATGTCGTAGGTTAAAATATAAATATTATTATAAGCTAGACTATATCTCAATATTATATAAAAATTATATAATTTATCATAAAAATTGAAAGACACAATTTTTATAAAATTCGTTAGTAATAATTAAATTATAGTAAAAAAAGTATATCTTTCATTTAAATGTAACTTGTCACAATTGAGAACAATTTGAAGTAGAATGTTTTATATAATAATGCATATAAAAAAATACAAATATTACTGTATAAATAAGGATTAAACTAACTTATATAGACTAATTAACAGACAGAAATCAATTTTAATTATCTATCCATGCGAATCCGAAAATGAGTCGTTGATATTGGAGAATGTCGTGCTCACTTTGTATAGTTATATGAAAGAAATAAACTAGAGTCGGATTAGTTCCCAGGAATATTTGAACTACGCGTGTACGTAGACATCTGCATTAAACGGATCGATCGTCCCAGCGCTTGTGCTAATTTTCATAGTGATGGAAGAACTATGTGGCAATAATGTGGCAGGTACTCTTTCCAAGCAACGGTCGGCGCCACTACGACCCGCCACCCCTTTACCATCAACTTGTCCTGGATTACAAATTAACGTTGACCGAGGAAAGCAACGCAGTTACCGTTTCTTCAGTAGTACTTACGAACGGACAACGGATTACGTTATCAAGTATCTAATCATATAATGTTGCGAGAGGCGATCTTTTTCCCATAAATATTGTAATTTTTCACCTTGATTTCCGGAATAAAATATGAATTTGATTCTGGTAGAAGACACTACGTGACAAAGACATGCTCCAATTACTTGAGACTCAATATTCTGAAATAGAGAATTAGCCAGAGATAGATGCATGGAAAAAATTATCCTATAAATAATTTACACTTTCTCAAAGAACATTATATATGTATGCATATTTTCCCTTGAGATAATTATTCATATAGACATCGAAAAATATAAAATTTAACAAGCAATATTACTGTTGTCAATATATAATGCATTGCTATCTCTACAAAACATCAAATAACAATCATTGTCATATTTCACGTCGCAATCAGATGAAAATCTTTTTCTCCATCGGTCAAAGCGCATTAGAATAATAAAACAGCGTTATTGTCATATCATGAGCGACGTGAATACGTAGATGATACACGTATGCAAGAGAGGAGCGTAACAACACAGCCTATCCACCAGCCAGTAATGGCAGGCTGCATCGATCGAACGGAATGTTCTTGGAAACACGACAAGCTCGAAACTCTTTTTGCTCGTTCGTTTATTGGACGTATGGCGTGCGTACGAGCTTACGAGCTTGCGAGCCCTCCGACACTTCAGAGGGTTTTAGGCTCCTCCCTTTTATCAGTGTCTAGAAATTTTGTAATGCTAAGTTTATGTCACGTATCCTGACACTAACGCAAATTACATTCCTATAACTAATTCAAAGCTTCATTTTACCGCGTTAAATATAGCAGACACTCTAGAAAATGTATATGTATAATGATAGTAAGGCAACGTTCTCTAATGCATCTTAAAATAGCTTTTCTTTTCCCAGGGAAAATGTTACTCTCTCTTTCACAATTTAATTTTACTTTCAACTAACTCAAGTAATTTTTTCTTCTATTGCGTACGAAGCATATTTTTTTCACTATTCACGTCGTATTGTGAATATATGTATACATTCATGCTGTGCTATATTAATTATAAAAAAATTTCCATTATAATTTGACTGATGAAAATCCGAGAAAATTGCTGAAAATAATGTTCGGTCAACCGGCTCGATTAACTCCATTGATTTCCGTTGTATCGAGCATAAATAAATTGCGGCGCTCTATGTCTTGTATCTTGAATATCCGTCAGAACGAGCTCGTATACGTGTGAGCTGCACACCCTCACCCACATTACGCCTGTGTACGCAATGATTGATGGACTTTTTCGTGACGTTTTCTTGGCAAAGGCATATCGATTCGTAGGCCGGACCCTCGCGCGCTACTTCGTGCTATCCTCATGCATTTATTCGCGTATATTAAGCCGCGCGTATATGCGTGAAAATAAGCTCATTTATAACCAAATATTAATCGCGTGATGTTTTATTTCTCACTATTAATCATTTGCCAACACATACATGTAAGCGAAGTAAAATATAAATATTGCTTTTACATATTGTCGCACTATACACGTTATGTTATCAATTAAAATGTTTATACCGCAAATATAAGCACGAATTATTTTATTTGTAATAATTTGTTATAAATAAAATTAATGATGCACGTTGCACTATGCTAGACACGTTTATTTGTTTAGATGTTTCTGCTTTTCACTAAAAATGTAAAAAAAATTATTTAAATTATTTAAATTATTTAAAAAATTATTTAAAAAGTTTAAACATATTGTACATATTGGAGAGAATCGTATCTTGCTGAACAAACTGGTTGTCTAGAAAGAAGAGTCTGTAGTATCGTTCCGCAAATCTAGAAAGATTAAAGGAAATAAAGAAAGGAAGATAAATTTCAAGATAATCCAAGATAATTCTCACGAGTTGAACTCTTACATGACCGAGATGATCCGACGACCTACAGATTGATCAATTCGATTAACACGTTTTCCAGGGGACTCGTTACGCTCCATTTCAGGATTATGCTCGAACCTGAAAAGTCAAACGACCGCGAAACCATGCGTGTCAAGTACATAGGGAATCATTACACGAAATCATTATAATACAGTCGCAAGGAAATCGGCCGACAAATTTCTAAAGTGAGACTCGCAACATACTTTCCCAGCAATAGACAAGTCGCATGCTTAATGAAATTCCAAGGTAAATCTAAGTACGTTGGCATTTCTTAGCGTGATATATACTTAAAATTTATCGAAGGAATCATAGAAATCGCATATTTTCTATTCTACATTTTCTCTTTCTATCTCTTGTATTTTCTTCGTATTATTTAATATTAATCCTAACCGCAGCTTTAAGGAATGCAGCTCATTGTCAGTATAAGACAGCGAAATAATAATTTATTAGAGTGCGCGTACGTACATACATACATACATACAAGAGACAGACGCGCTTTAACGTGAATACAGCGAGAAGAGAAAGGAATGGTCGCTGTGCAGAAAGAGAGATAGAAGAGAACAGACGACGGAGCAGAAGAGGAGAAACCGGAAGCACGGCCGCGTGCGCACTTACTTCATTCAGCTCTTGCTTCCATGTTCGCTCCTCTGTCTACCCTTCTCAATCTGCCTTCATGGAATCTACAGTTGTTCGTATTCAACGGTTTCTTCCATCCTTCGCTTTAGAGCCTCACGTAACTTTTCCTCAGCGTACATTTTCATCATCGTTACCTTCCTCATCTTACGTTACCTGACCATCGAACGTCTCTCCCGCGAGTTCCTCGAGTACCTCTCGTACATCCTCTTTCGCTTCCGTCATTCGCTCGGAGCGAACAATAGAACGGCGATACCGTAATGCACGCCAGAGGGTGATTAATAATTCCGCGAGCGAGTTAGCAGCTACGCCGAGCACGACATCCGAAACATTTCCTGCGACGGCGTTTGCGATTACAAACCATCGTCGAACCACACGTAATACGTCGTCCCACGCGTATCGCTCTTTCATGCAATCACGAGTTCTTTCGTGATTCGCCGCCGCTTCGACCCGACAGACCGAATCGCTGAGAGACCGGCATCTTTTAATTCGCAATCGATCCTTGCTCCTATCTGTATAATCACAAAATTTTGCTGCGTTTTTTATATTTACTAGACAATTTAGAATAATCTTTAAACAAATATGTGCAAATTTGATTATAAAATATAATTTTCTTATACTAATTTCTATTTAGGTATATTATATCCTGTAAGTCAAAGTAAGTCCTGTAAGTCTCTATTTCTATCATCATGCAAATTTCAAGACATTATACATGTTTCATTACATATGGTGTACTACATTTCTAAATATTGTATATTACACGACGACGCTGCGACGCTGCGTTACACAGTCTGAGCAACTAATTTATGATTTAACCACACTTGGTAACAGCATCATATAAGCTGTCACTCTTAAATTCTATCTAACGTTATTCGAATAATTAGCAGTATGCAATTATAACAGTTATGTTTAATTGCAACCGAAGTCGGTGGGTTTTATAAATGAATATACTTCGTGCACGCGGTCACGCCTCAGACACGCGGAATCGTAAATTTACGGTTGGAATACAACCGGGCGGAAGCCGGCACATAAGCATCACGTGCAAGTGGACCCACCTGCTCCACACGTTGACCTCCTGAATTACATCCATCCAGTTTTTCGCACCTTTTCTGTGCTCTTCGACAAATATTCGTGATGGACAAAAGATATAATAATTTCTTTTAAAGCGCTCAATAAAAATGTTTGGAATTTCTAGACTGCCGCGTTATTACTATCGGAAAAAGACATCGAGTTAATCGAACATTCTCATACAGCTCGAAGCACTTTGATAAATTGACGCGCAATATTATAACATAAAACGTAAAAGAGTGCCGATGAATATATGTATATATGTCGACAATGCTTTCTATAATATTTTATAGTCTGTTTGCTTTTAGTTTCTGCTAACTTGACAACAAACTGATAGTCAAAATATAAATAGAACTTAGCTAATTGTATCGAGAATGACGTGTATTTCTGTAACAATAAAATCAGACGTGCTGCAGCTACGTAGTTCAATCCTTATCGACATACAAATTTTAATAGTAATCAGCTTCGGTATTAATGTTAATCAACATCAGTCTTTGTCATTATAATATTACCGTTAGCAAAGCACGTTTCTAATCTAATTGTAAGATAAGCTCATATCGCTTTTGCTTTGAAAGATTTAAAAAAAAATGTAGTATGCAAGAGCAGTATTAAAAACAATATTTGTGCAGAATAAAACAATCTATTTTTTATTCCAAACCGAGCGCGTTGACTGAATGAAAAAACAATGACGCCTTCGGCATTCACAGTCTGTTGGCATAGAAAAAGTCGAATAAATAACAATTTCACAATAGCTTCGAGCAGATACACCATCAGGACATAGTTACGGAATGGAAAAGGAAAGAGAGGATTGTAAGGATGCAAGAGTATTGCATTTACACCTCTCAATGCCCACAACGTTACTATCCTTCTATTATTAAAATACATGTATATGTAAATTATAATAAATATGTACAATTTATTATAATAATTCCCTATACATATATGCATAAAAAAGAAAATTTTACGCGTACGCCTGTACTACACGTGTATATCTAATAATAAATAAAGAAATATGACACTATCTTTCCATTCTCTCCGCAACTTCATTATCGATATCAAAATCAAAAGGCCTCGAAATTAATTTCTGACTACGCCACTGCAACGGAGATTAGTTTGAATCTTTGAATAGGTATTGTTCCACACACCCCCGCCATTCACTGCATCTCTCGCTGTCACTCTTCTCTCGTTTGCTCGTCGATTCAAATTACCTCCGCAGTAAACACCGATTCTACCTGCTGACGTCACTTCCCATTTCCGCCTAGGATCCCACCTAGCCGAGGTCGTGTGGCATTAACACGATCACTTTGTAGCCAATGAAATCGATCGCCACCAAATGCTAATGCTTATACTTGAATATATCTCTAGAAATTTTTATGTCTCTCCCTTAATTATTATAATATAAAATAACAAAAAATCTATCTATAGGGAGTCAAAAATGTAGCCAAGACGACGAAACGTAATTTAAATTTAATAATAATTAATTAATATCATCGTGCGCATAAGTTTATTTGATAAAATTAAAAAGATAAAATTAAAGAAGAGCCTAAATAATTGCGGCTGTTCATTAATGATTTACGACCTTCCTCAATGCCTAAAATTCGTTCCATATGGCTCAATATGTCGGTACCCCCCTTCGAGTCCCGAACTCGTCGATGCGGAACGTACATATGTGAGATACTCCAAGTTCCCCCTGTTCCATCCACAAATTTCTTAATTAGTTGGAAACAGACTGTCCATTAATAAAAGTGCCGTAATATCGACGATTGTTGCGAGTGTTGTGTTCGAGTGCGTGCACACTGCGAGTTGGAGCGAATCGATGGGTCGGCGGCTATCTTGGGCATGCGGAAAAGCGGCGACGGCCGGTGGCGGTGGCGACCTTTCCGCAAGCGACGCGATTAATCGTCGCTTTTCTTACCTCGGGCCATAGTAATCTGATTTCGCGCGTGCACGCACGCACGCGGGTTGCGGGCGCAGGTGCGCGCGGGCCAGGCCGGGGGCCGGGGTCGACCGGACTACCGTGATCCATAATGACGGCCGGGTGGTGGTCTTGTGTACACGTGGGGCTGGCATGGCAACGGGGTCGATAAATACCCCGGCACGGCACCCGACTTCCGATTTCATCGTCGATGCCGCCATGCCCCCGGCCGCGTCGCGTCGCGTCGCGTCGCGTCGTAACACCGCGCGCACCGGCATTCCACCCGCGTGCCCTGTAATTCGGCCTTAACGTTAGCATTAACGCCACGTTTCTTCGCCAACTTGCTCCGGCCCCTCCGGCCGTCTCCGGCTCGTCCAAGCGTTATTTCGAAACCATGGCGATCCGCGCCGCGCGTTACCCAACCACCTCGCCGTCGGCGTCGACGTCGGCGAGCTTGCGCGATCTTCTCGGCTGACGCGCCGCTCCTGCGCTACTCGGAAGTGATGGATCGATTGTCATCGGAGGATTCCTTACGGGGAAACCTTCTAATACGATGTATTACGCCGTTGCATCCTTCCGCTATGAGGCCCGCGAGCGAAACACACCGTTCTCATTTTAAACAGCAAGATAAGCGACATTTATCGCCCGCTATGTTTGATTATAGTTCAGATTGAAAATTCGCGGGATCAATTAAATCTGAATTCTTACTGCGCACTTTGCAGTATTAGACTTTTTTGCTGTAGCTCATAATTTCTACTTTACATCGCGATTTCATCGCTGGAAATACACTCCCTCCCTCTCACAACCCTGAAAAATTACATGAGGAAACCTATGGCCTATGACGTGTGCAATTTTTACCAGATCGATAAATCTACTGTTAAAAGTTCAGAATAAATATGTTCTAATTCCTGCTACAACAATAGGAATTCTTCGTCGCGGAAGTATAAAAATATCGCATAAGTCTCTGCTTACCCTCGACATATCATTTTCCGTAGTTTTAGATTCGTGCTCGGAGAAAAAGCTGGAAGATTTCGAAAAAGAGGCGCCAGTGTTGGCCACAACGAACCCCGCATTCACAACCTCGCGCGATTAGGATTCTTATCTGCGGCAGGTGCGCGGTTACGAAAAAAATGTGGGCGAAACTGTAGCGCCATGATAAATCGCTTCTTTCTCTCTACATATCAAACACCCGAGACCGTTCTGCTCGTGCGAGGCAACATCCAATACTTCGACCTCGATAACTTTAAACTCAAACGCGGGGCGTTCTCTAAACAAAATCGAAGGGAGATCGTGGTTTCGTATGACGTCAAAATGCGATTTAAATGATAAGCTATTCAGCAATCTCGAACATCGAACCAGCTCTCTAATATCGAATCTGATTTAAATCACAACTATGTAAATGCGTGATGATTATTCAGTGTGTAAAGAATTATGAGATTTAAATTTACATATGTATAATATATACACAATTATGTATTCTATATTATGATCAAATGTCATTAAGTGAAAAATTATGGATAATTATGTAAGCCATAGTATTTTTATCATATATAAATAACGCGTAAAATATTGTTAAATAAAAAAAATTCTGCTTTTTCGATAAATGAAAATGTATTTAATAAATTGAAAGACACACACATACATAGATATAAATATGTGTAAGAATAGATTTTATTATTTTATTGTGTTATTTTATTGCTGCAAAGGAGAAAATACAATCATTCGATCTTCGCCATAAACATCCAAGTTTCGCTGCAAAAAATATAATTTTTCTACGGCACGATTTTATCGTATTATCGTCGCTATATATCATTCTACGAGAGTCCTATTTTAACGCTACGATCGATACAATCACACACGCAGAATATCTTGATACAGTTCGCCGTGACGTGATAACTCTGCCTCAAAGCTATGTAAACTAATTCCTGACATTCCGCGCAGTTAAAGCTACGGTTCTTTGAAAATCAGTGAGCGCAGCTAGATAAAGGACCGGAATTGCTTTTCTACTCGCGAAATTGATTCGAGCCTCGGGCTTGGAGAATCCTAGGAACAATAGTGACCGGAATAGCAATGTCGGACCACCGGAGTGGTTTAATACGAATCGTCGATAATCCACTTCTTCGGGAAAGCGCTTCGCCATCCTCGAGCAATTTATTGGTCGTCACTGTCTGCCTGATGGGAAAGGATTACCGTTCGCCGTATCGTTCGTTCTTAATCGGCGGCGCATCGGCAGCGGGAGTAATAACTACGGCAACGGAAGCAGCTGCAACAGCAACGGCTCTCCAACGGAGTGCATCTACTTTCACTGGGCAGGCGTAGGACACGCTCGAGAGATTCTAACTAATGATCCATGGCGTCTGGTGATATCCATTATAGATCGCCGCTCGCCGCGCCGCGCCGCGCCGGGACTTGCGCGATGATCGCGCGGCACGAATCTTGAGGAATGATTTGATTCACGAAATCGAAACAGGCGATCCTTCCGTGCCGCGACAGACCGATCTCCATAATGTTATACCCGTTTCTCGGATCATATGGTCCGCTTGAAAACCAAATTACATCTTTCGTCGTAGATCCCGATAGATTTCCACTCGGAATCTCGAGTGACATTGATTGATAAATATCTCGCTAAATCCTGATGGAGTAACGGACGGGAATCTGTTCGAAGGGCGATGATCCTTGGATGATCCACGGTCTCCAGCAAGTGATGGCATTGGATGATCCACGATTACACACTGCACATCTGTGAATTCTTCCAGTGCCAAGACCCGCCAGAACCAGTGACGCCGACTCACCTTTGCAGATCGATCGTCATCGTTTTCAAGCTCGGTTTAACAATCTTATAAAATAACGTTGTTTTCTGCAGCACGCGATATCTTACCGAGAAGTCACCGACTATTTGTATAAACGGCACGATCATTGCGATTCGCGGCAAGAACGGCCTACTTTGGCGCAACGTCGTTTCATTGTCAGTGAAGTAATACACGCTAAGCGGAGGAAACGAATATAATGCGAGAGAAGAGGAGAAAGAACGAGCAAGGTCTCGCGACGACCATTTTTGGCACGACCGACGTTTCTTACGTAACGATACAGATTCGCGAAACATGCACGAGAGCCTTGACGTCGTCGAAGCAGTAACTGTCCTTTTAAAAGTGTACTGCACAATTTTGTTGAGCTGAAACTCAAGTATGTTACATTTAATATAAAATCGCTATCATGTAATTTTTTAAATCATTTATCACAAGTTGAAGAAAGATTCTTTGGAAGAAATTATTCTCTCTCAGGATATGTACGGCCTGCGTTTCGCGGCTTATAAAAATATGAGGAGCGTGCAAAAAGTTATCCGAATCGTTGAAATGAAACGATGGTGACAAAATCGTTCGAACAAAATAAAGTACCGTGAACGTGACAACGCTTGCCGACGTCAACGATGTCGCAATGTTAAAAGCCGATTGCATAACTATTAGACTGATACCATTCGATCCGGACCGGCTGTAACAATGCCAGCAAGGCCATTTCCGAGCCGTGGCTAATATATACTATATAGACAATTACGGAATGTCCGTTCCTTTTCTCCGAAACAACAAATAACATCCGGGCGAGCGATATTCGAAAATGCAACTATCAATCGAATCGTTACACAAGTTTCCCATGATCGGGTCGGTAAACTCTTTCCTCACTATGACGTCAAACCAAAACACCTGGTGGTATAAATGGGATCTTATTACCTTATTATCCATTACTCATTCCAAAGAAACTGGTTTTCCGCCAAGAAAACTTTCCATTTCGTTTGCAGTGCCAGTGATACAGTACATATTTTACACGCGGTAGCTTGTTACTCGGAATCAGATATTAGGAAACGGGTATATAATTTTGACGAGATTTATATTTCCTGTGCAATATATAAAAAAATACAAATCAGCTTACAGCTTATTCTCTTTAACCATTTCCCTCGTTAAGAGTAAGACAAAAAATTTCACATATTTAAAACTTTAAACTTGAATCATATTAATTTCGATTTCTAACTCGATTCAAAGAAATGAGAGCGTGCGAAAAAGTTGATTTTAAAGAAACCAAATGAAACAAGGTGAAACTGATGATGGAAATACGCGACGAAGAGCATACAATTTTGAACGTAGCATCAATTTCGAATAAAAATAAATAGAGAAGTGAAATTCGAATAAATAGAGAAGGAGATATCTCGATACATAAATTATGGATAGATAGCGTTTAAGAAATACTCGCGCGGAAAGAGGAATGATAATCACGTTAAAGTGATTGAATCTAAATTCTTTTTACCTTCCGCTTCGAATGATCGAAAACGGACGCAATGGAAACGCACGTCGCCTTTGGTAAAGCCGACCATGAGAGGCGAGAACTACGTACACGAAGCAGCGCGGACTTTGAATGCATTACGACTCTCAACGTTCGTCCACCACGTGTCTACATGTCACACGTGTCGAGGCCAACCCTCTTTCGCGCTCATGTCGCTTCACCGGCTAATGTTTCATATGTCAAATTTACCGGATGCGCTGCTGAGCCGTCTAACAGAGAACTTGCAGATTTATAGAAGAATCCCTGTTTCCAGAAGAATTTCTCGAGATTCATTAAACAGCGAACCAGCGTGTCCGACAAATTTGTCCTATGACATGTAAAATATTGACTTTATTTTATAGAGGTTCTTTTCGCTGTAAATCCTGAATATCTCTTATCTTTACTTAATAAAAGACACCACTTGAACATTAGCACATAATATATGGTAAAGATCAATTCTTCAAATTTAAAAATATATATAATTAAATTCGATTAGTTGCCCAATAAATGTGATCTGCCGACTATTGCCAACAATTTTTTTCTGACATAAGATCTGGAAAAAGAATGGATATTTCCAACATGTGTCACAAAATGGTTATTTCATAAAATATCGTTATGTAATATCTCTACGTAAATCTTTTGCATTAACAACTAACTTTTTTTTGACGCTGCTAGATCGTGCTAACTTTAAAAAAACTTTTCTTCTTCAAGTAAATGCGATAACTTTATCGAATTTGTTTTTTTCGTGTAAAAGTACACGTGCGAACAGTCACGTATTAATAGTTACTGACAAAATATGAGAATTTTATGTTCGTTCAATTATCAACTGACGAATTTCAGTCTTGCGAAAAGATAGGTAAATTGAAAGGAATTGATAAAAATCCATAATATAAAATTTCCGAAAGTGGATAGGTAATTCAACTTTTAAAAATGTCTTTCCATCCCTTTTAAGGCAATTTTAGCTTTCTCAATAGATAAATGAGAAATTGTATAGCAAATCTAACTTCTAAATAGAGTATATATTATAAAATACGGTCGATCAAGTTTCAATCTCGTTACATCGCTATTAATTATTTACACAGAACATAAACGTTCAGAGAATATAAAAATGTTGAAAAGAGAAAGGTCCAAGAGAGACTTTCCGACATCAAAGATTTAATATCACAGAACGAACGTAATATCAATTCCTCTCGATTCACCTATCTTATACGGGAAGGGGGATGAGCACTGACTGAATATCTCGAGCACGCGGACACGATAGCGCACGGACCGAGCGCGGCGCGCGTACTGAGCACGAAAAAGCGCGTCTGGTTCCGCTTTCGGCCTCCCGCTCGTCTCCGGCCAACCCACGGACGCTGGGGACGCTCTCGCGATGTTCCGCTCTCGGTTCCGTCCGATTCCACGGAAACAACGTACGACACTGACGAGCAGCCGTGGACG
Organism: Tetramorium bicarinatum; assembly: GCA_928718305.1. Lineage (NCBI taxonomy): Eukaryota > Metazoa > Arthropoda > Insecta > Hymenoptera > Formicidae > Tetramorium > Tetramorium bicarinatum. Next base: position 11,215,347 of record OV788324.1, read on the forward strand.
ATCGCGGCCGTCCCTCTTCACCCCTGTCACGCTCCCTCGCCGGTCATTCTGCCCTCTCGCCCGTGCTCCTCTTCGTCCGCTTCGTCCAGCCCTGCCGCCCCCTCGTGTTCTCCTCTTCGTCCATCCGCAACCGCGACTTTCGGCCGCCGTCGACCGGCCGAAACTGACGACGGGGCGGCTGACGTGCCGCGTGCGGGGGTGCTCGTTCGCCGCGCGCGACTGCGCTCCCTTTTTCAAGCGGCCCCCTCCCCTCTTCAATTCCCATCCCTGCGGCGCGAACGCGGACGCTAGGAAGGGTTGCGCCGCACGACGCGGCCGTCGTCATTAGGCTCCGACCTGAGGCGATACCGCCCCTCTCCCTACTGGCGATACGGCTTGATTTCGGAAGAGCCACTCTTTGCCTGCCAGTGCTCCGCGATTCTTACGACAAGTTAATTAAGGTGTATGCCTTAGAAAAAAAATCACAGCAAGATTCGGGTCTACAAAAAAAAATACAACGAGTAAGAATTGTATAGTCTGCAAATTTTAAAATTCCTTGTACACGTATTTATATAAAATACGCAAATAGTATAAAAGTGTACAACTTCTAGATCTTCTCTGAAGTATACATCTCTAAAGTAAAGACAAAGTAAATAAAGATATATTGTCATTATATCGTCTCTCTTCGTGAAAGCTTATCGCTGTAGATAAATTATTATCTCTTGTTGCATCATATGCGTTGAACTTATTAAGACGATAATATCTAAATAATTTGTACAATACTGAAGCACAACTAATTTTTAAAATATCGGAGAACTATTAAAATATTTTTTATATAATTGCATAATAAAAATAAGAGACAAGCAAAATATTTATTTAATAGTATTATTGATATTTTACGTCTTATATTTTTGTAACATAGCCACAATATATTTAAATTGTAATTATAAGAAAAAATCGAAAATCTAATAAAACATACAGCTAAATCGATCAGATTCTAACACGAAAATCTTTTGATCTTTTAACTTTCCGGACTTGTGCCAACGAGTGCGACTTGTTTTGAGCTCGATCGCAATCTGGACTGCAAGAATTCGATGCAAAATTGAAACGGGCATAAAAAATCGAGCAATTTGGGTCGAGAAAACTGGAACGTGCGCGTTCCGCCCACACCTATATCGCCGATCGATACTAACACGTCGCTTAGACTACTACTGGCATAATCAATACTGACTGATATATCTAGAATGAGAGTGAAAGAACTCTCGTAGGAAACGAAGGAGTCATAAACCGGGGACGAACATCGGTGATAAATTGTCGTTGGTGGATACAATAGGATACAAGCTCGAATGGCCGTCGTAAAACGGCGGTTTCCTGCGGCAGAAGATTCATCCGCGAGAGAAACACGCGCTTCGAATGAAACGATGCAACTTTGAACTATAAGACAACGCATCATACTAAGTGAACACACATGGAACGTTTCAGAATTATCCCAGCTGATTTTAGAAATCAATTTTTCGACATATTTAAAATCGATTTCCCTAAAGAAAAATTTCGAGAAATATTATTTATTGTGTTTTTATGACATTCGACGATAAATATCCTGATGCTTATATTTCAAATTTATATTTCGAAAGTAACATATATTTGTGAAAGATTAAATATATAATTATGACATTACATATTTTCATTATTTAATTGCATTCTGGAAAAAAAGAGTGCCTTTGCAATCAAATGTTAAGTTGTTATAAACTCTTGAATTGTTTTTGAATGCGATATAAAAAATGCATAGATCTTTAAAGAAATATCAATTGAAATGCTTCTTATTTTATCAATACATTTATATTTATTTATACAAAACAATGAAATTAATGAAAACTGAATAAAAATTACAATATACCCACACAACATTAAGATGTGTTAAAGACGTCTTTTAATAATGTCTTAAAGATATTATTGGAGTAAAAAAAAAAAGACATCTTTAGGCTATGCAAGTTGTGTTATAACACCTGTGCTTTCGATAGCATATTATATTTCAAATAATGTGAAAAGACATCCTGAAGTATACAACCGACGGATGATAAAATCACTTTTTATGCGGGGCGACACCCATCCACCACCCAGTGAGAACAGCCACCGGAATTTGAACCCAGGCCGAAGACCGAGACCTCTCCGATACTAAGTCCACCGCTCTAGCACGAAGCCACAGACGCCCCAGCAAACTCGCCTCGAAAATCAATTGATGAATGAAATTGATCCTCTTTCGACGCGTTTCTACACAAAACGGCAGAATGAAACGAGACTAGAGTTCGCGTGGAAAAACACAAATTTTAGTAAGATTCTTCATTCACACCTTTGTTGAATTAATTGATTTCTGAATTTCTTATTTCTTGTTGTTCTTCGTTCCAATTGCGCATTTTCTTCTTCTTCTTTATTTAACTTTACAAAGAATTTAACTAAAATTTGTTTTTCCACGCAAACTCTAGTTTCTCGAGATTTCGCTATGTATATTATAAATTTTCGCTTCTATTTGATGATGATAGAGTGCTGTTCTTCCTGTAAGCACGGTGTATTTAAAATATTTATTAAATAAAATATAATTGTGTTGGTTTAAAATTAATTTTTAAAGAAATTTTATTTGGTTTATTAAAAATTTAACTAGAAAAATTAAGAAAAATAATTAAAAAGGTCTTTATTTTTTTTAAAATGACACTAAAATGTCATTATTATGTCATTTTATCACTGTTTTAATGTTATTTTGATGTCAATATGATGTCATTATAATTTTTGTTCTATCTTAAATATTATATAATATAACATCAAGTAGTTTTTATTAAATGTATCTTTTTTAGAATATTTTTAGATTGTCACAATATTATACAATATTATGAATAATGATTTTTTTATCTAAAATATAGAAGCAATTAGTATTTCTAAGAGAATAAATTAACGAATTTCGTTGCCATCGGCCGTCAACGATAACGCAATATTACCGACAATGGATAGACTTGAAACAATTAAAATATAAAAATATTAAAATATAAAAATATTAAATCAAATTTTCTCATGTATTATTTAAAAAAATCCTATTTATGCAAACTATATATCGTTGTATTAAAAGCTACGATAAATTATTCTACTTCTCTATCTCTTTAACAGAGGAAATGTAAAACGATAACAGAAGAATATAACACATAGGAATAATAAGTCATATGATTCGCTCACATAAAGTACATTAATGACAATCATAGAAAAAGAATTGTAGCTGCCAGAAGAATTATATTGGCAAAACGTATAAAAGATATAATCAGCATTGTGACAATCCACGTAATATATCAAACTGACACGATCTCTATAACGTATAAACCTGTTTTATAAGGCTAAACTGGTTTCATGGGCGAAAAATTATTTATATTCGTATATAAAGTGCGCAAGAATGATTTGCGCGGATTTCATCACTTCTGACGTCATAATTCAGAGCGATAGGTGCACATATCAGCTTCCAATGTACGATACGTTCGCTATTAATTCCCGTAATATTACCGTCATTATCAACAAACCTACGCGCTACGTGATCGACAACAACGCGCAGTACAGTTTCCAACACCTGTTGCGTAATCGACTCGTGCGCGCAATCCATCGAAAATGAAAAGGCTTGCTGGTCCAGAGGGCAAGTGAGAGAATCATTTCTTTCTTTCTCTCTCTCTCTCTCTCTCTCTCTCTCTCTCTCTCTCTCTCCCTCCCCCCCCCGTCTCTCCCCGTGCCGAGACTCGCATGAGCGGATTTTAACGGTGATGTGAGATCGACTAGATTTGCCAATTGAAAAACTAACACAATTTTCCGCAAAAACTTTGCGATTTAGAGAGAGAGAGAGAGAGAGAGAGAGAGAGAGAAGACTGCGTTCAATATTAAAAATTTTATATATACATTAATGGAAAATTAATAATGGAGTTGATTAAAAGAAAAATAAATGAAAACAATTTTATATCAACAATATTGTTGAAAATAAAATTAAAAACTTCCCATATATTTCAAATTTATTCGTTATTCAAATAATCAGACATCCAGATTGCGTCCGATCCTGATCGTGAATCTTGTGACCTTATTAAAAGAAAATTATTTTTTATTTGTTATCTTTGTCTTTGTATTTCGTTTCGCTAACGTTTTCGTTTTCGCTGACTTAATGCAACTTTTATTGGATCATAAAAGCATGGTTCTCGGTACTCTCTCATTCAATACAATCACCGACAATAACAACAAATCTTTAAAATTTAACGAGCTATTATACGCGATCTATCGTAAACTTAGTTATATCGATGAAAATGATAATTTTGTGTTAGGGATGCATATGTCATATATCGCCAAAGATGTGTAAGTGATGCGCGAACGTGTATTACAAAATTGACGTTTACGATTATGGAAATGATTTGGCAAAGAATACGATGGTGGGTCGTAATGTTAATCGCCTCGCTCGCGCTCGATATTGATCAACCGTAACCCACATTAGAATGAGTGTAAAGATGGCGATATTGTGAAACGGCGCTAACACGTAGTTGCAGAACGCATAGACGCGGGCAGGTTGCAGGCAGAAAAAGATTAGAAAGTGCACGTAAAAGAGAAAAAAACTTGGAAGAAATTAAACCGCGTTAGAGCGAGAAACATTACGAGAGAAAAAAAAAGCAGACGTAACGAGCGTGCAAAGAACACGAGCAGAAGAAACTAAGAGCACAGTATAAAATCACAGCGTAAGACTGAAAAGAATTCAGCGGTATAAACGTACGTGTTAGAAAAATAAATGTATAAATCAAGAAGATAAAAGTCTGTGAACTGGACTGACGAAAGAAAAGCATCGGAAACAAAAAATTGTGTGTCACGAAGTGAAGAAGATGATGAATAAAAAGAAGAACAGGAAGGCAGGAAGAGAGAACGTAAAGAACGGAGCTGACAAAAGCACACCGTTAGGGTAACAGGCTGCGCACGGGAGACGAAAAGCGAATACGACGCGACGAGAGAACGAGAAGCAAAGACGAGAGGAAGAGTAAACCATTGAGCGAGAGAGAAGTGCGCTCGAAGGGAAAACGTTCGTGGACGTTCGACAGGTGCCGCGAAGAATTTCTGCGGCATTACTTTATGGTACAGTCGTCCCGTTCGTCTAACGGGTGGTCGCGCCTAACCGCGCGACGCATTTCTCCGCGCGACAATCCAGACGGAATCGCGGCGAGACGCGAATGGATCGTTCAGTTCATAAAAGCGTGATAAAATAAAGTAACTTGCGGTACGAATTAATGTCATCGTCGTCGCCGTCATGGTTTGCCTCATACATGATTGCATCCTGTCACTGGTTAGACATGAGAGAAACGCGATCCCCAATGCAGTAAATAATATTTATGTATTAAAATGATGCGCTAAGCTGATTAACAAGAACGGAATATTTAGCGTTTGAATATTCCAGGCGGTTCTTACTGATTGAAATTAACTTTGTATGAAGATAGCCAAGAGGTAATGTAAAACCGCAAATAAGAAAGATGCAAGAAATAACATTTTTTGCAGAATATCCTATTTTGTTAATGTTTTCATTTAAATATAATTGGAATAACATGTAAAAAAACAGTTACTCTTTAGCATCTTACATCGTCGTCAATTATAATCATAACGGAATTATTAAAAATTATTCAAACTGAAAATTCGCACATTTGAAAAAAATATTCATACGATATCTTGCATTATCTATAAATTATGAAGGACAAAAAAAATGTTTCGTAGTCTCTCAAGATTTCTATTTCAACATCATAGGACATAGAGCGTGCAAGCTCAACAACTGCGAACTCGGCCTTACGATAAAAAACCCTTTCTTCTATACAGTCCATGTCGCGGGTGCTCGCGGAATTTCAATCTGTACTATTTACAGATTTATTAATTTCATACTTGAATTCGTACGTAGCAAGTCAAAGTTATTTCATTTTAATTTTAATTTACAATTAGCCATTGTGTCCAGAATCTCCATAGGTATAATGAACTCGGCGCATACGATGATAATTCACATATCGTGCTGCAAACCGCGCGTTTCTCGCGCGATACATTAACGTTATGCCGCGATTGTGCCGCGAAAGAGTAACGTTTCGGTAAACGAGGCGACGAAAAATGCCGTTAATGATGAAATCGCTGTGGTAGATCGCAACTCCAGCGTGAATCTCGATCTAGCAAAACAGTACTATGAACACGATGTTAATGATTAATAACGATACGAACAAGATCGGCCGGCATTGATAACACCCTCAGCCGAGCTCCAGACATCCGCGTAACGAACATTAATTACTTTTTATGTAATCGCACTCGCGATGCCTGGGTGCCGCATTATCGCTGTTACAGCTGCGAACGATTCAGTAATGGGTAACGTAGCGATAATTGCCCCGTTCATTGTACTCGTTAGTATACTTTCTCCAGCGTGATTCGCGCGCGGCATAATCATCGTGATTAGCAGTCGCCGCGCGACGCCAACGTCACCTGAACCTTTTTGCAAAGATACCACGTCGCGATGCCCCGCGTCGTTATACAGCGCGTTTAGACCGAGAGAACATTCAGCCCGACAGATCCGATAATATCGCACTTTCTATGCTTTCCAATGTACTGGGGATACATTTCGCCCACGCTAATAGTCCTCGATTTACGCAATCTTCCTTTGCGAATCGGACTGGGATAGGCAGGAGCATTTTACATGGGAATCCGCACGGTTCTCAGCGACGTGGCGCACAAAAAAAAGTGAAACCAACAAGAGGATACCGGAGATCAATAAAATCGTAAAGTATGTGTGCATCAAACGACTCGACTAGATCGCTCGGTTGGTTTCCCGGAGAGAGAGAGAGAAAGTGGCCGCGATGACGGACACGATTTCCGTCGCGCGAAAATAGCGCGTCTGGCGATTTACGATTAGCCGGGCGAGTAGAGAATATTTACGGCGGCCGCGCCATCTCCGCGCGCGGAGATTATCCGGCCGGCTGATGCGGAAATAACGACCGAATACGAAAGTCCGCGTTTTACGAACGAGCCATTACGTCGGCAGCTCCGCCGCGCCGCGCCGCGCCGTAACGAGCGAGCGCGTTTACTCGCCTGGCTGCACGGGCGATTCCGCAAGCTAGACCTTGCGACTGCGAATGGCATACAATGCGCCGCTCGTTTTCACCGGCCGGACGGTCGCGCGCTTAATTTGCGGATAGTCTCGCCAATTTTTGAGAAAGACTCAAAGCGGCGCTGCACAGCGCGCTATTTTGCTAATAATTATGATACGCGCTTTTAACGCGCGCGCGCACGTGCGCTATCTAACGATTCTAAGAAAACCCAGGCTGTGATAAGAGAAAATAACACATCGCGCAAAAGAGATTATTGATTTTTCAATAAATGAATATATCGACAACGTTAATAAATCTCAAGTAGATAGTACGGTACGCTTGATCGCTTGATCACTTTAAGACAATAAAGAGGGAAAGTAATTAGGTCAACGGAAAAATCCACGTGCGCGAATATCGACATAATATTGTATATCGGATTCGCGAGCGTGCGAAATTCACTTACCTGGTTGCGGGTATGACGCAGGTTTCTTCGGCGGAGACGTCGAAGCGCGAGACGATAAATCTTCCTCGACGAAGCGGAGGAGCCTCCTTTCGCTCGCGTTCAACGGCAACGCGTTTCTGCCGTCTGCGGGTTGTTTTGTTTCCTTCTCTCAAGGAAGAGATCTCTCTTTGGGGACCGCGAGATCACCATTCACCGAAAGAAGGCTGAAAGAACGGACGCGTCGTGCATCGGTCTTGCGTGTCGCCTCGGTATTTTCTCAGCTCGATATTTCATCCGCCTTTACCGTCGTCCTTTTGACTCGGCGATCGGCGACGAGCGTGACGGAAAGAGTGTATCTCGAGGAACACACACACACACACACGCACACACACACACACAGAGAGAGCGCAGAAGTGGAGGCGACGACGCTCAGCGGAGGGTACGCTCAGCGACGTTGTTCCAGCGCGAGTCTAATCGGCGGGATACCGTTTTAACGAACCTCCGACCGCCTTAATAAGCGCTCACGCAGATAATTGACAATGACCTGTCAGTCGGCGCGCGCGACGTTATCGCCGTTCGATAGATAATAGAGGTGTCTTCGGAAGCGGTTTGCCACTGTCTTTCATTCGCTCTTTGTTCGCGCGATGCGCCGTTATTGCATTACGTATCAATATTATGTTACGTTCTCTTAATTACTCCTGCATAAATGCATTTCCTCCAGGCAGAAAGGAATCGCAAATAATCTTTTGTCCTTACGCAACTGCTGGAAGCGCGCAGCGACACGAGTCGATGCGAGGCTCAAGTTAGCGAAATGTCTCTTATTTATGATAACTCGTTTATCATCTCCTTTGCACGGACGATTCGCGAATTTTAACGATGTTACTGCATATCGTTTGCCGATATCTCATATGCTGTCCACTGGTTTACACAGTTTCTACTTTAAAAAAAAAAATCGGCACACTATCTCGCGTCTGTTCCACGTGGTCTTTACGAAGGCACGCGCCACCGATCAACAAGACACACTCGCGATGAATTTGTAAGCACTCGACGAATCTTCGACAGGTAACAGGTAACAACGACGCGGCGCGACAAGCGATGACGGCCCCGTTTATCGCAATCGCGGCGAATCGTTATCGTCACGATGACGACGATGACGACGAGTAGATAGCGCGACGCATCCAAGCGTGCCCGAAGCCTTGTTGTCGCGATAAATGGCGCGGAAATCCAGGTTGCTGCGCATCGACGTGCGTCGACCTGAAGCCGGGGCGAGTGCAAGCCGATCCACCTTCCTCGTCCCTGACCCGCTCAACCGACGGCCTCGATGAATCACGTCGGAAGCTGATCCGCCGGCCCGACAATCGACGAAAGTTCACACGCGGGGGAGCGAGATCTCTCTTGCCTCTCCCTCTCTTTCTCTCGCTTCACTTTACGATGACCTTCGATTCTCGTTCCGATGAACCGATTATTACGGTGCGATCACCGTATAACGCACAGCGTTCAGAGTTCTGAAGATAAAAGTCGAGCACGTCTCGTGACGTTCTTCCAAGATGACGCGAAGAACGAAGAGTATCGAAAACGTCGAAATGACGACTGGATTTATTTCATTTCACGTCTGATTGACGTCGAAGAGGATATCGGAGTGGAATCGATGTACAGAATCCACTTCGCTCTGTCGATTCGTTCGCGAAGATTGAGGCAAAGTGGATGATCTATTTGCGTCAAGATACTTTGGAAAACCTTCCGAGCGAAATTCGATCGCGATGCGCCTACCTCACTTGTGAAAACTGTAGTAATCCTCCGTGAAACGTGTTTTGTCTATTACATGAAGAACGAGCGCGTCTAATCGAACCTCTGATCGAGGCGTCTGTACAAAGGAAGGAAGTCCGCGCGAGGAATTGGAAATAATCTCTTCCGCCTCGTTTCGACGTCCTTTGAGGTACGTGAGGAGATTTTCATTTAGAACGAAATCGTATAGAAAGCGGGAATCACGGCGGATTCTGAAAACTGAAACGTTTTAGAAACGGTCCTTCGTCCTTGGTCACGGAAATCGCCAGCGGCGAAAGATCAAACGTGCACTCGAGATGTCCAAGAACAAGAGATTTTCTCCCGTCGGATCACACGTGGAGATGAAAATGAGGTATTATATCCTCCTGAGATCTTGCCTCACGGTCGTACATTCGCGACGTTCATTCTCGAGAGTCTTTTCTAAGTGATTCGCTCCGGAGGCTCTTCAATAACAGAAGATGGTCTTCAATAACGAGGAAAATGGTCCCTGGATGAAGACGGTGGATTCTCAATGACGGAAGATTACCGAGGACGGTGCAATGGATACCGGATAGCCTGGACTGGTCGGCGAAGAGCTACTTCGTCCTGTCGAATCATTCAGGCAGATTAAGTCGAGATTACATTCTGGAGAAGGGATACTCCGCTGAGATACGGGATACTCCGAGATGAGATTCGATTACGGCACACTCGCCGTCACTCTCACGAGCATTCAATAATTCCCGGCGTAAAGCGTGCTAGCTTCCACGTGAAGAGGAGAGTAAGTACGGTGTAATGAACGTGCACGAACCTTGTACATACACGCGCCTTTCGCGCAATCTCTACTCGCGCGCACCGCAGCTCAACGTTTGTTAGCACCCTCGTGCAACGTTCCAAGGGCCGAAGGCACGACTGCGCAAAATCGAACGTTTAAATGCTACAGTCGGACTCTATCTTCCCGCGCAATTTGATACGTACACTATTATCCAAACTAATCACACAATCTTCGCGGCACCGTGCAACATTCACACATTTTCGCCCTCCGCCGCGAGATCGGATCGCGCTCTCGTGAACCACTCGCGACAGCATCCAACGATCGATCGGCGATCCTGCCGCGCGCATGTCCGCGCGAGAAGCGGAGTCACGAAAATCACCGGGGCATCCCCGTCGAGGCGGAAAACCTAGGTTCCAGCGCGCTCAAACAGGACGACCGCGCCGGATCGCCGCGTTGGATCCCGGATCTCTCGGCCGCGCGCGCGCGCGCTCACGGACAACGATAAACCGAGCGCACGGTGCGCACACACGGCGCAGGTAAGAGCGGTTTTCGAACAACTACGTACCGGTCGGAAGGCGGCGCGTTTCTTTCTCCCCTGCATCGTGCATCGGCTCGCCGCAGAGAGAGGGAAATGGCGAAACTGTGGTAGGAGGTGGAGGTGCCGCTGCGAAATACGCGGGGGAAGGGATACGAGCGAGGATCTATGATATCCCCGTGGATCGAGATCGGCGAATCGGTTATAGTCGCGCTCTCGAGAGCCCTCGGGACGAGAGCACCCTCCGATGTTTTTATCGGTTTTCCATCAACGTTGCCACCAACGATACTTGTTACGTGCAATTCTGTCGTCTCGCTATTATGGAAATCTGTAAAACTCGGTCATCTCATTCATATTTTTAAGTATTTAATAATTATTATGTTCATTGAACACGAAATGTAATGTAATAAAAATTATGAATCACACAAGCCATGAGATACTTGATATCAACAAGTAACATGGTTGAAAAGATTTTCCTAGAAAAATATTTAAAAAAACAATTTATATTTTTAGACTTCAATTTCAACAAACAAAAATTTTTTTCAAACGTGATTTTTTGTAAATAATTATATAACGGACCACATAAAGTGGGCATTTTAATTCTGAGCTCGTTGTAAACCAAAGCTTCGAACAGCGCTTTTCCAAGATTTTCCAAGATATTTAGTCTCAAATAAAAAGATTATACGTATAAATATAAAATATGAAATACATATTGGAAAAAAGAAACATTCTGCGGGCAGCGTTCACTGAAAAGTTGCAATTTTACGCGTAGTGAGTCGACTAACCCCTGACTGTCAGTTGGTTCCTGTCTAAAGCAACAGGTGCTCGTCAACCGCTGCCATGTGGTGGCCGCACGAACGCAAGGCAGTATGCATTCCTTACATTTCAAGTTACGATATTTTTCTGAATCGCAAAGAACCGTCATTATTTATATTAAATTTTCAACCTAATGAGAAACGTTCCCATGTGCGTCCTAGCATAAAGAGGTGGTAAATAAATTCCCCAGGCGATTCCTTACCAATCCTTTAATTGTTCATATATTGTTTTGCTGGGATTTACATTAATGGGACTGTAACACCTATGCGCGCAAGTCTACAAATGGTAATCTTAAATATGCATTTTCGATATAATATTTTACCACTTATATAGTTGATCGGTAGACTTTTCTCCCCGCCTCTCCACACGTACGATAGACAGATTATACAAAACATCGTGTCGTACAAAATAGTAGCAAGAGTATCACCTATCGATTTCGTTCCAACCGGATGACCCGCTACGCACGGTACCGCGTGCATTCAGGGTTCATCGCGATATACTTGCGCTCCATTCTTCGAACGCGCGAGAATTCTAAGAAACACATTCCCATGACTATATATAAAGAGAAATTAAGGAGCTTCGTGGTCCTTTGTACCCCGAAAAGTGCCTTCGGGAAAGGCTTTTCGCTTCCTAACGAATATATGCCGAAAAATAATTAATTCAAAAATTCGATGTACCTCTTCTATCGCTACTGAAAAAATACCGTACTTAGTGGTTTGTTCATAGACAATAAAACTCAAAACTTAGATATTCGATTTTATGTACAAAATCGTCATACAAACGTATTTCTTCTAAAAAATGTTAAAAAAATAACATGTCTTCGTTTTAAAAATATTTAGAAATTAAAACAAAATGCAGAGACCATCTTTCGAGAAACGTCTGAAAGAATTACTTAAAGAATTACTTAAAGATAAGATTAGTGCGCTTCTTACAGACACAATAATCTTCTCTTTTCATGACATCTTTTAGATGTCTGTTATCTTTTCGCGCTATGTCGACAGAAAATAACTTATTTTTAAATGTCCTCTGCCATACTTCTTTACCTTGAAAAATTTTGCTCAAGTATTAGTCTTTGTAGTATTGTAAATTGTTAATAAATAAGTGGGAAATGGATCTCGATGTGTGGGGTAAAATCACAACGAACAAATAAAACTGAAAAGATGGGAGACATTGTACTATGTGATTCAAGTTTTATTAAACAAATTAAATACAAAAGATTTTCTGTTGCTTGTTGTCTACGTTATATAGACGAATATATCTCAGATTATAAATAATTAAAACAACAGAACGAGAGGCATGATATAAATAAAATTAAAGAAAGAGACGGTGAGCGGAAGAAAATGCGACCCGTCTTTAACTTCCATTTCCCGAATAGTAAACATTCTCGCGTGTTCGCATTATAGTTTCCTATCGAATTTCATTAAAAGAAAAGAGCAAGAGAGTTAACCATAAGACGTCCAGGCTCCTTTACTTTGAGACTAAATTTATGTCGCTATCGAAAGGTTACATGGTTTTATTGGAACAACATGAAATTGGAATTTCCACCGAGAATTCTGCGTTTCAACTTATATCGTACAAGTAGTAATATACATTTCATACAATTGTGTATAAAAAGTTCTATTGCAAAAATTTGTTTCACATAAAAAAATTGTTAAAAATATATCAATATCTCAATTATAGTAAGCAAAATAGTATTCTTGACATCTCGAATTCTCGATAAAAATTCATCAATTCTTCTCGAGAGTTATATAAATGCACATGGAATGACATAGAGCCTAGTACGCTTAAAATGCAAAATATAACGAGAGAAAGAACAAAGATAAAAATAGATTTGTGGCATCAGATTTGAAAAAAGAAAATAATTTAGTTTTTGTGACGTTACATTACGAAGAATCTTAATTACCGGTAAATACGTTTAAAAATTTTTTTCGAGAACGTTAGATATTAATATTTAAAAATTGTTAAGATATGTACAAAGAGATATAATATATATGAATATGAAGGGTATGTGTAAATATATTGAATTCCTGTCCCAAGAGACCGAGCTGGATACATTCCTTCCCGATCCTTCGGGATCACCGGACACTACGTCCAAGAGTAACACAGTCTTTGCGGATTTCGAGATTAGTCTTTTAACAAAAGAAAGAAAAAAATTAAGGAAAATTAATATTAAATAATGTAATAAATAATATTTCATAGCAGTCATTAAACTTTGTGCTTTTATTTTTTTCTTTTTTCAAGGGAAGAGGATGATCAGAAGAGAAAGATAGAAAGAGAGAAGCGAAATCGACCTTTGTGGAGGCCGTCATCTTATGGAGCTCATCGAGAGAAAAAAGACATCTATCAATAAGTGTAAATACGGCAAGACAAAGTTTGGAATGTAATTAATAGTAGAGATTCGAGTACCCAAAAAAGCACTGTGTTGACTCTTGATACTCTATCTTTTTGTCTTTGTTTCTCACATACACATTCACACTCTTTCGCATTCTCTCTTATACTTTTTCATGCGTTTTTTTTTTTTCAATTTCCGCATACTTGGCAATCGCAAAAACGGTGCCCAGGTAATTAGGCCCTCTTTGCTAACGCATTGATACATATCGTGCACGTGAATTACAGTTTCTTTATATAATACTTGTAAAAGGACTCGAGTCTCGTGTAAGTAGACAAGAGCGTATATATGTGTATGTATGTGTATCGTATTGTGTATGTTGCGCGCACGCGCTTGTATCTGCATGTGAGTGTGTATATATATATATAATATACATGAATAAATCTACTATAATAAAGCCAACCGCTTCTCTCGTACCGACATGTAAAATAGCGAAAAATTTTATTTCTCTCCTTTTGTCTTTGTTCTCGAATTCTACGAGAGATATGATCTAAAGAGGTTTCGTTTGTACGTTGCGAATTACACCCGTAAAACTAAACAAGTAACCCCGATATTCATAAAATAACGAAGAATATAAACCCAATAATAACATCAGTGATAAAGTATTCAACTAAAGACTTGATATTAGAAAAATAATTTATTTGTAAATTAAAATTCGTTATCCGTATAAATAAATGGATCGAAGTATAGTTTCATATACATATAAACGAGTATGCTTAAAAAGATTGCATTGTTGTGAATTATCTCGATCGTAGCCTTCGAGAAATTCTTTTTCTTTTGTACTTGATTACGTCGTCATTAAAATTCAGCAAAAGCGTAAAAGTACTTCAACTTTGCTTATAAAATTTGAATCGTCTGTACCAGAGCCAGATTGGCAATAGAAATCTTTTAAAAGGAAGGCGTTTAAAATGGTATAAACGTTTCGAATAACGCATAAACGAAATCTAAAACGATTATGAGACATCTCCATTTTTTTAATCGATAAAGAAACGAATCTTTTCAATTCTTAAATAATGCTGATGAAAATATTGTGTTAAACACAAGAGCTAATCGTACTATTCTAAATAATGAAATCTTTGTCTCATCTCTCGTAACCTTCCTCTGCTTCTCTTCCCTAAATACTATAACACTATGCTATTTACACCAACTTACGCTGTTATGGGACACTAAATAACCTATCAAGTATATATTACAGGACACGCCGTCATATTCGTACTTTCTCTGGCGACATGCAGTATATATATATAACATCTTTGGACTTGGTTTTATTACACATTTATATAGAATATTACGATCGTTTTCTCTCCTCCTCTCATTTAATACGCTTCTCGCCATCCTGTGAAAGCCTATGAGCACATACTCGAGAAACGTTCCTTCAGTCTAATAAAAGAAAAATATTCTCCTACCGTCTTCTCCCGCTTACCGACATTTGTCAGTTATTAGTCGTTTTCCACGGTACGTTGTACAAATATTTTAACGCTTGAGATTCTCGGTGATTCCTTCAGGTTCGTCGCGGGGACCTTTGGAAGACAAGCGTTCTTTATAAGTTTAAATTAAGAATAAACGCCTTCTTTTTTGCAATAACGTCTACGTAGGTTCCACCAACGCGAAAAATTGGCCTATGTTTCAAGAGTATCGTGATATATTAACGGTCAATCATCGGATTAGGATGCTACCGTTACAAATGCAAAACGACCTTCATCGTTGTAGGAAGAAAATTCGCGAGCGTCGTCAAATCTTCCCTGCATTCTCTTTTCGTTTAACGGTTCGCGCATGGTATCATCCGGAAACGATTTCTCTTTTGACCGTGTAAAAGAAACATCTATGACGAAATTAACTAAACGATAATCAAGACTCGGTGAAACTCGTGGACCACTTAAACCGCTGACACTTGGGCGTCTTCGTCATCTGCAACAATTTAAAATGCATTTTAGTAAATGACACACTGAAGTGCCAAATGATCGAAATACAAAAAACTCTAATTTGGATCAATATACTTTAACGCGTGCATTATTAAATCTGCCCGATTTAATAATAATGATTCAAATCGAAGCAAAATTTATAAAAATATTACGATACAATGTTACTGCGATCGATTTAACGCAACTAAAAATTACAAAACTGTTGCTATGATAATATATGATATAGAAAATACTTTCAAAAATTACATATATAAATTGTTTTATGTATATGTATATAGCAGATTTAATCAATTAAATCTATATTTTCTATATCTTTAGATATTAGAGTCTCTCGCTAATGTGATGCTTATAAATATAATGTACTGCACTTCTTTCCAAAATTTTAAATCTATTTAAAAATAGATCAATTCAGAAGAAATAAACAATTGATGCAAACAAAAAATAAAAAAAAAGATTAAAACGTGCGACATGGACAAGCAGCAAACCATGCTTCGGCATCACGCAAAAGGTAAACAAATCGCAAAATTTAATATTATAACACAAAAATTTTAATACAAAATTCAAGGATGATAGGCAAGCTAGTGCATTATGCAATGATTACTAACATAAATATCGACATAATGCAAACAAATATGCATTATGCATCACGAAATTATGTGACTATGAATGTGCTACATAACAATCACATTGATTAAACACAAACTTTACAAACATACATTGTACAAGCATTTCGTTCATTTTACAAGTAACTATATAGTATTTATTTACACTATATGTACTAATAACTGTAGGTACTAATAATCACGTAATATCAGTCAATTAACGCTAATATTATCACTGTATCTATAATTACATTGTGGTCAAGATGTGTTCATAATTGTGTTGAAGATTTCGTTTCAATTATGTCATACATTAAATCTTTTTTAAAAGTAGAAAAGATTATTCAGAAAAAGTTTGAGAAAAAAAACTTGCAAACTAACACCATGTATAAGAAGAAGAGACAGTAGTTTTAAACATATCGTTATATCTGTTCAAATAAATACATAAAAATTGAAAATGCATAGCAAGATAATAATCATTTTCAATAGCACGCACGATGAAAAATTTCGAACAAGAAAAATTAATTAAAACATTGTAAATTGATGGTTGTGAAAATACAGTTTTTACAAAAGCTATTCCGACAGTAGTGAGCTGACAGAGTGCTTTCGCCAACAAAACAGCACTCCTCGCTGTGCGTGAATGTTGACAGCGAGAGAATGTAAAAAAGATGTGTGCTCGCCTCAACGAGCGTAAACCGAATGTGTAATATGAGGGTGAGTGTGAACCGTGTGTGAACGGTAGAGCGATTTGGCTAGATGTAGTACCATCTTCGTGATCGGTGCTTCGATAGGTGACCCCTTCGTGGCTGTTAGCACGACCGAGTCTGTGCAATCTCGCCATCTGCTGCACGACTTTGTACGCCGGTGGTTGACGGCATTGCGGTGTACTACTCATGCCTGATCGCATCGACGATGTCATGTTGCCCGCCATAGCACCCATCGTCGTCATTATGGTCGTGCTCCCCGCTCCGGGCGGTGGCAGCGGGGCTGGCATCCCTAGGCCCATGTTTACTCCTAATCCCGTAGTACCTGAAAACCCTCGACTCTCTCGATCTCTCTTTCTCTTCGTTTCACGCCGCCTTTTCTCGCCTTCTCAACATCCTCCACCTCGTCGACAAAGCAACGTTCGCCTGCCACCGCGGATGTAGCGTTTGTAAACGAGCGAGAGTATCAAGTAAACTTGTACCCGCTTATGTTCGTTAGAATTTTAATTAATTAATGGAATTATCAGAGACATAAAAAAACCGAATATCTTCTATATAAAACATTAAATGCACTGTAATTCCTGTAAAATAAATTACAATCAAAAAATAGAAAATAGAATAAAATTTTTAATTTCTTATTTTTATAGCATTCTATACTTATGTCAGTCTCTATTTATAATATAATTTGCGTTTTTGCAACATTACATTCATTGTTATCGCCTCTTTTGTCAATATTCACAATATGTCGAAAATTATATTGTTTGAAAATTCCTTTCTTCATTTTCAACGTTATTTCTTTTAAAAATAAAATGTATAAAAAAGTTAGTTAGCATTCGACTAATTATTAAAAGAAATAAAAGATAGTCCCGCTTGCTTACAGCCGAGATCCACGAGAGGTAAACGAGTTTAATGATAATCGCTAAAAAAACATTCATCGCCACACAACCTACCCAAAGAAAAGAAGCACACAGAATACCATTTTACATAGTCAATATCCTGAAAAGAACGCTCAATTATCTTCGCCAATACTACGATATATACGCAACTACGCAAATGGAGCAAGCTCGACGTAAACGCATTGCGTTTCTAGGTCACATAAGAAACGAACGATAGTGCTACACTTGTCACCAGCGTGCGGACCAACAGACTCGTTCGATAATTAATAGTTACACGCACGTCAACGTCACGCATCAGAGACCGCAAACAACGCTTTTCCTCGAGAAAGGCAATCTCCGTCGAGTTATAAAGCTCAAGCTGTATAAAGATCAACAAAAATTATTTTCTACTACATTCGCAATACTCCGACACGTTGTTTCGCATGCATGAGAGTCATACTCTTCATATCCTTAAAATAATATAATTAAAATAATCTCCCCTCTCCCCTTCAAGGCAGCAGGGACAAAGCAAGTTCAATGCACGGAGTTAATGCAGACCAGACAAACGAAACAGGCAGACAGTCGCGAACTCACCTTGAGGAGTTGGGGGTTGGTGATGATGAAGATGATGATCGTGATAATGTTGGTGGTGGTGATGGTGGTGATGATGATTGTGGTTGTGATTCTGATTGGCAGGAAGCGGAGGTAACACTGCTACCGCGTGAGGAAACGGAGGTGCTCCGCCTCTTATAACAGACCCTGCACCATACAGAGGCCACATACGGCATATTTTTTTTACAAAATCTACAAACTTGTGCCGTTACTGAAAACGTAAAGAGATCCTCGGAACGAATCGTCTTTATTTGCGATGCAAATGCGTTTTCAAAAGCGCACAATCATGACGACGGACGCATGAAACACCGCCTGCGTGATCAAGCGAGTAGTAAGCTGTAAAGCGAATCTCAGAAGCGGCGGAATCTTAAGAAGCGATTGAAAGCACAGTTGTTATGCTATATATATATATATATATATGCAGCGCTCGACGACGCGAATATCAATACAAAAACGTAATATTTGGCACGCGATATTTAATGATATTTAATTCTTTATATATTTGTCTGACAACTGTTCGTTTAACACTTGAAGATACATGGCCATGGGACATACGTTTTTCAGTGATAAAATTTAGCCACCGATATAAATAATTTTTTATATGAAATAATGAAATAATACATAAACAGAAACTACTAATATTTAATACTCGACAGATCAATAATTAAAATAATATGCGTATTTATAAAACTCAAGTTGCGATTGCAAATATTCAAGATAATAGGTATTAGATATTTTAAATTTTCGATTAATTTAATTTTCAAAGTTACAGCTGTTACAAAGTTACAGATCGAATACGATCACTTTCACGTGTCGATAGCATCAAAATCTAGACACACCAAAATTATAATACACTGGTTTTGATTCTAAATACTATCAACAGTACTATCTCACTCAAATACAAAACAACTGACACGAAATCACCTGGCAACATAAAAACAGATAATGCAAAAACTAAAGTCAATATGTCAATATAATAATATAAAACCAAACAGCGGATGGGTGTGTAAACAACTGTCCAGCTCTCGTCGTGAAGAACGCGTTGAGAGAAATTTGATTCCCGGTCCGCCGATTTCCGGCCCGGTGGCACCGGACACCGCGTAAGAAACTACTATGTCTCTACTACTCTACTACGGTGTGTCTCTACGGATCGGGCAAGAGGAACAGCACACGAGCACACTCGGCCATAATCCGTTCTCTCATTTCACTCTCGTGTTTTTTTTAATTACGTACCTTGCAGAGCGGAGTGCCGTCTTTGCGGTGGCGGTGGGCTGCCGCCCGCTTCCACGCTGCTCCCGCTGTGGCTGTCCAGCTGAGTGCTATGACCACTGTCACTGCTCGTCACCGAACCTACGCACAGGTTCCCAAGACACTTCTATCACTACACACGTTCTAACCGAGGGATTACGCCCTGATTATACGATCGACTAAACGACCCTATTGTCTAATCGCTCCGTCGCCTCATTCGCGTAATCCGTATCTTTTTGTTCTAGAGCTAGAGTAAATTGTCTTACAAAGAGAGAGCCGGCGCGAGAACCTAAGATAAGCTAATCACTCCACGTGCACGTCTCTCGCCTATTTATATATTTCTTTCTGTCTACAAGTATTTACATCCTACATCATTAACAGAGCGTAATCAGCAAGTATATATCTTATGTGCGCGACTGTACGCCGTGTTAAAGTTATAACCGATGATATTTATTGATCCTCTATACGACGTGTAGAATAGAAATCAATGCTCATTTAATTTAACGTACAATTTAGACTACGGCTGTGCAATTTTCTTTAAATTTTAATAACATTTATAAATTAAAATTCTCAGAATTTATTGACTATTTTCCTATTGACTATTTTGAATGCGTGTAAAGCAGCGCTGTAAATCTTATTAAAATACGACTTCGTATGTCCCATGGTATGAGAACTCCGAGTCAAAGCCGCAGTTCGTTCTGGAGTTAGATTCGAGGCACGACGCAATGACGTCTTATCAAAAAGAAAAGCTCGCGCTATAGTAATCGGCATACAAGATGCGTGTGTGAGTGTCGTGTATATATGGATCAACTAAATAACATGGAACATTTATGAATTGCGTAAACGGCGGTGCAGCGTGCATAATAATGAGACTCCTTGTTGCGAGACCTGACCAGTGTATGTAACGAGCAATGAAAGTGCGTGATGGTGCTTCGCGAGATGCGTGTCTCTACTAAGACGATATTTATAATCAATTAACAATCTATCAGTCTGTCAACACGCTCTAGAAAGTTATAAATAAAAATCTATTAAAAATTATTTACCGCAAAATAAAATTTTAATATCTATTTAGACAGAATAATCCGTCCAAACGTATCTTTAGAAAAACCTAGAGAAGAACGTATCACTATACCGGACAGCATCTCGCTTCAAACCATTTCATAAAGAAAAAAAATTGTACTCACCACTTGTCAAGGTTTTCCTCAACGGCTGGAGATTACTCAAACTAGTTACACTACTGCTCTCCGCGCTAAGATCGACAGGCGGCGGCAGACTGGCAGGAGTATCGCTGTGGGATCGTTCGTGCATTGGTACCCTGCTGCCGGATCCTACTCTTCTAGGTGCACCTGGACTAGGCTCCAAACCACTCGAATGCAACGCCAATCCTGGGACAGGTAATGGCGGGGGACAGTGCTTAGGTTGATATGGTCGTGTCTTGTGAGGATCAGACAGAGCCAACATCTTCCTAACTGCTTGCGGCGACGCGGCGCCGAATTTTGTACCTGAGAAACCCATACATTCATACAAATTATTAAAAAAAATCTTTAGAGAAATTTATTATAGCGTAGCTGTAGAGATTCACCACCTTGTATACTCTTTCTGCCTTCGCTGGTACTACTGGCGCTACTGGTAGTCGACAGAGTAGGCGACGGATGTCTCCTTCCCCGACTGCCGCCCAGCGGTACTGCAGCTGCGACTGCAACAGCTCCTGCATGTGGTTCGCAATCGACAGAAAGTTGATGCAACCGTTCCTCATCGGTGATCACTTTCATGTTTGCGAGATAGGCCTTCACTCTTCGGACCATTTGTGCTTCCTCAAACATTTTCTTCGGATTTGGTGCAGCCGTGGATTTCTTTCGTCGTTTTACTGTCGCAGTTTGGCCGCCTATAACACAGATGTACAAATACTGTATTTAGAAACCAAGCCAGAGACGATACAGAAAACAGAAGAAGAAACTCACCTTGATTGCCAGTAGTCATTTGATTCAGAGCTACCATCGCCGAACTTGGTGGTTGTCCGCCCCTTTCCAGCATAGTGAGTAAATCATAGGGTGAAGAACACATATTTGTTAATGTTCTTACTTCCTTCGCGATCATTCTGAGTTTTTCGAAATTCACCAGACTTTCTACTCTCGAATCGTTACCAAGATGTATAAAGGTCAAGTCCTTCTTCACGACCGGATAGAAAGGTATCTAAAATAATCATTTAACTCGTTAGTAATAATTTAAAATCATCATAGTACTAGTTTTAATTACAGAAATATATTGTAAATAATATAATATAAATAATAAATGTCAATGAAAGATAATTTTATTATAAAGGATTACTCACTATCGGTGGTTGCGTTTGTTCAGACGCCACCAATTGCCGATATTTACTCATATTACGACTGGGATCCATTAATTCTTGTAAATCGCTGAATAATCTTTGATATTTTGTTGGCAGTTTTTCCCACGAAGCTCTTAATCTCGATACCGAGCCGTGGCCCAAACCAGACACAATCGCAAACATGGAATTGAAATTTTTGCACTCCTTGCATTGGCCTAAGCAAAAAATATTATTGATATAAAATGCCTAAGAGGTAAAAAAAAAAAGATTCCAATCATACTTACGCGCTATTTTAATAAATTGTTTTATAATCTTACTGCGCCGTACAAGATTATGTTCGGAACAAACTTCTGTTACAACCCAAAACATTTCTCTGTTGACTAGTTCTGCAAACTGACTGAGCATAGGTACACCGTACCTACTCTTCAATTCAAATAAATCATCCACATACTCTGTGGATTCGATTTGTCTGCAATGATGTAATCAAATGCAAATTATAGATGCAATTTGCAATAGGCGCAGATTTATGCATTTTATGAAGTATCAAATTACCTGAATATACTAAAGTCTTGTAGAGTCAGTTGTATTGCTACTTCCACAGCATTCAATTGCAAAAAGTGTACTTGAGACTCTCGAATGAGTTCCGGAGCTTGATCATCAGCTACCAAAGTTTCAGAAATTCCGTTAGTTTTCAAATAGTATCGAGAGCTCAATCCGATTCGTTCCGCAAGATTCTGCAATTGATCTGGCAATCTACGCTGCTT
This sequence comes from Tetramorium bicarinatum, assembly GCA_928718305.1. Taxonomy (NCBI): domain Eukaryota; kingdom Metazoa; phylum Arthropoda; class Insecta; order Hymenoptera; family Formicidae; genus Tetramorium; species Tetramorium bicarinatum. Next base: position 11,238,200 of record OV788324.1, read on the forward strand.
GATCATACCACCTTCTCCAACGCTCACTTCCGCAAGAGAAAAATTTGAACTGCTTTCTGTTATGCCAAATTCTTGAAGTGCAAGCATCACCACCTACACAAAAAATTGATACATCAATATATATAACCTACACATATTTTTCTTCAATTATTTAATTTTTCAACAATAAAAATTTACTTACCTCATGTGCTGTCGTTTCTTTGTGAATAAGGAGATATTTGCAGGTTTGATCAGCTTTATATACTTTGAGCACATGTTCAGGATAATCGTTTGCCCTCAAGTCGTCGTAACAATAAAGCGACGTAAGATCTGGATTACTTTTCGAATGGTATAGATTAGTAGTGGTTTGCGTAAGCCCTGTTGTTCCCGGTGGTGTATGCGGTGGCGCAAGAGGATCATCCACATGTACACCGTCGCTGTTAAAATTAAAAAGTATTTTGTGTCAGCAAAGAATTTACGTAAGACTTGATTATTTGTGCTTCAATGCACTCACTTGATCGTGTTCTTTGGCAGTATGTTCATTTTCATAAGTGCTTTCTGTAATCGTCGTTTAGGTCCAAGAGTCATAAATCCTTTATGTTCTTTTTTAGCATCTTTGCATGGCGATACATTGTTATCTGGAATTAATAACGGTACTCCACCAATCATAGGATTTAAAGGATTCACAGGGGTCAGAGGATCCACATGTGTTGATAATCTAACTCGTGGATCCGATTGAAGTCTGGGTATTTCTGGCTTATTTGTTCTACCTCGAGGTCTTGGGGAATTGTCTGGCATTTGCAGCATTTCTTTAAAAGCTGTAAGATCAAATAATTAAAAATAAAGAAAAATTATTAATTTTATTTCTAATTTATAAATTCAACTCACCAAGCAAATTAGATTTTACAGTTATACTGAGGTGCGTAGAAGCTCTCAGAATATCGAGAGCTTTCGCATGATTTACATGCTCGAAACTTTGGCCGTTCACTTCCAAAATCTGGTCACCTCTCTTTAAACCGACATCTTCAGCCTTAGATCTCTTGTCAACTTTTGAGATAAATATACCAAAACCTCTCTCAAATCCTCCTAAAATGCTAAAATTTAGGACTTCGTCCCTGTTTGGCCTAGCTAATGTTACGTTCCGCGTTCTCGCTTTTGCCGCACATGCAATATTTAATAACCTGAAATCAAATAATTAGTTACAAGTAATAATTATTTTTCTTAATATAATTTAATACATTTTCTTTAAAAAAAAAATAGAGTAATTAAAAGAAATTTACCTTTGTTGTCCTAACATTTTCTCTCTTTCCAGTCCAGTTTCGAATGCTTCTAAAAATTCCATCATCGCTGGATCAGTCTCGAAATCGGTAAAATGATTGTTCACCCATAAAAGCACGACGCGAGCAACGCGATCTCGCACTTGCGCTTGATCAAACCACTCCAGCAATTGACTTGCGACTAACAACGGACTATCAATGAACGTTCGATGAGTTAATAAGAAATCTTCCACATAAGTAGGATCCGTAATACTGTTTTCTTCAATGAGCTGTAACATTAAACGCTCTGGCGTCCCTCGAATCACTACATGACCTCTTCGAGTTGCGCCATCCAAAGCGCCTCGCAATTCAGTCACTAGTATCACCCTTCCATTCTCTTCATGTCTCCTGGTATTCTCTTCTCCTTGATGCTGTATTCGAAAGTAATCTGCTTGCGTGACGCAAACAAATTGGCAATCGTCGCACCTGCGATAAAAAACGACATTTTTGCTTTTCTATACCTTTCTAGGTCTATACAAAAGTAGGGAAATCACATTACGAACTTTGTTCTCATAACTCCGCGATGTAACAGCCTCTCCATAGTAGGCAAGATACCAAAGCTATCTCCGAGGCCGAGTTGTTCAATCTCGCCATTGCTGTGCTCAATCTCGACAGCGCCGTTGATCAGCACGCTCCAACTGTCGAGTTCCTCGCCGTCATTTAAAACCACCATACCGGCACGATCGACCACCGCGAATACCATTACAGCGCACAGCGCTCTTCTGACAGCCAAAGTCATGTTTGTGAAAGCTTTCAATTGTTGCGTGAACTCTAAAAGCGTCTCTATGTCGTCCTCCGTTCTCTCAACAGGATCCTTTTCTAAACATTCTCGTACAGGATCGCGCACCGTTAAACTCTGAAATATCACAACAAAAGAAATTAGAATCACATCCACTGTATCTCTAGAGAACAGTATAATAAAGCATGATACTTACATCCATGCTCTCTGCCAGATCCTCTTCTTCATCGCTATCAACAATGGATTCCACAAGACCCGACAGATCCACTTCATCGGGATCCGCGTCTAACGAACTTTGTACAGATGTCATGGTGTCGGACCCACTATATGCTGAGCTTGTGTCACTCGAATGACTGCTTCTATTGGATTTCTGATAAAGCTCCGGCCTGCCTGTGAGGCCCTGTGAGAACTAAAAAGAAAACATTTCATTAGTATTTAAATTTTAAATTTATTAAAGATATTTTTAAATTTCTTAAAGATTTATGTCCAATTTTTTTCTAGATTTTGTTATAATCTACAAACGGTCGTCACAAGTAGAAAAATTTCATATCAAACTTTCTAATTCAATAAATTTTATTATGTCTCGTACATTTATTATAAACAGCTGTATAAATAAATATAAAATAACATTTTAAATACAAAATGCAACTATCTAAAGGATTTACCATAAAATGTAAATTTGAATCTCTATCATATACTGTTATATCAAGGATTGTACAGGTATATACTACATGTAATGATACATGTACTATATTCAAAAGAGATATTTATGATAAAAGTTAGCAATAGAATAAAGAAGAACGATAAACAAGACTTGGAAAAATATATTAAACTTGGATAACACATCAATAAGAGATGCATCTGTCCCACAAGCATATTTAGACAAGTTGGATAAATGATAAAAATATATCGATGTGAAATACATATATTAGCATATAGTAGCAACAATTTGTCCCATCTAACTCTTCCCTAGATCATCAATCAAGCGACTGCGATGACAATAACAATACACATTCAAGTATCATCGAAAACGATGCATCGCAAGGAAGCTCGACGAAAACGACCTGAAATGCTGTTCCTGAACATCGGAGATAACCTGTACTTGCATAGCTCTAGGCGAGAGACAAAAACATCAACGACGACGACGACGACGCTGCTCGCTTCGCTAGCGCGAAGTAGGAAATACCAGGAATGGGCGTGATTGGGACAGGCTCTAATCCGCGGTTAGGTTAGGTCACAGCGACATGACATCACGCACGCACGCATGCATGCATATACGCGGCACCCGTGCGTCGGGATGCGGGTGTATCTCGGCGCGCGTCCATATACATATCCGTCATCCAAACAAGACCCCTACGACGACTGTTGTCATGTCATCACGAGGGGCGGCCGCGAGAACCCGCTTTTCCAACGGGGCGCGAGAGCCCGCGGGAGTCCGCGAGAGCCCGCGGGAGTCCGCGAGAGCGGGAGGCGAAGAGCGAGGGAGAGCCAAGGCCATTTTGAGTATATCTCCTTCAACACGGAGAGACAGAGAGGGGCACTCACTTGATACACGCCGAACGCGTCCATCGCGATCAGCGGCACCCGCGATCCTCGTTCCCGTCGTTGTTGTTGTTCTCCTTCTCCTCCTCGGCGGAGACAGAATCACGACAGATCCAACGACGACGTGTTCACGGCTAAGAGACGCGGCCGCATTTTCCTACGCGCCTTGTCCACCTCGTTCGATCGTTTTTCTCTCACTGGCGTGCCGCGATACAACGCAAGACGCAACGCGCGTGGAGACGAACGCGTCTATTCTACGGTTGGCACAAAGCTCGCGATGATACGTCCGACTGTACTGACGTCGCGGCCGGTCATCAGCTTAGCGAACGTAGGACGACTGCCTCGTCTCGTCTCTCGTCCCGCCGTCACCCGCACCCTGCCCCTGCCGCGTCGTGCCGTGCCGTGCCGTGCTGCCTGCTGCTGGCATTCCCTTCGGATCGCGGCGTAGTCACGTGACCCGCCGCACCGCGAGCCGCGAGCAACTCTTCAGGTCCGTGTTAACGGAGGGGGCGCACACGTCACCCGGCGGGGAAGGAGGGATACCGGGCCACCTGTAGCTTCCACGCGCGATTCCGTTTCTTTTTTTTTTCTCTCTTTTAACTCCTTTTTTCTTTTTTTTTTTAAGAATTCGATGGATCTCTTGATCGTTTTGCCCGTGAATATGCGCGATTACAAACGCAATCGAAGCTGTGGAACTAAATCTGATTCTTGGTACGAACGTAGCACCATAATTTTAGGTGAGAATTTGTGAGAAACATCGAAAATTCAAATTATGTTTGAATTGCTTTTTCAATATAATCATGTTGGAGTTACTGTGTAAAATAATTTGTTATAATACATAAAATTTACATATGATTTCAACAGAATTTAAAATGTGCGGAAAATAAAACGAAATATATTTCAGCGTTATACGGAGTCATCAAAGTAAACCATGAAATAAACCGAAAGAGATCAAAGGAGGAATTATATTATATGAAATGGAGTTAATATCGACATATTAAAAATTATCTTGACATTGACTGGAAAATTAAATTTTGTTGTCCGCATAAGGTCGGAACGATGCCTGGTAGTTTAATGAAATTTTGTTGTCCGTATTGCATGGGGATTAAATTAAATTTCCACTGAAATTTATACTGAATACACACACGTATCTCTCGGTATATCCCGTCGGTATATCCCAGTATTCGTAATTTCGCAGTAGCTCGTAAACGCGCTACGGATTTGCATCTTTATAATCTCAATATTTACATGCAGGCTATGCAGCCGTTACATGAGGATGCATCCTACCTTGTTAATATAATACAATAAAACTATTGTTAGAGAACTGACCTCGCGCTATAACAATTGCGCGACGTAAATAGAATTTCAAAGGAAAGTTAAAAACAAAATAAAAATTATATAATAACAATCTAAGTAATGTACTAATGCTTGTAATAGGACATACAACTATACGCTAAGAGAAAAGGATTGAATATAATTTGCGTACAACGGAAGAGAATTTAAATAATGAGATTTTAAATAACCGTCTATCTCGTGTGGGAGGTGATTATTTAACGGGATTTGGAAGTGATTTGACACTGAATGATTATGAATAATTAGTTTGCATGAAAGAAGAGTAAAGGTTGTGACGCATGAAACTCTCCCACGTTTGAATTTTTTAAAAATTATGTATATTATGTATATTATATCAAGCTGACGCAAAACCCACCGCAGCTCGTTAAATTAACTTGTTTTTAATTAAATAATGGAATTACTTTGTTACACATAGCTGTATAAGCTTGAAAATTCAAACTGAAGTTAACAAAACTCTCATGTCAAATCTTGTTGATAAATGATGAACATAACGTTCGAAAAAAAAAGATGGAAAATACAAAAGATATTTAATCGGTATTTCACGGTAATCACTTTGAATGAAGATATTCGATAGATAATGATTATGACAAGACGTGACAAAAATAACTGAGATTAAAAATACGATAAGGGCTGATACGTAATGCAGCCTACTTCGATTTGCATACCCACGCGAATGTCAGCGGCCGATGCAACGTCATAAGAATACTGCAGAGCACGCTCGAGTGGCTGCTTGAGAAAGAACACGCCGATGGTCTCGCGATTAATATTCATCAACCTTCGCGATTATTTATTAATTAATCGCCATGCGGAACAATAAACAAACAATGACGTAAATTGACGCCAATAACGATACCTGAATTGATCTTAAGAGGCCTCTCTCTCTCTCTCTCTTTCTCTCTACAGAAAGTCACCGTTGGGCGATCGTGTGAAATACGCTTAAGGAGTCGACGGACGGTCGATCGGAGTCGCAAAGGAGTGAGAAAGAAAGAGAGAAAAACGACGCGAGAGAGGGAGAGACAGAGAAGAAGAGAGAAAGAGAAGAAGGTAGGCGGATGAGGATAGAGACGCGCCACTGCTGGTCCGTTCAAAGCATCCATCCAGCAACGGATAGTAACCGCTCAAAGGCCACTGTCCGACCCGACGGATGATTTATACGACCCGTTATGTCGTTCGTGCCCGTGTATCTCACTTTTCCTTTTGTCCCGAGCCACACACTACTTTCCAAATTGCCTCTCCCATTCAACTTCTTGCCCGCCGGAAGGTCGGTTCTGCAGGTACTCTGCCGCCCGCGTTTCATATCAAATCCTGATTATCAAACTTATTAAACTTATTCGGATGCATCTACGTATCTACACCTAGAACTGATATCGTCACAGCTTATATCATCCAGCATTGATTTTGATAAAAATAATTGCATCATTCTTAAATTAGGAGAAGGATTATGTGTCGTGCGTGATAAATGTAGATTCAGAAAAAAAGGAAAGCTTCCCTTTAGGTTTTAATAAATTATTACATAGTAACAGAATAATAGTTTATGAAAAAGAAGTCATATATGTATAACCATAAATGCCTGTGACAATAAGAGTATTTTATGAGAAACAAATAGAGGGCTTTGAAGAAGAAGAGCTTCCTCCTCGTTTTTAAACTCCAATACAAAGTCGAAATGACATTAGACGTTATTTACTCAGATGGGTACGAGAAGAAATATTCGTATACAAGTGAATTATGGCTAAAAGATTGTCATAAATAAGTAAAAAAATAGAGACATTTACCGTGTCATCGAAGACCAGGTTGACGTGACGATGGTCGGTTATGGGGTTGGGATGCGGTGGTCGATGCATCCTCCCTCCGCCATGAACTTCCGGGTAGTCGATCTGCAAAAGACATATTGATTTACAAGTTGATAAGTGAACTATAAATAAATTATGTACCGCGCGTATAATTTATTAATCTTGATCATTAGGTGATTATGCACGTATTTATAATAAAATGTTTGAATAAATATCGAAATATGATTGATTGTCACGTTGCAAGTATAACGTTAACGTTTGTTAATTGTAATCGTTCAATACACTATAACCGAAATAGATATATTTTAAACATGTTATCAATATTGTTGTGTATGTATTTTATTACACACATTTAGTATTCAATCTTTCCTATCAGAAATTTGATTGCAAACCATTTACTTAAACAGTCTTTCAATCTTCACTAAACATCTCTCTATAGATAAATCATAAAGTAACATTGCATTAAAGAAATAATTCGCTTGAAGTTAATTAAATAAGGTTATCATTTCTGCTTCCGAGATTTTATTCTATTGTTATTTTTGTTAAAATTAATGATATTGTACGCGCGCTTCGCGCGCGCTATTTTCCTCTCCTTTCTTCAGAATCTAAGACCTCTCCGCGTTCTGTCTCTTTCCACTCTCTCTCCGTTTCGCTCAGCGAAAGGCTGAAGAAAGGGAAGCGCTGCGGCTCGGGAGCTTAACAATAAGTTGGACATGCCTGATGCATACCATAATGCGTAGCTCCGTGGTCTACGCGAATGATTGATAAAGACAAGGACCGTGGTTCGATTCTGGCCAGATTCTGACCTAATTTCACGATTTTTCCTACGTGGGTTGAAGAGATTCTCAGTCTCTTTAAAGGGTTAAAGAGATTCATTAAAAAAAAAAATCCTGGCCATTAGAGCATATCGGGGAGAAAAAAAAAGTCTCTCTCTCCGTTTTGCTCAGCGAGAGGCTGGAAAGGGGGAAGCGCCACAGCTCAGGAGCTTAAGTTGGACATGCCTGATATAGAAGCATCAATGAGATTTGATAAAATCGACATCGATAATATCAGCGGAGCGCGAGTCGCTCTGTCTCTTTCTCTTCTAGTGTCTCAAAGAGAAAGAAATGCTGTTTCTTGTCTGCAAAATATTCGGAGCTTGCTTCGTTAAAATCGCCGTCTCTCCGCGTGAGCTTCGGGCATAAAGTAGAATAAAGAGACTTAATTAAGTAGTATAGAGAGAAAAACGATGGTCACAAAAAATGTTCCGCGTAGGAACATATACAATATCTTAAAAAAAAAAAGTTTAATTGATCTTTAATTGTGTCACAGTCTTTGTTTTTCTCTATTTTCCTTTCGTATTAATTTTTTTAAAGAGAATTAATCCCTTTTCAGAGACTGAATCTCTTCAACCCACGTAGGAAACATCACGAGAGGCGATTTGGTCTGGCCGGAATCGAATCACGGACCTTGTCTTTACCAATCATTCGCGTAGACCACGGAACCACGCGTCATGGTATACATAAACTGTCAAAACTATCACAATACACACATTTCCGCGATGATAGCTACTCTCGCAGTACGAAAGTGAGCCAAGTGAGAGAACCAATCAGCGTCGCGAAAAAGCGGCAATAATTAAATCTCTACATCTCCTTTTTAAGAAAGGAGGAGGAGGAGAAGAGAAAAAGCTTGATCGCAAATTAAACAGAGAAAAAAGTTTCAAATGAAAATAATAGCAACCTCTTCAAAAAATGATATGTTCTGTCATTTTTTACAAATCGTAATGAAATCAGTCAATTGTAGGATAATTAATAGTATACTTTTTTATATCTGGCGTATTAATCTTATACTTTGATTATTACTTTTAAACTGAATTATGGTGTACGTCTATACACGACTGCTCAGAAACAACTAATAAAATATTAATCATGATTTATACAAAGATAACAATAAATAAGTTCTACGCGATATGGTGTCAGATATACCCTACGGACGTATGCTGATAATCTAATTTGCGGATGCGCCGAGTGCTGCAGCTGCCTTATTTCTACACTCTGTGCAATACATTAAAAAATCGTCACGTCTTAATATTACATTTATAGAGTGTATCCCGCTATTACTTTAAAAATTGATAAAACAATTTTATTCCAAATTGTAAATATTTTTTTATACACGTTAATATATTTACGATATATTTTATGATATATTTTTCGACAAAACGCAAGAAAACTAATAATTATTTTAATTAATAGTACATTTCATAAATTTCTTATGAGAAAATCACTGCTATTAATTGGATATTACATTGTTACCAAATAGTTTCCAAAACTTCAAGTTTGTAATTATCAGCCGGTTACGACAATGTCAGCTGTTTTTTTCCCTTCGCGATAATCACTTTTTCGGTTGACAGGCAACAGCATTCGTTACTGAACAGCAACGAAAAAAAAAGGATGAAAAAGACAATGAGACGAGTGCGCTTCGGGCCGGAACTCGTAGGCCGGACTTCCGGTAGATATGCTGGTTATACGTTCCATTCACGGAACCACTCCCTCACGACTCGATTGTTGCAATGAATGTTTAGCCAATTTCGGGATGAAAGTTCGGTTTCCAAAGGCGATCGATCGATCGATCGATCGAATGACCTGACATTCCAATTCGACATTTTATTTCATCGCATACATTGTAGCATAAAAAAAGCCCAACGTATTGTATTGTTCGTTATCGTATGAAAAATGATATAACGCGTTACTTGCGCATTTTTCCGAATGATTCAAGCAAATTTATTCTGTCCTGTGTAATTATGTAAAGAATCGCAAACTAATCCCGACATTATGTCAATATTAACGGTCTCGTACAATAGCTAGTCAAATAGCGTATTCTGCAATCATAGCCTCCCTTCTTCTCTCCTCTCTGTTTAATAACATTTGATTCTAAAGGCACGCGTAATATTTATAATCAGCAATCGAAAGCGTAACGCAATCGTGAGGCAATGTATAAACGAACGAATGCAGAATGTGCATATGTTTCTGACGTAATGACTGAATTGTAAACAATTATCGCATATTAAGTACGAATGCAAAACAACGGCGAATTATTTAAGCTAAAATGTTTTACGCTGTGTTTAATTATGCCGCATTCAGCGCCGACGTGTCCGAAAAGTATGATCACATTTTCATCAAATTTCATTTACTGCATTCCTATTAATCAATTTAATCAATTTGGTAAAAATATACGTGTTTCTCACAATTAAATACATAATAGTCAAAAATTTAAGCATCAACGTGAACATATAATCAATATTCTGTTAGGAATAAAATTTTTATATGAATAAGAAAAAACAAAGTGCAAGATGAAGTAATATCTCGAGATGTAAGAACATTATTTGCAGTGTTGGCCATTCTTTGCGAGCAGTTAACTACGATTAAACGTGAAATACTCTCTCAATTATACGCTCTCATTCATTCCGTTTGTCGGTCTCCTACATTGTGCGCTCAATCTCTGCGTGGGACCTTCGACCTGCGTGCGTAGGCGACATATACGTCCACGACGTGTACATACACAAACGCGTATGCATCGAACAAGATGTATGAGATGTCGATGTAATTTGCCTTCTCGTTATTCTTTACGTTCCTTACCGATTTCGAGCCGAGCGTTAATGACCTCGTTCGTAGATGCGATCGCTCCTATCTCCCCATGCGCAAGGTTATCAATTAAGAGGAATAGACGGCCTGAATCAAGATATCAGTATGTAATCGAAACCTGATATGAAATAAACGACTGTTTCCTCAACGGAAGAAGATAAAGCCAGCGATTAAAATCATTACGAAAGATAAAAGATTACGCGTTCTATCTGCAGCGGATGCTTGGTGTGAAATGTTGAATGAAATATCTAGTCCACTCTACTTTGCACTGCACTTTTGATAATGCTCTCTCAGTACGGTATATTTATGCGTTTTCATTTTTATTATTTTCACTTAATGTAATTGATTAACACAATTTATGAAACGGGTACGCAGAATTTGTGCAATTCAATTATACGTTCTGCATAATTATAATAATCTAAATTGAATTAAAAGGAAAATAAAAGATGAGAAAATAAATTTTTATAAAGTAACATAAAATCGTGTAATAAATATTTTTCTACAACTTACTTTTAATTTGAATATTTTTCATCAAAAAGTGATCTAAATTGAAAACATTTTTTCAATAATTGGCGCAACTATCGCGCAAATATATTTTTAAATTTCACAGTAAATATCAACGAGAGTTACAACAAGAAACTTTCATCATATAATTTACTCGTGATAAATCGATTTTTCAAGACTATCAGATGAGCTCTTTACCTCGGACGACACGATCGATAGAGTTCTCGGTGTACCAGGCCAGCTTCTGGACAACGAACGTCCTTTCCGTTTTCTTACGACTATCCGAGGTCGTCCAGTCCTGCTCGTATGTTTCAACATCGCGAATAATCAACTCGGATAATTTAATCGGAATTATAGGACGTCTGATTACACCCTACATCCACATGGTTCCTTCACTGACATCATTACGCAAATCGTCGAACTGCAGACGTCATATCTCACCGTGTCAACAAGCCGATCAACCAAGTGTACTACCAGATTAAACGTCCATATACCTATTTTTCAAAAATGTTCACAATTCACCGTTACGTTCTCACGTTACTACACAAATTCTCACTTATCAGACAACACTTTGTAACTTCGAGTCGCATAAAAGTTGAACTCTGCGCCATAAACGTTAAATAATATCTTACGTGAACGACTGAGATTTATGAGTGTACTAACGTAAATGCCTTCGTCTACATGTAATCGCGGCAATTCTATCGTTTCACGAGCGAGACCTTGCAGAAAACTTTATAATCTCGAGGTCGACGTCTATACGGAATCGGCGGCCTCCATAAAATTGTTAATGCGATTATCCTGCTTGGATCGTGTTTCGCGTTCGACATACGCGCACTCTCACATACGTCGCGTCTCGTGGAGAACTGAATCGTGCACGATTCTTGAAGAGGGCCAAAGACCGACCTGCTGCGGTCACGTGATTTACGCGCTCAGGAACGTAGAAAGGCTTAACGTATGTCGCAACGTATAATTTTCCTGTCGATGCCGGAAATTGAAAAATGTCATATGAAATTAATAGAGAATAAAAAACTCTCATCTTAAATAACTCGTAATTGTAGAGTAACTTAATTTGTTGACTCAAAACAAATATTAAAGTCTGAAAGATTAAAAAATGATAATTAAAGCCTAAAATAACTGCCACTTGTGCAAAACAAAGACAAAATGCCTCTTGAAAGAGAATCTTACATTGACCTACATGCATACGAAATTTTCTATTTTCGAAATCTCGTTTCTTTCTACACGAAAGGCAATCACGCATAAAATCTTATTCTTGTATTATGTAGGCTTGTATTTCTTGGCCAACTTAAAATCGATCAAGTACATTCGTACATCATTCGATATCACATTAGAAAAATTAAACGTAATGTCCACAGTGCACGAGGTAAAGCACGAGCCCGTAAATTTTGAAAGTGCGATTCAACGACACAGCGCGAAAAAACGCGAGGCTGAACGTTGGATAAGATATAAATTACGGCGCGTTGCACGAACGGAGAAAGAGCGCGTTGATGAACACGAGCGCATAAACTGTCTCCCGAGTCATGTCCTACGAGGAGTCTACATTACGGCGCAGCTACACACGCGGCGGCATCCGGCTAAAAATTTCTTTCTCTCTCTCCGGGACCTCCGCGAGTGAGTACGGTATTCATACAGCGCGGCTCGGCGCCTGTCTCTACTTTATTTTCGGTTCTTCCTGCGCTCTCGCGGCACCCGTGGCGTCACGCGTGGTCCTAAAAACTCTGGCCGCGCAAGAAAGATCCGTGGAAATGCTAAAGCGGAATCCGTTAAAAAAGGCGACACCGTCGGTTGGTCATAGAGAAAGGCAAAAATAGCATCGCTGCATTCCAATCGAACGAGGGGGGCGAAATTTGCATAGTGCGCAAATACCGTTTCCAATGTAGGAAAAAGCTTGCCAAAACAGGCCATTTTAAATAATCACAGCCAAGGGACAGCGAAAAAGGGTGACGAAGATATTTCTTCCAGCGAAAAAAAAAAACAATTGCCATATTTTATAAATTCCGAGAAAAATCTGAAAATATTTCCTGAAAAAGATTCGCAAGGTATGCAAAATCGAGGTAAAATATACTGCATTCAAACGAAGTCGCAGTTGGACAGATAATAGAAGAGAGAGATAACGTCCAGATGTTTCTGCACAGAAATAGAGATGTATCGACCGGGAACAATTTAATTTACAATTGTGCAAATTGCAGAACAATTATCGTTGAAAACTTCATCGTGATTCGCGCGCACGTTACGCCTGTTAAATTCTCGCCTTCCGAGGTGCGCAGCTCGCTGGATAGAGACGGATCACTACCGAAGAACACTATCGCGCTACCAGGAAGAGCTAGCCGATAGGATAACTTCAAAGCGCCCTTAGGGCTTCCGAAAAAATCGTTCATGGTCGGCAAGACGATGGACGTCAAAGGAACCTATCAGTAAGATACTGATGACGCTATCTTCAAATCCTTCTACCGCGTCCTCAAAAATCTATCGAAATTACCACAGAGTTTGTCACAGTTCACAATCATTTTTTTTTTACGAAACACTTCGATCGCGTCTTCCCGTCCTGAAAACGCGTCAATTGTTTTCTGGTTGGCGCGTCGTCGACCACGCCGGACGAGACACGAAAAGCAACTGGAGTGGCACAACTTGTCCGGCGTATGCCACGATAAGCACGCTATCTTCTTCTTCACGGATGTTCATTTTTTGTCGCGTGCATGAACACTTAATCACTACTGCAATCGCCGCACGGGAGACAGTTCTATCTTGCGTACAGCAGGAGAATGCAGTGTCAACCGCTCGAGGGGGAGATCGTTCAAGGCAACTTCGATTTATACACCCCGCTCAAAATGGACCGGTCGCGTCATTAACTTGCCGACGTGCCTTCATTTGTCGTTTTTTCTCACGAGTTGTAACATCCTGATTGAACTTTAGCACGTCTCCTTTCATTAACTAAGCTTTAGATGATAAAATCATATCCTTTAGATTTAAGTAATTTAGATTTAAGTAAATTAGAATTTTTAACACAATTTTAATTAAGAAACTAATTACGCGAGTGAACGATATACATATATATATATATATATATATATATATATATATAAAATTCGCTATAAAAAGTTAAGTATAATCTTGCATCGCTGTCATAAAAAAATAAAAAAAGTCATCTCGAGCTTAGAAAAGGAAAAGGGAGCATATAAGATAAGCCACAGAGCAAAGAACGACAAAGTTACAATTCCAAGATGTCGAGCACGGCATCCCGTTATTTGTACATACACGATTCCTGGATATATGTATATATACGTCGCCGTTATCGCGTGTTATCGTGACGATTGAAAAACATCCTAGTAAGAATGTAAATAGTCTTATTGTTGAATTACTCCGCGACTTCACTCACGCGCGGTTCTACGTATACTCGCGCACACGTGTGTCCGGTCGTGGAGCATGAATGAGAAGTCTATCGTACGGTGTATGCACACGCACGCAAATACGCATACGTCGCCGCGCTTCGGGGAATCGATACAGCCGATACCGTGGTCGCTAGTCAAGCCGTCGCGTGTGTCGCACCTTCGCCCACTCGCGCGCGTCATGGATTCGCATGGAGCACGTGCGCGAATGTGTGAGCACAGTACAAACGGCTTCCAGCAGCGTGCAAGCCCAATCATAACCCATAATCGGTCAAGCGTACCGCGCCAGCATGAACGTCATCAATACGTCTTAGAACATAGATAGACAAGCAAGCAGCGGCAGGTTGCAGGTGCAACCAAGTTCGGTCTAAGCTTGGGGAAAGAGATCTGGGTCGTGTGACCACGACACATGCCTTCGTCGATATGGTTTGCCTCCAAAATTATCGAGCGACTAAATCTGTCGAGTTGACACCCCGAAATGCAAATTTTTACAAAATTGACATTTGATTGTCCACATTTATCCATAAATAATTTTTCGTCCACTTGGCAAAAAATAAAAAATTTCAACGTTAGTTACCCTTCTAAGTAAATTTTATTAAAAAATTTTTTTGCAAGATGGACAAAAATGATCATTTATAGATAAATGTGGATAAATTGTGGACAATCAAATGCAATATCAGTTCCGGAAAATTATTCGTTATGAGTCTGGAAATAATATGGTAAACAATATTCGCGAGCCACGTGCGCTCCGTGAGCTCATTGAATCGCACGATGAAATTGCAAGACACGTGAACGCAAGATAACGGGATATAATTCCGTAGTATTCGCGCGATTTAAACTGAGGAAATTAAAGATGCGTTTCAATAACGAAAAGAGATAGCGTACATCCTGCGCCGGAAGTGTGCCGACTTGGAACGTGCGTATAAAAGGGGCCGGGGGAATACGATACTCGCGGACAGAGCTCAGCGAATAGGTTCAAAGTGTACTGACATTCACGACTGTTCTGATTAATAAGGTTTCGCCGATAAGACGATTATTTATGCACTAGTCAATTTTAAAATATAAATTTATATATTAAATTACGTTACAAAATTAAAACACGTAATAGCAAGGGTGGACCACGAATATCTCAGAAATGTACGGAAAATTATAAAAAAGATAGTGAAAAATCTTGTTAAAATTTTAATATTCTTCCTGCATAAAAAAAACAATTATGCATGTATAATGTGTACATACATTATATAAAATGCTCCATAAAAGAATGAAATCGACGGAAGTTAACTAAACTTGTATCATTCAGTCAAGAGTTCACGCAGCAGAAATGCATTTCTATTCAGAAGAGGCACAAACTCGAATCGCGCAGACGTTCCGGCGGAATTTACAAGCGAAAAAAAAGCGGCTCTTGTAGCACGGCCTCGCACTAAACCGGGCGAGGGACGGGGACACGTAGTCTGGGCAGGGATTTATTTTCGGAACGAATCTGGTCGCTTTCTTTCGCTTTTTCCGTTTTTCCGTTCAGGCGAACCGGCGCGAGGTTTAGCATTTTTACCGATCCAAGAAATTCCATCCGTCGACCTCGTGCCACAATCCCGGGAAATATACCACCAGCCGCAGCAGCGAACGAAAATCGTATATACTTACGATACGACTAATGAACCTTCTTTGTACTGGATTATATCAACCGAGCTTGCTATTCAAAATAGGTCGGCGTTACAAACGGCGCTTTGTCACCCTACTTGACATTTTCTGTCGCCCCCGCAACTTTATATGAAGTATAAACTATGAAGGGTATAACCTCTTCTTCAGTATTATAATTTATCATTGAATTATGGTTACTACACAATTTGTATAAAAATCATACAAGATTTTCTAGCATAAGATCCAGTAATTATGTATTGGAATTGTATATTATAAAAATTACGTACATATTTACGTAATAATATTTACGTAAAAAATCGCTTTTTCATATTAAAAAAAGATATTTTTATACACTGGCGATCAAAATTAACGCATAGGTAATTCCATGCCAAAATTTCACATGATTTCAAATAAGCGTAAGTCCGTCAAAAGTGGTCGTATCTTAAAAAAATTTTTTTTGTTTTGAAGCTTAAAGTCTCTACTTTAAAAAGCAGCTAAGACATTTTGACTTTATCTTTGTCCTTTCGAGCCATCTCTTCATAAGTAAGGACGTGTTTTATTTCCCAAAATTTGCATAGTTTGACGCGCTCCACATGCTCGAATAAATTTTTTTCGCAAATGTTATTACAACTGTCGAAAAATTTGGATTTTTCCGCGTAAATTAAAAAAAAATTGAATGTTGTACGATTTTTTTTCACGGAGTTATGTCGCTTTGAAGTTACCCATACATTTTTGTGCAATTATCGTCAGCATGATCATTATCCGATGCTCACCACGATGAGATTGGTCGGATTTGGTCGCATGTGTGTGTAAAAACCTTTACATTTGAAAATGCGTATTCCCATCTCGTCTTTGAATGATCTCTTGTAAACGATCACGCATATTAATGCAGGCTTTAATAATGTTCTGAGGAATTTCATGCCATATTTGTTACAGAACTGCCTCTAATTGTTGAAAATTAGTTGGCAACTTCTGTAAATTTTGTAATCTCCTCATTATGTCCCACACATGTTCAATCACAATTACATCAATCACACATTAAAAATTACAAGAGTGCTACAAAATTTTGTAGGACACATTTTGTGAGACGCGGTCAAAGACGAGTTGGGAATACGCATTTTTAAATATAAAGGTTTCCACGTACTCTCACACGACGTGCGAAATCAGACCAGCAACCTTTTGTTGCGCGCAACAAGTAATGGTAATGCTGCCGATAATTGCACAAAAATGTATGGGTAACTTCAAAACGTCATAACTCCGTGAAAAAAAATCGTACGACATTCAACTTTTTTTTAATATTACGCGGAAAAGTCTAAATTTTTCAATAGTTGTAATAACATTTGCGAAAAAAATTTATTCGAGCACGTGGAGTGCATTAAACTATGCAAATTTTTGGAAATAAAACACGTCCTTACTTATGAAGAGATGCCTCGAAGGGAGAAAGATAAAGTCAAAAGGTCTTAATTACTTCTTAAAGTAGAGACTTTAAGCTTTAAAACAGAAAAAAATTTTTTAGGATACAATCATTTTTGATGGAGTTACGCTTATTTGAAATCATGCGAAATTTTGGCATAGAATTGCGTTAATTTTGATCGCCAGTGTATTAATACAAATTATATAATATGTACTGGTAATTACAACAGAGAGTGTCGTAACGCGGTATGCCGGTAATAACGGAAATGCTAGAATGTCAGAGGGAGAGACGGAAAAGCCAACATGCGCCAACCGAAATATCAACTATGTTGCGATAAGCTAGTATATCTCACAATAACAGAGTAAACTCCAATACAATACCAGACCGTTGTTGGATATGGCAAAGTGTGTCAAAGGGCAGAAGGCACGGTCAGAGTTCATCCAAAGTATGTCAGAGTACACCCGAGTAAATCGTATCCTCGAAACTCGGACTTTATGTCTTAAACCGAAAATCAATTATCATAGCAATGTCACTATTTGAGATTTAATTGCGCTATAATGTGAAAAAGAGAACGCCAGAGCAAATTATAAATCTACAGTACATGTATACTATACAGATTGATATGCTTAATATATGTACATAATACCATTTATATAATATTAAATACATAAAAATAATATACGAATATAATTATATTATTATCATGTTATAAATTTGTTCAGTTTTAAAAAGAATTTATATAAAACTGCGTTAAGTCATCTTTACTACGAGTTTTACTTGTTTAATATGAAAATCTCATTCAGCGTTGCATGAATATTAAGTAGCTACATTTAACGCTAAGTACACGTCGCATAAATATCCTGCAGAAAAGTCCCTTCATAGCAGCGGGTGTTAAAAGAGTCTAAAGATAAAACTAAAATCTGAGTAATACCATGACGAGTCACGGCCCCGATTATACTCAAACTTCCTGTACGCAAACATCACCGTAATGAATCCTTATCCAAAGGCGCTTACGCATGACGGATGTGGCATCGTTCTATGCGATTCTTACTTCTCTTAAATTCATATATATTTGTAGTCTCATGACTATTGTATATTTTTAACAATGGTTTGACAAAAGGTTTGAATTTGAAAAAAGGTGAAACATTGTATGAGAACTTGATATCAATATGGACTTGCACCATTTACTTTCCGCCATACTCATGGAAAGGTAACTCGGCGGACTTGCTCGCATCTGGGTCGATAAGAAATAATCATGGGACAAAGATCGTAATTTGTATAATTGCATAATTGGGTGGATGGAATGTGCGCATGTGCGCGGAACGGATCGGCACATTATAGCAACATTACATCGAGTGCAATTATTTTTTCTATCACTGTTACTGCATCAGCATATTTTTTTATATTTTTTTTTACAAGTGCGCACAAGGCTACCTTTTCCATCGGACAGCCTTAGCGCACTAGCGATGGTTCACACGGCAAAACGAGAGAAATGTACGCGATCGGAAACGGAGTAATGCTTGCTGAGCGGATTATTCGCGGCGCAACGGTATTACAGCCTGCAACTTGTTGGTCTCCGTAGAAGCGAAGTTTCCGTATTTGTTCGTTCCGTATACGGTGACCGTAATGATCGATTCGCCTCCCGGTTATCGGTTTTCCTACAGTGGAAATTGGCCTCGCCGATGCGCACGTACTTTTCCGCGTAAATGGGAGGTTTCCCTTTGAGAGATAACTTTCCGCTCGCATGAAAAACGATATCATCGTGCCGGAAGTTTCGCTACCCTCCCGAACGTAAATGACGATTTACTTTCTCAATAAACGATACAACGTCAACGAAACGTGCCGATGGCTTCGTTTTAATTATTATCGTTATTCTCTGATAACGAGAATCTCGTGCAACTTCTTCTGAAGCGTAGACGCATGGCTTTCGCGAGCATCGATCAATCGTCGTCGCTCTCATAACTTTAACGAAATAACGTTCAGTTTCATATTTTACGAATGTGCGAACAGTATAATTGGAAATTTTAACGATTACAAAAAGGTCTCGTTTTATCCCTTTGGAAAAAAGGAAAAGCCGATAAATATTGATAAAAAAATATTGAAATGTGAGATGCAGATGAATTTATTGGAAATGTAAGATTGAATCTTATCATCAATAAAATTAAGAAAATATTAACAGAATTATTCATCTGCCGTTTTTTTCAATCTGGTGATTTTTCTTCGTTCTATAACTACACACAACGGAGTCGTAATCAGCGATCGAGTTCCACGAGGAACAAAGACGATTTGTGTGTGATACATAAGGCGCCAACGTGCTTTCAGACGCCCGATGTTGTTTCGTCACTGGAGATAAGCTTCTTGAAAGCTGCACGCACTAACAAATCGAAGGATGCACGCGAAAGACGTGCCCGGTTATGCAATTAATGCCCGCATCCTGCGCGATGCAACGCTCCGTTTACGTTTCGAAGCAACGTCCCACAAGTAATACCAGTTTTCTCAGTTTAGCACTTGGTTAGAAACCAACAACTCGTTTGCAATGGCTGCAAAAATACCGATTGAGGAGAAAATAAAAGAAACAATTTGCGCGAACAAAATAACACGAAAGAAGATCGGAAGATTCCGTTCTTGCTATTAGTCATTTATAATGAATTCACATAATGGATTGTTGGTCCTTTGACATTTAAGAAACGATACGTCTAAAATAACTCGTAATTAATTGAAGAATCCGATGCCGAGAGAGAGAGAGAGAGAGAGAGAGAGAGAGAGAGAGAGATATCCGAGCTCTCCTAATGTCCATATAAAATCTACATTTATATGTACTATTGTTGGCACTAGGGTGCGGTATTTATCCGCAAGTAGACTTTACGGCGATGATTAATCTTCATCCGAAGCGTCGAGCGTCAGCGATGGAACCCCGGCACAATGAGCTCTCAGGGTGGCGCGTGTGAGCGAAGCGACAGGGATAAAGTGCCACGGTAGCGCGGGAGGAAGGTTAAAGGTCAGACGTCCAATTCGCGTACAGGTCACAGAGTCGCCCGGGGACACACGTGAACTCGCGTGCTCTACCTGCCACGGTGGCTGTCGATATATTTTTCTGACATTGCATGTGAAAGAAAAAATTCCGCTCGTCGGCAAACGCACGACAGGAACTTGTCAAAACCGATAAATGTTGCTATCCTTACGATAAAAATTCCCCATCGATATTTCGCATCTGTGCGTGCGGAAAAATTAAATAAATCAAACGAGTCGTTTGGATTTAGTATTTTCACAAGTAATAATTTTAGGTTGATTTGCATAAGCTACTTTTAAGACCTTTTCACGAAATAAAACACACGTTGTGAAAACGGTAAATAAATAAAAGCAAATTACATTATCAAATTCTATAGCAAACTGCGTTATTTTCCTATTGCGTAAAAAAAAACATCGATTATGGGTGGAAAAAGTTGCACGCGTCGCGGAGATTCTGTGTTGATTACAGGTGAGTAAATTTTATAATTAACGTTTCGAAATAACAGCTCGTACAAAACGAGTGTTTCGCGCTGTGAAATTTCAAAGTTCAATGCGGCGGGAAACAATATGCATGGTTATTACGAACGATGTAACCATTGGGTAAACTGTCCCGGGTAAAGCAAAATTGGGTGTAGGGTGTGCGTCGATTAATACAAAGCTTCGATACAAATTGTATTCGAGTAAGCCGGGCGCGTAATTGAAAGCCGAATCTGATTGATATTGAACGCAGAACTAAACCAGTTTAATCCGATAGACTATCGCTTCTGTTATAATCAAGTCGAATATACTTAATGTAACGCTAATGTAACGCCATGCTGTAATATTTCTTATAAATTCTACGAATTTAAATAATTAAGAATATTAAATTTTTTAAAATCTATTATGAATAAAAAATAAAAGACTGAATAGTACTAATTTTTTCAAATTTTTTCAAAGTTGTCTAAATCTAAAAGTTATAATACATTACGCCAGAAATGTTTCTTAAATAAATATTTGTTGTATAGTGTATTAACGATGCTGCATAAAAAAATAATCCATATAAAAAAGAAAAAAGTTAATAAAAGATTATATTTAAAATATATAATTTCGCGTTATAGATTCTAATATATTAAAATGTCTTTCTTAATTTTTTAGTATAATTATCGTCATCGTAATACGACTCAATCGACTATCAGCAAATAGTGTCACGCACGTAGTCGGTAAAACAGTTTAGTACGCGGCTACAGATGGCAGCTCGAATCAGAAACTTAATTTTCTGCCCATACAATATAAATAGAGATGCAAACCCCAGCGTTTCCAACAACTTCGTATGCTCGAATAAAGTTCACCTGCAATATCAGAACATTCCGTGCAACTCTGCAATTAATGTCGTGACTACAAACGTAATTAAACCTGACTTACGCGATAGTCATTTCACATTTTCAGAATGATTTAATAAAAACGCACGAAGCATTTCCGAAAGGAAATATCGCGTCGTGCAGCAGTATTCCATGTTGACTTTACAGAAAAAAATGTAACATCCCTTCAATTATTTATTATTTGCTTCTTTCATTTTTCACAAAATTTATTAAAGTGCACATTTATTCTTAGAAAAGATTATATAAAAAGTGCTTGATTCAATAAGAAAATAAAAGACGAGACAATGCGTTAAACAATTATGATACAATAAAAAAAATGTATTATGTCTAAATTTAATCTCAATTGGCAACGTTTTTTTTACTCATTTGAAAATTTATAAACTAGATATAATACAGAATCGATTGAGAAGACTGTAAAGTAAACAAAATCGTAATGTTTCTGTCGCAAAAACTCTATATCAACGTCCAAAGATCCGAGCTGTCTGTGAGATTCGCGATTAGCGAAAAAAGCAACTTCTAAGAGGTTCGTGATCGCATCAGTCTCGCACGTCTAAGAGTTTGCCCTAATTTTGGCATGTCGAGAATCGACCGCCGCTGGAAACGAAATAAAGCGAGCTAACTGGTGGACGGGGGGATTCCAAAACTCTTCTGAACCTGAGCATAATACCGAGAGAGAGAAACTATCGATTAACTGTCCGCCACGTTACGTCTCGCGAGCGTCCGGAGCGCATTGTCTTTTCGCCGCGCGATATCGCCGCTTACGCCGCACTTGCCGTAGCGCGGCACTCGGAGAATATCTCGTAAACGTAACGTTTGCCACAACTGTTTCGCATTCCGCGGTAAACCGACCAGAAAAAAAATTACGCTCGCTCGCCCAGTTTTGATTGAAATTCTTGTCAGTGTGCGTGTGTGCGCGGAAACGCGGCTAACTCGCTCTTTCGTAGAACCGAATAAATAAAGCGCACCTTTGTGGCTAAATTTTCTCGAAACGATAACGAAATGTTAATGATACATTCCTACAGTTTCTTTTTCCTTATCTCACTTAAATATCTCGCATAAATATAATACAAATTAAAAAACACTACTCACGACAATCATCTCGGAGGGCTCAAGGACGAAGCATTCGTTGGGTCGTCTGGCGCTGCCGCCCGTCCGCTTCCCGAAGCTGCAACAGCAAGAAAAAAAAAACATTTTTCGATTAGAATATTGTTTGCATTGTTTGAATATATCATTACACATCTTAAATTCAGATTTTTAGATTTATGTTTCAGAAATTCCGTAAAAGAACGAAAATGTCTTGCACGAAAATTTATTAAATAAATCTAGACACGACTTCATAAATCACTTAAATGTGATTTATTTTGCTAAAAAAAAAAGTCTTGGTGGAAGAAGAGTATAAAATATATTTGCCCGAGTATAAGAGTGGCAATATTTTCAAGAGTCAATAGTCAATGACTTTTTTAAGTATCGTACATCTCAAAATACAAAGGGGGGGGACAAATAAAATTCATCACATAAGCCCCTCAATTTCTCATCGTTTCGAATCGAACGACAATACGAGGGTGTTCGCGCACGCTCACGCAAACAGCTATTATTCCGTGACGCCATTCTACGCCCCAGCATTAACTTCTAATACCAATATTGGATACTACGACGCCATCGACAGATGTTCCCCATCGTCAAAAAGGGCACTCCTCAAATTAACCATAAAAGCGCAACGGTTCAACCAATTTTCGGCGCGGTACGAAAATTTGCGGTTGTATACGAGATGGAAGCCGCCGAAATGTGATTGACCAAACCATAATCGTTTTTCTTAATAGAAAGTATCATAGCGTGACATCAAACCCTTCTACATCGTAATTAAATTTTCGTCCTAGTGAATTGAGAGATGAAATCTCCATCGAGAATAACTATCGTTTATTTGAAATTAGTATTAAAGAAAAAGCTATAGATGTCTCATCTAATTAAGATTATAAAATACATTATTATATTTTTATTCGTTTAATAAAAAAATACTATAAAATAAGAATGAAATCGTGTTTGCACCGATTAAAGGATGACAATCACTGATAAGAAGATATCTTTCCCCGTTCACGGAGCGTTTTGCTTTTTCACACCACAGAGATATCGTTCACCGCGGAAAGTCCTCTCAATTTAACGGTGACGACCGTGAATCGAACGTCGATGCTCGACCGACCGAGAATCGGAAAACCGAGATCGTGGATAGAGGGAAGGAGGAAAGAGAGGTTGCAGAAGGCCGTAAGGTTGTCGAAGGCTGTTGACCCGCGTGTGTTATCCCGCTCCTCCCTCGACTTAAACACACAAACGGAGCCGCGATGCGTAACGCACGCGTAACGCATGCGTAACGCCGTGCTCGTCTCGTGTGCGTGCATGCGTGCGTGCACGTACGTATGCGTGTTTGCGTGTATGTGTATGCATGTGCATCGTAGAAAATTGAATTCGACGTGGATGACGCTCCTCGGCTTCCTCCGTCTCTCGCGAGCCCATCGCGAAGTAACCCTGTAAATGTCGCGTTCGTCGTTTCGCTTCCTCGGGATTATAATTATTTCGTTAGGCATGTAGGTCATCCGTTAGCTGCACGTGCACCGACATTTCCGCCTTTACTTAGAGAGAACGATCGGTCTTGCCGAAAATATTTGTCAAACTAATTCGAATTATGGTCGCATGTCAATTATGTATCGTTCGATCGACTGGACGAAAGATGACTTTAATGTATTAAAAAGCTACAGTGAAATTAAACTACGTGTAAATATAACCGAAATAGTTTTACTCTTAAAATGTATTGCATTCTGTAATATTGTTGAAATTTTAAAGTTTTGTGAATTGAGAAATTTAATAAACTTTATACATTAAATTTATTTGACGCTCTAATTTAACGGACGTTTTGACACACGAGTATTCAGTTCATCAGAGTTGACAAATACGATAAATCTCTCTTTTCAATTTATTTTTACAAATCTAATCTGACAAATTTTTATAAGAATAATAAATGTTACATGGAGAACGGGTCGCCATAAAGCGATCCGATTGGAAATATAGCTTTTTATATGGTGTACGCGGTGCATATATTTTATACATACACACATACACACACGCATACACGTATATATACACGTGTACGTCGAAAAAGAGAACTGGTAACCGAATACAGAAAGCAGAATTTAACAGAAGCGGTGGAGATATTTCCAATGGTTTAGCGAGCGATTCATCGCGTACCTTTGGCTTGTTTTCCACCAACGGAAACAATCAAAGCGCCGCGCGCGCGCGCGTCGCGTCCACTTTATTCCGCAGCGGGCGTGTGAAGCCTCGGCGCAAACTTTTGTCCGGTCGTGCCTTTCTGTTCCCATTTCCCGAAATATACCTGCAGAGGACGCTCGTTATAATTCGCTGATCTTTAACGGCCTAGCCGGGCCGTCTCATTGTCGACGGATCCTAAATGCCTAAGCGTTCTTTCTCTCGCTTTCTCCCTCCCTCTCTCATTCTTCCCGACAATGTCCATTTCGCGAAATTATCCGTGCCATTTCACAACGCTAAGCCACGTGGATCCACTCAGCGTAATGAAATATTTCTATGACGTCGTTAGAGCTATTACACTTCCTATTATCCTTTCTTTTTAATCTTATTCACCGCACTATTAGGTTGCTCTTTCACGCGGTCGAAAGCGCGAAATTGTCCATCAACAACTTCCGCTACGGGCGGATTAAATACCTTTTTGTAATGTAGCAGTGTCTAATTTAACTTAAAAATATCTCGAATGCCAAAGCAATTTTAAACGAAAAGAATTTTTTTTAAATTTATTTATCTATTCCTTTGTTTTAAATCCTCAAATTTATATCTTCATTTTACAAAATAAGAGAGATAGAAAAAGGGATAAGAAGTTATCTATACTTGATATAATACTAAATCGAGATTGTGGTTTGAACTACTTACTTATCATAACTTACATAAATGAAAACAACAGGTAATTTAGATACACAGATACACTGCTTATGTAAAATACAGATAACTCGTAATCACGCAAGTTATAATAACAAGAATGACTTTTACATTATGTGCAAACGAGATTGTACGTTTGCCTTTGTAACTAGCCTAATTCGATAATTAAAAATATATCTATCTGCTATAACAGAGAATCTGTTGTTGTTACACCAATTATTTTAATATATAGGAGTTACTTGCAACTATCAATTTCTTTGCTTCTAATTTTCCATGCACGCCGCACCCGAGACAATTCGTCGTATATGT
Organism: Tetramorium bicarinatum; assembly: GCA_928718305.1. Taxonomy (NCBI): domain Eukaryota; kingdom Metazoa; phylum Arthropoda; class Insecta; order Hymenoptera; family Formicidae; genus Tetramorium; species Tetramorium bicarinatum. Next base: position 11,264,132 of record OV788324.1, read on the forward strand.
CTCTCTCGTCACATCGTAATTATGACAATGATAGACAATAAGTAATTTACGCGATCGAAAGTCGAAATTTCTCCTCAATGTAATCCTGCGAGGACTCACCACACGGAAAATCTCCTCCTGGGAAACGCGGGTGGTGGCGGCGGCTGAGCTCGATGAGTCCTGTCGACGGACTCGCTCCTGAGGGCTTGCACTGCCTTAGGCACGGCCCTGAAGGGCTCCTGACAGGCTTTCGTGACTATGCCGCCATTCCCAACGCCATCGTTGAAATTACCCGTGCCACCGCCACCGCCACCGCCACCGCCGCCACCACCACCATGGAAGCTGTTCCATCTCCTCACTGGGCCCCTGTTAGCACCGTGATAGCCGCCATTATGGCCACCTGGACCACGAAGCTGGCTGGTGTGCTTGTGCATCCTCTCAGTGATCTCTTCGCCAGGACGCACTAGATTCGTCCATCGTCTATATTGTGACTATCCGCACTCGAGTGAATCGGCTACATCCTCCTTGTCTTTTCACCGTCCTCTCTTCGGGTTTTTCTTTCGGATATATTCGAATGTGACGCACGACGAGAATGCTTCTGTTCTCAAAAGGGATTACGCCGGCTTGGGAGTTCCATAAGTAGCGTTCTAAAGTAAACCGATGTTCTTAGGATTACGTTCGGATTCGAAGATCAGCGAACCAGCCATCGATCGTTAATTTCAAAGATAAATTGTGTCATGTATCTAAGATTTTGGACTGTTATGTCTTGGATGTATTTATTAACATATGACTCTACAACAACTAATCTTACTCGTCCCGTTTTGTAAAAGTGTTCTATAAACATTTTATATTTAAAAAGTTGTAAAAGGAAACGTGAAAGAGAGAGAATCGAAAGAGTCATACACGTTCTCTATATAAAATCGCATACAATTCTCACAAGTAGAGAGCGCAGTTATAAAGAAGAAATACTGCACAATAATTTTTTTCCCATGGCGCGCGCGGGATATTTGGACCAAGTCGGCGACGAGGTCGAGTAGAGTCAAGTGATTCTTAGTAGCTCTTTCGTACGTGGCTCGCATACTTTTATTACGTGACCTATGAGATTCGATCGACTTGAAGACTAACGGCGTCGCGATGTCGTCTGCCGTTTTTTTTTTGACCTTATCAAGTTTGTACGTTTGCGAGGAAACGCGATAACGGAGAAAAGGGTTTACGCGCCGGCGATAAAATTCTGGTATAAAAGGGAATAGAACGTCGATAATAGCTGCGGGCTGTCGTATTAACACGCGATAGGCATAGTACATTTTCTTTCTCAAATTTCGGGAGCAACGAAAGTATACTATTGCAAAGTATATTATTCCAGAAAATAAAAACAGAAATAACTCGTCTGTTTTATCCTGTCGTGATGAAATTGTAATTGATATTCTTACTTTATTATTCAATAAACCTTACATATAATTTCTTTATTTATTAATATTTTAGAGTTTGGCGAATGATTTTTTAACGACAAGAGGACAAATAGAAAAGGCACACGAAAGAAAATTTATAAATTTTTGTCTACGTTTCTTTTTTGGTAAGAAGAATTTATTTTCGCGTAGATAAAAATTTTGCTGCTTACAAATGGCGATGTATTGAAAGCAGCGGAAGAAAGAGATAAAGCCACTTAATTCTTTTACTCTTGTGTTTTTACCGAACCCTCTCTACGGTTTACGCTTTTTAGTCCGTTCTCCTCAACACGCGCGCATCACTCAAGGCATCATTATTCATCTGACAATCTGCCAAGGGCCGCACCCCAACGACGATTTGTCATGATACGTCAATAAAAAAAACCGGCAAACTCCTCCGTCCAATAAAACAAGCTCGAATGATACGCAGCGCACGAACGCGGCGCTTTTATGCCGTCCCACCATTGGAATTCTTTTTTCGCGATTTCGCCGACGTTTCGTATCCGTGGGAAAATCTCCGTAACAGCGTGTAATCCAGTGCGCAAGAAGTCCCGGCGAAAGAATGGGTTTGGAGAGTAGATAGGCCTTCGCGGCCGGGCGTAGAAATTCATCAACGAGCTTGCGGAAGCTCTTGAGCACGCGCACGGAAAGGAGCGGGCTCGTTTTCTTCTCTCGTCGCTTAAAACGCCGGGAAGAGGCGTGAGAGAATCGTCCAGTACGTACAATCGCGTGCTTTTTCACGATAGAAAGCCACGACTGATCACATCACTCACGTTACGCAATATAAATCCTAATTATCCGTCAAACTCGAAAACGCGAATCAAGTTCGAGTTGGAGAGTCAACGGAGTTGTCAATTTAAAAATTTCACGCTCAACGTGAAGTATCCTTTAAACCTACTTCAATCGCGAACACGCAAATAAAATTCTGTGAAATTCTTTGTGTGAGAGAACGACACGAATTGTCTTAATGGCAGAGACAATGCGTTTCAGGTCGCTTGTCTCCTAGTATCTCAACGAGAAATAGGAGAACAAGAGAATCTCCAGTTTTACTACCTGAAACATTATACGTACAATCCCATGCGGGGACACCTCATCCAGCTACATAGTTATATTTCACTTTTTGCTCGGTGAAATTGAAATTGGTTCGTCGTGTATTCGAAAAGACAGAAGATATATCATTGTGTAATTATTATAGATAAGAATAGTGACTATAGAAAAATAAAAAATAATAAAGAATTGAAATATTGCAAATATTTGTATCGTACAATTTTTCTTCAAAAAAGTAATATAATGTACAAAAACAGGTCATAAATAGGTTTCAGGGAACTACTTTAATTGCAAAAAGCACGCTACACAAGTCCGCTTATAACATTGGCAGTGAATCCAAACTCTTACTTCGTGTCAGTGTACGTGCACTAAGGGAGAAATAGGAAACTCAAGGTGAATAAGAAGCGCGTGAACCTAATCGGCGAAGATGGCAATTAACAAGACGATGGAACGGAGGCAGGAAGAATTTCCATTTCCAGCGGAACACGCAGAGCGTGCCTTCCGGTACAGCGATCCAGCGGCGCGATTATTAGTTATATGTTACTTATGTGTTAGTACATATGCACCCCCCACATGCTTTCTGCTTCGTTGCCGCAAACGAAAGTCTGCTTTGCGAACAACGCGCCGCACGTTTATAACGCGCAACAAAAGAAGAAAAAATTCGGAAAAACAATATTTTTCACGTTATATACATTATAGCCAGGAAGTAATTGTAAAATTAATCTCTAACTTTTCTTCCAAACTTACGTCAGCGTGACCAACTGAAAGGCAGTCGTTTTTCAAATAATGGATTTCGAACGAGTATGTTCGATTTACTCGCTTTATTACTTAACGGAACTCTACTTTCTTTCACTTATGTAAAAATTTCTCATCTATCATGCCTTTATGCAGCTGCACTAATTAAGTATAACAACTTCCCTTTTTTAAATTAAGAACGAGAGCACCGCGATCAAGGTTTATGCGATATAACATTAAAATAATGTGAACATTACTCGAATTATTTTATAATATGACAGACGAAGAGAATCACTAAATATATTTGGGATTATTATTATATTTATGAGATAGACCTAAATAAATGTGTGTGACATTAAAGTCCAAGAACTATCGTAAATAGTGTTTTCTCAGACTATTAAAATATTTTTCTAAACACATGTACAGATTCTCCAAACTCTATCATCCACGAGATTCAATAATTATTCTTGGACGACTAACTGAGTGATTATTGAGCTCAATGGGTTAAGAAACAATCGCCTGTTGCTATTGTCGACAATAATGGCGCGGATAGTCTTCTGGCGACGACAATGCGACACGATGTAACAAAAGAGCCGCGAGATCGGAGAAAACGGTAATAGTAGGCGAGCACCGAGAAGAAAAGGACGGGAGGAAACGGGGAAGAGATGAAGCGAGACGGAGGAAAGTCGGCAGAGAAGAAGATCCTTGCCATACAAGGACGACAGACTTGTCCATTGTTGCTGCACGCCCTAATCCCAACGATCCGCGTGCGTGAGTCTCTCTCTCACTGCGCTTCTGCTAACGAGCACCATTCCCATAAGTCTTTGCTACCGACATCGTTCTCGGTACCTGTTCCAGGAGAGGACGCTCGTCGATGCTCGTTAAGTGCATAGCTCCGCGTTTCGATCGATGTTTATGCCGCTGTTTGCGCGGATTTCGAACGCGCGCAGCTAATATAGGCCCTTCGAGACCTCGTTGCGGTGCATACTTAACAACCTACGGCAAATTGTTAACAAGGAACACCTTTTGGAAAAATCTAATCAACAATGAACAAGACGTAATTATTGTTATTCCATGTACCATCTTCCCAGTCATCTTTTATTTATTAAAACTGGAAATAAATATATCTCAAGATTTTTACGTAATTTTCCTCTCTTTACAGGAGGAGCTTACAATATGTTACTTTCGTAAATGCTTTGGTCAACTTTCTCCATTTTATATTTTGTGGAAATAAATAAGGTTTTATATTCGAACAAATATTATCTCACCGTCTTGCTTCCGATTGCAATTTTTTCGAAATCTATAATCTTTCTTTTTTACATGATTAAAAACATGCGGCAACTGCAACTGCCGGGAGCATCGAGGCGCGAAGCGCGGTGTACGCAGAGATGCATGGAAAGTGAGTACGCGCATCGCGTTGACCACCGTGTAAAGCCGTAAAGCTGCTAGTCGGTCGCCCTCGTTTGACCAGGTTTTCAACTCTCCAGAGACAGCCTTTGTCGGAGGCTGGAAATCCGTGAGTCTCTTCTCGTCTACTCTCCACGAAGAGGGACACGGTCCTGCTGCTCTCTCGCGGACTCGTTCGCTCTCGTTAACGGAAATGCGTATCGTAATTCGAATCGTGACCATAAATATGCACGCGCGCTTGCATATATGTGCCTGCGTGCTCGCATACATATCACGTTCGGCGCGTGCGTCTCTCTCTCCCTCTCTCTCTCTCTCTCTCTCTTCTCGGCTTCTCTCAGCACGCCGTTGCGTGCGATGCAACCCGTGCAACTGCGACGCATCGTTCGCTCGATGCACCCCACCCGTTACGAAATGTATACGATACCGTGCGCAGGAGTATCCGAACATGTCCAGATGTAAACGCGTTCACCTCTCAACTGTCTCATTTACTTGAAAAAGAAAAAAACAAAAAAGTTTTCTTCTTTCTTTACTTGAAAAAAATACTCCTTACTTCATAAAGAATTTCAAGCACAAAGTGATGTCTTTACCACAGATAAATACAAGTGCTTATAGGCTTATTATTTGCCATTTGTTCGCGTTCAAAACCGCGCGCGCGTGCGTCCCATATTCTAAATACATTTATCGCTATTACTGCTACGCTATTACTGATGACTATTATATTACGACCACGACAGAAGGACATCGTATCGCTAATAGCACAGCTAATTAACCAAGGTCGTTCAAATCGATTCCAAGTACCTCATGCCATTCTAGTTATTTTATCGTGACTAGCTTCTGAAATCGAAATATAAGAAAATTTCAATTCTCATCATATTTTATTTCTTTTCGTTTTTTGTTGAGACGCAACTTATTTTTGTGAAAAAGAAATTATTTTTAACAAAAGAGTTGAAGAATATTTCTTCAAAGTGTAATAGATGATAAATAGAAACTAAATTAATCTAAAAAACGCATGAAATTATTATTAATTATTAATCCAGAGAAAACTAAACAATAGCAGGAAGAGATCCGTAAAAACATGAAAATCACGTAATTTGATCATTCCAACACGTTCACAAATTCCATCGTAATGTTCTGAAAGGTACAGTTATGAGAGATTGTTGGAACGGAATGGATGGATGAAGAGTTACGGAGAAGCGAAAAGAAAAAAGCCAAGGGGAGATGCGCGGGATGCGCTCAAAAGGGATGAGATAATGTTCCATGGGGCTTTCCAAGAGGATCTGGTGCCTCTCTCTAATATTAGACCGCTGTGTCCTACGAGATGCTTGTTGTAAGACTTGACTGGCTCCAGCGCCTTGCTTTCTTTTATACGTACTTGTTGTTGTAAATAATTAATAAGAAAAAAGACTTTCCTATTTTTAATACAAGATGAGCGAATAATAATTTTTTTATTCTATGTAGAAAATGAAGAGCGACGTAAGCGACATCATCGATTTTATTTGAAAAATGTCGAATCGGAGAGAATTTTATGAGATTTCGAACGATTTCGAACGAAGAGAGAATTGCAATTCAAAAATATCCCTGCGTGATAACTTCACAATCCAATCTGCTTTAAATTTTCCGATAGATCGTCACGTGCGTTTGATCCAACGTTCCAGATGCGATACGTATGATTTACATTTGATCCCGTTGTATTCCGCGGTCTGGTAAATTGTGTGTCAATCACTGACAGCAGTTAAACGTTGAAACCTGGGTTAGGTAGCCGAAACGTTAGCCGATAACGACAGGCGACGCGCGCTGTTAAAATGTACAACGTGGGTGAAAGTGGACGCGCGGCTGACGGGCACATATATACACATACGCGTCGCTGACAGATCCCATTTTGCCTCACACATGCACAAAACGTGCGCGCACCGTGAGAGAACGACCCTGGATTGCCTTGGGAGTCGGCCTCCATTGAGGAGTCGTCGAGTTCCCACCGACATCAGCGAATTCACCAAGGAAAGGTACGAGGGAAGAAACGCGGTGCAAAGTTCAGCGCACCTAAGCCATCACACAACCAACTTCCTCCTATCTCGTGTGTTTACAATCTGTGTGTGACCAATAATCTGTTGCTTCGCGAATAAAATTTACCCGTTACACCGAGAAAAGCTTCGTCGTGCGACGTCATTCTCTTTTTTAATTCACACACAAAGGTAAAGACGTGCGACACAATATTCTACTTTCTCTCCCGACGAAATTTTAATACTTTTTCTAATACGAGGATTTAATCTTTGAACGTTGCGCGCGTTGTAACTGATCGATTTTCGATATTAAGTGTCTTCGTAATTAAATTTCGAATCATACCTAGTTAAATATCTGTACTGTGTCCTGTGCCACAGAAATCTAGAACACGGGGTTGAGTTGTCCATGGTATTCCATTTTAGAAACTTTATTTTTCGATTTGAATTAAATGACGAGCGTGCCAGAAAAAATTCTCCGTCGGAACCAAACAAAATCTAACGTAAACGCAAAGGACGAGTATTTCTCACGCGTTTCTCAGGTATGCACTTTCTTCCCGAATAGATGATTCGGCAGATCTAGAAAAGACTCTCCATCTGGAAACACTATTACTATCCTCGATGACGCTTAAGCATAGCGAATCGCTTTAGCATACCGACCACGACGGCAACAGCAACAATTTTAATGCGGTTTCCCATTTATTCGCCATGTCGACGGGACGAGATCATTTCTCGTGTATTCCCGAGGGAAATTCGCCACCCGTTAAAGTGAGTTTCCACGGGTTGATTCTAATATTACATTGAGATTCTCGAAAAGATAGAAAAAGAGAGCGAGCACAACAATGGACGCGATTCGCGAAAAAAGCAAGAGAAACGAAAGCGCGACAAAAAGGCAAATTGATCGCGAAGGACACTGTAACGGTGAAATCCTTTTTATGTTCATACCTTATTATCTTTCCCGTTAAACCGCACCATCGACCGCATCCCAAAGAAAAAGTTCAATCATAAAAACTGGACGTAATATATTTAGGGAAAATATAATCGGCGCACTAAAAGCAAGAGAGCTAGGATCGGATATTGGTATCTTGACAATATATAATCATACGTTAACATTCTTCCAGAAGAGAAGAATAATGCTACAAGAAAGTTACAAATTGAAATATGCAGATGACAATTTCAATCAAGAACCAAATAACTTAAAATTATCCAAGCAAGAATGTGAGACAATTCAATTAACATTAACAATTTTTTTCTCGCAGCTTGCTGATAAACATCATTTAAATATCGCATCGAGAAAAAAATAGTTTAATTATTAGTCATTAAATTGTTTAGCTATTCGCTGCTAACAATGAGCATTAGTTGAGATGAGTAATTTTCAGACGTCCATTACAGTATGTATCCATATACATTTCTGAACGCTATGTAATACAACGTTTGCTAATTATTACATGATGGTACTAATTAACGCTGTGAAAGAAGCACATGCTACATATTAATCGATAAGAGAATAGAATTGCTTAGAGAAATGAATTCCCAGTATATCAAATTTTCATCTTAAATTTCAACACGATAATTTAGCCACGGAAGAAATAATAAACTGGAATTAAGAGTGTATCGAATGTGAAATGGACTCGCTTTAAAACTAAGTAGACTTTACTCTTCCTCGCGCGTTTGATCAAAAATACTTGGCGTAAGACTACGTACAATACGTACAATAGCTGTACGAAAAAAAAGTCGATGTCCGATAAAAGTCTCTCGACTCGAACCTGAACCGTAGAAAGCCTTAGAAACTACCAGACTTCCTGCGATGAAAGTGAGGAGAGACGATTCAATGCGTATTCTCGGAGCAGCAGCAGCTCGCTCTAATGGAATTGCCAGTCGATCACCGATTCTGTCTTAACGACGGTCCGTACTTGTGTCGCAGACTCTAAACTTGCGCGACCGGAGATTGAAAATCTTAAATGTGATCGATGCTATTACCATCTCAATTGACATACACAGCCGAAATATTTCTATTGCAGTATATTGCCGACAAAAATTATAGTAACAATACTACATTTAGTTATATCAATACATGAGAAACATTGCGATTAATAACATTCTACATTATAACATTTTATTACAAAATTGAACTTGAATGTGTTTTTTCTTAAAACGATTGCATAAAATAACTTTTTTAATTATAGAAGTTATCCGCAATGTCTGAGAAGTATTTCTCTTTTGAAAGGAAAAAATTTTTCACTTTGCAATAGAAATACAAGTTTCTTATAAGAAAGAAATTTTTAAGCCAATCGATATTTCGAATTCCAAACTTTCCGAAAAAAATGATTGAGAAAAAAAATAACAAAATCCAATAGAAAATGCGGTGTATACGATTTAATGGAATTGTGCTTGCGCCTAACTCCATTCTTGCAGAAGATCTGCCGTAGAATGCTATAAGCATCGATCGCTCCCGGCAATAGTAATCGGTTTAATGTGATCCGATTAAGCTTCGAATCTGTTACTTTACGAGCGATTCGCTCGATTTTTCGATTGAATTGGCAACAGTACTTTCAAAAGAAAGTCAATCCTTTTACTACTTTTATAAATGTTATTCTTCTCCAAGTTTCCTTTTATGCAAAATTTATGTATATATATCGTACTTGAGCCGTATTATGTTGATTATATTTACGCACTTTGCTGTAGAAATATGTGAAGAGAGAGAGAAAGGGAGACAGACAGGTAATGTATTCCATAAAGTGGAGTACTTTCGTAATGATTATGACCAAGTTTTAAATAGCACTCAAGGAAATCGTAAAATTTTGACAGTATTATGAAATATTTAACTCGCCTGTGTCACCCTTAAAAGATTAATGCAGTAAATGCCATGAGCATTTCCATTATATAAATAATTCTTGGATTTTTCAAGTTACTCTATTCGCTCTATGAAAATTTGTAAAATTTTAACAACTTGTGGAAACTTACTTTGTATACTTTTATTACGTACGATGAAAGTTGGGCGTGAACATAAATATTTTTATCTTTGATGCATTTCATCCCATCATCAACAAACTGTAGATTTTACTATACTCGACTGAAGCTGAAGGACGTAACCGGGAGCAATAAAAAAATTGTATGTTTGAGATTTTTGTGAAATAAAACATTTTAGGATATTCAGCTCGTTTCTCTCTCTTTATTTTAGTTTTATTTCATTTACATCGTTGTCCGAACTTTTTCACTTTTTTTTTATATGCAAATTCGATATTTCGATACTCCGACCTGCGAAATTATTATTATTTGTAACATTGATCAGAATTTCGCACAGAATATCATGCATAAATATGGAAAATTAAAGAGAGAGAGAAAGGAATATCGAGAATGATAATAAATGAGCAGAATTTTCATAAATGCAGGAATGATTAACGCGAAACCACAAGGAAAGAAATAACGCGAATGTAATATCAACGAATGTTTATTATTGAACGTGTACATTTTTTCCGATATCTTAAATTCGAACGCGATAAATAGTGACTAAAAGACACATGAGAAAGAATATGACTAACTGAAGAAATATCCCTATCCTTTTGAGAGACATCGAAAGACAAAAGAAAGAGCGAAAGCGATAAAAAAAAACACAATCTTCTATCCGAATTATTCTGTGTAAAAGTGATTCGCGTTCTTGTCTGATTTCATGATAAATTGAAATATTTTCGAGAATGAATTTCGCGTTCTAATATAAATATTTTACGTGTACCCTTTTACGGGATTTATCCTTTTTATATTATAAGCTTCCACGTCACGCTTGATCTTCAGAGCTATCTGACAGAAATGCGGTACAACGTTCAAATAGAGTATTTGTGTATGTGCAAAGCTGCATATTTAAGGCTTGAAAGCAGTTTCTCGTGAATTCTATACATGACAGGCTGCATAGAGTATTCTATCTCAAGTTCCGAGACCGCTTATCTCAAAGGTATTAAAGAGGGGACAGAGAAAATATTTTGATATCGAGAAGATTATACGATCGTGAATTAGCTATTTATCTCTCGGATTGAAATCTATGACATTACTTTTCTACCTCATGCTTTTGCGGATGTTCCAGCTCAATAAGAGCCTACATATATTTACCATGAACTCATTAAAAAGTAATTTAATTTCGCTTGATTTGCCGAGTCGATTATAATTCCGGACATTAGATTCAGTCAAAGTAAAAAGTAAAAACAGAAACTCTATGGTATAGAATAATGAATCAATGATAATAAAATGTAAAACTTGAAAAATTTTAATATCATTACTAATATCGTAATCTACACTTGAACAAGTTAATGTGCTCATTTGAAACATAAATAAAAAATCCATTTTTCTAATCTTTACTGTTAAATAATCTTGCTTATGCAAGATTTACAACTATAGTAACGTAATTACATATTTTACTTTTACAATCAATTACCAACCAAGTTGACATTGACGAGGTACTAATTTTAGCTCAAGGTTCTACATTTACTTCGAACTATTAATTGTTATTACATCGATCGATGTAAAGCGTGATGACCTTTTAAAAATGTGACTAATCATTCTCGTTCATAGAATCCAGAATATTAATGTTTACGCTCGAGTAGTCTCAATTTTAAAACGCGCGGTGTTCCGGATGTTCATAAATACAGCATATATTTTCATGTTTCGTAACGATCCAATTTTCCACGCATCCTCTATACATATATACGCACGTGCACGTGCACGTGCACGTGCACGCACTTATCGCACGTCGCATCGTCAATTTGGCAAAGTCTGGGACGCATGCACACAGTTAATCAACGGATGAACCGAAACCAAACAGGTCAAACTGTTGGGTGTGTCATCTCGTGCATTCGCGCACTGCTCGATTCTAGCTGGTGCGTGTTGGAGTGCTGCTACTTGGAGGGTGTGTGTATAAAGAAGACATATATATATATATAGCAACGCGTCTGTGTGTGAATGTCGCTTATTTGGAGCAATCTGGAGGCCGTAAATCGCGGCGGAGGTATCGCGTTCGCCTGGCGATGCGGGCGATGGAACCTATCGCAAGGCGATGGAAAAATGTCAATAAAGCAGCCTCGCTCGCGCTCTTTCTGTCGCGTCATCTAAACGCATCATCGTCGCGCCCCTGTCGATGCTCACGTTACATTTACGTGTTCGATGTTGACGGCCGGCGATCGATTTCAACGGCTCGCGTTACTTCCGAGTCGTGACGATCCGCGTAGGCAGGTTTGCAAAAGAGAGAGGCGAGCGGAAAATATGCAGCGCAAAATAAATCGCGCTGCATAAACGATACCAAACGTTTCCAAGAAGTAGATGTTAATTTCGAACGTGAATATACAATATTAATTCGGACACTGTGCCGTACTCGATGCGAAGCGTTCCATGGATTTTAATATCCGAGTGGAAATTCAGTACCTACGTAGTTTACAGAGAAATTTAAAAATAATTTCATCGCACGCGTGAATATTTTTTGGCGTTAGCTGCCCGACGTTTTGTTCCAAGAAGGAATCATTTCGCACGTTCACGTTGCACGATTTGCCTCGTAATGAGCTCTCCGCTGGCAGAAATAATCTATTTCTTCATATTAAGCGATGCGAGCGCGCGAGGCGAGTTCATTGTGCAGAAAGAACGCCGTTCGTCATGCATCGGCGGGATAACATTTATATATCGTGTGGTTTCACGTTGCGCGATCCTACGCGCGTGCATCGCGGCCGCGGCCGCGGCCGTGGCCGGTACATACGACAAGCCGCTCGCAAATATTTACAGAGAGCATCGACAAATCGATCCTTTACGCTCGAACGCGGATCAGGCTATCCCCTTCGTGGGGCAGTGACCGCGGTGAGGGGAGGGAAACGGGGAAAATAGGTGCAAAAATCGATGACGCAATCGTTTCAGCACACCGGCGCGGCGTCAGTACCGGCTAGCGGAATTTATCCGATAATGCGATGATATGGCTGGCATGCGATGTGTGTGGTGTCGCTAGTTAACCCTCTATAAACCACATATCTGCTCCTATGGAGAATATTATACGCCGAGTGAAAAAGAACGAGCAAAACCGGCGATTATCCGGAGCGTTTGAAACAATCGCGGGTTAATTGAATAACGAGTCGTATTCGTGCATAATCACAGACGTTTACTTTGATTGATTGGGACTATTAGCGTCTCCTTCCTTTTACAAGTTATTAAAGTGACTGCGCGACTGCTATTTATAAAAATATCATTTTTCTCATTATTTTCCGTATTATACACGCTTGAGGAGTACGAGCGACGGTAATGGATATCTTTCCGAGATGGAAAGAAATAAATGGATACACAAGAACATCCAATTGAACATCCTACGCCGAAAGAAAAAAGGACGGGAAAAGGAGGAAACGAGCGTTACATCTGTCTTATGTAAGACTCGAGGGGAAGTATATCGGAGCATAAGCTCAAAGTGATTTCGAGAACTCGAGACACGTGTTTGTCCTTCGGCAGGAAGTGGCGCGTGTGTCCTCGCAACAGTTCTTTTCCACGATTAATTGGCAGACGCAGCGTCTCTAAAGGATTCGAGTCACGCGTCTTTAGGAAAATACAGGCGACGGTATTTCTCCAAGATGTTATTGCGTGAGGGAAACAATTTAACGACTCTAGTTATTCAATTAGTTCAAGCGACGGAGCGTTATGAGCAATTCGGAATCTCTGATAGAATCATATCAACTTTGACATGTGCGTGCATACACGTTCGATGTACATCGATCATCATTTCGCGATATGAATATACGGCAATCTAACTTTCACAAAACTATACATTAAAACGTCAATCACTTGTCATTATATTATAATAGACATGGCCATCGCGCAAATGGAATTGTTTTGAACGTGGTAACTGTAACTCGTTAATGGAATATCGTATCGGGATACGAAAACAAAACTTGCCGTAAGATTTACAATGTGCCAAGGCACGACCGAACGACGCTTGCTTTTTACGACCGCTCAAAGTAACCGAGGCTCAAAATTCGTTGCATAAAGGTATCATTTTAAGGAATTTATATCTATTCTTCGTAAACAAGGAAAAAACAAAGAGTAAAGACGATGAATTAGTACAAAAGAAGCAAAAGATAATAGAGGAAGGTTATTGTAGCAAAGTATAGAAGAAACTCTCTCGCGAATGAAATAAAGAAATGATTTTAAGTTTTTGTAAACCAAGTCCCGCTTCTTGGCTGTAAAAGTGTTAAAAATGTGAATAAACTATCATATCTGTGTAATAGATAATTACGCACGTGTTTATTTAACGTGTTTATTTTTAAAATCAATGAAATATTGTAAAATTCATTACCCTACATATGTATATTCCGCATTCCGTTCGCGATTATACGCGAAAAGATTAGATCTATCTCGAGTTTCAAATATCCCGCGAACTACTTCTGACTTTCGCACGTGAATTTCTAATTTGAATATTTAATATCAAGCGAATGCGCCAACGGAATAATTATCATGATGAACGTCATTATTTTCGAGCGATTCTTGGTCGGCGCGATTAATTCGCGCTGCCTGACAAGCCGCATTGTTTCACTTTGCTGTCCGACAAACGCGTCTGCCGCCGTTAGCGGAGTAGAAACGGTAACTCCCGCTTGTTCGTAACAGCGTTGAAACGGCGAGAGAAACGAGGAAGCGGGGCAACGACGTGTAACAAAACGCGTACGTGAACAGCACGGTGCCGATCGAAGCACCGGAAAACGAACGAATGCGGTTCGCGCGAAAATACCGTCGCAGAGGAGAAGACACGTCGTCAGCGACGATCGTCGACCGAAAATTAATGAGAGAGGCGGGCGGGACAAAAAACGCACGATACCTTTCGCGGGATTGAACGTTTCGATATTTCGGGATTATTAAACATTCCAGGTGAACGATCCACCGCTCTACCAGCCGTCGATGGAAAAGTAAATTTAGAAATAAAATGAAGAGAGCACGCTGGAAATAGCTTAGATTTCCAATTCTCTCGTATACCGTGCATATCAAAACTTTCCTTTTTGCATTTTAAAATTCATAACAGATGATATCCGACCATTAAAGATACACGCGATCGATAAAAACTCCCCGCGAGCCGCATCTTTCACGCGAGAAGCATCTCCGAATCACGCGATAACGCGCGTCTGCTTCCATAAATCTGCAGAAATATATTTTCGTATCCGAATAACGACACGTTGCCTGTCGTGCGTGTAAACGAACTTGGACGCTTTCAACGAGATTGGGTCTCGACGGAATTGCTCGTCCGCGAGAGGGAAAAGTTTTGTCGGGGGGAGATCCGCTTTTCTCCTCGATAGTCTCCACCATGTCCCTTTCGCTTCGTTTCGAAAACGAGGTTCGGTGTTGGATAAATATCAGTGCAACCGCCCGCGTGCGAAACGGTAAGTATCGCAAGTTTGAAAATTCGCTCGCAACTTCCGTTCGCGGCGATGATGTTACGTGTGTGTGTGTGTGCGCGCGCGCGCGCGCGCGCACCGCGGTAATAACGTAACGTTAATTAAAAACAGCGTAATGCCGGCGCACAAAAGCGCCGGAGATACGGCAGATTTACTCCGAGTTGCGAGTTGCGGAAAACATTGCAGCGTCAGCGCCTCGTCTCGGCGCCGCGAGTCGGCGATTTCTACCGAAATTGCCGCGACGGCACGTGGTTCGGCAACGTCAGCTGGGTCAAGGTCCTCCGACGCGAAATGACACTTTGATATTCGCGAGAAAAATTTCACGGTAATCGTTTTCTTCCGGCGGACTTGGGACTCGACACGCGGAACGCAAATCCCACACGATGAAATGACACGTCGCGCACGCATTGAGGACGACTTCGTTAATCCGCGGAATCAGATTTGCTCTGGAAATTATGCAAAAGTTTTCAATTTTCCCGCTCTCTCTCTCTCTCTCTCTCTTGCCACCTTTATTTATTCGAAAGCTTCGTGAAATATCAAAGGTTGCGCGTAACAAATTCTCGAAAGAAATTAAATTAAAACGAGTATCTGCGATCGTTTCTTTTTTCGATTTTTTCGCGCAGATATGAAATGATTGCGGCATAAAGCGGATAATCATCTTCGGTATTCTGGAAATTATATAAAGCACAGTGGCGTAATGAACGCTCATCGATGCGTTCCTTTTGCGTGTTACGTAATTCCCGTTGCAGCCAGCGATCTACCCTCACGCGCGCGGATACATTCATGGATAATTTATATACACTCACGCTTAATTTCGCGTGTGCTCAGCGGCGGTATCGGGAGATAAAAGCTTTTTGCACGCGTTAATATTCCAGGAATACCTACGCGGCGCGGCGCGCTGCCTCCGAGATCGGCAGGAATCCGAACCATCTTTTCAAACTTCGCGCTGTGACCTTCCACATTCACGTTACGTTTGTTTCCGGCCTTCATTCATGAAACTACGGTGATTCATAAAGTAGGCGACTATTTTCAACGACTTTGCCAACCGTAATATTGACGTGTTACGTACGTTTATTTTTAATTACGTTCCCGACGTAATAGCCTTTCCGATCCCTTTGCCATACGTCGCTCGTTCTGTCAGCCTTCTCCACCCCGTCCTACTGGTGAAATGAAATTATTTCTGAAACGCTCTCGAAACTAAATCCATCTTTTCATAATTAAAAAGTACCCGCGCTTTAATTAAACCCAATCTATTAATTCGAAAACATTAATCACAAACATGAAACGAATGTAAATCTTTTTCAATTTGAAAAATTTTCTAAAAGAGGATTACACGACGAACGCAAACGTGGAATTTTCGAAAAAACTGTGAAATGTTTCAGCGTTTCCTTTCCAAATTTGGTCTGCCAAGATTAGATTGGATTAAGATAGATGGGAAATCATATTCTAATTATTCGGTCCGCGGACAAAAATAACGTACAAACGATTGCACTCCCTGGAAGTGAATGTCAAGCACGTGAACTGAGCGGAAACAAATAGCACAACTGTTATATTCAAAACCGGCGCACAGTTCCGGTTAGATAACGAGTGCCGCTCTCGGAGCAGCGAGATTATCGCGGAAATGAATTGTGGCTCGCGCTTTTTAATAATACATATAACGTTATTTTCAAATCTGACATGAATGAGAGATTGTATTAACAGCACAAGCATACACGTAAATAGTGCTCTCTCTCGCGATCGACGCCCAATACGACGATGCTGTAGCTCAGACATTCAGAATCACTGTCACCCTACGATCTACGATTCTACGTCGAACGACAACAGTTGACGTTCGCGCGAAAGTATGCTGGAGGGAGCCAAAGAAAAAAGAAAGAAATATAGGCTAACATAAATAAAGATTTCGCGCGCGCGCGCGCGCGCGCGAGACGGAGCACGGGATTGATAGTACGATCGATGTGAGGCCGGCTCGCGAATCTCGGAATACGCAAATAATCCGCCGCCCAAACAACCTGTCCTGTCCTGTCCTATCCTATCCTATCCTTCCTCTTCCGTCTCGTCCTGTGCGGCTGCAGCTGCCGCGCGCGCGCTACCGTAATCCACTGGCGGCACTCAAACCTCCAATTGAGATTGACACTCCGCGAGAGAAAGGGAGCGAACGACGGCGTCCCTTCACCCTGCCGCGCACAACGCGCACCAGTTATTCGGCTCGCGATCGACGTAACGAGGCGGGCGGGGGATCGTCCGTGAGGCCCGGCGTTGCACGATACCCGGGAGCAGCGCCGACGAAACGCACGCTACGACGTCCGAAAGTATACTGGCGCTCCCGCGCCGCCGCTCACGCGCACCATCATGCGACGCGACGCCGCGCCGTCCGCTCGTCCTCCGCGCGCCCTGCTGGACGCTCCGCAAAGTAAATTCGGAGACGCCGCGCCACGCTACTTCGCCTCGCGGGTCACACCGATCGACGTGCAAAGTCCAGGAAAAAAGTGTCCAAATTTTTTTAAACAATGTCCCGAAATGTAAAAAATATGAAACACGGTTTCGAAAAATTGTGCATGTCGAAATTTTTAATTGTATCGAATTTTTAGGGGGCGTTCTCTCATTTCTTATTGTCCATTTCGGGATTGTGACTTTTCGGGACTTTACGGCGCCGTGACACTTTTCAGTAGCTCCAGTTCGTCACCGCGGAGTCGATCGGAACGGACTCTGTATCTCCAAAATCGTTGATGTTACCGAAATGGACGTCGCTCTCACGCGGAAAAAAATACATGCTTGCGCGATCTAAGCGCTTTATACGTATAATTATTTGCAGCATCCTTTGCGTTTTCATTAATTTTTCCGGTTTCCCTCGCTTCTATGCGCGAGTCTTCAAAGACGTGCACGTAAAGGGGAAACTCTCCTCCGTCTTCGCGAAACGAATTTCTTACTCTGTCCTCGAGTAACATTCTATCCCTCGCTGACGCTTCGACGACGATTTTGATTTACAGCAGTCGAGCGATATAGCAATTTTTGCTCAGCGCGGAAAGGGATAGTTGGCGTAGCGCGCGGAAACGAGAAGATTTCCTACGGCAAATTAAACCCCGGGCCGAGAGGGAAGATGGTGGCGGCAAATCGAGGACACGACGGGGGCGGGGGAGGGGGGCAGGGAAACACGAAGAAACGCGGATGCGCGGATTCCTTTCGCTCGCTTTAACAATTCCGCAGCGCCCGTTAGGAAAAAACTTCCTCCGTTCTGCTTCTCTCTTTTTTTTAATTATTTCATTTAAATCCGCGTGAGCGCGCATACGCCAGTCGCGGGTACGGTTTTCCGTCCGTCACTCTTCCGGGACACGACGAGGCTACCGCAAGTGCCAATTAGAAAAGCGATTAAACGGAGGAGGAGCGCAGACGGAGGCAAAAGTCTCTTTCCACCTAGGCCCTGCTTCGACGCGACGTTCTCTCGCAGGATTAACAGCACGTACAATTAAGTTACATCACAAATGCGATGATAATCCTTCTTTCTTGAATGTTTTAAGACTGGTAGAGTTTTGTCGAACTTTTTTTCAAAAAGTATTCATATACGTATCTTTATTCATTTTTCAGATTATTTTAGATAATAATACAAATTTCTATTTTATCGATCCGACGCGTACTTTGCTATGGCCTCCATCTATTTGGATTTTCAATTTGATTCATCTGATTTTTTAATGGCGTCTCAGCCACAATTATGTATTAGCATGTTTTAATTTTTAATCATTTTATATGCTGTAATATAGAGAGAATTCGTAATACCTTAACGTGTTAAAATATACTTAAATTCTAGTATAAAATTATTGGAAAATGCACGACCTGTAAACTAAAAGATTGCATTTTATTATTTGTACCGAACGAAAAACTTTTCAAGCCTGAAAGTTAGGACATAAAGATCGATCGCGGGAAATCCAGCCTCTACTCTTATAATAGTTCCACCTCTCCTACAGTTAGGTACAAAACGCTCGTTATTTTACTCCCATCGCGATTCGCTCATTAATGAAGCTTTAATTAGGCGAGTTCGCCTTTTTTATCCAAACGATAGTTACTTCCGGTTCCGCTTCCTCCAACTTCTGTGCAAATGAGCTAACTGAGATTGCTTTACCGTCGTCACGCAGTCGATCGTCATTAGGATTAGGATTCGTCGTTCTCGAATCGAGAGATGAAATCGATAGCGCGAAGCCCATCGAAAACAAACAGTTGTATGTTGAGAAAAATGTATGTGTAAGTCAAAAGTTAAAATCAATATTTTATTCTTTTCTCAAGAATTTTCTTCCTTTTCTCTCTGAATGAAGAGTATATAAAATCCGAAGCTTCTTGCTTCGAATAATCTCACGGTGAAAAAAGTTTAATTGGATTCCTTCGAAGAGCACGCGTGCGTGTATCGAGCACGAACTGCGTCGTCTACCCGGTGTCTACTCCCATCGATTTCTATGAATCCATTAACTCACGCAACAACCATTAAACCGAGCAGTCAAAACGGCAATTGTGTGTCCTTGTGCGCACGTTCTAGGAATTGAGGCTCGCGAGATATGAAGCGCAACTTAACATGCCGTTTCGTTTTCATCGTCACTTCGTCCTGTGCCTGCGATCCGTTTAAATAATTTTTACCCCGTAATTACGTCAATTTTCGCGCTAGAAGTTAATTAAAGCCCGGAGTCACGCTAGCGCCGAGCGTAGAGCAAAAACGTTTCTACTTTCTTAATGTAATTATTGCGCCGTGCTAAAGTATGTCGAACGATATCCCGGTTATAAAATACGCGAATGATATGCTTTTGCCTAGATTACGGCATCGTGAAAGTTCAATGCGAGAACGCGTTTCACCAACGATTTGCTACATGATGAATATATTGAGGAAATTGAAAATACAACAATCGTCCGTTCTCGTAACATAAATTTTACACGTTATCCAAATTTTCTCAATATTTTTTGTAATCAACTTTTGTAATCTTTGCATCATAGCAATTTGTGGACTAGGAATATTGTCGATGTAACTTTTCCGAGAAGAATCTATAAAAGTTACATTTATATATGTATATTACTAATATGTATGTATAAAATGTTAATTTATATAACAGCACACACGTATATATTCCCCACATATAAAATTATTGATTCTCTAAATTAATAACGCGGCGCTAAATGAAGAAGTCACGATGTAACATATTAATCTTGATAAACAGCGATCGATCAATGGCGGCTATTCATCCCTGCGTCATTTCCATTTACCAGCAACAGTTGGCTCCGTTCGCCTCCGTTACAGTCATTAATTGTAACTTACAGCGCCCGAATTCCGCGTTTGTGCACGACAACATCACACGAAAAGTGTAACGGTGACGTGGTACAGCGTGAGAACGGTGTTAAAGCGGGGACAATAACACGATAATTTTTCGAGTCCGTGAAAAATCGTATTTAGCCGGAAACGAATTTTTCATTCTTCGAGTGACCGATATTCGTTCGTGGAGTTACTAAAGTTCCACTATCGTACTATCATACGATCGTACCTACTAGTCACATTGTGCATATTCATCACATCGAAAGCTTTATCCGAGATTTATCGAGATAAGGTATTAAAAAATTCAAAACTTGGACGAGTTGAAGAGACGGTAGGCCTCTGAGGCGAACTAAACACCGAAAGAAGATAAAATAAAACCTTGATAAATCCCCTCCAAGGAAACATGAGAATTATCAAATTTCTACACTTGCATGGATGCAAGGAAATTACTGAGGCTTGTTCGATAAAGACTCGACATTACTCGTACGCAACGACGCAGCACATCCTCTCTCTCTCTCCTCGAAGCCGGTCGTCTATCGATCACGCTAACGGGGCCGGAATTGCGTCCCTTTCGTGTGTACCGACCGTGATGTCTTCTCATGCTTGAGCCTTCGCGAAATCGTTTGCCAATCTGCATGTACGTGCATGTTTCCGTTGTCGTTCCCTCTCTGCCCCGAGAATAATCGCGTTCTGCTTCTGATCTGATATTGGGTATCCTCCTCTCTCGCGTCGGGTCGTCCTGCGGACTGGTGGTGGTGCCATATCGACCTGGCCTGGCCGTCTAGACTAGACCTTCACCAGAATGCCGTGCCGATCGACCCGGCAACATACGGGGCCCGGTACCGTTACGACGCTCGCTTTTTTTCGTCCTCGATATACGTGCGCGTAGAATCTCTCGATGAGAACGGTGAAATGAAACGACCGCCGTGACAACGTCGCGAATGGCGAGAAACGTGCGTGTATACGAGCTCATGAATTTATGAAAATGTATTTAAAAAAAACAAATAAAGAACCGCGCTACAGAAAGGCAATATACAAATCCGTCGAAAATTTAAAAATATGTATACATGAAACACTTTTTGTTTTTTTTTTTATTTTAGATTATTGTCAGTTTCGAATATAATTTTACAATTAGTAAAAAATACAATTTTTACAAGAGAATAATTACAAGTTATTATAAAAAAATATTTACGCAGTATCGAGGCTTGCAACAGAGGCATAATTTAGCAAAAGTGCAAATTATAGGTCCGCTTTGTTCTAGAATGTTTGCATCGTAAAAGGAGCGTACACTAATACTCGAATTCTGCTGTATCCTGAAAATGGCTTTAATCTTTCGGTAATTCCCATTAACGAACAAACGATATTGTCTCTCTGATTAAGCGCGCACGTTCCAATCAGATCCGATCTAATCTGGTTATGCAACCGAAATCGGAAACTGCCGCGCCTGATCCACTCGCGTTGGAAGAAATTCCAAAAACGACAACATACTATTTCCTCATGAATCGGAAGCTGTGTGAAATACGTCCAGCTATAAAATCGCCACGTAATTCGTTCTCGGCTCTCGATACGTTGAACCTGTCGATAGCAGCATTGAGAAATAACCACGCAACCGTGGAAATATAGAAAAAAAATCACGTAGGGATATAATAAAGTATAGACGTCTCCCGATAATCGTGAATAGTCATGGAATATTAAACGCAGCGTGAGCTATAAAATATGAAATTTTTCCTGCGCGTAAAAATTGCGAAAAAAAGTTACGTAGCAGCTTGAGAGAAACATAAGACGTGTAGAAGCGAGTAGAGAATAAAGTGAACGTTGCGCGCTCCCATCGTGGAAGTTATTAGGTCGAAGCCACTTCAGGAAAAATACCGAGCAACGACGAAGCGGTAGCAGGATTTTCTAGGAGCACAACCGGATATAACCAAGTATTACGACCTACACAAATAAAGCCGGATATACGGGGGTGGCTTTTTGTCTCGTAATTGCGATTATATTATTTCCGAACTCATTACGAATACATTACGTATAAACTTCAATACGTAAACGCGAGCAAGAAAGATAAAACTTTTTATTTTATTCAAACTATATCTAGTTTATATGAGATAAAAACGCCATAAAAGTAAGACAATATCCTAGTATTATATCTGTGTCTACATATATTTTTGTTTTGATTTAAAAATTTATCGCAGCAATTTTTGTTTTGACCAACTTTATAAAATGTATACAACGTGATTTTTTTAAAATACGTAAACCTCGGACTACCCTGGTTAAATAGACCTCTACGATATACGGATATATCCTCTAGAAGGCCGACCGTTAAAGGATGTCAGATGGTAAACACGTGTTTCGTTTAAAGAATGTGACCTAGGAGAATGGACTTTCTGAAAAGATCGCCGAGAAATCGATGGGAAAAAAAACAGATCTTTTTTTATCGCAGCTATTTTTCTCCCCGTATTATTACCGCATGCAATGCAAACGAATAAACTTGATATCGCAATTCCTCCTATAGCTACAAAAGATAATAGATTTCTTGCGCGTTGGATAAAAGCAATAACATCTTGTAAGTATATTTCGAGATAAATATATTTAAGACAGAAGGTTCGATTATAATAATAAACGATTGAAGTGGATGGATTGAAATCGATTTCAAGTATGTAGTATTTCGAGAATGACATGTAGGATGGAGAATATCTGGCAGCTGATCGACAAGGAAATTCACTTTGAGCGAACGACTAATTAGATTAGACTAACTCTCATCGAATATTCCATCCACCGCCATCCATTTATAGATCTCAATTGTATTCCTTCTTAAATAGTTCTTCCTGATATTCTACCAAAACGTTGAAGTGAACTCAAACAAATTTGTTAAATTTATTACTTTATTGATTTAATTGATGGCATTATATTCCAATTTTTGAAATATTTTGAAATACGTAACGTATTTATGTAGAAATAAAACATTTTTTACGTACATATTATTTGTATAGACATAGTACAAAAATATAAAATTTTATAAAAAGATGAAATTGTTATATTTTTTTCTAAAAAGGGAATAAATCATATTATTTTTTGTTAAACATTTTTCAAATTATTTTCATAACTCTAATAAATCAAATTACTTTTATGTAACCATAAACAGATTAAATTAAAAGTATACATTTATAGAAATTATAATCGGTTCAATAAACTTCGAATCAATAAGTATTTATCATTATTTATAATTCTAACATTTTATTGTTCAATAATTATACGATAATTAGTATATGTTTGTAGAAAGATTGTATTTTTTAAAGAATTTAAAATAGCTCTTATAAAGCTCTTATAAAGCTCTTATAAAATAGTCTTTAAAAATACAACTTTTATCTAATCAATATCTTCCTGAGATCGCGAAATCGCGAATGCACGATACACATTCTTTCTTGCTCGACCTATGTATCGGATCTGAAAATGAAGAGGCTCCGAGAGAGTCTTGAGTAGCTGGGGGAGCGCAAGGTGACTGCGTCAGACCATGGCTTTTTTGTTTTTTATCTTCTTTTTTTTTTTAATTGAAAGCATAGAAAAAGATGAGAGGGAAAGAAGGCAACCACCGCATCATGAGAAGCGGTTTCGCGACAAGGAGGAGCGGACTCAGTATTTCTAAAGGCACTCAACGACGTGCTCGATGAAGCCCGCGGCAAGGAGTGCTTCGCCTGCAAATAAGCCGGCGTGATCTTTTTTTCCTCTTTCAATATCCGACTATGAATTCGAACGAGCTCATTTGATCTCAGCTAAACACTCCAACTTCGTGCGGCAACATCACCAATTCCGCATCGAAGTTTAATACGGAATGCTACCGATGTTAGCTTAGCGCTCGATTTTATAATAAATAAAAATTAGTAATATAGTCCATTTGTATATCTCGTCTGTAAATGGCCAGACTTTAAGATGTTTTAATTTTATTAACGCCATTCGATAGAGAATGCCTCATATTCCAGAGACAACAATTTTCATTCCGAAACTCTTGAATATTTTTGTTTTATTTTTAATATTTTACTTTTATTTCACTCGTTAAATGTATAATACATGTGCGTCTTTTAATGCGCGGCAGCAGCTGACGAAATCTGACAGCTCAAGTTAGACGAGAACGAATCACAGCTCTCTTCCTTTTCGGTGCAGGATAAAATAGCAGAGATTCTTTATCATCGGCGAATTGTGCCGACAGTCTCGTTACCGATCGTTGTTTGTGCGCTCAGAAGATAAATATATTAGAGGTGACATACAATTTTGCATAAATAAATTGTTACTGAAAAATCATGAAAAAGAATCGATCGATTACAAAATCTAGATTACCTAATCAGAAAACTTATAACATTAAATATTTCGATTAGATATAATGCAGTATGCATCTCATATAAAATTATCCAATTTTTCTCAATTATTAGTATTTTCATATCCAAAAACTTAGATAGCGTCGTATTACTATCTAATATTTTCCTTGAATTAAATATATATGATCAAATTTAAAAAAATACTTTTTTATAAGAATATTGAATAACAGTTACGTGGAATCACTTGATACTAAAAATGTTAAAACACTTTGAAAATCAATAACAAAGTCTGTAAATATCAAGGTGGATAAATATTTTTAACGATAAGATTAAATAATATCAAACCAATAGATGAGAAACCAATCTATTGTTATCGCCGTAATTAGAATCTCATCTTTCGTCGATATCTATAATTCGCACTTTACGAATTCTTAAATACAAACACAATTAGTCATAACAAATAATCTCCAATATTGTAGATTATTTTTACAGCTAATTATAACTTGGTCATATACATATAATCGCGAGATAGTTTATCAATCAATTTAGACTGTAAAAACGATCGGTAGAGTATAATCGAAAGGAAGCGTAGAATTCTTCGACCATATCGGTTTTTTCCACTTCCAGGTCATATTTATTTTTGGCTGTCACTCGTTTCTTTGTCACTCCGATTAACAATAAGTATATATCGTGGAATATCAGGATATTATCGAGATCATTTATAGCATTGGAAAATTAAAAGGGACAATTGCAACTTGTATATAATGCACTTAATAATATTTATTTTTAAACTGCACTTTTTGATTTATCTTGATAAAACATAAAAATTTAAATTTATATGAGCACTATAAATTGTTACAGTTTCCAAATCATTTCCAAAATATTAAATTTTCAATCCTTTGAAAGAACAATTATATGATACAAAAGCGTTGACGTGTTCCAATTGCAACAACGTAAAGCAGTAGAATGTGAAACGTAACTTGTCGAATTTTTCCAATTCGCCGTAATTGAGAAACAAAAAAGTGGAATATCGAGGGCGGTATATCGATCTCGATCTCGTTCTCGCGATAGTGCGGGGCGGACGGCGCGGCGCGGCGATCCGATACCGACCCTATCCGACGCAAATGCCGTTGCAACCGGCTGAAAGCAGTAAAACGAGATACACGACACATGACGGACCGAACAAACGCACGAAGTCGCCAGCTACTTTCTAGCCCGCGGCCTGGCACTGCGAAACGCACAGCTCCGCACTCTTCTCGCGCGCGGCTTCAACGCGGCATTCGCGGCTGCTACGTAAAGGAATCTCGAATCCGTTGTTCTCCGCATTTAACGAGTTGTCGATATGTTACGGAATAAAGATAAAATAAAAGATAACCTATAGTTTTACATTTTACATAAACTTTAAGGCTCAAGTTAATTTAGAGTAGCAACGTTCTATTGCACCATCTCATTGTATACATTATATAATTATTCATTTGAAATAATAAAGATTTGACATTTTACATGATTTCTCATTAAACGTGTAACGTATTCCTTCTTTTTTTAAATAATTTTCTTAATAATTCGTTAATACTTTTTTTAAATAAAATTTTATAGATTTGTAAAAATAAAAACTTAAGTTTATAGGTAAGGCTAAAGAAAAAATAAAAATAGCAAAAATATAATAAAAATATAAGAATTGTAAAAATAATAAAATATTTAATTATTCCATCATTCTGTGTATATATATAGGATACCTAGTTTTCCTACTAAAACTTAAAAAGAACCCCATATAAGTATCTTCGTAAGAGTCACATCAATCATGATTTTTGAGATGACTTTTATGTAATACGCATTGCATCTCTGGAAATTTCGACGGTGGGCGATCGCGTGTGGGATCTTAAAATGGAGTTCAAGGGCTTTCGCTCCAAAGTGGAGCGCGCGAGTGTCACTTCCAGTTCTGGAAACTTAACACACATCTCGACAGTTTGATCGACGGATATGGCCATGATCGGTCAAAGATGCGATATGAATGACTAACTACAACATTCCCACGCAGAAATGGAAATTTGAAACGCGATTACTTATCTTAAAGTTATTACTATAATTTAAAGACTTTCGCTTCTTTCTATGTCGTCAACGACAAGAAAACTTGTTATACAGAAAAAAAATAACAATATACTTTCAAACGCAAATAACCAATGTCGTTATATAATTTGAAAATAAAAAATTGAACGTCTCATATACATATGTGCATGTAACATTTTCCTCCTTTTTTTTACAATATTAAAATTATAATGTAAATTAGATAGTTATTGAGATTATTATTGGGCAATGGTCAAAGGAAATTTTGTTCACAAATTTTTGTAAAATTAATTTGTAAATAAATATTTTTTACGAAAATATTTTTTAAACCTATTTAACGCGTAAACCAACAGATTTTTATGCATTATATACATATATATAATATAATGTAATATAAATCTCCGTTATAACTGTACTTTCAAAAATAAGATAACCCTGAACTTATTACTGTGAAGAATTAATTTTGTTGGACTATAATCCCGTCTCACATAAAATGCACAACTTTCTATAAGAAATTACTCTCAAAATTCTATGATCATCGCTGTATCTTCATAATGATACAAGAGACATTTAGAAACTCGCTTAAATGAATTATAACGCTCGGTGATGGATAGAAATAAATCAGGACTGTGTAACTACTGTTGCTCGCGTAAATGTAGACGGAAAAAGCGAGATTTCACCGAGGGTTTCCTCTACTTTTCGCGATGCAAACATATTGTTTCTTACTCAAGCAATGTGCAGTATATATGCGATGCATCAACATATATGTCTCACAATCAGTATTGGCGCTTGTTTTTTTACGTACAAAACAATGAGACTCATCGGCTAGTCCGAAAAAATATTATATGTGATCTCTGAGATACAGATATACAGTTTAATAAAAATTAGTTAGAGAGAGAGATTTGCAAAAAAGATAGATAAAAACTTAATAACATAAAAAATAATATAAATAATATAAAAGATCTTAAAAAAATAGTTGACGCTCAACACAGAAGAAGAAGTATATATCTTTTATATTATTTCTTGATAAGAAATTAAACTTGTAGATTTTTTTATTTAATTAATATCTGTTTTCTAAACATTAAAATATAATCAACACAAATTTATGACAATATATTGAACTAAAATGACTTAAAAATATTCAAATTTTAATATTTTGACAAATAATTGCAACCTCGATCATTTAATTCAAATTCATTGTATTTACTAAATTTATTTCGTAGAGTTTAATGAATATATATAAAATATTTTTATTTTTATTTTTCAAAATCAATTTATTTAATAATTTAATAAAAACTACAAAGAAAAGTGTATTTTCAAAATACAATAATCTGACGTAATCATTTTTTTATTCCTATAAAAATCAAAGATATAAGAAATCTCATGAGAAATTCAATCCTAATTTCTCCTGTAATCATTCAGTGTGATCTAATTGGGGAAACGAGAGTAAACAAGATAGGAAAACCCAGTTGAAAGTATCAAGAATTTGCAAAACCTGCCAGCGATTTGTGGCTATTAAAGTGACCATTCTAGTGAATAAAAGTGAATAAAAATAATAGAGCATACGATAATAATAAGTTCTTCGTGTCCACCGTTTAAGGTAATGCAAAGCTAAGATTTCAAGGCAATTCCAAGGTAATTCAAGGTGAGCATAAGATGGATGTGAAGCCGGTGCTCCAGATGAAAGCAGCACATTCTACTACAGACATTGGTACAAGAAAATACGAACTCTATTTCAATGAGTTTAACGGTTGCAAAACGTACCGTTATTTTTCGCAGTTATTGGGATCTCATTTTTCCTTGTTTAATAGAATTTTTTTGAAATTCTAATCCCTAACATAAAATTTAAATCTCGTGCTTCGTTTTTTCTAACTTTGATTCTGTAATCAACACTTAATTTTAATGCTACTTTGTGATCTCATAAATACAACATTTATTTTTATTATAATGATAATATAATGTAAGGTATAAAGTGTGTGTGTATATGTACGTACATATAATATCGCGAGATTTTAATCTGATCTGTATCCAATTGTTATTCGTTCAGAAAACAAGTTGTTTAATATAAAAAGCAAATAAGATATAAGTTACAAAAATCATATGATATATAATCTACAGATATTTTACGTTTTTATTAAAAATTTTGGGAAAAATTTTGATTTTCAAATATTATTAATTTTATATTTTATTGTAAACCTTGGTTTGCAAAATTATGATAAATGTGGTATATTTGTAAGTAACAAAAAAATGCGTGAAGAAAAGTGAAAAAAGAAGCAACGATCAACGATCGGTTTAGCATGAGATTTCCACAATATACTTATTGTTAATATTTGCTCTTCTAATACCACTAAATGGAGGCTAGCGTATGCAATCGTTTGATTATAACGCAAACCTAACTGTATCTCGCAAGATAAGATCTATCTCACGATAGAAATAAAATCGTTTACGCTGCATTGTGTCGAGGAATAACACTAAAAGTTTCTTTCGCAAAGGGCGGCTGGCTTCCTAGGGCACGATTAAAAATACTCTAATTACGTAATCGTCGCTGCCATAGCGCGGGGCCCACCGAGGCGTGAGAACTTGTGAGCTCACCGATATAAAAATACGAACTTTTACAGAATCATAAAGAAATAATAGAGGTCGGAGCGTGCGGCAGCTCCACGTTGCAGGACGCAGCACGTTTCATGCTAATTACGTTCTCGGCTCGAGAACGTCAGCAGGTAAAAGGCTGCTGCACCACGGTGCCAACGGAGGCCATGGTGCTCTAAGCGGGATAGTAACAACGCCGTGGTAGGCGTAGTCGTCGCGAGATATAGTGTATACACACTATAAAACACTGGCGATGGCTTCAGAGCCAATCGGCCGTTTCGCTGCACCTCGCTGCGCATTTTGCTTTGTACGGTGCGCCAGTGCACAATGCTCCCGTTGTCGCAACACACAGTGGGCCACGTAGGTAGACAGCCGTCGCTCTCTCTCACTCTCTTTCTCTCTGTGGATTCTTGTGTGGATTATTGCTCTACGCGAGGAAGATTTCGCCGAAAAAAATCAAAAAAAGTCTCGCAAACTCAATATGTGATAAGGAACATATGCTACTGTCTTTTTCCAACGTATAAGTTCCATCGTGTAAGATTTTAAAAGACAACATAATTTTCGCGAATAAAATTTACATGGAAAGGGGCAACGTTGATGACAAGTGTAAACGTGCATCAACCCGTTTTTTTTCACAGTCAGTCACAAAAGAGAGAGTCGCAGATTACGGCAATTTAATTTACTGCGCGAACTTTCTCTAGTTGTGACTATTCACACTTTCGTCGCAAAGTACCACAAAGAGGCAAATAACGTTGAGAATATTCGATAAAATACTGCTTTTAAATTTGAAAAATTTTAAACTCGAACAAACTTGAAGTGCGCAGCAGCAGAGAATAATTTCTTACGAGGAAACGAAACGGGATTAAAGATTCGAGTTAGCATCAGAATTTCTCTTAAGTGCGTAACGATTCGAAAAAAAGGACCTCTCATTAAGGAACTATTCAAGTTTACATGTACCACCAATCTTAATTTTACTCCCTCATTTTCTTTGATTCTCGGGTGATTACCGCGTTCTCTTTGTTAAAAAAAAAGTATTCTCGCAAACGTACAGCAGAATAAGGATACGGAAAAGGGGAAAAATATCCGCAGGACCATATATTAAAAAACTTTTCGTTTCTGCGTCTCCCTGAACTTCGTTCGTGGCTCGTTTTCCGCCACGTTCAGCACAAATTGAGAAAAACTTTGGCGTACGATATTCTCTCGCTATACATATAAGATGTCTTGTAAATTTGAAGTATGAGATTGCATTTTTATTTAAATTTCAAGCAAGTGAACTTCGAGATTTCGTTTAAGACAGAAATTACTTTCAATAAAAGGAAAGAAAACGAAAGAGAAAGAAAGATCGTTTTATTTTCATAATCAAAAATTTCAAGCAAATGAACTTCGAAATTTGATAATAAAAAAGCTGAAACTTTTGCATTATTTATCTTACTTTAGAAAATTGATATGTCCTTGTATTGTATACTTTATTGCGTATATTGTTCAACTTTATTATCTGCATCGTCCAAAATTCGAATAAAGTAAGAAAAGAATTTAATTCAAATGCAAGATTTGAATTGCAGTAAAAATCGAATTTCTATTTCTATCAAGATTTATCTGACACCCTGTACATTAGATGCGGAAAACGAGCCAGAGGAAACTCGTGTCGCTCCTTTTCCCAAGGGGAACGGCACCGTATCGATCGTACTTACGTCGAGAGAAACATCGTGTTTCGTCTCGACGGCACGCAATATACGAAAATTCAAGGTTTCCGAATGAATGAATTTACTTTCGTTCTATCTATTGCATCAAAATAAATTGCGACATTGTAAAATTTTCAAGTACAATCACCTTTACGTAAGACCTATACAAGTACAAATTCTATTGCGATAGTAAATAAAATAAAAGCTAAAAAAATTAAATCGGAATAAAATTAATTCATCTATAAAAATTATAAATATTGTTCGAATTAATCAAGGAATAAATTTTATTTCTAAATAATTTGATATATTATTTATATTTTAATTGCAAGGTAGAGCTTCTAAAATATTATTATACGTCATAAATATAAAATGCTGTTATTCTTAAGAAATATCTGCAAAATTTAATAATGTAAAATACAACTTTTATATAAAGAGACAATATATCGCCGTCGAGAGTTAATACGTTATAGTGCTATAGTATGCCCTCATGGGCTTAGCGTGACCGAAGAAAACAACTCGAATAATAATAATCCCAATTACTATTGTTGATTCGCGAATGCTTTCAGCACTCCAAAGAAAGGAGATTTCGCAAAGGGTACTTTATGGACGTAAGCATGCTTAAAGATTTCATTGAATGGCATGGTCTCGGGAGACATAACGCTTCCGAAGGGAGGAACAATCAGCACACGCTCACACAAATAGATATGGGCTATTCAAAACAATAAGTCGAAAAACTTGGACCGAGGGCTTTTTTCACTCTGAGAGCCGCATTTGCGTAACGGACATTTTTCACAATGAGACAAGAAGCTTGCGTTTTGCATTCGCGTGGCACGTGGCGCGCGTACCGAGCCGAACCTTGCAACGGCACGTGCCGCGTGTCATAAGCATGCGGTGAATAGCAGCGAGATAGGATCGACGAGATCGTTGAACGTAATGGATATCCGGTCTCATCAGTCAACCATCTGGACTTTGTTCATCTAAGAGACAAACTCGTAAAAACGAAGAGAGATGAAACAGTGAATATCCATCCATTTTTTCATTAAACTTTTAATTCAATTTTCTTTAGTATAGTTAGTTTTTTAGTTAGCTTTTTAGTTTCCTTTAATCAATTTAATTTTTTTTTATTTCTTCTTCATTAAAGTTCCTTCAAGTTCAATTTTTTTTTCTAAACAATTAAAGATTTGATCGGATCATTAGTTAAAAGAAGTTTGTATATTTATAAAATATTAAGGAATATGCCTGACAATTACAGCTATTATTTTATTTTACGAAATGAAAAATTCTTTATAATTATTATACATGAGAAACAAGAGAAAATCTCGTAATCTGCTTGTGCAAGTATTTCTCTAACAGGGCTAGAATCGATTTCACAGGAAATTGTAGTGCTTCGAAGGAAAAGCTCGTGCCGCTGTTCGATGTCACATATCAGTGCCACTCCGAATCTATAATCTGTTCATGTTTTGTTTAAACGTGCGAGACTTATATTCTATATTGTCATCGCCTCTCGCAGCGATAAATCATTGTAATTTAATCATATTTTACGATTTTTCGAATTAAAATGAATTAAAAGAAAAATGGCAGATTATTACCTCTCGGTTTCGGAATAATTAGCACGTGTAAGCTACGCACGCGAACCTCCACGTTTATTTAGTAAAATAGAAGCGATGCGCGCGGCATATCACGACGTATTGTATCATATCAGTCTCAAAATGCCATTCAAATCTCGATATATGGCATTTAATCGATAAAACCGGCAGAGATAAATTACTGCAATTAATTCAATAAGCCAGGCGACGCTATCCAAAGGATATTATGTGACATGCACAACGGATCGCTCCTATTTTCCATCATCAGCTAAAGATCCATCAGCTAAGTATGCCATCTTTTTCTTTTTCCGCTTATTATTCTATCTATTACACCCGTACATTTATTTATAATTTAACTGTAACATATAATTCAAGCGTACAAAATCATAATCGCTTCCTGCGAAATCGCAGCATGAGCATTTTACCGCAAACATTCCAACAATCTAGGAATAGAAAGTCAGGAAAATATCCGGGAAGATATAATTCAGGCGAACAACTTTTTGTGGCGAATATCGCAGTTACTGAATTTTTCCAGCAACAAAGCATTAATAATTATCTATCGAAAATAAACAGATAGTTAATAATAATAATTAACAGATTTCTTTTAAAAACATGTCTTCTGTTAAATAATGAAAATTACAGCAACATATTCTAATATTTGTTTGGTCAAACATTTTTGCTTTAATCCTGTTTACTTCATCGTTCACGTTGCAAAAAGTACAACGCGAATTGCAAAAATTAATTTTGTTGCCATTATATTAAATCAAATTACTTTGCACTCGCGAAATTAGAGTCTTAGAAGATATCGTTTCCCGAAGAACCATGTCTACGGAATGCACTCGATAACCTTGGCTCGTAAGACGGGTTTAAGTTGTGCACAAGAGCGCCTCTCCTTCACGGAGGCCCTCTTCTTTCACATGAAATCTCGAGCATTTTCTGCAAGACATTCAAAATTGTCTTCTCTTTCTCTGCAAGTCTAATTTCCGAAAAACAATCCATTCAAATAATATAGACACTTTGATTGATACACAAAGAAAAAATTAAAAAAATAAAATAAACATACATTTTTTTAAATAAAAACATTTCCATAATTTGTCTCGCGCAATCTTGAATCCAATTAAATCTAATTATTGTATAAACTATATTTTGTAACTGTAAGATATAATTCATTAAACGAATAAGATGATAATGTTAATATGCGTCTCACAGATATGAGATGATTAAAAAATTTCCAGATTAGAGGATGCGACAACTCTCTCTCTCTCTCTCGCGGATTATTATGGAGCAAATCATCGGATTTGGAGCAAAACTCTTTGCCACGACAAGCACAACATTTAATTTGACTTGGAGGCCGATAGGGTGTGGAACGTCTCATATACCGCTAGTAAACAAAATATCCTGCGCGACACATATCCGTTTTACATCTACGTGCCTACGAACCCTCTTATGTAGCATGAGCAATAAAGTCCGTACTATTATTAGATCATCCGGTGGACCCTGTCATTTTTTTTTTCGATACAAAGATCGTAGTCCGAGTTATCGACTTTGCGCTCTATTCGTACCGAGCTCGAACTACTGCGGCTTAGATTGGAAGTCGGTCGATACAGACGCTGACGTTGCGAGACCTCGGAGCTATGCATAGTGAGTGGAGCATTAAACGAACCAACGATAGAAACCTCATTCAAAAGATCCGCGTCGCGAACGGTGATCGTTCCAACGATTCGTCTTTACGATCTTCACGGACAATTTTTACGCTAATTATATAAAACTTAATAAAATTAATAAAAAGAGGGGATTCTATTATTCGTTTCTATTTTTTAAATGCAAATTCATAAAAATTTGTTCAACTTCAATGTAAAATATCCAATTAGTTTTGTGAAAGTTTTTACATACATGGACTTCAAATTCACATCGGAGGATCTGTTAAATGTATGAAAGTAAAAAATTTCTATCGTCATAATTTTTCTTCCACATACATGTCGAGAAATGTGGCTCTAGATTTCTAAATTAGAAATCTAGATTTAAATAGACTTAAGACACAACGACTACTTGTGTATTTTTCATTGCTCTCTTTTCATGCAAATGTCATTTAGTAGATTTACAAATTAATACAAGCGCTGTAGGAAGCGTATTAATCAAATGCAAATCGAGAACTATCGAATGGAGAACGACCAATGTATTCGATTCGATCTTGAGTATCAATCGTTGGTGAAGCGAACAGAAAGAGCAGGTGACAATGGAAGATCGTATCCGACGTAACATTCATTATACGCTATACACTACAAAGACAACAATAACTATTGTGAGCCGTCTAATTGTTTCACGAGAACCAATAATTACCTTAATTTATTTGCGTCACATCGAGGCAAGATATATCCGGTGTATAAAAATCGATAAATATCTACAATAGCATCTTATTACTGAAAAAAAAATCGTAATGACTCCTTTTTCCATACAAATTAAATTAAACTTTAAATGTTAATTCTTATTCATTAAAAATCTTTAAACAAATTCTATTATGAGAACGATCCGTGACTCATATTTATTTACGAACACCACGTATACCTGGTATACGTTGGTGTCCCACGTCATTCCGCCTTTTTTCCCTTTTCTGAAATCACGACGAAACGACTAGATAAAGCGCGGTGTATTCACTCGGCCAACGAAAAATCAATATATTACTTTACAAACAATATCAAAAGGGTCGCTGAAAGTTTACGGCATGAAAATGCCAACTGACAAGCGTCATTTGGAATATCGTGAGAAATAACCAGTTACAAAACTCTGATCTTTAATACAAGCGATTTATGTTAAGATTTGCTTTATACCATACTTTCTCTTTTTCTAAAGCGGAGCTATCTTAAAAGTTACATTTTAATATGTTTGCTCTAAAATTTTCCAATATTTATTTCGTCGAAATATTATTACCTTAACGCATTTTATTGTACACATTCTTATGTAGTAATTTACTAATTTATCCATTTTTATTTCTAGCTTTCTGTTTAGAATTCAAAAATGCTTCGAGTCTTGTATATTTAGGAATGGTGCAAAAAGAATTAAATATTGAATAAACGCGCGATCAGTCTTTAACACAGAAAAGTTTGACAATGAGATGAGTCACTTGATCACTACACGGACGCAGTCCTAAAATTTTTGCCCCAATACATTTTATCCACGAAACGTGACTCTTGACCGGCACATCGGCACCGCATTCTATCCTATAATGATAAACCTTACCGTAACGCGATACACTCGCTGTTTACCAAAGGGGAGTGAAACGTGACGCGAGATATTGACGATTCCGTGTCACGTGCACGTACGCGTGACAGCCACGAAACAATACCCGTCCGAAAGCCAGCCATGACAGAAATGTATCGCAGCTGAGCCTCAATAATTGCTATCCCACTATTCCGCGGATCAAAGCCGCTCAGCCAGAAGGAGGGTATCAAATTATTCACTCAAAATTCCTGCCTATCCCCATATCCCCAATATCCATCTCTATCCGCTGATCGAATTCGTTACGATAAAATCGGCACGAATCCGATACCTGATTCGTAAACCATTTACTAACTACGGCAACAGTTCCGAGCATTAAACTCTTAAATCGTTAATTTATTTACCCACCTATAAAAGAACTTGTTTCTATCAACGAAAATTTATTATTTTTAACTCTTTTCTCTTTGTGTTTAACCTCATTTTAATTTTTATAAACTTTTAAGAGTATATTATTTTCGCTCATATCAAATTTTAATTTTGTCGAGCACAATTTTGAACGTTTACGTAATATGTTTTAATTTAATTTCAGACGTTTAGTCGTTGACTATATATTATCTTGCATTCTACAGCATTTAATAATTATAAAAGTCGCACTCTTTCTCTAAAGAAACCTTTTATTTGAATTTAAATGCTAGATAATCCTCAAACCTATTATATAGCGCAAGTTAATCCTACTCGAGTAATTGTGGCGATGTAACTTTGCGAAAAAAAGGTAGGTTAATCTTTCAGACATTCTTTGAATTAAATGCTAAAGCTTGTATGAATAAACAGTAAAAGACGTGTAGCATCAAAAGTATATAACATACGTCCTCGAGAAATTAAAAATTAAAAAAAATGTATCATAAGCCTGCCGTGTATACGCAATTTTTAATAACATTGTAATCGCTGCACTATCGCGCTATCTTCGTACGTGCAAGACTCGAGTCGTTAAGAATGATTTAAAGTTTCTCACCGGTCATCCTGCGTGACAGTAATGTCGGGCGGGGGCGGAGGGGGCGAGGCACCGTCTGTAGCATCCAGCTTGCCGGCTTTTTACTGCGCTGCTTGGCTTCTCTCAGAGAGAAAGAGAGAGAAAGAGAAAAGAGGAGAGAAAGGAAGTGAGAGACTGGACGCGCTAGCGAAGCACGTTGCGCAGCAACTCGCGATCGTCGCGACTCGTGTCTTCACGCCGGCGACATCACGCCGTCGACGGTTGACCCCGTTGGAATCTCGCGCCTCTTATCGCCGAGCTGATCGATCGATCGGGTAAATCGCGTCGGTGCACTTCACGAGCGATGACCTCGGTATCCCCTATCGCGCATCCGGTCGATCGCCTATTCCTTCATCAGGATTGTATCTTTACCCGAAACGCTCACTCGCTTCTCGACGAGTCACGTTGCGTGATGAGCGCTGCGCAGAAGTCACGAGAGATTCGATGCAATCGTCGGTCACCTCTCGTCGAGACCTCTTGAACTCTCGAAAAGTTTCTATCGCGACCCACTTGCGTAGATTTGCCTCTCGTTCGCGATTCTCGCCGCTAATCCTCCGTTGATTCTCTCGAGTGGCCGCGCGCAATTTCATAAGATGCGCAATCTCTTGGCCGGCTCTTCTCGCTGGACCGAGCGGCGCGAGTGAGCGCGTCCCGCTCACGCTGGATAATATTCGTCGTAAACCGTTACTCCAGGCTCGCTATTAGATTTATTGCGGAATACCTTGCAGTCGGCGCTGCGCGAGCCGTGCGAGCCGAGGCTCGGCGGTGAAAGCGAACGGCGACGATTATCGCGCGGAGTGAACAGGCACCGAGAGAGCCTCTTGGCCACGCTCGCTCCGCGTCCTCGTAAACGCGGTCGCTCTCCTGCGCGCCGAATACCAAACCGATCTCGCGAAATAACTCGCCGATACCCGTCAGACGATTGTTACGCTCTCCAAATGCGTTTGCTGCTGATCGTCTTCTGGATGTGGATCGCGAATCGATCGTGTCGTTTCAGTCGTGGAGAATCCACAGACGTTGCTATCGGCAAATCGATTATTACGTCGTAAACGTGATATCCTGCTTCACTGATCCACGCAGGCACCTTTGTATCGCGAGAAAGCGCGCGGGTCACTGCACGAGATGCGACTTTCAGACGAGTCGTCCGATCATCCGCGCGAATCCTTCCTTCGGAATCACGGAAAGGACTTTTCTCCTCGAGATTCGTCAGATCAAGATTTAGCTCGGCTCCTGGCGACGATTTTGCCCGTTTCCAACGAAGCGCTTTGAGACAAATTCAATGTATCTTTGCCAAATCAACGTGTGCACGCAACCCTTAAATCTCTCTCTCTCTCTCTCTCTCTCTCTTTCTCAAACGATCTTAACTTTTATGAAACTCCTTTTATAAAAATTCTGTATTCCGTTTTCGTATAAATTGATGGATGACGCACACGTGAATTGTAATTCGATGACACAGTCTCAGCGAAATTGGATGTACTCGGCGGCGACTTTCTCCTTCGCAACAGGTTTCGTCGATTGTCTCTTTACGATTAAGTTAGATCGAAGATCGAACTTGTAGACGATTCTTTTTAAGCAAACGTCATCCGTCTCTTGCTTCCCACGTAGAAAGCGTTGAATTATTTCCGTGCTTTGCTCGATCGTTTCATGAAATTTCTGTAGGTATATTCTCGCCCGTATATTCGAAGAGACCAGAGATGCACTCGAAATATATTCCAAAAGTATATCTTTTCTCTCTCTCCTTCTCGCTTTCCCTTTCTCTCTTCCTCTCCGTTCAGCAATCTTCCTAATGTCTTTAATTCCAAGGTCTCATAGGTATCCCACGTTAATCGACTCCTGATGGAAATTACGCACGCTCCGTTTTACGCAACGGCGCGCGACACAACCGTGTGCTCCGTCTCCTCGGGCGCGATTACGTCACTTGCAGACGGGAAACGAGATTGCATCCGGTTTTACAAGCCGGAAAGCGCACGATCGAGGGCCCGATCGAGAGAACGATCACGGACACTTGCGAGGGTGTCACTTTTCACGACGGGCGAGACACGAGCAGCGCGGGGGAGAAAATCCATCGATATCGACCGGATCGCGACGCGTCGATCCGCGAACCCGATATTCGGCACACGCCTCTCGCGTCCCGACGCTAATACCATCGGACGAGTGACTGTCCCGACGTCGTCGTCGTCTCGATACCGTCCATCGTTTTCCAAGGGGTCCACAAGTTTCCCCCGAGCGCTCTCAATTTATGACCGGCGCGACCGCATCTCTGCGGAGAGAGAGAGAGTGATCCTCCGCGGAGGACGCGCGGGACTCCGGACTGGAAATCGCGAGATCGGAATGCGATTCGCGGGTGCAGTCGCTATTAATCGCAACGCTCGCCGACCGCCACGGAACTCTCGACAAGACTGGAGGTTCTCTTGGTAGGTGAGGCCGGCCTCTTTCTCTCTCTCTCTTTCTCCCGCGCTGACCAGGAGCGTATCCGACGTACGCGAGCCAGGTGGGACTCCTTCCGTGGAGAACCAATGAGTGTTTACAGGATGTGGGCGCGACGCAGAAAACTATCATCGCTAGTCGAGTGCCTTCGTAAAGATAATGTCGCTACGCTCAACCGCTCAACAGACGTATAATTTTTCAAAAACATTTTTCCTACACGTCATATTCGTCGTGTAATTTCATTATCGAGGTAATACTTTCCGTAACGAGAATGTGCACGATAATAATAATAATCTAGTCTCGAGTGATTATAATCATTTATCTGAAATGATAATGAATTGTATAAAATAAATCCTAAGTTGTCCTGTTAATTTCCTATTATGCCCGAAATCTCATTTTCTCAATTTACTTTTGGGATTTAATAAATCGAGATCGATTAAAGGGTTATTACAACATTGCGTTTATGTAATGTGGATATCACGGAAAACTTCGTCGATATAGTTTTATTTTAACTAACTCTATTTTCGAACTTCTTGTTACGCAGTGCATTGTGCAGCGCAGTTTATTCAATGTGACACGCCAATTAAAATTGCGTCGATGTTATATTATAGCGATCGTGTTACGCGTTGTTTTTATATCAGTTGACCGATTCAAATTGCGTCGATGTGACACAGTGCGTGAGTTATCTTATTCATAACACACTTGGCATTCAAATCGTAAAAAAAATGTTAACTAGAGCATACACCGATAAATATAAGTATAAAGAAATTACAATAATGATTAAATTTGAATGATCATGAATGCTAAGTCAGATGAAGTTCAGATGTTACGTCTGAGATGTAGTTTTATTGTAACTATCGCGATTGAAATATTCTAGCCGTATCAAAAATACGAGGAACCTAATGAGATGATTATAGAAAATAAAATCGATTTCAAGATTATAAGAGTTCATAAAATAAAATATTTTGCTGATTATTATTCCTTAATTTAATCGAGAAGTTGGATGGTGTGGACCAAATGGATAGTGCATACAGCACTGCATCTACAACCTTTCTCACTCTATTGATGCTCGTTATCCTTCTTTACCTTTCTCTCTCTCTCTCTCTCTCTCTCTCTCTCTCTCTCTCGATCTACTTTGCTCTCTAATTCCGTCTCTGTCACACCAAACTACTCGCTTTAAGTAGGATGTCCTCGTCTTTCCCCTTTTCATCCTCACTCTTCAACCTGGCCGATCTCTTCTCTGCCATTTATACCGAAGTACCTCTCGGACGAGTTCGTAAATTTTCGGTACAAACAACAGAGAGAAGACTATAGCGAAATGAGAAGCTACGGAGCGAGATAAAAGATAAGAGAAAGAAGAGACACAATGGGAATTAAAAACTATTAAAGAACGTAAACATTATAAAGAGTGAATGAAGGCAGAAAAGACAGAAAAAAATACAGATTGTAAAAATGTAATTAAATAATAGAGCTAAAAAAAGAAATGACAAGAGATTTTTCGCGAAAATAGTAAATTAAAAATTAGAAAAGGAATAACAAAATTTATCATATCCTAAGACAATACTCAAGTTTCTTAATGTATTGCGCGAGAGATAAGTAAATGAAAAAAAAAAAACGTAGGTACAATGCAAAATGAATGACACACAGACAGGCAGAAAAAGACACGAGATTAAGAAACGTCGAGAAAAGTGTCATTTCATCATCGCAAACAGGCAAGAAACAGTGACACCGTTAATGGAAAGGAGACGAAGGCTAAAAGAGCGACGGAGAAAGGGTGAGACATGGAGACGGTGGGAAAGAGCCGAGTTAAAATGAGAAAGAGAGACAGATAGGGAGAGGAAGTGAAGAACGTAAGGGGAAATCCCAAAGGGAACGAGAGGAGAAGGTTCTCCCACGTAACCACGCCCCACGTTCGCCGACAGATTTTTACGTGCGAGGAGAAGGGGAACGTCGAGGCAACCCATGGGACGCCAGAGTGCGGTCCCCCCTTTGCGCACCGTATCTCTATTTCTCTCTCTCTCTCTCTCTCTCTCTCTCTTTCTTTTGCCTCTAACCAAGGTGGAAATGCACATGCACACATACACAGACATTGCTCAGAATTTCCTCCCCTCACAAGTATGTCGTGATCTTGTGGACACGCTAGAGCGACGTCGCGTCTGCTCTGTCATCGGGGCCTAGGGAAA
Source organism: Tetramorium bicarinatum (assembly GCA_928718305.1). NCBI lineage: Eukaryota > Metazoa > Arthropoda > Insecta > Hymenoptera > Formicidae > Tetramorium > Tetramorium bicarinatum. Next base: position 11,305,506 of record OV788324.1, read on the forward strand.
CAGAGGGAAACGAGGAAACGGCGCATTAAAACGGTCATAGAGAGATTAATTTGTTGGAATCGAGCACTGAGCGCTTCTCTTATGATAGTACTCGCGCGCGCGGTCGGCCACGTCTATATCGTCGTTGTCGTCTGCTCGTCTATGCACATTAGACGCATGCAACGCGAAAGAGTGTCCCGTTCCACCAAGCGGCAACCGAGCGTGTGATGACCGCGGATAATAAGCGCTCCACATTCCTTTTTTTTCCGCGAGCGGCATCGCGCGTCAGTAAAGAAGAGCGCCCATCGACGGCACGAGCGTGTGCCTTCCGCTTAAACAGTCTCTTTAAACGGAAGAAACAAAATAAAACATCGATTTAGTTCTATCGCAGTCCGCCATACGCTAAACACGCGGAAGTTCCAGCTTGTTTCTTTAAACAATATCGTCTATACATTAACCTTTTTTTTTATTCTTTTTATCATGATCAAGACCTGAATTTTATACGTATTGTATTTGAAAATTAATGTGGATGTAGTTTCGAGATTTGAATCAATAATCATAGATAAAATTTTTACATTGCGCAAATTGAGCATTTTTCATTTCGTAAATGTGTATAAATTGAATAATGTATGTCGCTCATGCAAAAGCGAGAAAAATTATTTATTTGTACATGCATGAAAAATCATTGAGCTCTCGAATAAATAACTGATGCCAAAAATTTGAAAAAGATGTTTCGAATTTATTGTATACCTTAGAGTTGTACGATTAATGAGAATTTCCGCGGCTGAAGCGATACTTGTGAGAGAGAAAATTGTGACCGTAACCCTGACGGAGAGGCCAATTTACAAGCGCTCTGCATGCGATGTACGCTGTGTCTCGAAATAACGTCGCATGAATTACACGACCATTAATCCATTAACCGCCGAGTTGCATTATGACGAACATCTCTAAACGCGACGATATAAGCCTTATACGCTCATTATAACTCTGCTGGTTGAGTTTAACGTGGGAGAATAATGAAATAATGAGACGTTTCATTATGTACAAAATTTCAAAAAGCACTTGTAGTTTTCTATAATGTACGTAATAATTTCAATCTAAATTTTGTTAATTTGTTATATCATCATAGCTAAACGATATGAAACCTTTTAATAAGGATACACGTAATTTTATGCAATTACTTTCTCCCATCAAATCGAGCGAATTTACGCATAAAATTTAATAACTCGTGTCTGACGACTTGTATATTCTGATTCATTTTTATAAATTCCACCGCTTTACAAAAAGCAATCTTCTAATTTAAAACAAATTTTTATTTTTAAAAATGAAGCAATTTTTCAAATAAGTGTTGAACATTTTTTGATAGCAAAAGACAATGCGATCTCTCTTTCAAAGATCTTGTTAAAAATTTCCAGAAGGACAATGTCGGCGGAATTGTTAGACTCACCCGGTGTATGTACACGAAGCCGCGATCGATTTCTATTCCTCGCATAAAACACATTCGGTACGATATTAAAAAGAAAAAAAAAAAGAAAAGATATACGACGACATTATACGATTGGAAAGATGCCACGCATATGAAGATCCGGCCGCAATAAAGCACGCTACTATTTCGTGCATCATACGAGTGTCCGCAGCACACGTTTTCGTAGAGAACAAATCTTTTGCAACAAACATTCCCCTCATGATTATGCGACCTATATCGGATTATGAATGCCTTCGTTTTACGGAAATGTCAGTTCAACGTCTAGAAATATACGTGACCTTTTCTCCCTATTTTGGCTCTCGCGCGTAACTGTGAGACCAGAATAGCGACGAATAATTAAAAAGTCAATTAAACGACCATACGTCAAGAGAAAGTTTATCGTTGCTTTCTCACGTCTTTTTTTCACGTCGCTATGTGACTGTAGAAAAAAATGAGAACGAGAGATAAAATCGTTCTCCACAAGGAAGAAAAAAATTTTTGTCTCATGAGACAAATATCGTTCGTCGTGATATTAAATTTGTATAATCTTACCTTGAACGGGGGAGGAACATGGATCCATCGATGAACACGGAGCCGGAGAGAAGTATGTACCAACTTGTAGCCAACTCGCCGGTGCTGAAAATTATAAACATTCTATTTACTCTCGATGTGCATTTTTGACAAATTTATATGTAACAAATGAAACGAACTGCTTAGATATGAAGTACTCATAGAATAATCACGTAAGCACATTTAAATCGATGAACGATGGACATTTTATTATTCTAGCCTTACCCCATTCATTTCTACTCTCCATCAATTGATGACGGTTCGCGCGTCATTCAACTTTCTCACTGAATAATGCAACCTGCAGCGACATCTATAGCTACGACTTTGCAAATTTCTCTCACGATACATGAGAATATCGCGGCTCGATAAAAGAATTCTTTCGCGGCATTATCATGTTGTCGATAAAGTAGATTTCTGCGAGACTCAAATTGCATCTAAAGGTACAACAATGCGAATTACGCGATGCTTCGCATATGATATATTGTCGTCACGTTCTGCACATGGTACATACAACGGCATACATTTTAGTTCGTAAACATGATTTGGTTCACAAATTATTTCACGAATCTTGAACTGACAGCTCAGAATTTTCGTGAATTCTTCTTTCCACAAATCAATTTTTCCGCTTTTTTTTTCTTACGAATGTTTAAAACTAATAAATATTTTATAATGTTCGATTCGAAAATTTCAAATATTCGATTACAACACCGACATAGATGTTTAAACATACAAAACTCACGTTTAATTCCGCGCTTTCAATAATAGAGAATAGAGTGGTAAGTGGTCTAAAAATTTAAATTTGCTCTAGTTTTATGATTTTAAAATTTATACTTTTTAGGAAACAATAAAATTTTTAAATGCACGTACATAATAACAGACTCGTGGCTTTCATTGTCAATCATAAGTAAGTTTGGCATTCTTATCTCTTCTACAATGTATTATTCAAGAATACTCGCGCGAACCTGAACTCTTCTAACGAAATTATCAATACGTCCCAAAATTAAATTAACACAAATAATTTCAATGTTCATTTTCGTATAAAAAGATTATCTTACGAATGACGACCGAAAGTATCGGTTCTTTTAAGCCAAAAATATCAGTTGCTCTAATTTTAAAATAAAACGCAAATAGAAATGCTGGTAAATAAAGAAATCGATAACTGGCAACTCTCCCAGATTTCTAGTAAAGTTCCACAATAATGGAATTTTGTATCATATAGAGAGCGATACTTTTCTTTCACAAAAATATGTTTCAATTTTTGTAATTTTTTTTAGATTTTTTTAGATTGTAACATTTTCATTTTAATATATGTCTTTAAAACTATTTTCTTTTAATGCAATATGTATTTCTCTTGTTTCCTTAAAAAGCAACTGAAAATTATTGACCTAAAACTTACATTTGGTGCGCAACGAATTTTACAAGTATTCTTTTAATCAATATACTTATCTATTTCTTGTTTCTTCAAAAATCGATCAAAAATCATTGATGCAAAACTGACGTTTTACGTGCAATAATTTCATGTTTTTCGTGACATGTTCAGAATATGTACTTACTAATAAAGGACATGGTTCGCAGGATGTTTCTCGAAACGTACGATCTTGCAGAGCCCGCGGAGAACGGAGTCTCTGCACGGACGCAACGCCTCCAGACCCAATAGCCCATAGTATATGATCTGCAGGTCCTGAAACAGAGTTGAGAACGAAATAATGTGTCTGGGTTCGAGGAGCGACCACTTGGACGTACACATACGAGACTGAACCTCGTGAAAGGACTGTTGTACACGTGTTTCCCAATCGGTATGATCGCGCGTGTCTTCCACGACGACCGTCGCGTTAGCTTTAGCAGAAAATTGCAGTCGCGAGCTAAAGCGATCGTCACGAACCTACGTTGTCTCATTACCTCGCAGTGCAATCTATTTATTGGCAATGTAGGGCACGCAACGGAAATCGTCGATCGCTGGATCAGTAACGGCGGTAAATCGGTGTATAAAAGTGATCTGCAAATTCCCGCGAATAAACAAACAAACGTACATTTGCCGTACGCTATTTCCATCCGTTTCACGTTTCTGCAGAAGCTGCGGTTCGAACATTTCCAACTTCCGCGTCTGATGTCAAGTGTATAAAGATATCACATCATTACACACGTCCGGCTATTTATGCATCCAAATTAAACACGATAATTTTAAACGCTTCTCATAGCATAGTTTGGAAAAATTGCGCTACAGTTCAATAATATATATATATATATAAATCATGTAAATGAAAGCGATTAAAAGCCACAAACAATGATTCGGAGCAGTATGAGTTTTCTAAATTTTTATTACGCGTTTTAACATTTTGAAATAAAAAAAATTACAAGTGTCAAGCGAAATTGAACGGTCGAAACTCCGTTGTGCTCTGAATGTACATCTTGTACATACATGTTGTCTGATTGTGACTCGCACGAACGCTCGTGTTCACGTGTGGCAACTTTGATCCCTATACCGAATTATCGCAAATCTAATTACCCTCGAGTCACCTCTGTTAGATACGCGCGCGGGGTCGTCGCACAATTTCACGCTGGATCGCTGATCGAACTTGCCTATCCATCTATCCATCTATCCATCCATCCATCCGTCCCGGAGGGCGTTTCCTACTCTCGAACAAACTCTCGTCGGCGCCGTTTCGTCTGAGTTGTTTGCAAACGCCAACCGCAATCAGCGTTGTAGCACGCGAGAACGTTACGGCGTTTACGGCACCGCTACCGACCCTGTCGACTCGAAACGCGCGGCGCGACCACGTTCGTTTGGCTAATTCCGAAAATGTCCCTCACCGCAATAATTACATTTTCCCATATAATTACGAACGAATTATACGAACGGCCTAATTTATACTCGAAACACGAGTGACATACAGCGGCAGCAAAAGCGGTTTCCAGTACAGCTGACTTTTGCGTTCACTGCCAGCACACCGCACGTGCTTTTTGCATGCTTCGGTGTCGCGTTCATCTCGAGATATTATGCTGTGCGTGAAATTCTTGCTTATGCACACACCGCAAACGCTTTGAAAAAAAATAGAAATATAATTGACGCTATTTATACCGAATTGATACTGTAAAAAAAAATAAAAATAAGTTATTAATTCTAATACAATAAGCACTTTTACACTGTAAACTCGTATTTAATTTTAATTATGAACGTTAACAATTTACATTTTAACCTTCAACTTGAGATCTATTATAGCTCAAGTGTACGGAATCGTATCACGACGCGATAAAACTTGGAAGGATTAATAAAACTAGAATTAAGTGTCGCCAGATGTGGCGCATCGTAACGCGATAAACTCCCGAGGGAGTCGAAACGAGTTTATAAATATACGAACATGTACGCCTAAGTCGCTCGAAGATGCCGCTGGGTCTGTTGTGAGAACGTTTCGCACGCAAAAGGGAGCGGACTCTCGCTCGACTTTTGCCAGCGCGCAATCTCGGACTCTTTTCTTCCTTTTTCACATGAAAAGTGGAGCGAACGCCGGACGATCTTCGCGTACGTGGCGAACAGCTCGTGTCCCGTGAGAATCCACTCGCGGACGTAAATCTGAATTATTGTTGCCGTCATGAGTGTCGTCTATCGTGGACCAAGTTTTCGTCTGTTACCAAGTTATGCATAGTTTATGAGGCGCGACACTGCCGTCATCGTATAATCAGAAAGTACTATCTCCGAAATTTTCGTGCTGTGCAGTAGTGTCTCGAGAAAACGATAAGACACAAAGCTAACGCGCATTATCTTTTATCTACGTATGCTGCTTTTTCTTCGCATAAGGCATTTCCGAGACTATAAATTATCATCAAGTTCCCTTTACGCGAGCATACAGAGATAAAGCGTGTTATTTGAATAACAATTGTTTATCATGTCGCTGACATAAACGGAGAACACGAGATTCACGAAGAGCTCAACAATTAAATGTAACGAATATTTATATGTATACAGAACTCTTCATTATATCAAACTGCTTCAATAAATACAAACATTTTTAGCGATATATAAGATAAGCTAAAAAACATTTTATTATAAACTACGGTATTCTTTTAGCCTTTTTTCTTTCAAGATTTTTTTCTAAAATTTGCTTAACAACTTGTCGATTAATAGCTTGTTTTAGATAGAAATTCAGCTCTACAAAATCATTTTTATTGTAAAAAATGCGAAAAAATTGCGTATATCAAGTAATTCACCGATGGAGAACGATATTAGCGAAGGAATCTCCTTGGATCATTAACGATGGCGTAACGTGTTGAATCTCGCTAAGAAAGTGTATTGATCGGCGGCATCGTGCATGATGATGATTAGTACAAATACGACAAATAATTGATTTCCGCGTTCCGTGAAACGAGTCTGAGGAAAGACTAAAAATTTCTGATATTCTAGATGGATGATATTTAGAAATGGAAATTTTCTAAACCAACCAGAAATTTATAATGCTCTTTTAAAACAAATTAGAAACGTTTCTGTACATGTAGTATTCCTACTGTGTAAAATACATATTTTTAATCTAACAAAAAAGAATGATTAATCTCGCACTGAGGAACGCAATAACTGAGAATTTGTTTGCGTTTGTATCAAAAGATGTTCCCAAGGATCCGATCTCGTAATTAAGAGAGTGTTCTTTCTCTTTGTACTCTAGTCGCACGCGTATACTATCTGAGATGTTCACGACCTAGCAGTGCAAAGAATATATTGTTATACTTTCTAAGACTATTATCGGTCTACACAATCTACGATGCACGTGTTTCTTCGGAAACATTCTTCATGTACCGTTGATACGTTTCTCCTCGGATTATTGATTTATAAACGGATGCCGATATCACGAGACATTCAATGCTTTGCATGGGGCAGAAGAAATATCGTTCTACTTGGTATTCTCAAAATATAAAATGCAATAAAAATGAACATACGTTATTATTTGAATATTATAAATAATAAATAAATAATAAATCTTTAGTGTCCTGAATGATTAAAACATTTCAATACAGGTAAACATGGGATCCAAAGCAAATATTTGAGGAAAACAAATCTCTCGATACAATACTATCGTACCTATTAAAAACTGCGTACCTATTAAAATGCACTTCACTACTTATATGTACTTTCGTTACATATTTGATACGCAAATGTGACAATTGATTAATTAGAAAAAAAATGAAAAATTGGATAAAAGAACAAGAAATCAAAGAAGATTCAATATGTTGTATCTCTGCGATTCGGTTAAATAATTCAAAAAACAAATACTTGATTAATGAAAACTCGGAGGAAGTAGAACTTGAATTGTGGAATACTTTTTAAACAAGCACGATTCAAATATTTTTTACAAACTTTTAATCAAGATTCACGGTACAAACGTCGCTACAAAAAGAACCGTGTCAGCTTTGGAAATCAATATTTAATATTCTTTCATTTATAGAAGCGTATTTCGACAAATAAATACTACCATTAATGAAGCATTAAAATACCTTCAAATAAATGATTAACTAATGACGCTCGATATTAAAATTAACGAGTTTCGGATGTCTTTTGCAAGGCTTCAATCTGTCAATTTCAGTTCTCGGAATTTGGATTGAATGGATTTGAATGGATTTTATTTCTCTTTGCCAATTTTCATATCTACAATTCCGAATATTTTATAAACTATGAATATTAACAGAATTTTTCTGGTATTTTTCCTCTCGAAAATTATACTCCTTTATAGATTCAATTTTTAAATACTCGTGCTCCCGTCGGAGAGTTTAAAATTATTTAATTTTCTTCATTACTGCATCGCTGAAGTAAATAGAATCGAAACGTACGGTTTGTAATTTGCATTGTATTGTTAATTAAAAGTTATATAATGTCGTACAACTAATCGCATTTAACTCAAAGCTTTTCCTTGTTATTTTACTCGTTAATTAAAAACATTCGTTTTATTATTACTAAAAACCTCTCTCGATATCTAACCACTGATATATTCTCTTTTTTGGTAAATGTGAAACAATTATCATTCTACGGAAGAGTCACACGAAAAACGATGTCTCGGTTACATAAAAGTAACAGAAGATTGGTAGTTTCGAAAGTTTAAATAGCTTTGCCTCAAGATGCCGACGTTGCCCTTTAACCTTTACGCCGTTGTGAATGTACACGTTTGCAGAGTTAAATATGTGTGTATATAGTCGTGCGACTATACAGCTTGCATACTCATCATTTTACGCTACGTCTATTATACAAATGTCGAATAGACTGTGTGCTCGCAAAATCGACGGATGTGCCCTCATTCGACTTGATTTTGTTTTCAAAGAAATCTCAAGTATTAGGGAGAACAAACGTTATTTACTCACCTGAAGGGTTCGTCTTTCTGGATCACGGCAGAGAGCCCGAACAAAATGTGGATCCAAGTAGTCCGTCATAATAGTCGGCAAGACTACACCACGATCCTTTTCTTAACAGCTCTCGCGTAGTTCCGTGTTTTACTTAAATACTCGTTCCTGAACATCGCCGCCCGATCGGAGGAGCGATCTTCGATTTTCAATGATGTACGGGCGACATTATGTCAACCATTTGTAAGACGAGTCGTTCTACCATCTTATCAGTTTTCATAAAATATGTTGCATTCTTCTCTTTCACCGAAGTATTTCCGATCTTTCCGAATATTATTGATTGCATCACGCGCGACACTTAAAAATCACGGAGAATGTCTCCGCGGAAAAATACCTTCGGCATATCTAACAATCACGCTGTGCCTTCCTCGATTTCGTCGATCGGAATTCTGTAACAGAAGAGAAATAAAAAAATGTAAGTAAAAGAAATTAAACACACACAACTTTTGGCATGCTGTTTGTGTTTTACAAAGTTAAATATATCATGTTATGCTAAATAATTAATTTTTTCCTTTCTCGATTTTAATTTCTCAATGACGACAAAAGCACCGTTACGAATCGCGAAACACGCAAGTAGAATTATAAACGTCGTGAATCGGAAGTCGCTCATTAAGATACACCTGCAGATGCAATACGTATCGACCAAACTGGAAACGTCAGCATGTTGACCTTTAACTTCTTCAGGGCCAGGAAGATCAGTAGAAATTACGCCTGCTTACGCAGTACATCATTGACATATGAATTAATAATCTTAGCTCGGTAAATCACGATAAGTATATAAACATCTCATATTAAAGATAAATCATATATAATAAATTACATAGGTTTTTCCGAAATTAGATCAAATCATGTGTAATAAAATATACCATAACTTGAATATATAAAAATGTATGTTTTATACATATTGCAGTAAAATAAAACAAATTTTTATTATACGTAATTAAAACAAACTTTTTCTAAATAACCGAAATGAAAGATATAATTACGGCATTGATGACAAAATTTGTAAAAAATTTGTAGTCAGATAAACATGAGCAATATTCTTTTGTTACATGACAGACATTTTTTGTCGAAGAGAAAATTTAAATTCAATCGATTTAAAAAATTATTTTATAAAATAAAAATTATATAAGATAATTACATAAATTTATATAAGACATAAAGCGTAAGAGAATTACGCGATCTTCAATTTCTGAAGCCATCTTCCGACCTTGGATAAGTAACGTCACGCGAGACACGTACCCTAACTACCTTGAAAGCGGTAAGTCGAGGTCGTGCAAGTACTCTCGGCGCTGCGTTCAGCACCCATGAACCCGACAACGCATTTTAGAGGTTCTTGATCCTTAAGGAACGGGACTGAGTTTCGCTTCGATTGGATCGTAGCACTTGAGAATTTATCTGATTATCGCGACAGCGATATTTAATTTACAGCTTTTGCGTCGCCAGTGCGTAACATCACTCGCAATTCTCAGATACGTAATAATTAAGCCAACTTGGAATTACATCTTATAAATATGTGAAATATCCTCGAAATTTTTGCATAAATAGATTTTGCCGGTTTGTCCGCCGCTATAAGCATATAAGATAATTTCAGACGTGTGGACTAGCAACTTTTAAATGATCAAGAACAAGTGGAAGATTTCACTTCTTGATTGAAAGGAGACAAAAATAACTCGTCGGACGCGGACAAGACAGATCGATCACGACCTCGAATATAACCAATCGTATCTCAGTCTTGGTGTTTCGTGTATTTCCTCTATCCACCTACAATCTCACCTAAAAAAAGAACTTCATAACCGCGCTGTCGAAATGATTCCACCGATATTCATTTATTATTCCTCTATTCGCCGATCGATTCCGCCGTTCGAGAATATGCTTTCGCATTAACCTATTATTCACCAGAACAGTTCAAGGTTTCGAGATATTTTATCATATACAAAGATAAACTACAAGAAAAAAAAAAGAAAACGAGTTAAGATTTCGCCGCATTCTATTTGTTTGCATATGGCAAAGAACCTATTGAACTCTCCGTGATCACATAATATCAGAAGCATTATAATAATGTCTAAAGAAAATCTCCCCGAATCACCGTACGCATTCAACAGAATTTCCTTCATCTAAATAAATTATCATTTGAATTACGCGTATGCCGAAACATGTTTACAGGCTTCCACATTGCGTAAACTTTCACACATGCGAACGTTTAAGGGAGAGAAAGCAATCTATTAGGTATAAAAGCCGTACACGAGCGAGGGAACATCTCGAAGAAGCTGGTATGACGGGGTAGAGTACACGAAGAAGTGCGGAGGTTCGGTATATGGTCGGCCTTGCGGATCGTTTCTGTTTAGCTTCGTACTACTTGTTTTTCCCTCTTCATCGTCGTCGTCGTCGTCGTCGTCGTCGTATTCTTCTTCTTCTTCTTTTCCCGCCCGAGGCCCGGCTCTTTCTTTCTCCCCTTCGTGAAAGAAACTCGCTGAGTCCGCGTCTCGTTCACGACTCGCCTATGCACCGCGAAGCGAAACGCCGTTAAACAAAAGCGCGCGGGTGTGCAGGCGCGTATATCAATTTACTAATCGCGCTCGATCATCGACCATCAGGCCAACACGTAACGATCCATAATTGACGGTAGGGGGAAGGGATAGGGCGAATTGATGCGCCCGGGTTGAACAACAGCGGATCCGTAATGAGTTATTGTCAATGCCCGCTAACGTGGCTTCGCATGTAGGTCGATGATCGTCGTCGAATCGAAACATTATGGACGACTGTTATCAGCGACCTGTAAAAAATCTACAAGCTGATAATAACGCGGGTGTGGCGTGAATAGAAATCCAAACGTCGCGATGCAACTTTGAGGCTTGATGTGTCTGATTCGTCGCGTGAACAGGTGATGATTCATTCACCGCTGGTTTTAGTCATTAAGAGTGAACGTCAGATAACTGAATGATAATGACAATGATATCGAACGACATGTACAATTTGCGGAAAAATACGATTCGGCTAAAGCAACTGCGCAATGCAATTGATTAAAGTTGCGATTAAAATTTTTTTATTTTCGATATCTACTAGTATGATATGATCAGTCGAGCCTTATCGAAGACTCAGCTTACGATATCAATCGACGGAAAAAGGATAATCAAGACTGTTATTAAAGAGTGCGTCACGGCCTGTTTACAGCGCTATGCTTTCTTAGACAACGCGTTGGTCCAAGAGTCAAATCTGTCTTCAGCCGCGCATGTAAACGGCTCATCGATAAAAATATCCTCGGTATATGGGGCAGTTCGTAAAGCCGCTTTCCTATGTAAAATGAGACCTGCAGAGTAAATACTCTACCTTCTAATATCGGACGCTTGGCTTACGTAATTATGTTTGTTTTTCAGTAAGAGTACATCGTCATATTAGTGTATTAGTATTTAATTTTTATTTCATCCAGACAGAATTAAACCGAATATATAAACTTAAAATTACTATAGAATTAAATTTTACGTGAAAATGTAATTTAAATATATGTAAAAGTTGCCTCAATAAACATGAAAATAAACAATCCTCTTTTATAAAAAATATTTAAAAATCATAGAAATATTCTAATGATAGCTTCTTTAAATCATCTAGTATAAATTTCTTCGATAAAGATTTGATTAACATTTCGTATGCGTTCGAACATATTTCATCCTGTCGTTACAAAAATAGTCACTATCGTACGCTATTATTTGAAGTTCTGATGGCAAAATAATATATAATTATCGGACTAATAATTTTCCTACTCGCAAAGCCGCTCTTATTTCCTCATGACGCGTGCGTTTAGCGCGATACGTAACTGACTTATTTGCCTAATGTAAGACTCGTGTTTCCGCAAAGCAGAGAATCGTAACATTAGCGCGGTATCGCGTAAAAGTACGGTGAAAATATCGCGGCCACAGATCCAAGATTGCTTGAAAAGTTACATGCTACGGTAAGATATTCGAGGTAATCCGAACCGCTGATCGTCGAGACGACCGTGCGGATTCACCGTATGTAAGCGTAAACGTGCCGTGACCATCGCGAAACAAAATGCGCGAGTGCTTGCAGGTGGACGCGTTGCAGAAATGGAACGGGAACTGGAATCGAGAAGCGCGCGCGCGCGCTTACCGTTGCTTGGAAAGTGTATGCGTGCCCAGCCAGTAAGCCGAGGGATTATTCGAAGGAACGTTGTAAATGTTTTTTACGCTGTCTAGCGAAGAAGGAATTTTTCAATATCAATCTGCGAAAATTAGATTCAAACGCGATATTTTATCACGCGCGCCTCGCGGTCTCGCTGATCGGCTGGCAGCTGCGAGAAAGAGAGATCTTTATTCCAATCGAATCGCAAAACATGTGCGATTACGAACGGGATAAACAGCGTTTACCGCCCGTTTGTCACTCGCGCTCGGGCATTCGGCGAACGAGCTAGATTGGATCCAGACTGGATGCTGACGGCGATGTTTCGGACAGTATACGATATCACAAAGGACCGTCTGTTAAAAGCGCGACACGCTGCTGCAGAATGCCCTTCATCTCTTGTCGGCTTGTCCAACGTATGTTTCTCTCTTTGACAGCTTCATGCAACACGGCGCAAAAGAACATAAACGTCCGAATAATGGTGGATCAGGTGGCGATGTATTTGGTGTTTGTGTCCTTTTGTGTCGTGAAACAATCGATTACAATTTATATCGCTGCTTTTCGCGTGACCCCCTTTTTCTCTATCCCGGCTTTTTCTATAATTCACATCTGTCATCAATAATACATATTTATTCATTCATTTATTCGCGTCACTTCCAAAGATGCGTGACTGTCAAAAGGTTATCAATCTTATCAAGTTCTTCTAAGAAAGTTGAGCGGTCGTTCCTCAGCCATGACTTCACGAAAGACGCTTGGTAGTCTACTATCAGATGTCTGTTATTGATCGTTACCTTTTCGCATACATATATTTTTCACTGCAGTCTCCTACGAGAATAACTACATGCATACGTTCGATGTACTCATATCCTGTCTGCATGTGTCCGTATTCAAGAACAATAAAACATATTTATTACTCAATAAGTAGATACCATAGTAACGTGGCATTTTCATGCAAAGATATTATTTAAACAGTTTACTTTAGTAACTGGCTTTGATCAGAGAAGCTTTAATGAGGGAGAAAAAAATTGTGAATATAAATCTTGATAAGAATGTAATAATTCGCAAAATGCACGATAAAAAAGTATTGTTACTAGCGTAATCTTTGTAGCATATTCTGCGAATAATTTATAGACAAATTTAAAGTATTTATTTTATAAAATCTTGCGTGCGTCGCGGTTGAAGAATATTTCCTGTATTTCCCTCATACATAGTCGGAAATCAAAGTTTTCGCAAACACGAGAACACAGCACATTCAACGGTTTCTCGCTGTATTTTAATGAGACTATCGAACGTCTTCGATAAATCAGTACCAATGATCGGCCTCTCTGAGGATCCTTGGCCTACTCTCGCACGTTCGTGCCGTCGTCAACATTATTACATCCGCGCTACCGTTACCATTATTAACGCCGCTAACATACCCTACGACGCGATTAGAAACGCGACGTGCGACCTACGCCGCCATAATACGCGTACATCCTCATTAAACGACCGGATCGTCCCCCGCTCGCTTATCTACGCACTTTTTTTATATAACATTCTATTAATTTGCCTTGTCCTCCCTTGCACTCGTTACGCGTTGCAGCGACAAAACATCTAGTTTGCGCGCGTATGAATGCGACTCTCTTCAATAAAAACAATTTAATATTAAGCGCCCTTTAATATTAAATTTGGACAAAATATAATCAGCTAAAGAAAAAAGAGAGAGAGAGAGAGAGAGAGAGAGAGAGAGAGAGAGAGAGAGAGAGACAGAGAGAAGAAGCTATTAAATGTCAAATTAAAATCCAAGTATATAACATTTAATTTTAAATCATTTGATTATTCTAGTAGGCATAAAGTGGTATCTATTATATGTATGTACGTATGCTATCCAATCGTAATTTTTCATTCATATAAATTATAAAATGGTCAACGTGTATAATTTCTTTCCCGACTTTGCTCAGAGAATAATTTGTACGATACAAGTAAAATAGTAATATATCGCCATTCCTTTTTCAGAATAATCTTATCACACAAAAAATTTGAACATAAATGCTATTTACTGAAAAACTTTATACTTTATTTAAAAATAGTCGATAGGATGCATTTATTGTGATTTCTAAAAAGCATTAATTTTTCTATTTTTGCCAATTTTGTCAATCTAACTTATCAACAACCTTCGTACTTGCAAAACAAAAGGCATCTCCTCACAATAAACACAAAATAACAAAAAAAGCCAGTTCACCTAGATTCGTGCCCATAGTTATATAGACGGCGGATTACAGAATATACGAGGAAACTGTTCGCACTCTGTGGATAGTTTTAAATGGTGTGCATCGCTGGAAAACGCGGTAAACGAGAAATGGTTGGGAAAATTTCCAACAATCGCCACAACCACGTTGTGAACACCAAACAATTCTGAGCGCCGCAATAATCCCTAGAACTACAACAGACAATGCGGTGTACTATCGCGGATTTTATTTGGCACAAGCTTAATGATGATCGATATTTTGCGATTTTGTACGTAACTTTCTATTAAAGTCTAAAATTTCCATTAATGAAAAATATTTATGTATCCAACATTAGAGATATTTTTAGTATCATATATTATGTATTCTATTTAACTATTATAACCAATAAAAATTAAAACATATAGCATATAATTGCATTAAATTAATATATTTCAAGTTTCAGAATAATTTTTAAAAAATGCTGCGAGAATATTTACATCTAACTATCTCAAAATTGAAAGAAAATTTCAGAAAAAGCTATTTAAAACTACCATTTTCTTCTGTATTATTAGCGTATTATTCGACACATTAGAAATTGGCAATATGAGATCGACTGTTTATTCCATGTCTAGAAATAGCAATAATGTTTGAAAATATGAGCAAGCATGGAAATTCGAAGCGCGCGCGCATGCAACTTTCCAAGAGTGAAAACGGTGGAGTGGCCGTCGTCACGCTAGTACAGGGTTCGCGAGGGTGCCGACCCTCCGTCGCATCCCCCTTCGCCCCGATTTCGCACGCACTCCGCGCCGACTTCTCCAGCCGGAAAGTACCTCCGTCGGCTACTTTGTTCACGGGAAGAGTGACTCTTGAAACTCGTCGCTGGTACCAGAATTACTGGGAGGAAAGCCTATAGGAAATTAGAATATTTCTCCGGCAAAATAATATTTCTCTTTTGATTCATCATTGCAGGACAATTGTAATGTTGTAATAATCCAATAGCGAGTAAACTAAATAGCATTTCTGATCTGACACAAAATAAAACGAAAATATACAACATTAATAATTGCATTTGTAAAAGAGTATATCATAAATTAAAATGAGTTTAAATTATAACGTTTCTGTAAACAATAGAACGAAAAGAGAGGGAATTAAAAGGAGAAATTAAAAAAAAATTATTTAATCTAAAAGTCAAAGCTCTCCTAGCTGAGTGTAATTCTTTTAATAACCGCCAATTATCTCTGTTTCAACATGCTACGCTCGTAGAAGAGCTCGATCGAAAGGCGCTCGTGAAAATCCCTCCGCATCTCACCGAAGCGGTAAAGTGAACGGTCGAATGGAGCGGATGTTTGCTCGTGGATCGCAGGATGACGATCGCGGAGAAGGAAGCGCGGAGGCTCCTGCGGCGCTCGTGACGATGGCATCGAACCGGCTGTAATAACCGCTTCTTAGTACACCCATCCGCCCGCCATTCGAGCCGCTACGCACTCTGACTTCATGAATGCGTGCCGACATAGGAGCGTATGAAAAAGGATGAAAACCGAGTGGAAAAGTGGAGCCCTAGAAAACGTCCGATGGCGCTGCTCCTGCGTGCGTATCCGCGGTGCGTGGGATAGTTCTCATCGCATTATTATCGCCGCCCATGACGACGGCTGTATATGCACGCACGCATTCCGCGCACGTAGCCGATAAATGCTCGCGTATGCTCGCATAATTCGCTCATAGAGCGTTTCCGAGACAGCGGTCAAGTCGCGATTCAATGACGTCCGGCTTTCTCTGAATCTTTAATTATTGAAGAGATGTACTTGGACGTTTCCAAGTTAAAATTATTTTGAAACATTATCACTGCAATTCAAGATGTAATAATATAGTATAACTTTTAGTTCAATAAAATACAGAATTCTGACGTATATTTACATCCTTGATATTTAATTTGCAAAGAGCTATTCATTTTCGATAATGTATCTCAATAAAAAATATTGCTAAGAAAATTTATCTTCAAGTAAGCAAAGGGTATGTTTGAAAATTATAATCCGTTATTTCAAAAGCGCTCGATGCAAGGTTAATTCGTTCCCATCGCGAAATCGTGAAATACGCTCTTACAATAACTTTGATGATCTAATCTCTCAATAAGTACAGGATGTAAGCTTCGAAACGAATTAAGATGATAAGAATATAATACTTGTATACACGTTCTTGGAATATATATATATATATATATATATATATATATATATATATATATACATATATATACATAATCTTAAAATTAATTCTGTGATATTATAACAATAGAGAGATATTAGAGATGTCTATACTGCAAATTGTACCTCATTGCATTAAGACAGATTTATCATTTCGCGTAAGCAAATTGGATCCTAGGAGAAAACGAAGAAACAAATAACATAATAGGTCGAATTGGAAGCAGGCTTGCTAACAGACTCCACGAAAGGAAGCGGCTAACTATAAAAATAGGATACCCTTTATGCACTCACGCACCAGTCGGCACCAAGTGCCGAGGTAAAAAGTCGTTTCCGTTTGTCCATCTGCCGATCTCGGGGATAGGAGGGAAAGAAACGTCCTCGGACCAGGGGGGATTCTCGACACGTCTCTTTCTCCCTCTTGACAATACGCGGCCTTGAGAAAATACAATCACACAGTGTAAGGTCGGCCTTTCCGAGAGCACATCTCGACGATCCGTCGCGTGAAATCGGAAGCGGCGCGCGGAATAATTTACACAAGCGTACGGATTGCATCACGCGATCACGGCTACCCTGTCGTACCTTGCGGTACGTTCCGTTTCCGTTACGCTAGGACACAAGTGTTATAGGGTTTATAAAAAAGAATAATCAAATGTCCCTCTTTCTCGCTCTTTCCACATGCAAATATTACGTAACACGATCCTGTGATGAGTTTTACGTGTTTATTCTGTCAGACATTAAATGTGACGTAACGCGCTCTCCTGTTGTTTTAACATTTCATATTTATCCGGTGCCATTCTGTTACTGAATCTCTTTGTAAGCCTGCCAATATTAAAATAAATTGCGTACACGTGGAACTATAGATACCGGTTTATAAAGTTTTATAAAGCATAATTTTTATCAATATGACCTTTAAAAATATCTTACAAACGTGATTTCTATGAAAATAATTGTTTAAAATAATTTTCATAAAAATTTCACAGGCTTATACATATGTATGTACATGTATTTCAAGAGAATGCTACATTGGAATTTATAGAATTTGTTCAATTATCTACCATAAAATCATAATCATACAAAACAAAAATATCTTTGAAATAAAAATATTGCAACTTTGAAAGAAACTTTTTAAGATCGAAAAATATTTGAGTCGAGTGAGAATATTAGAGAAACATAATAAAAAACACAATATTTAAATATTCGATGAATTGGATTTTTATAAATGAATGAACTCTTCTCGTAAAACCAATTCTTTTGACGAGGAAACTAGATGAATTCACGGTTGAGTAATCGATATTACGTCCGGATAATCGACGGGCGCGAGTGAAGCTTCGCGAATGCCGCGTCATATTTCAAACATACGTGCGTGTACGTTATCATGCACGACAACCGCAGGCATATGGTGTACGGCTTCTGTTCAGAAACAACGCGTTGTCTCTGGTCTTGAGACCTGAAACGCTTATTCGATTATTCCGCCATATAGATTTCCTTAAAAACTGAAAATGTCTTTAACAATATTTTTCTATATATTACACCTATATAACATTGTATTTTTTAAAATTAGTTATTTTGTTCATCGATTATTTATTATATTTATAGTGTTATATTATATTATTTATTATATATTATTATATATTATAGTGTTATATATATTATTTATGGTGTTTGAAACATCCATATCTTTACAATTCCATACAAATCTTGAAGAATTTACAATCGTAATTTATAATATACAAGATTGAGATGTCTCCAGGAATCAAGTTAAAAAGATAATTGTAACGTAATCTGGCTACGATAATTTTAATGCGGCTCATTACTGCAAGAATACGTGCAAATTATCTCTCTATTATCTCCCTGGAATGTCTCTACTACCCACAAAATAATTTCTATCGGGTTGAACGAAATATCGGAGTGAATAAAAAGGCGATTAAATGAATAAAGTTGCGATGTTATAATACATTATTCATTAAAAAAGAATTCTTAATAAAAAAAAGTCATTAATCTGGTTCTATACGTATAATTAATAATCGTCGCCTCGCGATTATACACAAGTCCTTGTAAGAGCGATTAGCCGCGGGAGGCATTGCACTCCGTGCTGTCGAGGAATCGACTATCTCGATATCGCTGCCTTTTAGCCTTCGCACATCGTTTCTTCCGTGAGCGATTAGTCACACTTAATCGTTTCGCAGTTTACGCGCACCTTTACAATTCTCACATCTGCACCAATGACGCATAGGAAATTCTACACAATGTTTATCTAGCTTGTCCCGCACATTCGCGACATGAGCCTGTATCCACGAGTATCTGCAATCGTTACACTCATTGTCAGTTCGCATATAATCCCATCGTCATTACAACACAGTTCCAAAACTTCTTTGTTTCTCGAACAATGACATAAAAAATAGAAATATTGTTTTTACTGTATTCATTTTAGCGATAGAGAAAACAAAGACACATCATTTTATGGTCCACTATCTGAATGAATTAGGTCATTAAAAATAAGACAGAAACAATAAATAAAAGTAAATAATTTGCAATTGTACACGTCGACTAATAAAAGAACGAAAATTCTCAGACTTAATGAACCAAAGTAGTAGTAGTAGTAGTAGTAGTACTTTCGGTGTAATTCCACGTTCGCCAACGCAATACTTAAAATTCCAACCGACGCACAGTGAAACTGCTTTCTCTGTATCCGCTTGTCTTCGCCCTCCTTCGCATTTCTCGTCGAAGAACCTGCCGGCCCGGCATAATCGACTTTCTTATGCTCTCTTTCGCTCTCTTTTCCGTCGCCTCTTCGAAGCTCTCATAGCAAAAGCTTCTCGCAAAATTATACCGTCTGCCTCGAAGACCTGCCAACATTTTTTTCCCTCTATCCTTGTTCAGGTATGTACACCGAATAAAATCGATAACTTTGAGCTTTACGCGACGTTAAGGAATATAATGATGTTCTTTTTCTCTCTTTCTTTTGAATGAAAGAAAAACGAATTTTTTTCAGTGGCACTACTAATTTTTACGTTGATTCTACATTTCTGGGAGCATACACTGAGAGAAAAATATAGTTATTTTTGGCCTCAACCATAATTTTATAATATTTCTAATAATAAATATAATTAACTTAACTATATACATTATATACATTATTATATTAACTATAATTATCGTTAGAAATATTAGAAAATTATGGTTGAAGCCAAAAGTAACTATATTTTTCTCTCAGTGTATAAAATACATGAAATCCAAATAGAGCGTTTAGTTCCACTGATCTTCATAAAGAAACAGGAATAGCCTTCTTCCAGACGTAATATATATCGCGCAAGAGTCGTAAACCGAGAAACATGCGATCAATTTCGCACAAGGACCCAGAGGTTTTACGTATCACGACTATCTCTAAACCTTCGCCAAATTCAAAATGCAAAAGGTAAGGTGCTCGTAAAACGCACGAAAGTACTAAATACTATATGACCTACGACTGACGAAATTTGCTAGTCCGCTATCCGTAAGCTCGACTTTAATAAAATTGTAATAAAACGTTTATATTACGTAAGAAGACAAGATTATATATGTAAGTACCATTTAATTATTTTGTCCTGTCAGAGAATATTACATTAATATTATTTTAATTTTCATAATTTTTCTACAACTGTAATTAATATTTTCAGAGCATATTAATATTATTATTTAGAGCGAGAAAGAGAACTTGCCGCTCTTGTTTTATTCTTTTAAAAAATACAATGGTCAAAATGTTTGTAAAAAATTTCAATATTCAACTCAAACTTAAATAATCGACGAAACGATCTACATATATTCTCACTGCATATTTAATGCTAAATGTGACTGTGCAAATTCTCACCTTCCACTGACATTGCATGCCATCCTTACATCAAGCAGACAAAACTTGATATAAAATCGCCACATTTAGCCACGCGTTAAACGTGCGAGGTGAATATAGGTCAATGTCCCCATTACGGCTCGTTTCCGTTTCCAACAATGTTTACCTTTATTTGTATTTTACTAGTGCTGCTGATAGCGACATTCGTATGCCGACGCTGCAGTTGAAGTTAAGCCGCGATACGGCTTACCAACGGCCATACAATACACGACAGAGCTCGAGAAGTCCGAGTTGTTCGATGGTCACTGAACCTCCCCTAACGAATCGATAGTACGACGGACGCTTTAATACACGTGCACGCGAGATCACGGAGTGAGTAGCACGCGAGCGAACGGCTCACCTGCTGAGCGATCGAATTCCAAGTCCGCGCGCACCTGGCACCGTCGAAAAGTCAATTGTCTCGGCCATCACGGACATGTGTTTTTTACAACTGAAATGATGTTTTCTACCGCGCGACGTTTTCTACCGGAAAAGCAACAAGCTCACGGAAGAATCGACGATATAAAATCTTTCTCACGTGAAAGGAGGTCGAAAATATACGTCGAAGAAACGAAAGCGTGTCTTATAGCCCTTCATGAACGAAGATACTTGATTAAAATATTTAATTAATGACATTTAATAATAGAGGTATTCAATCACGTCCCAGACGACATTCTATCAACGACAAAGTTGCTAAAGGCAAAGAAATGGCGAGCGCGACTTGCAGAGAGCTGACGATCGATTCTACCTTTAAATTACCAGCTCCCTCGTAGGGAGCTACCTCTACAACTCGTCGTTGCACCTGTAATGCAGCGTTATCAGAATCAGATCGGCCGCAACAAATGCTTTGCCATTTCTAACGTACGACGCACCACGTAAGCTCGAACGCGAGAATTCATTCTCGATGACATTTTCGTTCTGAACGCTGAATCACGATATGATTGCATTCGAACTCACGTTCCAAAGACTTGCAATCGTGCGAGAAGCTGTTTCATGGACGATAATTATTTTGTAAAGGAAGAATTCGTGCGTTGCGGTTGATCTGGAAAATGTAGAAGTAAACTCGTGTGTCCGTGTTTCATGAAGCTAATATATGTATCGGCTACTGCACGCACACAAGTTTTCAACGGTCGTTGCACAGGCGACAATGAACCGTCCTTTTCCGATATGTGGCCATGCGTGTCCAGACGACCACTTCCGGTTCCTCGTGCCGCCGCGCAGCCAGGACATGTCTCAAAAAACACGCTACGTGGCATGCGGATTAATGAGAGTCGTTATTGCGTGCAAGAATCGGAGGGAACTGCGATTAAGGCTCCGCTTCGCTCCACGTGAAACTTATCGCTCTCGCCGTGATAAAATGGCAAAGACAGACGCGTTATTACCAGAGATTAAAATCGGTATTAGCGAGTTTCATTTTCAGAACTGCAGATACGCACAAAGTGCAGTTTATGCAAACGCTCGCCGTTTTATTCGAGCGAATAAAAAAATGAGTGATTATTTTCTTATGTCAACAGAATGAACATTTTCATTAAAATTACATCAGTGTTTACATTGCAAAAACGGCGACTATGTGTCCAATCTCGAACTTAATATTAGCAAATATTATATTCGTAATATATTTCGAGAATGCAGAAAATCTTTTTGCGTTCAATAGCGGGATATAATTTCCAATTTTATTTTTTCAGGGTTTTTCTCCGATATATAGGAACGAAATGTTTGATTCTTAGACACGTTTACTTCCCTCGCACGACTTGGTCTTTCTCCCCCTTTCCTCGTGGAATTTACAGAGGGATCAGGAAATTGCCACGAAATTGCCCGAAAATTGAGAAGTCACACCCTCTACGCATAAACGTATTTTCCGCGGCTTCTCGCCGCGGAAATGCTTTTAATATAAATTTGAGATAACTCATGCCTGACTTCTCGTTTCCCGCCCCGACATCGATCGTACCAACCTCTGCATCCTGTTTTTCCTTTTAAGCATACATGAAAATCCGTAATACATAGATTTAATCTTCAAATAAAATATCTAACGAAAATATCAGTTTCCGCGTTTATTTGAAAAATTCTGCAAAAGTAAAACCCATCTGTTAAGCCAAGTAAATTTATCAGCGATAAATGATAAAATATCGTTTTATTATTCATAATTCTAACGAAAAATACACGTTAAAGTAAGTTGTCGTATTTTTAATCGTATTATAACAGTCTCTTATTCCATGAATAAATTCTCCTGCAAGTGCAAATAATTTACATTGTCGCAAATATGTTTCCTTAATACATTTTAGAGAATTATGAATTTAAATATTCTCGTTCCTACTCTTTCCTCTCTGGACCCGAAATTCCTAACGCATTTCTCGGTGAGGCCTTTGACACAAAAGTATGAAATTCCATGCAATTTCCGAATATTTACACGACAACGATGCGAGGGAGAAAAATCAATAGCACGCAACAGAAAAAGACAAAATTTATCATCAAAATTGATCACAGAATTAAATATAGGTATAACAGTAATGTAAAATATCGTTATAAAAGTATACTTTTATGAGAAGAATAATCTTTCAAATTAGTGTAATTAAAGTAATTGTAAAATAGTACTAATGAAGCGCGCAAACAACAAAATTCATAAGAATCTTTATCGTTACTCATTTTTTATGTGCTATACTCATAGTTTAGGTATATAAGAAAATAGTTATTTCAGAAAGAATAATAAAGAACAATGTAATAAACATGATTTAAAGTGAATACGAATGAAAGACAATGCATGCACGTGCAATTATTAAAATTAACAGAATCAAATTAAGTGTAAGGTTGAGAAGAAAGAGAAGAGAGGACGAAAGACCAAGGAATACCAAAGAGAGAGAAGGACAAACGAGAACGATCCGACCGAGAACGTGAAGGTATGCGAAGCGTGGGACCGGAAGAAATTCAAGGTACAATTGGCCGGAAACGATGACCCTTCAAAGATGACGCGATCGGTATTTCTTTTTTTTTTTTTCTTTTCATCTCGATAAAATCGAGAATGAATCGCATATGCGGCGCGCGACCGGCTCTTTCGCGAATTTTATCTCGGACCTCGTTTTGCTGCTGCTACTAACTGCCTAACTGCCTTGCTAGTTCCAGAGAGTGCCCAACGACAGTAGCGGCACGGAATTGTGCAACTCCGACTATTGTCTTTTGTGCGTGCTCTGCTGCTTTCTGAAAGACGTACTACACTTTCGACTTTGTCTCGCACGCAAAGGCTAAAGATTGTATTTCTCACCGATTACTAAAATCTCTTTATCCTCTTACTTCTTGGATATCCGCTTACTCATCGAGACGTGATACTTTTCAATTTGCACTTGTCTACCTAACTCTTGATGAAAAAAAAATTTAATAATAATAACTTTCACTTATATTATATAATGACATAATAAGTGTCACATTAGTGAAACATTATATAATATTAAAATTATTTTGATATATATTCGTGCATAAGTTTCAATATTTACTTTTATTATTTGAATGTCACAATGATATTGATGTTATATTGATGTTCTAATTGAAATATAAGGTAACTAAAAATTATAGAACCATATTTACCGTTAAACATTTACCGTTAAAATTATTATGTTTGTTATTATGCAACAAGTTAAATATTCTCGTCATTTTATTAAAATCCTTTCAATATAGAAACGGGAAGATTTAATAATAATAGAACAAAATTAGGAGAAATTATTATCGACTGTTTTATAAAATGTTTCAGTAATAATAAGGCAGCAATCTACGCCTATTAAACCTTTTATTGCGAAAATATTAACATGAAATCACTAATCAATGTAAAGTGCGTATGCAAATGCTGTATTTGAAATAATGCTCCCGTGATTGCGTATAATCATTATTCGCAATAAATTAATTCAAATTACATTCTATGCAAAAGCTCGAAATGCTAAATTAAGATACTACCAATTAATTAATAATTCGCGATAAATATTTGTGCATAAAAAGTATCTTGAAAATGTAATATAATTCGGCAAAACAAAAATAACAGCAAATTAAAAAGCAAAGAGCTGTCGAAGATTGAATAAAAATTTATATCTTCACAACTGATTGTTCATTACACCTACTGACTCGTCTAATGGACTATTAATAATAAGCTCATCAATATTCAATTAAAGGAAACAATATCGCAGCCAGTACAGTATATTAAACATCTATAAATCAATGCCGTTAATTTACGTAAATTCATTCAGATTGCTGTGCGGAAAAGTCTCATCGAAAGATATACGGACTTGTGGAGGTTTTTTGCAACCGCCAAGAGACACCATGCTACTAGCACGGCTACGCTAAAGCCGCGACTTTCGAGGCCCCATTTTCGTCGAGTGTAATTTGCAAATACATGTCGTATAACCGTTTGCAAATATATGCAACGTTTACGTCGCGGGCGCAAACGAGGTTGAGCACGTGTCACGCGTGGGATCGTTCTCTTTCTTTACGCAATATCATCCAACAGCATGTAGAAGGATTCGAAGGTCGGAATTTTGAGATACACCCGCGGGTATAAAGCCGTGAGACTTTCTATTTTCAAAGAGTATCTGCGGAAGCCCAGACTAAAGATACTTTATGTCAGTTCAATAAAATTCCATAAAATTCGAGCGATATCATAAAATATCTTCCGTGATGTTTAATACAAATTAAATTATTAAATACATCTAATATGTCAGCCAAAAAAATCTGGGTAAATTTTAAAACGTATAAAATTACCATCTACCTGATTTTATATTACCCATTTTACATTCGCATCCGCTATATAATTTCAATTACGAATTCATAGTGGAATACAATGTGGCGGTTAGCCCTCTTATACAAAGTACCCACAGTACATCAAGATAACATTACGGAAGATAATGAAGGAGCATGCAGACATGAATGAAAGATCGCCGATTTAATAATTGACACGCCAAGGTGTGTCTTTCGGTAGGTGGGAGCTCTTCACATCGCGAGCCATCTAAAGCCGCAGGTGTAACAGTAGAGGCGAATATGGTGTCCGTAGAGCGGAAGAGCTCCAAACACTTGGCGGATGCGAAGGAAGGAAGGAAGAAGACGGGAGAAGGAAGGACACGTAGATACGAGGAGGGAGATAACGGAAGAGGGGAGGGGGGAAGCGCACGTTAAGACAGGTGGTGCGGATAATAACATCTAACGGAAAGTGCAGGCTGTGGGTCACAATAGTCGCGCTTATGCAGCGACCATTCGGTTGACGCACTTCGCGAGTTAGCCTACTTGGAGAGTCATGCGGTCTACTAACTTGAACGACCACGACGCCTCGCGTATTTCATGCAAAGCAGAACTTTGTCACAAAACGCCACAGGTCGTATTAACAAGTGAAGAAAAGATGCCGCTTTGTTTTCTTGCTCGATTATCGATTCTTAATCAACACGCAGTTTATTATCCGTGTATCTTTCTTTTGCGGGTAAAAAATCACGTAATTCTTAGATGACTGTTCAGATTTGTGAAAAAATGTAAGATAAAGTTCCTCCGTGCCTTTAATATCGGCGATAAGACTTGTTAAAAACGACAAATAGATGAAAGCTTAATTATTTTCTCATTCGAAGAGAAACTAAAATAATTTATAAAAATTTTGGAATATTTATGTTAGATGAAATTTTCACAAAAAAAAATATCTCAATAATGGATGAAAGAACCATGTTCCCGTATACATATATTACTGTTTCGCATTTATCATCCGCACGCGTATCCCAATACGTTAATAAATTAAATTTATATTTCGAATGGTGAAATATTACGAGTATCAAAACAACAGTAACTATATGTTGTGACTGATGGCATTTATCCAAAAGTCAGCCCGGCCTATTCCCCAGCCATTTGTAAATACTGGACGCGCGCGTATAGCAATAAAATTCACTCGTACTTCAGGATGTTTATCGCAACGGATATCGCAACAGAAAAAGGAGCTTTACGCCATAAAAGGTTAATCGATCTGATGCATTCATCGCTTCCCACCACGCGACGCGACGGCCACCTTCATTCATAAGTGCAACGAGCTACGATAAAATTCAGTGTGCACTTGGAAGCGTAAACATCGCGAGTGCAACAGCGAAATAGAAAAGTTAATTGATCGGTTTCGTTTTATAGGTACTCAATCTTCATTCATTCATTTTTAATAATGACATGGAAAACTTTAGACGATAGAAATTTTCAATTTTAACAAGGTTTTTTAACATAATTTTATAAAAATTATAATTTAAAGCATCGTTACACTTTAATTGCTTATTTTCCCTTTTTTTCTTTTTACAACTTGGCAAAAAGAAATTTATTAAATGTTTGGAAAAAAAACTTGCTCTTTCTTTATACATATACATGCGAGAAAAAATATATGTACACATTTTATTTAAACTAAAATATGAAAACGGAACTCCACGGGCCTCAATCGTTCCGACCTCATTATTCGATTTGCACCGCTCAAACGTGCGATGCACACATTTCTCTCCGATTTTCTATTACCGCTATTCAGGCTCTCGTTCTTAATCTCTCAACGTTTTCCGCGACGAAAAGGCAACGTAATCCCTCGCCTTCTTTTTGTTCGTGAAAGAAATCTTCCTTCATTACTTCGTACGTCGCGCGCGAATTATCGATTGGCCGTGAATCTGACAGCCAGAAAAATGTACGCGCACAGGTGCATTCTAATGTAATTCATACGCTTACGCGTTGACTCTAAACTACCAGAAAACTATAGACGTAGTGCAGCGAACGCTATGACTATAGAGTCTCATTCCTATAAATTTAACTCGACAAAAATATACGGTGACTTTTCCTAGAGAACAGGAATCGATATATAGCCACATTAAGCATGTAATGTTATCCAGAGAGGAAATGTAAGAGAGAGAAAAAGATACATGAAATTTTCAGCTTCAAAATTGGAAATGTTGAAATAAAAACTAAAAATATCAAAATGTTTTGTGTGCTGCGTGATCTAGAGTTACGTAAAACCTGACTTGTCACTCGGCCAAGTGGAGCAGTAACCCCGGGATTTTCTGAAGCAGAAACGGGATTTCCCGAACATTCAAAGAGAATAACAAGAATATCAATTGTTAAAGCGCATTTTATCTGACTAACGCGAGAGAGCGATCCAACAAATATCGAAACGCGACGTATGGGTCCATATAGAATCGCGCGCGCATCACAATACAATCACGAGATTACATGGGTCACGAAATCGCGCACTGAAATTTTTCACGGCAAGAGCGTTTCAATATTTATCGAGCATGAGAGAGTGCGAGATCCCCACGGACAGCTTTGCGCGCACTTTGCACGCCGTTGCACGCCGCGTCTTTTACTTGCACCTAAGCGTCACGAGTTTAACGTCTCGTCGAAACAGCAAATATGCAGACTCGCGGCGGCGATGACAGTCTCGAGATTTTCCTTTTCTTCCTCTTTTTCTTTTTCAACATCTACGAGGCGGCGAGGCACGGCAGCGCGCTGCATTGTTTCCCTCCCGTAGTGCATTACGTAAATGAGAACAGTACCTCGTGCATTGTATCCAATTCATGACGAGTCACGATGGTGACATCCCTTCAACTCCTAATCACCGCGTAAAGTACTCTCTCTTTATACGGGAAAACCACTTAAGAGAAAATAAATTATCGACACGCGCGGACTTCTCCAATGCCATAAAAATCCTCTAGATATATGTATGTCGATAACTAACTTTATATTTAGTAAAACGTGGATCTAAAATTCATGTCGATGAGTTAAGAAATAGCAGGATACCAAAATTATCGAGATATTTTCTAGCTCTCTGCTCAATAATCAGTTTCGCAGTATTTTCACAAAAAGAAGGACAAGAGGATCGCATTCTTTGCCAAATGAAAAATAATAAATGGTAATTCGACTGGACTTGAATTGTGAAAAGCATCAGTTTCACGAACGATCGCCCTAGATTCCGAAATTTAAGGAAGACAATTTACGCTTGTTTGTTCCGCTTCATGGACGTTTTTAGGTCACTTTGAAAAATTCGAGGCGTTCACGCATCAGACGAAAAATTCTCTTCACATTAAAACTTTTCTCTATTATATCTCTCCATTTTACTACTATACATATAGAACATATACTATGTATAAATGATCGAGAATTAAAAATTAATAAATATTATTATACGAATCAAACCGGGAATCAAACTAAAAAAAGTAATTAAGACTAATAAAGTAATTAAAGGACGTTTGCATGTAAATTTTTCCCTCACATTTAATTCTTTCATAAAATTTTATATGTTTCAATTCGATACCTTCCGCTGCGCGGATGCACTCTTGAGAATTCTATTCACGGTTAGCGGTGAAGAATCTCTTGAGAACGCGATAATCGAGTATCGCTGTCAGTACCACGTCTATCACAAAGCTGTCGTTCGAAAGTTGCTCTCGAAAAACAAGCGACTTTCAAGCAGATATCTCAGCGGCTTTAGAGTTAGCGTTAATCGCCACGCTCGTGGGGCATCTGCATCTCTACGGCATCGTGACTCGTATAACCCAATTCGTCGGTATCTCGCGGCCCCGTGAGGTATCATCACCATCAGGTTCAACTACAGGTAGTCGCGTATCTTGCATAGCCGGCCACCTGCTGTTGCGCGGGTAGTTGCGATCTACTCGAGTAAGTCTCACGCTTCCTTGTTTTCCTCCTTTTACCCCATTTAGATTCGTATTACGTTAGGTTACGTCCGACACTTGTTAATTTCATTCCCTTGTAAACTTTACGTCGAATCAAACAATAAGTATACGAGATTCTCAGAAGTTACCTTTATCAGTTTTGTGAAATAAAAAGTAGAGAAAATTAATATTAGAAATTCAGTTACAAAATATTCATGTACTTTGACTCCAAAATCAAGCAAATTATAAAAAATGGAGCTGATCAGTTTGGCTCCTAAGACTTAAACTTCTTCTTTAAATCGATAAACTTTTAGACAAGAGACAATTAACAAAAGATATCGCAATATCTTTGTAATTAGTTGACAATTTTAGACAAGCGGTCGAATTTCTCCGAGCATTTCTTTCGAAAATGAAAAAATTAAGAAAAAGCCGCTTAATGGAGTTAAACAGTGCATCGCGTTCCATTAATCAGGATTTCTATTAAGATACCA
The DNA here is from genome assembly GCA_928718305.1 of Tetramorium bicarinatum. NCBI lineage: Eukaryota > Metazoa > Arthropoda > Insecta > Hymenoptera > Formicidae > Tetramorium > Tetramorium bicarinatum. Next base: position 11,335,429 of record OV788324.1, read on the forward strand.
AAATGATTAATGTTACCATCGTCAAAATGTCTGTCATTTCCGCGAGTGCCACATGATGACGAATCTTCACGTACGTTACGTGATTAGACAATATTGTCGTACACCCACGTAAAACGTGACCTTCAGAAACGTGCTCGGCGAACTTTCGATTGGTCGTAATTGTTAATTATTAATTGAGTGAACGTTCCACGCAAGAAATAAACAATTAATCCCTTCCATATGTCACGATGTCTATATGTATACCTAATAAAATTATATTATATTTTTTTTACATCAATGATATTAATTATTAAATGCGTACGTTCTTATTCATTATTGAATAGTATCATTCACTTATGTACGATAAGAATAAAAGTACTTTTTTACCGAAAAGTCTCGCAAACATCTGAGAATATTAAATCTCAACATACATATCAAGCGAGGAAAAACCTATTAGCTTACGAAACCATTTTTCCAAGATATCGTACAAGGCCAGCTTGTACGCTATTCTTAACGCAACTTCTAATTTCGCTTAATTGTATCGTATTTTTGTCAATGTCACTACCTATTATTCAAATATCTGTTTAACATTGACATTTCTCAATTCTCTGTAAGCACTGTAATGTAAATTTAGATCGTAACAGCAATGCCGTTGCATTAACCGCCATTCGGGCCGCGACGGTATCGTGAGTACAGGCAATATCATTGCAAAGTGTAGTGCACTTCGCAGATTTTCTTCGTAACAGCGTTCTCGTATACGGCAAATGCTAATCTAGCGTCAAGCAACACACGACGAGGATGAAGACTGTGACAACCAACAATTACTTCGCACAAGGACGTAGAACTATACTTTCCAGTCCAAGTACGGCGTTACAAATTTCAACATCGAAGCAAGCAACATCGAAAAATAGACGAGTCCCTTCGATGCCCCGAGTCTCACGCGAGATGCACGCGCAAGCATTCGGCGTGCGAAGGTGCGCGATCTCCGGAATCTTAGATGAGTGCGAAATGTACGACGGATTATCATCTCGTCGTCATCCGCTCTTGATGACGGTGCCGCGCGCAGAAACGAGTTTACGCGAGTTTACGTAGGGCGGTCGCGGGACGCTAGGAATCCGAAACTCGCGGAATCCTTCCGCGCGCGCGGCGAGAGTCAACGGACCGCCTTTCCCCTCGCCCCGTCCCGTCTCCCGCGCGATCGCGAGCGCGAGCGCGTTCCATCTTGCTCCTCGGCCACGCGATCGAACAGTTTTTTTCGAGCGTCGCGCGAAACAGGTATTCGACGTCGCGCGAGACGACGAGGCGGGACGCGAGACGGGCAGATAGGTTAGGTAAAGGTATCCTCCGCGCCGCGCGGGAATAAAACGTGAAAACACACCGAGAGCCGCGAGATTCCCGGAAGAGGGAAAAAGGAGCAAGGCGCGGACGAATGCGTTGCCGAATGCGCGAGGGACGTCAGGGAAGGTCGGGCGCGAAGGACACAAGCGCGTTGCCGTCGCCGCGGGCAACGACGTTCAAACGTCTCGCTTCTGCGTGTTCGACGCGGAGCGACGGGATTTACGGCGCCATCGCGGGAGACGGCGCCGGCGAGAGGATGGAGCGCGCGAGGCTCCGCGCCCGTTCGAAAATGTCGTCGCTCCTCGTCGGCAAGACTTTTTCTCGGCAAGAATAGAACGTAGACTCACCGTGTGGTCGGCTGGAGGTCCCTCGACGTCCCGCCGGCCCGTTAGGCTGCTAGTAATCCACGTGATGGCTGCACCGAAGATTGCGAACAACGCGATCAAATTCACTCACGGAACACTCATTGTCAGCGCAACGCAAACGCGAGCGCGAGCGCGCGCGCGAACCGTCGCGTTCGCGATTCTTGGCGACGCGGCTAGCAAGGCGAGAAGAAACGAGAGAGAAAGAGAGGCACGGCTTGACGGACGAAAAGCGCGGGGAACGCGCGGCGCGCGACACACGTTCACTCACGATTACTTGACGTGGCCGGTCGCGGCTCCGCTCCGTCACCAACTCCGGCAGGTTCGCTTGGGTTCGCTCCGAGCCTCCGACTCGGCCGACGAGACTCGCTCCGAGCCCCGACTCGGCTATCTCCGTGCGGCTCCGCCGCTCCCCGCCGCGCGCTCGGCCCGACCACACCGCACCGGCCGGCTCGGAAACGCTCGGCGCTGTTCGGCCAACATCGGCGAATTCAAAGCGCGAACCGAGCGAACGTCTCCATTTGAATTTTACGAAAGAAAAATGCAATCTTTCATGTATTCGTTGAAATTACACTTTTTCATAATATAAAATGATATTAATTACGATACGTAACCTTAACTTTAATATCTCATCTTTTATAATAAAATTAAACACCAGATTCATTTAACATTTTGCGGAATTAAATTTAAAATTGTAATAATTTAATTGACTAAAATGATTTTAAAACAAAACTTTAATATTTTAAGGGGAGGCTGGACTGTTCTTTTTTACCGTCAGAGATAAATAATTTTTACATAATTCTTGCCAATTTTTTTTGGCTTTATAGAATTAAAAAACTTTTTCACAGGATTAAAGTAGACATTCCAAAAAAGTAGGGATGATAGTTGTTTTGTGCCTAAAATCTACTAAACTTGTATACGAAGCTGTTGCATTCATGTGTCAAACAATTCTAACTATAATGTTACATTTTGATTAGAATTGTTGACACATGAATGCAACAGCTTCGTATACAAATTTAGTAGGTTTTAGGCACAAAACAACTATCATCCCTACTTTTTTGGAATGTCTACTTTAATCTTGTGAAAGTTTTTTAATTCTATAAAGCCAAAAAAAATTGGCAAGAATGCAAAAATTATTTATCTCTGACGGTAAAAAAGAACAGCCCCTTAATTTTAAAAAAACTTTAAAATTTTAATAAATAATTCAGATAAATAAAAAACAGGAATAATTTTTGTTCATTATATAATGGAACGAACTAAAATGGAAGAAAAATTTTAAAAATTTAAATACGATTTATTTAAGAATTTAAAAACGATCGCAAGCTAAATATGGAAATATCAAAAAATGTAAGGTAAAGTTTGCGTAAAGTGTAAATTTTTATTTTCATATTTTCGAGCTTTAACCGTATCACATAGCTTTCTTATTTTTATTATTTCCATTTTCCATCTGTGTGTCTCTCTTCAATTCATAAATCTGTAAAAAAAAGTTTAATGGTTATCTAAATATCATAAATTACAAAAAAGTAATGCTCTTTCCGTTTATTCACCTGTATGTATGCTTCAGTCAGAGTGATCATTTGCGGCAAAATTTGAGTAACGTGCAAATCTTGCAATTCGTACCATTGACCGGTAGCTCTATGCAAAATGTGGACTCTATATGTTCCTTGCCCGGGTTCACCATCGTGAACTATATTGGCTACTAGATCGTACGTTGTACATGGATGTCTGGCTTTTATTTCCGGTGTTAAAATATCTCCGAAATCGACATTTCTACAAATCAAAATTCCGAACTGTGAAATATTGTTAACAATTTTAATATATAATAACATGTAAAGTAAGAAAATATATAAACTCACTTAACGGGAAAATTTACGATTGTTGGATTTTTTTCGACAAAAAATGTATTTCTTGTGAATCTCTGAAACCAATAAAAAAATTATTAGACAAAATGGAAAATATATTTTTTAATAGTACATACAAGACTTACTTTTATGTAAAGTATCAGGTATGGTGGCAGTTCGGTAATCTCAAATCTTTTCATGAAATTTTCCTTGTAAGTTTTATATTCTTTCTCAGCGACGGCATTAAACTTATTCAGAAGTGTATACAGATTTACCTGGAAATAAAAGGCGATTTTTAATTCTTTTTCTACGTTTTGTTTAGTGGGCAATATTCGTGGATAAAATACCGACCTGTGGAATAATATTCTCTGTAAATTGATCTTTAAATAATGGAGGTGGTGGAAGGTCACAAGTGAGATATAAAAATGGACTTTCCGTCACGGTTTCACCGTATTCCACCGTGTTCAATAATTCGCTTCTTTGACTCTCCTCTAGTTCCAACGGTGGAATTTTCCGCGTGTATATCCGCATATGACCCAAAAATGTTCTATAAATTATACTAGAATCACGTCTTTTTGTACCATTTAACGCCAGATGAAGAGCATTTAAGAACCATGATAAAAAATCCACCGGATCACCTAAACAGAGACTCATTGATAAGAATTGAATACTATAATTATATCGAAAAATAAAACTTGATGAAATGTGCTACGTACCTTGCTCCGTGAACTGAAATCTTTTTTTACTCCACAAAACTACCGCCTGTAGCATTTCATGAGGACTTACGTGTGCTTTGAAATTACGTGGGTTCCATAATTTGCGCATAAGTTCCCCAAATCTTTGTACCAAAAGATACGATGAATCACCAGGTGGTCTCCTTACATGAGAATAGTTGGACTCTCTTAAGAAAAAATCTCTCAGAGGTGTAACGTGCGAAAGCGCCTGTAAAATATTAAAATCATAAAATGCACAGAATAACGATATTAACAGATTTATTTAATTATACATTACTTGTAAAATGACATTGCAATAATCGTTTGCTTTTATGTTATTCATTCCCACTATTCCTGGCGAATACATGGAGCCGTCGATTGCTCTAGATTGCTTGTCACTCTTGTCTAACTGAGTTATTTGCAATTTATCAAAAGTTGGATTTAACACATATTTAATATCATCTAGAGATGAATCTAAAAAACATGTAAAATTTTAATTAACAAAGAACACTGACACAAAAACATAATATAGATTTACTTACCCACTATCTCGTAATTATCTGGTAAACAATAAAATTTGAGAGTATGTAAATTAAGAAAGACATGATGACTCTCGGCCACGCTGTGTGTGTACGCATGGGTATTAGTTCCCCTGCCTTGGAAGTATTTGCCGCAAACCAGACAAGCATATACATTGATCCTTGACAGTGATACAGAACACAATTTTTCAAAATCAAAATCTAAAAACTGTCGATTAATCGTGTCCAAGTACGGACACAGTCGTGGTGCCTCTGTTCTTGTTTTCACATATTTTGTATTCTCTGCAATAGAAAAAAATACACTCGTGTAATAATGACATTCTATGTTATACTTTGATCTAAATATATAAGAATATAAAACGCTGTCGATTTACTTTCTCGTGTTTCAATCGTTCATATATCGTTATATCGTCATTCATATATCGAGAACCATAAAACATTGAATGTATATGCTATGTTCGAAGTGTAAGTGGAGGAGGAACAAGTAGGATCAAGAATCGTGTAGCGAAGAGAAACTCAGTAGGCGGGACTCTCTTTAACTTAATATATTTCAAAAGTACAAAACTCGAGATAAGCAATCCCCTAAATTGTAATACAAGGCTAGTTAGCGGACAGACGATCCGATGTATAACACGATAGCAAGCATAACGCGAAAAATAACAGCGGAGTTCGTATTGCGAGAAAGCTAGGCCGCGCAGACAAATCGCGGCGCTTTTAAAAGCTTTCGGGCCTTTGTTCTCGCGGTCACCTCGTCTTCGGTACTGCTTCAAAACAACTGACTCGATCAGCTGCTTTGCGGCTAACAATGGCTGCGTTCAGCAGAAAAAGCAATAGCGCTTAGTGATTGATTCTTTAATATGATTGGTTCTTACTTTTAATTCCTTTGCTGGATCTAAGTGTAAGAACCATTGGCAGTGGTCGAGTTGGACATACGTTGTGCTTCAATATAGCGTACTTTCAGTTTGCTACAAAACATGGCGATCGCTGAATAAACATGTTGTAAATCAATGAAAAGGAAATAGAAAATCGTAAATTATCTTAGAACATTTACATTTTGCTAAATACAGCCAAATATCATTTAGCAGAAAATCAAACTGATTTACAATAATTGCGTTAGTTAAACACAGCCGACGTATTAAAGAATCACAAAGCGCTTACTAAGCGGTTTGTTCTGCTGAACGCAGCCAATCACGATCTAATTCGCTGCTTGTCGTCATATGTATGATCGAACCGCGTTCTGGGAAGGCGCGTCCCCGACTACCTGTCGAGGAACGCCAGAAAAACGGCCGGCTATTTTTCCGTTGGTCTCGTGACGAGTCGATCGAACGCGAAAACCAAGACAATCGCGAGACTCCCCCGAGTTAATTTTCTCACTTGATCCCGAACATACTGTTATAAAAATGATTGCTAAAGGCAAGAGAAATCACACGAGAAACATCACTTAACCTCAAAACGTAAACAGTATTTTTTTTGCATCTTATTAAAACTACAATGTATACTTAGAATATATTGATTTAAATTCCTAATAATATTGCTTCATATAAAATTGTACTCACTTTCCATTTCATTATCCGAATCGCTGCCCATATCAATTAATTTTCGTTTCAATTGGGTACCTCGTCCATCGGCCGTCATTTTTGGAATTTAATATTCAGCGAGGACTGCGAGGAGTAAAAATCAGAAGACGGAAGAGTTTCGTTAGAAACGCGGGAATTTGCGATCGCAGTGCCATCTGCAGATAATTGCATGACATAACATGCCAATGTCATCTAAAATCTACTTATCACAAAATGATGTCCAAATTTTTTACCATAGGAGTTTGATTCTAATTCGACTGTAATTCTAATCAACTACGTTCGTATATAGATGGCAGTTGCTTGGATTCGTACGTATGGTACTCACCGCCGAATTTGATAGAATAATTGCAAAATTATTGCAAATAATGATGTAATGCATTTTCAGTAATTAGAGAGAGAGAGAGAGAGAGAGAGAGAGAGAGAGAGAGAGAGAGAGTGTGTGCGTACATTAGTCTAAAAAAGGTATTAAGCTTATACATTTATATTATTAGTTATATGTATGTATACAATATTTATCGGTTTATTTGACGTATAATTTTCATTTACTATTATACTAAAAAGAATAAAATGCTTCAATAAATTTTAAAAATTTTGTCTAAATTAATAATTTCACAGTCGTGATTTTTCATTTTCGCTTGTCCTCGATGTCTATGTGAATAATAAAAGTTTTTATATAAGTTTTATATTATATATAATACTTTATATCGTATAATACTACTTTTTCTATGCAATATGATTTTATATTACAAAAAAGAAAAAGTAGAGAGAAAATAACAGTTGAAACAAAAAAGAATTATAGATAATCCAGAATTAAAACGTAATATTAAACGGCTATCTTCATGTGCATTTCATGTTATATATTCAAATAAAAAAAAATACTTTTTTATATAAAATCTGACATAAAATGTAAATCGAGCACAATATTAAATTTCAAAAACTCATGATGTGAAATATATCTAAATATACATATATGATGTATTTTGTTTGTAATGTTTCCGATTCAATCCAAATTAATATTTGTTATACTAGTCACTATTATGCGTTTTTAATCAAACTAGTGGTATTGTATGTACAATACGCGCGCTTCGCGCGCACTATTTTTCTCTCCTCCTTTCTTCAGAATCTGAGACCCTTCCGCGTTCTGTTTCTTTCTACTCTCTCTCCGTTTCGCTTAGCGAGAGGCTGGAGAGGGGGAAATGCTGCGGCTCGGGAGCTTAACAATAAGTTGGTAACATATCTAATGTATACCATGCCAGGTTTTAGGGGGCTGCCACATAGCCGCGGCTGTGGAGGGGATGCGGTGGGGATAGGGTCTCATTGTACTACACGGCGTCACACACACACCCACACCCACACCTACACACACACACAAAGATTTAACAAAAAGACTTTAATAAATATTAATTACATTTATTTTAACATATAACTTTATGTTTATTTTTCTATTTTTTCACAGCTCATCCATGTGCATGTTATACAACTACCCCAAAAGCGTATCTATTATTATCATTAAAAAGTTTAGATATATGGCACACAAATGTGTTAATAACAGAAAAAAGGTAAAAAACGTAATTATGAATATAGAAGCAGAGAAACAAAGAAAAAAATTAAGGTGTATATCGGAAGTGACACATTAATATTCAATTATGCAGTCATCGTGTAAACATTTGGGGCACCTTATTTCTCAAAGTGCGTGCACGTTTATCATGATCAATTTTATCGACCTTACGAAATAAATCAGATTGGTAAAATAGGGCTCCTGCACGACCCAGCAAATCATTGACGGGCAGTGTACTTTGTGTATACAATTAAATACAATTGTATTTCTTGTATCTCTTCAAGTAACTTAAAATGCGTTGTGAGATCGTTATGATCCGTTCGACTCAATGGCCAGAACGGAATGTTAACGCTGTAAAATCTTCAACGCTTTAGACAGTCTCGTTTGGATAAGATTCTGTATAATCTACTAGAAAGAGACTGAATCTCTTCGACTCACGTAGGAAAAATCGCGAGAGGCGATTTGGTCTGGCCAGGATCGAACCACGGACTTTTGTCTTTATCAATCATTCGCGTAGACCACTGAATCACGCGTCATGGTATACATGAACTGTCAAAACTATCACAATACACACATTTCCGTGATGATAGATACTCTTGCAGTACGAAGTGAACCAAGCGAGAGGACCAATCAGCATCGCGGAAAAGCGGCAACAATTAAATCTTTACATCTCCTTTTTAAGAGAGGATATATATGTATAGTGTAATTAATAAGACATTGTTAAATCACGAACGGCGATAAGAAATGTTTTAAATAAAGGGGCCATATTATTAAAATTACTAATATAATCATTCTAATATATCATTAATAAGTTGATAATATCCAAGCAAGCAAAGACGTTACTTCAAAAGTGTGACTCGTTATCTTAATCAATGATTCGGTTCCATTCGTCGAAAGACGAACTGTTTAGGGTACGAGGCTACGAAGGGCACGCGAAGTGAAACAGGATGGTGGATGGTGAGAGGGTGAAACTCGGTGAAAGAGGTAGGTGGATCGGAGGGGGACAAAGGGGGGAGGAGGTGAAGGCGCTATCGGCCGTGAATAATGCGCGGTGGCGTTCGCGTCCCGTGCGTCCCGTCTCGTTCATGCTCATGCGTTCGATTCGGCGACTCGGCTGGATGGATTGATAAAGATTAAAGGTAAAGGGAGGTGGCAGGGTCCAGGGGTGTTTTGGAGTTAGGCGACAGAAGTCAGCCAGCGAAACGAAGCGGGCGTTCGCTCGCGTGGGGGATGATGTCACATAGGGGTTTCCCCTTGTCCATTCCTCCCTCCTCCCTTCCACCCTTCTCTCCGCCAAGCGTAAATACATACAGATGCAGGCCGGATTGATGCATTGACCGAGCGCAGTGACGTAGGTAGGCTCATGTGTCGTGGCAAATTCTTTTCTTTTCCACAACGTGCTCGTATGTGTGTCGACGATCTCCGTTACTGTAACTTTGACCAATTAGAAAGTGTCTGAAATTTTAGATTACTCTAGGGCCGATCGATTGACCTCCTGAACTACTTCCTCGAGTTGCCTGAATATTCACTTTTTAGTCATTCAGTTTTCTTATACATATATCTAGCTAAAATAATTTTATTTAAATTTATTTCGATATCTCGCTGTTACTTTATCTTTTTGGAGAAACTTCGCTTTGTACAGTCGAAAAATATTTGCATAAAAAATATTACAGAAAGAAGAGATAGATTTTCCGTTAGAGACCAAAAGCACGATAAAAACATTAAGAGCGGGTTGTTCTACTTTTCTGTAAAAATCTAAGAATTTTATTGTTCGGTAAATAAAGTCCCTGCATCATTTTTTAAATGATATGTTTATGAAATAAAAAAGAGATCATATTAATATATGAATTGCATTCCATTTCATTTTTTAGCTACAATGTTTGTTTAAGTGTTGTTTTTCTTTCCTACCGCGGTTTCATTATGCATTTGTCACTCGAATTATTGTATCTCGCGTTTATCAACAACTACGTATCCGGTGAGCCAAAGCAAACAGTGTGCTTTTTCTGTCTCGATGATCAATCAGCGACATTATCTTTATAAAAACACGCTACTACATGAGACAATTTTTACGCGATAGGCGCCGTAGCAATTCCGCACGTAATTTTTAAATATCGCAGTTCCCCATTCTTAAAGAGAGTTATTGTTATCGCTACGTTAAAAATAAATTCTTCCTTTCTTTGTTAAAACAGCATTTTCAAATTGTATTAAATAAAAGACGACCAACTTTTGCATGCTAAACATGCCAAATGCGTGCAAAAAAGTGAAATAAAAGCTGCAACAGAGACAGAAAGATATAATTAAACCGTAGTTGGACGTAATTAGTTGTAGCAAAATAACTTTGATTATTACAAAGTAAAAGCAATAGTTTGTGCTAAAAAAAAGTTAAGGGCGACTTTGATTAAACTTCGATTTGATGGTCAGGAGACGATTAAGCACAATACCGTGATACCTCGGAAGATAAGACGTCCTTAGGGAAGACGCTCTACGCCAATGCGAGCGGAGCTTCACTCGCCTCGGTATGACTCACGCGATCTCTCTCGCAGCTTCCCCTGTGTTCACGTACGGTCCCGTATCGCAGCCGTGCACAATGGAGAATAGTAAATGCAGTAAAGGTAACTCACGTTCGCCATGGCCGGGGCCAGTAATACTAGTCCGAGTTCTCCCCTTGTTCTTCCTGGAGCACCCGCGGGCCACGTGGCACGATTTTCACCCCCGTCGCTATATCCTTCCACTAACAATCGTAGCAACGATCTCTCGTCGTCGTGAGATATATATATTATATCGTTTCCACGCAATCGCGGACGGACTGGACCGCTCGTACCATCCCCATCTTCGCGCACGTTCTTCCCCGCGTATCTCTTCTCTATCGCGATTACATTCTCTTACATTCAGATGCAAATGATATCTGCGAGCCACTGCATAAAACTGCAGCAGTTGTAATACTAAACAGTGTATGCACACGTTAATAATATGTACATTGTAATTTTATACTGTGCAGAGATGCATCGCGTAAAACAATATGGATTTATTAATTGCGAATAACAGTTTAGCTTTAATCCATAGATGACAAAAATGTATGTTTATGCATTTCCTTTCCTAAATATAGTTTCTTGGTACACATATTTGACAAACATTAAAATATAGCTTTACCTTTTTTCATTCAATAACACATCTTAAACACATTTTTTTATTATGTTTAATTAAAAAATTTCAATATTTATATTAAGACACCAGACAAATAATTAATTACTATTAAACTTTTTTCGTTCTAATTTGTTAACTATTATGACAAAAGAATAAAAAAGATAAGTAGACGCATAGTACGAAATAAAATTTCAATCGAAGTTTCTATGATGCGTGGTGAGACTCTCGAAAATATGCGACGAGAGAACGGAACCGTAAACGACCAATTCATGCGGCGAGCGCCTCGGCGAGGATCCTCAATTAAACAATTATACTTAAATTGAGTGGAATTCCCACCGCGATGCCCGCATGTTCGTTAACGATCGTCATTCGTGCGCACCTACTCCGTTGAGGTATACGCAGACACCGAGCTAAATAGCCTTTGATCAGGTATACGTGGACCCACATCGAAATTTATGAATCATGAGATGACCAAAATTGAGATTGACGATAAGTTTACGGTTATGGTGGATGGTACGGGTGAAAAGCTGCTGTGATAATTCATACGGAAATAATTGCGCCTATCAAATATTCGTTGAGACAAACGAAAACACTGATATTATCTGTCAAAGGAAAAAGTGGCATAAAGCGTTTTCCCTATTTCAAGAACTAGAAAATAAAGAAATGAATTCATAAAAATATCTAAAACATAATTGTTAAAAAATACATTTAATTTTAGTAATTTTTCGAATTAAGAATACAATAATATAATATATAAATAAGAATATAATAATAAAGCATCATTGTAAAGGAATATATAAAACGTAACGAAATATGGACGCAAGAAACATACTGATAATATACAGCTTATTAAGAAATTAACTGAAAGAAACCAATTTAAAATTCTATGCGATAAAGAATAATTAAGATAGTTTAGTACAATAATTTATAATTTAACCTACTTTCGAGAACTTGGAAGAATTAATCCCTTTAGAGTTGAGAAAGTTAAACTCAGAACTATGTTCTTAAGTTTCAGAAAAGTGGCTTAAATCGCTGTTGCACTGAGAAATCTTCAATTACACTTGGAATCTTATTTATGCTGAGCTTTATTTTTATTGACCTTCTACTACTATTACTTTTAATGATTTATATTGCATGCATATTGCCATCAAACAATTCGTAGAATTGTAGATAGAAATTTTTTTATAGAAGAGGAAATTAATATTGCAGACTCGATATCTGCTCTATGCACATGAATATGCGCAGTATAATCTTTATTTACAGCTTACGTGAATGCCCTCACCTTTGCTCGCTTCTGCACACGTTGATAGCGATAAGTCATTCTGGTTTATTTTCCTCATTTGGTTGACTCTTCTGTATTCGAGTCTCCTTGTAACGCAGATAGCGCTACAACTATATTATTATTCATAAAAGGAATTTTTTATAAACTTATTAAAATGACTTTATATAATAAATGAAATGCAATATTTATATATGTGCGTAAAAAGTATGGTAATATATATCTTTATAATTTAAGAAATTATTTTTATAAAAGCATATTCTTTCGATTTGCAATCTTTTCATCATATAAACTTTTGAAGAGAGAAAATAAACTTAAAAAAAAAAAGAATCAAAAAATATCTTGGAACAGGGCTCATTTATTTCTGATAAATTTATTTAATAGATATTTTAAGATATTTCAATAGATATTACATCATATATTTATACCTCTAATTGCTATTTAATAGGCACCCTATGAAACATTTAAACGACAATACATTACAAATTTCATTCATTTCATTTTAAAAGCTACATATAATTTTTTAAATCATATAAAAGGCTAGGAATTAATAAAATCTGGATTAAAGTTATGCTGGTGTTAATCAATTAAGTCTTGACAGTTTATCGCCACAGTATTGTATTTCCATGGAATTCGCTTTCAGTTTTCACTTGATGACTTTAGAATCTCAGTATCCAACGAGATACACGTGACGTTTTCGCGGAGAGGAAAACGGAAGGAAAATCATGAAGACGAAATACGTGCGGGCGTACAGACTCGGGCGTACATGTCAGTATTTAAACACGAGAAGGTAAGACCAGGGGCGAATGAAATCGGCGATCCATTGTGCTCAGGTGTGAGGCGTGTGCACGATGGTAGGATCTGCAGGGGTGACCAGGAGCTCAGGGGAAAGCGGACACAGAGGCGAAACAGGGGTAGATTTGCACACGCGGCACGAGCCGCTCCAACAAAGGGATGGAACAGATTGGAAGCCATTCATTCACTCGCTCACCCTGTCTTTTTCCCCTGTATTTGACCGGGAGAGCATCGACCACCCCCGTCTCACCCTTCTCCTCCCCTCCCCTCCCGTTCTCGAATCGCGGAGTTTAACTCTCGGGATCACCCTCCTGCGGTACAGGTACAGTCAATCGCGTCACTAATTCTAAGTTTCATTAGGAAGTCTTTGTAATATAACTACAACTATGGCGTACAACTACGGCGAGCGATCAAGTTCCACGATGCAGGCAATTACAACCTGCGATGGCGATAGTTTTATCGTTTGTCATATTTGGAAAATTAATTTTATTATAACTTACAGATATGCATTATAACTCAATTTTGACTGTATTAAAATCAAACTAACAAAAATTTGTAAAATATCTTACGAGTATTGAAGGAACGGTAGCGATCCAATATCAAAATAAATTCAGATTTTAATTACATAAGCTCATATATTTCATGTTTATTTGCAATATTAAAAATACGTCGCAATTGATATAATAGATATTTCTTTATATTTATGAGATTAAAAATTTTGGAGTTATCAATTCTACATTGATTTCCAATCTTTTCGCGAGAGACTTAAATCTTTTATGAGGAATTTAATATCGACTTCTTCACGAGCTAAAATAATAGCGAAAAGATGCACCTGGTGAACGTACGAATATGATTCCTCCAGTTCGTACTCGGCCCTTGTGCGAACGGCTCGAGATTCAATAACGGCAAACGAGTGAGTACTAAAAGCCTTTTAACGTGACCGACTGTACGTGGGGTACCTTCCCAGTCAGGGGGTGAAGAACCCCGCAACCACCCTCGAGCCACGTTCCGTGCACCGTGCGAGTAGTTATACGTGCGCAGCGTCGTATGTACTTATATGTACCCCCGAAAAAAGAATAGAAAGAGAAAGAGAGAGAGAGAGAGAGAGAGAGAGGAGAAGGAGAAGATGGGAAAAGGAGCGCTCAGAGGGGTAGGTTATGTTCTTTCCGCCTGCGTGCCCCTCTATTCAAGTTATTGCATTACTGGCTTAGCTTTGCTACCCCATAGCCGTCCCTTTTCCCGCGCGCGGAACGGCGCGGCTACCCCATCATCCACATCCAATATCCACTGCGGCTGCATTTCGCAGTGCACACCTTCCTAGAATGCATAACCGCTGAATCCCTTTAAACTTTATCTCTTATACCGTCTAAGTACCTGTCTATATAGGTTGGTGGGATTAGTGGCCGTTCGCTATCTATAAATGAGTAATTATCCGACACAGTAAGAGCGCGACAGCGTGTTAAAAATAATACATTGTTAAGGTGTTTCGTCAAAAATATTAAAGTTCTTTTGCATACTTACGTAATAGCTAAAAATTGATAGTATCGTATGTTTTAAAAATTATCAAATTATTCTTACTAAAAAGAACAAGAACATAAAACGATATATAATTTGTAATAATGTCATAATAATAATTTTTCTCTAATAACCATTTCATTTCGGACATGTTTTTATATTTAGAGTAAAACCTTCAAATTTATAAACTTCTCTCTCATTTATATTCTCTCTATATTTCGCACAATAATACACGCACACAATAATATTCGCGTCTCGTTATCTGGAATATGTCAGGCGAATCGCGCACCGAGAGGTACCCTCATGGCACGATAAATCGTTGATTGGAAGCAGAAGAAAGGACGCTGACGCACATCGCAGAAATTGCGGTGCGCCCGCTGATTCAAAGAGGCTTCGTCAAATCGACCTGACGCAATTACGCTCATCTTATTAATACGTCAAATGAAAATCTACCAGCACTATTAATTAGTGGTCCGATGATAATCCGGCATCGTAATCAATTCGGTTAAAGCGATGTGTTAATCGATTTAGCAATATATGAAAGCGGTTTACTTTGAAATTAATCCAGACGATTTATAGCATATTTTAAAATTTGATAAAATTGATTAGATACTTTCCACATAAGCGTACATTATAATGTTGCGGTATATATAATTGAAAACAAAATTCATAAAATATACATATATAAAAAGAATTAATTTTTAAAGTTATAAAACTCTACAAAATATTAAAAAGAAAATATTCCTTGGTGACGGTTGACATAATTTGATGAAAATCCAATCGTACGATTTCTGTTTACAATACCTGCTATGACAAATTCGTCGCAATCGTTCTTCGAACAAAGCACCGGTGCAATCGTCGCGTGTCGGCGGAATCGAAATTTATCGCGATACGCGTGCCCGCGATTCGTCACGTATTAACGAAAGACCTATCTCGCGATGCCTGTCGCTCGCGATAAAACACGCCCTATGTCCACACGTTGTGCGCGTCTCGCGACAGATTTATGGCTAACGGCCCGTACACGTGCAGTACTTTTCAATTAGTTCAAACTGCATTTGGTCTTCCAGCGTATTGACGTTACATAATTCCATAGTGACATGTCGACATGTTCTTTAATTTTGCAAAATAAATGTCCCGATCGTTGTTCCTTCCCGCATCGTTCTCTCTCCTTCTTTTATCAAAAGAATGCTAATAATATCACGTTAATAATTACAAACTGTAAAAAATATTTTTTCTACTATGTGCTTATATATATAAAATGCGCGATATCTCATTGGCATATATAATAATAGAACTTTCTCGCCCAAATGCGACAAGGTCGGTTCTCTCGGGGAAGGATACCATTTCCTCTGTAGAGTGTACGTCGTGGGAACGTTGATGAACGCTCAGCAGCGATAATATATCGATGACTCACGTGCGCGATCTCCTGCCAGTCTCGTTTTTGCAGAATCGTTTCGCCAAGGGGAAGAAGGGGGTGTGTAGTTGGAAAGCCATGGCGTACTCATGCGTACCTTGTCGATACCTTGAATGCAGCCCGTATTCTAGCGCCACGGTACTAGAAATTGGAGGTGAGCCCTCAGGCCGCTATCCATATGGCGTTGCGTCAGTAACCCATGGGTAAACTACTCCGATCTCCTGTAGATTCGGATATACATACAATCTGTCCACCTTTCATCTACGCCACGAACGTGCCCTATTGTGCCGTCACTAAATTTTACACAAGGCCAGAGATGCCAGGTTTAGGGGGCTGCCACATAGCCGCGGCTGTGGAGGGGATGTGGTGGGGATAGGGTCTCATTGTACTACATGGTATCACACATACACACACACACACACACACACAGGATGCGCGCACGCATAAAAACAGACATCCTCAAAGTCATTCAACATGCAATACATCTAAATTCGGCTTTTTTCAGGCCCTTTACAATTGTAACAAATAACACTGTAATTTAACTTAGAAGTTTTGTTTTACAAACAAAATTTACAAGAAAAAATTTTTTAAATATATATACCCAAATATATGTACAAAAAAATATTCTTTTAAAGTTGAATATGGTAGCACATGGTATAATAAAATGAAATATGATATAACAAAACCATTGTTAATAAACATTTATTAAATTATAAAACTAATAACAAAGTTATTATAATAAAAACTTTGTACGTAACTTAAGCTACACTTTTCTTTTAAAGAGACAAAATTTTTGTGTAATTTCGTTTGTAAGCTTTCGCGCCACATGCTCGGCGTTAGATCTGTTCTTTTTAGCTAAACTAGTGCAACTAATTCAGTTAAAAAGAACAAGCTTATAGTCTATGGATGTATCTTCGGCGCCAAGCCAAAGATTTCGGCTATATTTTGGCCGGAGCTGAATATTTGGTCGAAGGTTGAATTTTTGACCGAAAGTAGCCGAAGTTTCAGTCGGTCTCTATTACGCTCGCCGTCTTGTTTCTCCTGCTCTTTCTGAGCGTTCCCGGCACCTCTCAAGCACGATCAGTTGACATTCGATCGTGTACAAAAATATTATATTATGAAATCTCGTGGTCGTCCTCCGCAAATTCATTACAAAGATCTAACTAAAATCTTAAAAAAAACATAAAAATAACATAAAATCTAATGGAAAATGGACAACGTCCAAATTGTGTCTCATTTGGGACACAATTTCTAAAAAACAAAATATCTTCACAAACATTTTATTCATACGTTGTAAATAACCGCCACGATGTTCTTGATAAAATATTAATTGATGCAGACATTGAAGAACGCAGTGACAGTACTAACAGTGTTTTAAATAGAAAGGAAGAAAATAAGGATTTCTTAAATTTAAAATTATCTTTTAATGAAATAAAATAGATTAAGAGAGATTGGTTGTTAATGATTTAGCAAGATTTTACGAATATTGGTCTAATACTAGTTGTATTGTTTTCAGGTTTTATTTATCAGATCCATTTTTTTTGGATTTTCTTTAATTTTTCTTGATTTTGACAAGAGTATTCTATTTTATATATTACCAAGAAAAATTAAAGAAAATCCAAAAAAGAAGAAGGATCTGATAAATAAAACCTGAAAAGGTGCGATTATTATTAAAATTACTAATATAACCGGTATATCTATCTTAATCAATGATTCGGTTCCATTCGTCGAAAGGAAACAATGGACACAATTTCAGTCCATTCGTTCCTCATGTAAGATATATAACATATGGTCGGCACATTATTTATTTATTAATGTATTGCATTATATGCAAAAGATTAAATAAAATCAAATTTTCTCCCACAATTACACTCGTCGTAATGCCAGATTTAATATTATTTTGAAACTATCAAGTACTTATAAAACTGAATATCTTCAAATGTTTAATAGCTCACGTGTCTCAGTGTAAAAAATAATCAGGATATAACAATCAGGACTGTTATTTAGAAATAGAAAAAGAAAAATATTGTATATTTTATTGCATCCTATATCGCATTATTACAAATAATCCTTTTTTGTTCGATTTAGAATAAATTTTTTTCAGAATAATCTTATTTTATCATATTTTTTAATTGCGCTCGATCCAGTCAACATTTCTAAATAAAAAGCATGCGAATTTTTGAGATAAATGTGACAAGCGCAGAAATAATTTTTGAAATGTTATAACATCGTTACCTTTGACAGGAAAAAAATCATACGCCTGTGTGATATCTCGCACCGTCGAGTTTATCTCTCTTTCGGAGGAGATGTCATCGCGCGAAAGGACAGCAAAAGGAAAAAAAAAGAGAAACGAGAACGCCAGGAACTCGTACCACACTCGTGTACCACACGAAATCGCTATAGTTCCAGTTAAAGTTAAAATTGTTCTCATCGCGCGACAAAAATCTCTACACAGGCTGACTTGCTAGAAGCTATTTCTGTGGATGACGGAAAAACGGAGCATACAGTTTATTTTATAGCATGTTTTTTTTAAGTTACGAATCTCAAGTTCTGTCAACACGCGATTTTATTATGTGATTTTCATTAAATTCTATATAAATATGATACGCAACATATAATAGACATATTGCGTCATCTTGTAAGTAATTAAAGCGATTCTTTAGAGATTACTTTTAAAGTGAAACAAAATTTGACATTTTTATTTTAATTCAGAATATATTTTTCATTCGTAGTTACAAGTTTCTTACCACTTCCTTTTTAATCTTAAATTTTCAATTCCATGGCGACAAAAGTCTTTCGGTTCTGAGCTAAAGAATAAATCAAGATCTCTTTTATTCCACGTTATTTATGGGATGACCCAATATATAACATATATGCGTCACGTAGAGAGAAAATTTGATAATAGTACTTTGGATTCTTTTCGTATATTCGCCAGATAAGTCTAGTCAGTTATGCCCGTACACGATCGAAGAAAGTAAAGCATTAAGTATATAACGCGCTCCCTCTCTATCTCGGGGTCAGGAGGCAAATATTTGTTACGATCGAGAAAGCGCGCGTGTAGCGTTCGAATTTCTGTTTATCTTCCGAGTGTCCTCGTATAATGCGAGATATTGGCTTTGGACTACCACGCTTATTTTCATAGCCACACGCTTCGCCGTAATGAGTAATGTGGCGCGTAATCTAAACCTTTGGCAGATAAGGGAATGCGGGAAATCGTATGTGACTGATCCACGTGTTCTTCTGTCGCACGGTTACTCACGTGATAAAATTATAACAATGAATAATAATGATTCTCATGACTTAGCATCGACCGTTAGAGCTCGAGTTTGATTATTTATCGTTCGCTATTAATGGAATATTATTCATGAAGAGAGAAGCGGAAGCGCTCAGTACTTTGTTTCTTGCAAACTTCAAACTTCAACATTGAATTACAACAAGTGCGGCTTTATTCTCTCTAGTTTACGGATCATTTTCAAGTAGAAATATGCAAAAATTAAGGTTTAGCATTCGTAACTTAACTCTTTACGCTTCATAGATTTTGTACACAATATTAACAGTTTCGCAACAAATCCCATAGTATTAATTCAAGTTGACACTTGAAGCATAAAAGGCTAATTCTGGAGTAAAAAATCCACTAATCCAAATTTTCTTTATAACCAACTTTGTTAAAAATCTTGATAAATAAAAAATCTTAGTTTCACTTATACGTATATTCCAACTCTAATTTTTATAGCATAGCTGAAAACGACGCTTTAGCAAATGTAACATAGAATACTGTATTTGTAATTTGAGGAAATATTTGAAAAAGTAAGAAATTTAAATTTTTAATTTATTTTCCAGCTATCTCTCATAAGTAATATCAGATAATGGCACGAAATAATGTTTTATCTGTGAGTTTTCGAAAAAGCTAAAACTTGTGGTAGAACTCCAGAAATGGGAAAGAAAGAAAGAGCATGAAACAGAAGAGTCATAATAATAATACTGCAGAGGAGTAAAAGAGAACGAGAATTGAACACAAGTGGCGTCCACATGGCGAGCAGTTGCTGAAGAGATCAGATTTTTTTTCCTAAGTTTTGTTACTCTCAGGATTTTAGTATCGAGTCCGGTTGGGTTACCTACGGCAACTCCATCAGTAAACATTCCAATTTGCATCTCTAAATCCCATACGTCCTCGTTGCCTCGGACAAATTATCAAATGTCAAACTTTACGTTCACCGTATATAGGTGACCGGAACCGAGTAAGGCTAGAGGTCAAAAGATACGGTGAAACTTGAACCGGCCTTTCTGAAGAAAACGCGGGGGAAGCGATAAGTCTCTGCGAGGTATCGTGATTATCGACTGAAAGAAGACTGAAGAAGAATTTTCTTAACAACGTGGGTGGAGAAGTAAAAACAGTGAAAAATAATACCGGGAAACTTCTGTGGCAAAGTTATGTGATAATACAAATTTCTTCTTTACATAGATCCGACCTTAATAATTCAATTAAAAGATGATTGTCTTGATAAGTAAAAAATGATTTTTTTATTTAAATGATATTAATTTCAATTTTTATCTTTTTAACACTGAATACACTTTTGACAAATGGACTGTATGTGCGTGGAATATTTTAATGTGCTTCAGTTTTCAATATTTTTATTTACCATTTAAAGCCGGACGTGTAAATAGCGTTTGCCCAGTTCAACGGATGCGACTCACAATGTATCGTTTGCTGGACTTTACCTTATTTATTCTTACTTAACTCTTTTAGTTTAAAGCGCTGTGAGAAAAGATTAAGTAAATAAAATTAAAGATGTTTAGAATAAATAAGATTAAATGAAAGCAAATATATACATATAACTTTTATTATGTAATATATTACATTAATTATAATTAATTCTTTAGATGTTTCCCTGTCGTTGTCACACAAAGGTATCACTTTGTGTTTAGTGACACATATACTCCCGTAAAAGAAACACGTAAACTAAACTACCTCGACTACATTTCTAAAAATATTGGGTAGTCTTTGGGGTTCGAGATTTTCAAAAATTTATTCAATCTTTGAGAGAAAATCAGCATATCGAATCTTTTGTGATACCGTATCCTTTTCTTGCCATTAATGACAACTCGGAGACAAACCAACACGTAAGGAATGAAAAACAAGATGAAGAAAGAAGAAAGTGCAAACAAAGCAGAAAAAGGCAAACTCGTACGATCATTAATACAAAGGGGTATCACGTCTTATCGAAGACAACAGCGCAATACCTTGCGCGCATAATGCGTACAATGCGCGGCGAGTATATTTAGAGTTTAAAAGGACTTTAGACTGCATATATCGCCTGCATTTTAATCGTGGAAAAACTTTAAACCGCATCGCGCAGCGATTCAGCTCCACATGAAAACACGGGGAGGTTGTTACACCTGATTCGCTGATTCATGCGACTATTGTCCCGTCTCCGTGTGAAAAGAAAAGGCTAAAAAAAAAGAGAGCAAGAGAGGAGAGACAGCGCCTCGGAATCAGGGAGCAGCGGAAGGGAAACAGACGGACAATGATGGTGGTAGACGGAGAGTCCGAGGGAGAACGGGACAGAGACGAAGGAAAAGAAATAACGCAGAAACGCGTACGATCGTTCGTAGGTCCGTATAGCCATATAGGATACGGCGAAGATAAAGAAACACAGTTGCGAATCACGCTGCGGTGGCGCCTAATGGGCGGCAACAAAAAGGGACACAGAGTGGCCACCGCGGTGCGGAAAGGGGGACAGGGGGAATGCCCCTCCATCCGTGCCTCGAGGGAGAGAGCGGCCACCCCACTCCGTGCCGCACCTACCCGCTTCTCCTCCCAAAACGGCCAGACTCGGTGCGCTTCGAGCGTGCTCGGTGATCTCCGCTTCGCGTCTGGACCGCGACGTGCCGGAGATCAGGGCAGTGCCGTAGCATCCGCGGGTATCTCAATGGACGTAACGCTGGTATAATGCTCCGTTAATTGATATCGGTATATCGCATTACTGCTGGTACCGACGCCGATACTGGCTAATCTGCTGACCGCCATGACTAACTGCACTCTCTTGATATTAATATCAACTATTACTAATAGTAACTGTACGTGCATCGCCGATATTAATTATTAATAGTGAGATTGATAGCGAGCACTATTATTATTAATACCAGATTCTAATAATACTCGTGCTAAATTCAGATTTAGTTTTCTATGAGTTTAGTTTTGCTGTACTATGATAATGTTGTTGTTGATGAAATTTTTGGTACACGAATAACTTTAATGGATCTGTCAGAAATCGATCCAATGAATATTAAATCGCGATAATATAAAGCTTAAAACTTTAGTAAATTGAAGGGTGGTAATATTATAATGACTAAGGGCTAAAAAAAATATTTTTAAAACTTTTCAAGCTGTGTTGTGAAAACTTTTAAAATCATTCAAGATATTAGCCCCTTCTTTTTCTTAGATCTAAAAAAGAAATAAAAAGGGATCAATGGGAGGTTTTAATGTTTTTCAGAGCCACACAGAGGCAGACACTAAAATACTGTATCGATTGTATCAATCGCCAAGTTGATTTTTCTGAATAACAACCGAAGAAAGAAAATTACTGGCACTCTGACGTGCCAGAGACATTTAAATGGCACAATGTAGCTTTTTACAAGCCTCAAACTCAGGTCAAATTATTCTAGCTTCGGAAATAATTTCTATCGCTATTTTTCCTTTTTCTCTTTTATTATCTTTAATGTCCACTTTAATCCACTTCTAATATCCACTTCTATCAATATATATTAATCTCGATTTAACTTACCTTTTGCTTTGCTAAGTATTGGAAAAAGATGAAAAGTAAATTAAACTAAGATCAAAGTTTAAGTACAGTGATAGAAATAGACACAAGTGTCACGATATATCGTGCAAAGGAATTTGTATGATCGCTTCTTACTGGGCGACGCGTTATCGATCGCATCGCGCTTAAATCGCGCGTCCAACCGACCGACCAGTCGGTGTTATTCATCAAGGCGCCTTCGACGATGACGGGCGTCGTTAACAGAAAGGGGAAGATTAACATCGTACCAAGAAATTCAACACCTCGAGAGCAGCATGATTAAAGATGAGACGAGTCAAAGAGAAGAAAGAGAGGGAAAAGACGAAGGAGAGAAGTGCAGTGCGAGGAGGAAGGAGGAAGGAGAAGACGCTATTGGCTCTAATTGCCAGTACTGGCCGAATAGAAGACGATTTGCTCTCTCTTCGCTCGTCTCGACTGCCACTCTGTATCGCGCGATCGCCGCTTTGCTCGACGCCTCTCGTTTAACATACCGACACAAAAAAATGTAGGCAAGAGGAAGTGTCATACATTTTCGTTCGGCCGTTGCCTGAGCCGTCCGCGCTTGTCGGCGCAGCGACGGCGCCTCGTTGATCTTCCGCAGGCCATCTTGCCCCGAAGCGATGGCTCCGCAACTGTAGGACGACGTTGTACTGGCAGAAAATGAGCACGCGTGCACGATCGTGCGTGCCAGTGTGTAGTCCAGTGTTAAGAAACAAAATACAACGTGACTGAAAGTACAGGAAATTATTAAAAATATAACTTTGTTATAAATAATACTCACGTTTCATCATTTCTTAAAATTGAAGGAAATTTGAATGTACATTAAAGCATCTGATGGGAAGCATTTAAATGGCCGTTCGAAAGATGTATGGATATTAGGGAACAAACTGTGAGAGAAATGGCAATTGTTTTAATGAAAAGGCGATTGTCTCAAGAAAGCTAACAGTTTATTTGTAGCATATTATTGCGTAATATGCTCCAGTATAGTTATCTTAATATTCAATATTTTTATGATAATATGATGATTATTAAATTGGCAGTGCTAAATTGTAATTGTCAATTTCACGGAGTATTGGAGTATTGGAATAAAATGTATGAAACGTAGTTGTGCCTCCAAAGTGCATCGAGCCTGCAACCGTACATATTTTAATAAGGGATATTTTAATAAGAAGAATCGGTTTCTAGCGGATTCGATGTGTATGGCGGGAAGGGACACCGCGGGGAACAATCAAGAAGCTACGCAGCGAGGAGCGATTAATTCGTAACATGTCTCGCGAGACGGCGATTCAGCTCCGATTACGATCATTGGCCCGACGACGCCTGTTGTTTAACGATGCCGCTGGCTCTCGCGCGCGCGCGCGGAGCCCACTTGTCTTTCTTTCTCTCTTTCTCTCAGACATTGTTCCGTGACGGTCCTCCGTTTTCATTCAGTAATTCGCAGGCAGCTGCACACTAATAATAGTAGCGGACAGTGCCGCTACCACGTCGCCGCGTTCTCACTGCCTTCGACGTAACGACGAGGAACGAGCGGAGTAGCGGACGTGCTCGAGAAGATGAGAGAAGAGGAAGACAGTGGGAGCCGCGCGCGAGAGTAAGGAAGGGAGCGGAGCCGAGGGAGGGACGGAATCGCCACATTGATTCCGACCGCTGAATTTGGAAGAACCCGTGACTAACAACTCGTGACTCTCCCGATCCATCAGACGATTGATTCAACTACACGTCGCGGTCGCTCGCGGAATGGGATGACGATCGCGTATCTCGCGTTATCCCGTGAATCCCGTTTTATCATAAATAATATGTAATTGCAAAATTGCCACCTGCAAAAGTAAAAACGACCCTTCATTTCGGGAATGTTTCCCATCGTGAATTAGCAACATGACTGTTTATCTCAGAAATTTTTTGTTTCTCTCTTCAGATATTAAATACACAAACTAAAGTAATACAAGGTAAGGAAAACCCAACTTGAAGAACAAGATAACAAGCAGGATGAAAATTGATAAATATATTTTTACAGGAAATTCCAGATAAAGTTTATATATATCTAACTATTGTTTGTGACATCTGAAAAAAGATGTGGCATTAATATCTAGTTCCTCTTGCTATTACTTTGAAAAGAAAGAAATGAGATGAAATTTTTATAGAGATATGTCTCTACGCATTAGGCACATAGAATAAGCGAGATTGCCGTGTAGTTACTTCGCAAACATATCGCCTGCCTTACAGCGGTGAAAAGTCAAGGGAATTAAACGCAGATAACCGAACCTTATCGCGCGCTATTTTTGTTACTTCTCCGTTCTCACCGCATAATTAATGTTCTGCGAGATTCTGCGTTTAACCTCGTTAAACAAAATAATAAACATTTATCAAGATCTTAATAATTAAAATTATTTTGACTCTATTGAGATTTCCTTAAAATTTAATTATTTATTTACACTTATATATTTCAATTGGAAATTAAATCTCTCAAAATCCTTAGAGCTTTAGTTTAAGAAAATTTTGAAAAAATTCGAAACTTGTTTCCATTTTCTATAAAAATACACGCAACAACAATACTTTCATAACTATTTAACATTTTGCTGATTACATAATATAAATATGCTCGTAATTATTCTTATCAACTTTAGCTTATAAAAAGATATAGTACAACGACTCCGATTTTTAAAAATAGTATCAACGTCGCGAAAGAAATATACATGCTAAGTATCAAACAATCCGGTCCGAAACTTTGATATCAGAAAGATTTTTAAGAAATAGCATCTGTTTGCATTTGTGAGTTTGTAGGGTATATTAAAATTATTTTCCTTCTTTTTTTCTATGTAAATCCTTTCCTTATTTCCTTTATTATAATTTTTTTTTTTTTTCAAGATATACTGGACGCATTTTTCCAGGAATTATTTGTTTTCTATGGAAATCGAGAAAGGAAGAGAAAACTAACAAAGGAAATGGTCCATACCTTACGCATTTTCATATAACGTGCAAGTCGTTTCATCTGCCAGATAAAGAACGAGGCAACAACGTCCGCGTGTCAGCTAAAGCCGAAGATACTATGGTTTCCGGTTAATGAGCGCGTCGCGATAAGAACTGCTTTTTTATAGATATGAGAACAAACTGTAGAAGCTCGTGAATCTGACCTCCCTCCGATTTATCGATTCTACGTGCCGCAAGCGTTACGATTATCATGAGAAACGTTTCATTACTTTATAACTTCAGTTTAGAGGGTCGCGTAAAATAACAATAAATTAAATATAGCACGAATAATAAAGTCGACATATTAAACTCATATTTGAATTTAATATTGAAAAATCAGTGATTTCGTTTTGGAAAGTATTTCAAAGTCCTCACTATTAAACCAGAATAATTTTAATATAAAAAATGTAATTTACAGAATAAAGATAACTTTTCATTCAGCACATCTTTCATAGAGCTCGAATACAAAATTCTTACGGACATG
Organism: Tetramorium bicarinatum; assembly: GCA_928718305.1. Classification (NCBI taxonomy): domain Eukaryota; kingdom Metazoa; phylum Arthropoda; class Insecta; order Hymenoptera; family Formicidae; genus Tetramorium; species Tetramorium bicarinatum. The sequence continues at coordinate 11,361,734 of OV788324.1, forward strand.
AAAATGCTCTTAAATTGTATTCGTCTCAATAGTTACTTAATATTTACGCTCTATACGTATTTATTTAATTTTATTTACAGGGAACGGCTGCAGATAGCGCGAGTAAATCGAACGGCTCTCACATTCATCGTCAGTTAAACATAGCGCGAGTATTGTCGACGGCGTCGCATAAATTAGACATTAGCGAGCGAAAACGGTTGTAAGCGCTGAAACAATGTGGGGTACACGTCATAATTTTTTACGACCTTTCGCTCGTGCCGCTGGACCACGTCGTGGAGCGGGGCACGCGCGGGTGTCGGGTACGTCCCTAGCGTTGATCGCGGCCGACGCACACGCGGACCGCCGACGTTGACGCGGGGGAACGCGACGCAGGTAGGGGATGTGGCGACGGCAGGCGCAGGGCACGGCACGGCGGACACAAACGGCGATATAGCACACGCACGAATCGCTCGAGGCGAACCGCTCGGCGCTCGGCGCTTGCTGTCCCAGGAACGGCGGGAGGGGGTAGGGTGGACGGCCGAGGGGTGAGACGCGAGACAGAGCGGCGGCACACACACCGTAGGCGGAGGATGCAGGGGAGAGAGATCTCGTCGGCCGGTAGCTACGGGGGAAGCGTGTAGGAAAGCACGAGGAGGAGGAGAGTGGAGGGCGACTCCAGCGTGTCCATCGTCGTTTATCGCGTCGGAGGGGAGAGAGAGGGGAGTGGAGGGAAGCGCGCTGGAGGGGCGGAGGAGGGTGGACGACGACCAAGGGAGGGAGAGAGAGAGAGAGAGAGAGAGAGAACAAGTATGGGGGCGGTGGCTGCTACGGCTACACGGCCGCCATCACCCGCCGTGTCCCATCCTATAGTAAACTCCAAAGCAGTCCCCGATCCGTCTCCGTGTGTGTTAGTTAGGGAATCGTGTTTTACTCGGTGCTTCTGGCTTCTCTACTCGGCGCGAGGCTGCTAGTAACGCACCGAACCGTTTCTGCCTTGTTGCCTGCTCCGTCTCACTGCTATGTCTTGACACCGTGTCCGCAACACCATTCCTCTCTCACTTCTCTTTCGCTTTTCCCGTCTCGCGCTCCTTCCTCACGCTCTCTGGCCTGTCTCGCATCCGTCTCTCGAGTCCCCTTCCTCCCCTCCCCCTCTCTCTCTCTCTCCTCTCTCTTTCTCTCTTTCGCTTTCTCTCTCTCTCTCTCTCTCTCTCTCTCTCTTTCACTCACTCACCGTCCCCCCTGTTTCGCGCGTGTGGTCACCCGCCGTCATTGTCCGTCTCTTCTCGCGCCGCGAGATCGCGATCGGGAGTGCTCCCTTTTTTTTCTTTCTCTCCTGAACGTCAGTGGTGCGTGGTGCGAAGAAGTCTCGGGCGAGAAGGTGTCGAAGGTGGAGAAGCGAGTGATGTAGCAGGGGGAGGGGGGAAGAAGGTAAAAGAAGAAGAGATGGAGAAGGAGAAGAAAGAAGAAGAGTAAGAAAAAGGAGCGTGCACATTCTCGCGCGCGATATTCCCGCGACGATACCCGGAGCACGGAGTAGCCTCTCCCTCTTTCCCTTTCATTCTCCGTCTGCCGTTTGTTCCTCGCTCCGTCTTCCGCTCCCTCGCTTTTCGGCGTTTCCGCGCGTTCGCGCGAGTGAAATGATTATTTACAAGGCGTAGTTGAACCGTCCACCGTCCAACGACGACGAAGACGAGCGCCGGCTGCGAGGAGGAAGAGGAAGGGAGAATGACGTGCTGGAAAAACTGACGGGGTTTCCATGTACCAGCGGGAGTGCATTCGCGCACCTGAGACCTCCCCTCACCGACGCAATTCGTCCGCCTCTCGACGGTCGCCGTGACGGTGACCGTGAATCCGCGAAACGTGGAGGTCCGAAGACCCCGCGCGACCGTGCACGTTCTCGATTGGAATTGGAATTGTCCGTCCGGAGCAGAGTTCTCGCCTCCACGCCAGTCCACGCTTTCCTCTCCGTGCCTCGTCCGCGCCGCACGGCGTGAGCTGTATTAGCGATTCAGCGGGCGGCGCAACGCGCGCGGCAGTGACGCGCGTGCTCTCGATGTCTGTCGGCAGTGCTGGTGGTACACGGTCGAGCGGTAGTGCGCCGTTCCTTCACGCGGACGTCGTCCATGTCGTAGCCGTGCCGCGACGATGAGACGATGAGACGAGCGCGTCGTCTCGCCAGTCGGTGTCTCGAACCGCGATAGATCGCACGGTGTCGTAGTGACAGCGGCGAAGGGAGGGCAGATGATATCGGGTGACAAGGGAGTGCGAACACGGTGGATCCGCATGCGCGCGCCGCGACGAGGTTTCGCGAGGGCAGCGAGAGTTCAAGTTGAAAGTACGTTAGCGAGGGAGAGAGGCGGCTTCAGAGAAGGAAGAACCGAAAATTATACAGCGATGTTGACGCGCCGCTGTGCCTTAGAACGCCGATGGACAACCGACTCGTCGTCGTCGTCGTCGTCGTCGTCGTCGTCGTCCTACTCCTCCTCGTCCTCGTGAGGCTGAGAAAATCGAGCTGACGCCTCCCCTCGCCGGAGAACGGAACCTGGCCGCGACGTCGAGGAGCCGAAGCCGGAGCTGGGGGAGGAAGAGGAGGAGGAAGAGGAGCCGCCGGACGTAACCCTCGAGGCACCGGCTCCCACGAATATGAGCATGACTCTCGTCCGGAATTCGTTCAAAGGTAAGTCCCGAATCAATGAATTGCTCGATTCGAAACCCCTTTCAATGTACACAGTGGTGGGAGAAATAATAGGCAGAAAGAAATATCAGTTTTCAAATCCTAAAGGTGAAAAGACGAATTCAGATGATTAAGTTGGATTTGATATTGCCTTTACTCAAAAATATCGATCTTTTACCTTTGTGTACTTTTGTTGGACAATTAAAAAGAATATAGTTCTCCAGAAAAAAAATGCTTTTTCTGCTGTGTTTATCCGTTATTTTTACCATCGCCAGAAGGAAACCGGATGCTGCGACGGATGTCTTTCGACATCTCTTGTCAAATGTAAAATTATTTGTCCTTTTATTTACTGCTATGATTCGTTTATTAAATTAAATCCTGTCCCGCACGTACGAGTCATTATCACGATTGATAAGCACATTATATCCATTTGGGAAGATCCATATCCAGATACTAGGTATTATAGACAGTTATTTTTCATCTCTCTCAACCAAGTTTACTTTAACAAAAACGTCGAAGAGAAATATTTGTAGAGATTTTTAGTTTTCAATATTTACTGAATAAATGAATAAATGAAATGACACCTGAATCTTTAAAACGAGTTACATATTCTTTTTTACCATATATTCTTTTTTACCATAACAACTCTTTAACTCCCCAATTCAACTTCTTATAAAACTGACAATGAGGCCGCGAGTAGGGTGACACGTGATCGAATGTGGAATCTAAAGTGCATCAATCAAGATACACAATAAACTTAAAAACTAATTCGATAAATGTGACATAATGAGAATATTCGGATTTTTGAGACTTCTTACTTGATTATTACCAATCTCAAATCGATCGAAAAGTCTGTAAATCTAAAGTATGCAAGAGTCTAAACGAAGTGCGTCAAGATACCTCGTACAGAATTCGATCTTGGCGTAGGCGGCGACATAACTTCGTCATCTGGTTTTCGACTCGATGAGTCTTGGAAAATTCGCAGAACGCGTGCCGCTGCACGTGCGCGACCTATATCGCCTGCGTGATATAAGGCGGCATTTAATGGACGAGGCAGCATTTGCGATTGACTCCACTGTTGACTGTCCACCGTCTCCTGTTTCGCGAAAATCGATACCGGCCTACCATCGTTCCCAGATAATAACCCCTATAAAGGAGAAATCGTCATTTTATCTCGCGACAAAAAATCGCCCTCGTTTTTTTCAGAAATTGCACACAAAATGACAAAAGCAAGTTAAACAGATAACAGTTTTTAATAAATGAAAATAAAAATTTCATACAATTTTAATGATATAGCCAAACTCTGCGAAAATGTATTTTGAGAAAAAATTAGATTTTTATGTAATCATTCATCGGTAATTTTTGTGCTATGTTAAAGCAATTAAAATGAAATTTTCACTTATCTTAGATTATCTTTGATATTCTTTTCGTTTTTAAAAGGGAAAATAATTTAATCTATTTTTTCAATGTACGTCTACATACAATAACTAATGAAATTAATGAAATTATACTGCTATAAATTTCTTTTAAAAAATTTGTGAATGATGTCATAGATATTTGTTTACTTGTATGTCACATTGAAAAACTGTTTTCAATGTGATTGTTACTGCGTGCTTTTTTTCAAATCGAAATAAATGATTGTTGTGTAGTATATTTAATAATTTTCACGAGTCACTAAAATTATGAATAGACTAAAAAACATATCGTATACGTTTAGTAAGGAAAGTGAGAAGAGAGAAGGCTAAATATAATTATTTCATTAGAGTTTAACAGAAGAAAATTTATTATAATTAAATTTGTTTATTTTAATAGATTAAACTACCGTGTTGCACGAAATGCTTCAAATTGAAATATAGAATTTGATATTATCACACTGATGGTGATGGGCATAATACAGATTTTTTTTTAATTTCTAGATTAACCTATATTTGCGTGTCCAATTTCGTGCCTTCATTCTTTTCGCCTTGTACAAACGCATAGAAGACGCAAGATCCACCTTGGCCGATTTATTCATTAATGAGTCTTACTATTCTCGCGATATACACGTCATCAGTTCTAGACCTTGGTAGGCCCATCACCACTCATCATTCGTAAGTACGATTAGTCGCATACCACTGATTATACAGAAAAAAAGATACTGATGCCATACCATTGAACTATAATGACACTATTAACTATCATATGCTGATATTTATCATTGATATACATATAAAATACAAACAATTTAAAGAATATAAGTAATAAAAAAGAAATTGAGTAAGATAATGATTAGATTTTTAACTGCATTTATCTGCCTTTATTTTTTGCAGACATAATCTTTAATTATGCTTTAATAAAAACCTGAATTAGAATATCCAGTATTTAATTTGTGCCAAACTAATTAATTTTGAATTTTAAATTTTACTTGCAAATATATTACAAGCAAAACTTTCTTAAACTTGAAGAGAAATATATGAATAAAAAACTGATATTATTTCTTGAAAAAATACTCCTCGTACGAAAGCTCTTCTTTTACTCTTTTCTTAAAAGAAATCTGTCATTTCTGTCTCTAGTGATAACTAAACTGCAAATACTGTTAAGTGATTTTCCAAATGGCTTGAGATTTTAACCAAAGGAACTAATATTCTTTACTGCATTTCAATTAGAAAAGTCAATATCGTAATTTTTTATATACATATAGAGTATTATTGCTATTTACTCTATTAAAAGTTCCATCTTGTAACAAAAGTTATATTATGGAATTATGGAATATTTATTATATTATTTCTATATAATTTATAATATTATAACGTTTGTTACATTATACAGTAATATTTTCAAGGAATATGATTTTCACAAAAGAAGAATAAATAAAAAAATAACGGTACATATGGATAATTTATTTACGTGCTCCGTACATTTGGAAAGGTTGTCTGAAAAGGGAGGGAAACGTCGAGACACTTAAAAATTCTACTGCTGCAAGAAAAAAATAAAGAGATTTAGAGAAAACACCTATGCAATACTTTTTAGACGACTCGGATTTCAGCAATTGTGTTGATCTCGATCTCCGAAGAGCGGCTTGAGCCACGTAACCCGAAACTCGCGGAAAGCCAAAAATCAACTCGGCGTGCTTCCCGCGTAGCAAACGCGTCTGATATGGCGCGCGGGCGCGGCGGTGTGACCGGTGATTACACACCGAGTCAGGTAGCGACGAAGTCGTGCCCCGTACGAAAATATTTAACCATTCCTAATATTGGCGCTCGAAAACGCCGGTTCTTATTTTCGTCTCTACGGCTATAATAGCCAAACAAAAGTTTCGCGTGCATACGAAAGTACCGTTGTGTTTCTGTGACTGTGCCTCACGCGGCTAAGTTTAGAGTTTTCCGTGCATTTCTATGTGCTAAAAAAATGTATTCGATACAGTGAAATTTCTCACAGATACTGCAAATATGGCTATGCCTATAAAATTTTTGAAATTGTTTAGTAAAACAGAGATTTAATTAAGAGAGAAACTCTCTTTAGAAAGAAGCAAAAGAATGCGAAGAATAATATGGAGAAACAATGCAAATAGGTAATAAAAATTATTTTTCAAACAAGTTATTCAAGCTCAACAAATTAAAACCGAAGGGAATTAAATTGGACTAGTGAACCAAGCCACGTGTTATTGATAATATCGTATATTAACAACTTATATTTCAAATTTCTTCCATTATTCTTTGTCTGTACACTGAAAATGATCTCATTACGGATCGAAACGTTTGACATTTATATTGATGACATTTATTTAGAAAACAATATGCGCATTTAACAATAACACCTAGCTTATCTAATTCATTAATCCGATTTATTTTTCCTTCGATATTTATTTCTATTAGGTTTCGTATTTCAAAATAAAAGCGCTTGCGATATTTACAAAAATAATTATTAAGAATTAAAACCGTCAAAAGTTGACCGAGTTTTAATTATCGATGCAAATGAAAACAGCTTATTAATTGCCCTGTCATTGTTTCGATTTGATATAGAGATTATTTTCGCATATTTGTAACAATGAAAAATACAGTAAAATTAAAACACGGTATTACAAAGAAACGATTAACGAAGAGATAGCTGTCACAACCTGCGAAAGTAAAGCTATGATCGAACCGATTTCTTTGACATTACTTTCATGGCGCGTCTCTCAAAGAGAGAGAAGGAATTCGATACTGTTTATGCAGCGCGTGCATCCACGTGCATGAGGAAGTGCATTGTTCTCGCGGAAAGATAATGTTCACCGATATTTCAGAGCGGGATGAATGGACCATGCCTGAATATATCTGCATTTTTGCGACCTTTTGTACTCTTTTATCAATATGTATGTTATCAGTATATTGGGGTTCAATTCTTTCTATTTAATGTCACAGAACGAATCATTTTTGTCACGAGGCGCGCGATTTTTACAAAATGAAACGTCCTTTCTTTAAAAAAAACGTGACGTGCAACGCGCGAATTTTCATTGTATACATTTTATTTCTCTTGTGAAAGAGAGAAAACGTGATATTTGTTAATAATTCTTATTTGAAAAATCTAGAAATTGAAACACTGTATCGCTCTTGTTAGCTTCAGAAACAGCATGAGTTTTTTGAGAGACAGTCTATGTAAGATAATACGATTCACGCGACTCCGAACAGATAAAATCATACCAGTTCAATATTATCCGAGCATTTTTCTCACTAATTGAAAAACGCGTCAATATTTCTCTCGCAGATAACGGTTATGTGACGACATTCGTGTTCGTATACAGTATACACAATCAGAGCGAGTAGTGTAAACTGTTTTACCTATTTATCATAATATGCGTCTTGTTTTCTAATAACTCGTTATCATAACTCCGGGTATTACAAAACGTTTGCATCAACACATCATTACTATCGGGATAATAATTTTCAAATTAATGAGAAGATGCTTTCGTAAAAAGAGGCAAATAGAGATGACAAAATACTTCTTATTTAATTTCGTCTAGAGACAACGTTAGAGACAACGCGACAAGACAATAGAATTCTAATTTTAGAAGCTTCTTTGTAAAGACGTATGTACAACGTTGCAAGTTACGAAATGCTCGAGCGAGATGATTCTTCTCAAGGAAAGGGGGGGGGGGAGGAAAAAAACAAGTTCTGTCGTTAAAGGTCGCGAGACGCTCGATGTAGGTACGCGATACGCTCCAGCAAGACACGTGGCTTATTCTCGACCCGCCATCTTGCCTTCTTCTTCTTCATTGATATTATGATAGCGGCTACGCCGGCTCTCGTTTCGGGCATGTTTTCGTTCCTTCGTTCTCCTTGCGCACACAGGACCAGCCTGTATGTCGGCGGTTGCTCAATAATTTTGATTGGTAGGACAGCGCGGATTACCGCGCCGCGCCGCGCCGCGCCGCTCGTTTATGGGAGCGCGTCGAAGTGGTTTTAACGTTCTGGAAGATGGCGGCCGCCCGCGCCCTAGCAGGCTCAATGACCTCTCCGAGAAATCGTTTACTTAGCACCGTGCCAGTCGGCAGCGACGCACACGCGACCCAGGGACCTCGTTCGTCCGCCCGTCCATATCTTCGGCGCCGTGCGAACGCGCCTTTACGGCTTAATCCACGTTGTCGGATGACGTAAGCGCCTATCCTCCCCGGCTCTTTAAGGCCCTGCCCACCGATCGTCTTTTTTATCGGCATTCCGTAGATATGGGCGGTCGCCACAGAAAACCGGTTGCCACACTAGCCAACCACATGGAATTGTTTTCTTTAATTACTTAGAGAATGGCGTTACACGTGCGCGTGTTGCGTTATCGGAAATTTATTAATTATTTATTTTAAGTATGTATATACAATACAAGTGATAAAATAAATAAATGAAACAATCTCTCTCTCTCTCTCTCTCTCTCTCTTTTTAAATATTTGCGTGAGCATATAATTTTAATGATGTCATGTACCACTGGAATGCGTATTTAAACGAGTAACTGGAAGTTTACGCGTAATCGATGGCATCGAACCATAAATGTATCAGCGTTAAAACAAGTAACAGCGGAAATTGCGGTTTCCGACGACGCTAGACGAGCCCGCAAGAAAGTATTTCGATATTTGCATATTGTGCAGGAATGATAACGTAAACGACCACATTATTCAGAGAATCGAATGATTGTTACGCGATAATGCGCGACTTATTCCCGCGATACCGCTGATACGTGGAATTCGTGCTACTTTTAACCCATCGCGCGTTTTGTTCCAGTGTATCGTTATCTTTCGCGGAAAAGACAAAAAATTAGTAAGCTCACAATTATTCAATGACAGAATCATTCAAAATCGATAAGAATTGAGAAAGCTGTTGGCAAAAATAAGAAGCGACAGTAAATACGATACAAATTCTTCCTTATCCCTTTGCATGCAGTCATCAGACAATTTTGTTTGATTAATTCATTAACGATTCGATAATGTATGTAAAAATTAAAAATTATAGCACGTTCTCTATCAAACATAGCCACTTTTTGATCTTAGATTTTATTGTTACGTTTTTCTCGGCTGTACCAGCGAGATTTCAGAGACTTCTGCAACAATCGCGTGTCGCAGACTACCCACTCTTAAGGAATAATTGATGCTGCCGTCTGCGGAGATAATCCCAGGAAATGTCGTCTTGCAAATTCGTCCGCGAGTAGAATGCGCGCGCGCGCGCGTGCATGTGCGTCTTTACGAGATTCGTGAAATTAGGTTACGCGTCACGCGCTCCAATAAAGAAGAAAAAAAAGAAATGTACGATCAATCGGCATTATTGTGACGGTGGATAAATATGACTCAGCAATATTTTTCAGTAGACTAACTGATAATCGTCTTCAAGGTTTTATATCTCTATGGCGTAATATAATATAATGTAATAATGTTAAATGATATTTATTCAATTTGAGTCGTTTTTAACCATTTCTTAGATCGTCGCTGCTTCTACCCACGATATCGTTAATTTTACTAAAGCAATGGAATTACGTAACACGTTTGGTGTCAAAATAATATAATTTCGGCACACATGATATTTAAAAGTAACAAAACATCATTAATTTTTACTTAACTGAAAGAATTGGTTCGTGATTTAAATTTTATCCTTCAATATTTAACAGTGTAGGAAGATTCTACTCTCTCGAGACAATTTATTTCAAATCAACGCGCACACTTTTCACAAAGCTTTACGTTTGTCATCGCATGTAGCTTTATTAATATACATATTGTTGAATTATAACAATATATTATTTAATTTAATTAAATCCTGATGCCGTTTGACGTCGTTACGCAATGCATTGGCAGCAGTGCGCGACGTACATACGTAAAAGGTGGCTCTATTAATCTCGTCCTTTTTGTCACGCGACGCGATTCAACAACGCACGCGTCGCGCATCGCCGCCGCGGCATCGCGTCGCCCGCGCCGTGAGTGCTCTCTCGAGTATCCGAGATTGCACGGTATTGCTCGCAATTTGCTATACGCCGGTTTCCACATTCCGCTGACGTCATTTGTGGCGCGTCTCTTCCTCCCGAGGACAGCTCGCGGGGAAGGCCTCGCCTTCGCGCTCGCTCGCGCGCTAACGCTCGCGGCCAAGTTAACCCTTGCCCTATGCGCGAACATGACGAACGTGCGTTCGAATATTACGTCATAGCTCGCAAAAGTGTTTACCTTCCATAAAGTGTTTGCTTTATTATAGAGGTATCGGCAAAGTACTCGCCGCGATCCTCAAAGTAACGCACTCCTGAATCTTGTAGCTTCGCTATTCTAATTCTCTTCGCGTCATCCATTCTCATTCGAAATTTGAAACAGTCTTTTGCGATTATCGAATTTCCCTCGTGTGAGATTTATATTATCGTTTCTCTTGTATGTACACCATACACCAACACGCGATGCAACGTGGTTAACGCGTACTATGTATTCGGAACAAAGTTTCCATTCCCACAACAAGGGGCACGCCTTGTGATTTTTACGTAAAAAGGAGCACGCAGATGAGAATTGCGAAACGTCGTTTCGGAATGCTCGGTATCGCGTTTCGTTACGCTGGGCGCGCAATTAAAAGCATAAGCGACATAGCTGTACGACGACGGCGAGCTTCATGGATCGCGTACATAGGAAGGCAAGAAAGGTCACGGCTCTGACCCGTTTCGACGTCTCTTATCGGCCTCACGGCGAGCAAAGTTCGTCTTCGTGGAAGCCGTGAGCGTGCTCTCCGGACGCACGCCGTAGAGATACAGCCAACTTCCCGTTTGCCTCGTAGCTTGATTAACGCTTGAAAACGACCGCTGGCATGTTTTTATACTTACGCTTAAAACGCGTTTTTGCCGAACGAGAAGTTTTTGCATCGTCGTATTACTTATTTCTTGGATATCAGTTTAGCTTTTCATTTTTGAAGCTTGAAAGGAATGACGCACGAACTTCAAAACACTAAGATAACTAAAAATCACGAATTTAGTAGATAGGATGCAAGAACATGTATACGTGAATAAATAATCTAATTAGATTTAAAAAGGATCTAAGTAAGATAATTAGATTTAAATTTACGCTAAAGTTTTTCGAATGTTTCATGAATATTACATGTATATGTGTTTGTGTGAAAAACGGAGGACTTTAAATTTAACTCTAAAGGATCGAATAAAATTAATCTGTCTAAAAGAATTGAAAATATATATTGTTAAGTCACAAAGTTACTGAATAATTACGTCCAATCTATAATTATATTAATTCACAACACGAACTAATTGTTATAATCAAATAAATTAAAATGATAAAAAAGTAAAAACCCATTTTTAAGAAGAGTAATAATAAATTATTATTTTTAAAAGTAACGATTATTAATATTAGTAATTATTAAAATACAAAATCATAACATAGTATTATTAAAAAATATTAATAATTTGTAAAAGTATAATCATTAATTTTTCCAAAACTCGAAACAGATGTAGATTCGGTAGTCATTCGATCACAGGACTCCGGTGCAGAAAGTCTAGCTCTTAATTAAACGGTACGCTCAAGATAGGGAAGATTGTCTTGCGTCTGTATTTAGGAGCTCGCGTAATATTACCGAGTGTCGTTTCCGATTTCGCAAAGTTACCGTGTAACTGCATTAATTACGGCAACGCGCAAACTTACGCGCATTGACTTACGACTTGCATTTTCGCAGCAAATGCCACGTGTATCTACCTACGCGAGATTAATATACCATGCCTGGTGTGAGATTCTCACCGCGCACGATCGCGAGCATAGCTACGAGAAATTCTGCGCATTTGCAGACGTTCTGTATATGGTTTGCACATGTACACATACACACACGTACGCCCAACTGCTTCTCCGAATTATCCGAATCTGTCTGGGTATGTATTATGTATTTTTATTAGAATATAAAAATACAATGAAAGATAAATATACAGATATATTTCCATAAAAATGTATTTTATCTTTTTTGAGTAGATAAAAGTGATGATGTAATAAAAAATCAAAAGACCATGAATAAGAATTTGTCATATTTACAATAGTTGAAATCGTCAGTTTTGAGATGATACTGATTTAGGAAGAGTGAGATTAATCCTCATTTAAACTTATATTGGGGAAAGGATAAAAATAAGAAATGTATTATTATTAAGTTAAAATTAAATACTATCATTAACTCATCGTATCATAAGGGCAAGTATATCTTTGATGCTTTTATATAAACAATTAATTTTTTAATATCGAAATTTTGTTATGTTGTAAAATTCAAGAGTAGTGTTCTTATTTGAATATAAAGTATTGAGAAATTATTTAAGCGGAAAAAAAAAATAATATAATAATAAAAATTCTCTCTCTCTCTCCTTCTTCCCTCCCTCTCAGTTTAATCGTTTACATACACGCTACATAAAAGATTTTTAATTCATAGCAATTAAATATTAATTCGTTGTGAATTTAATTCGCGGACGTGGCGGTCAAGTGTACCGCAATCAGCCCGACATCGCGGCATCGGCGTCGGTCGCGGATTAGCACGTACGCGATTCGCGGTGGGAAATCGTATGTCGAGGGGGCATTTTAATCCGGTCTCACCGATCACAATAGATTTACCGGAAAAAGTTAGCAGATTCAAGCGGCACCACTATGTGCCACTTTTTCTCGTGTTTCACGCACGCCCTACGAGCTCACCCTGCATTAGTTTACAGCATTCGCTTCTGTGACACACCTATACACGAGAATAATGCTATTCGCTCGATACGCTTCGTCCCCTTCGTCATGGCTGTCCTTTTATTCCACGTGTGTAACACGTGTGCCACGCAAGTCAGGGCAAGAAGCCAACGATGCGCAGCACACCGGTGGCTGCGAGTAGCAAGAATATTCATTTCTGCCTGTGGTTGCGAAAATTCAATCTTCTTGTTTATATTTTATTGATATACATGGTCTTAATGTTCGGCTGATTACGATTATTGAGATTTGAAAACACGAAAAATTGTAGCCGATGCAATTTCAGTGATTGCACGTGCGGAAAAGCTCTCAATTCTGGTACTGTTAGACGCGTGTGCTATTGTATATACCTTAACCATATCTTCTTTTGTGTATACGAATCGTACGAGAGTGGGTGTGCTGCGAGAAGAGCGAGATCAAGCCATAGGAGTTTTAAGAAATTTTTGTGGATTATATAATGGGACTCTATATATCTGGTAATGTTAATTTTAATTAGTTACAAGATTTGCGATAGAAAACGTTCTGCTGATCTTTATCTTTAAAAGATCTTACAAATCATAAATTAAATAGATTTATAATTGTCTTTATATTATAAAGCATTTCTGTAATATTTTTTGTTAAAGATTATTCAGAAAACATAGATCGCTCTCTTGAAAATACAGCAGCACGCGGATCATTCCTCGAATCGACGGACTGATATATTTTCAATTTCCAGATATTCGTCCCTGCCAGAAATGTTTTTGATTAAATCGGCATTTCGTTTCTTTTCTCTTGAACATTAGAGATCGACGCGTCATCGCCACTCGACCGACGCGTCGGTGGAGATGCAGAGATGCGTTTAGACGCCTTCTCGGCGCGTATATACCTAATAGCGCGGCGTGGCGCGGCGCCGCGAAACATTTGGCAGCGCTCATCGCGTATTTCTTTCCCTTGCATTTTGGCGTTACGCCCTATCTACGCGATTCGATTGTCTCTATCGCGCACGCGTCTCTTTTTCCAGCGGATATATACGCATTCCACACATGCGTGTGCACACCGATGCACGTGCGTCACGCCGGGGATTATGCGACTGACGCGCTGACCCGGCCATTGCGTATTGGCAATTGGCAATTGGCGAAGGTAGTCACGATTAACTCTGCGCATCGCACGTGTAAACCGATACCCGCCGCCAGATACGCGTAGCTGATTGATCGCCGCCAATCTTGCACGTGCGGTCCAACTCGGAATCCCGAATAGCCGGCTTCGTTGTCTCGCCTCGAGCACGCAGCTTCCCAGCCTCGTGGCTGGGACATTAATAATATCTCCATGACAAAGAAGCACGTCGTCTGAATATCATCTACACTCTTACCAATATCTGTGATTAATTAAATGCGCACGTGCATATAATTTTTTAATATGAAATTATTAAACGCCTAATAAAGTCAAAGTTTGAAAGAACAGGAAATCTTTCAACTATTAAATATTTAATTATATATGTTGCTACGCATTTAATTTCTTAGGCACACAATTGATTAAAAATATGAACTTACAACTAATTGTAAGAAACGTGAAATTGTGATTGGGATCTTGATCTTTTCAATAAGATATTTGATCATTAGATATTTAACTCGAGTGAGACGTTTTAAGGCTTACGTATTACGGATTATATTGAATAAATAATTTTTAATGTAATAAAGCCAATTGAATTTTTGGACTAGTTTGGATTTATTACGAATAAAGCTAGATTATCTTTCAATCTCTCTCTGGGTGGTGTCAAAATCTGAAGTCAGCATAATTTCATTCCCGCTGCAATCTCTGATTAAAACTGAATGGAACATGCCATGCGAGATTTTCATCTCGCAACATACAACATTTATTCGCGGTACCCGCATTGCAAAGTGCAAACTGACTAAATCGAGTTTCATCCGGTAATTGACTGATAAAATTCAAATAAGCCCAATTTATAATTTTGAAGATGTGCGAAACGGCATCACTTTATACCAACAGCTTCCGTTGTACGAGTAAACACAGAGATCATTTCATATTTGCTCGTACAACATCCTATGTTTATCGATCGATAACTGTCTTCACCGAAATTATGTTCGTCTTTTTTATCTACGTTATTACAAAATTTGCGTTATCAAACGCACTTCCTTTCGATGAGAAGAATTGAGTGCAACAATAGTACAGCTCTCTTCAAGAGACTGAAAATATCTAGTATAAACTTGAAAAGATCAACTTGGGATTACGTTCCTCAAATTTCGAATAGAAGCGTTCCTCGAGTCTCGATAGGAAATGGCAATTTTCGAAATGAAGAGAGAGAGAGAGAGAGAGAGGGATCGATGACAGAATAATGATTTGAAAACAAGTAATATATCGCATCCGCAGGATGGTGCCGGCACCATCACTTAAATGCATGATTCGATCCGTGTGTTTGGCGCGATGGCGCGCTGCCGAGGCGAAATATAAAAAGCGTGCCACGTGTGCGCGTGTTACAGGCTGTAGCGAGAACGACGCAGGTGTCGTGGCGACGGAGGTGGGCGGAGGTTGCGCGGGTGGAGCGCCAACCGCAGGAGGTGGTGGAAGTGTTGCCGGCGATGGAGGTGGTGGCGGAAGCGGCGGCACGTGCGGGGGGCTGGGTGGTGGCGGCGACTGCGAGGGCGGATCATCCGCGAAGCAGCAGCAGCAGCAGCAGCAGCAGCAGCACCACCACCACCACCACCACCAGCAGCAGCAGCAGCAGCAGCAGCAGCAGCAGGGTGGCGAAAGGTGCCCTCAGTGCGGCATCCCCTGTCGGGACGTCCGTGTCCTGCAGCTTCACCTCGAGGACACGCACAAAACGTCCATCGACAAGCACGATCTCAACGCCCAGTTCTCCCAAGTGGTGAGTGATCGCGATGACCCGTCAAGGACACACGCTGCGCGTACTCCGGGGGTGGGCCCCTTGGTCCGCGCGTCCCGCGCGCTTATCGATTATATCCCCGCAAAAGCGGCAGTCAGCTTTTCGCTGAGAGGCGCCCTTTTTTCCTCCCTCGTCGCACGCGATTTTCGGAAAGGAAGGGGAGGGCACGAGTAGGTAGGATAGGTAGGATACGATCGCGTGTGTCTGATTTTGTTTTTACATTTTTTTTAACAGGTGTTGGGCGTATAAACGCAAAGTTATGAGTGGCAGTGTAAGGTGCGAAATAGTATAACAGTTTACACGAAAGAATAAATAAGTAAACGAAAATTAATTTCTACAGATAGTTGATACAATACGATACTTTATACAACTTATTGCATAACTCAAACAATGTGCAATCGTAAATGAATACAGTTCATTATATGCTTATTAATATTTCATTTTTTTAGAGACAATCGCAACACATTTTTTTCTTTTTTTTTTTTTTAATCGATATTTAATATACACGATTTTGTGCAGTAACGCGAATTGATGATAAAATCTCGTTCTCTGGAATTGCCTGAGTCGTATTATACATATACAATGATTAACGAAATTGATCAAATATACTATGTGCAATTATCTAACTAAACACAATCGACGAAAACAATCTTTTATTATCAATCAATGTAGATTGACATAGAAAAACAAATATAATATTTATAATTTTGCTACATATATCTTTGTTCACGAATTTTAAAACAATTTTGAAAGAAATCTGTAACAATGATACAATTTGATCAGTTTCGCGGTAAATCATTGCATCTCATTTGACTAATTGTTTTCAATAATTTGGCAGTCCTGTAAGGTGTGCAGCAAGACCTTTGCCAACGTCTATCGATTGCAGAGGCACATGATTAGCCATGATGAAAGTGCCGTTTTACGAAAATTTAAATGTCCTCATTGCGAGAAGGCCTTCAAGTTCAAGCATCACCTTAAGGTATCTTATTATTATAAATAAGCTAACAATAGGTAGTTTTATAATACGTAATATTAATTTAATTATTTTCTTTTATATTTTTTGTTTCACGTATGTCACTCTTCCTTTTTATATTATATTATCTTTATCACCGATATAATGATTTAAATACTTTACTCTCAAATTTATCTCTTTTTCTTTGCGTGATACATGAGAGACACACACGTAACAAAAATAGAAAAAAATAGTTTAACTTATAAATATGATTTTCTATATTCCTCGCAGGAACACCTGCGCATTCACAGCGGTGAGAAGCCATTCCAATGCAACAATTGCGGCAAGCGTTTCTCTCATTCTGGATCGTATTCGAGTCACATGACGGCGAAGAAATGCTTGATAATGAATTTGAAAAAGTCGAGGCAGAATACCATAAGCAATGTCGATCGAGGACAGAAAAAGGCGCATCAAGCGTTGTCAGGACAACGTGATGTCGATCTGCTGACAGCCAACAATAATACGTTTCTGCCGATTCTGCCAAAGTTATCACCTTCGGAGTATCCGGAAATACACAGAGAGGGAACAGGTAATTTTATCGCATTTCTTAAAATATACGTCTAGTTATACTTATACATATATGCTCTTTTTCTTTATCTGTGAATTTAATAATTTAGAGATTTGGATTAATGAAAGGGTTTCTGTGTAATATATCGAGATAATGATCAATTTTGTACAGGATATCCCAAATCTTCCGTGACAATCGTTAATAATATATTCTTGAGATTATTTTGATGTGAAAATCTTAATACCAGGGGCTGTAATAAATTCTTAAATAAAAAGTGTTTTTAAAGTTGACGAATCAAATAATCCAATTTGCGTGTTCAAGCATAGCAACAAAAGTAAATACATCAATTTCAAGAATAAGATTGATACAAACTATTATAGCCTATTAAAATTTTTGTCCGGAGCCATTGACTCCAGGTGTCTGCCATTAACACGTACCACAATTTTTAAGCTTGAATTGTTTATTATTTAGGTATTTATGACGTGCCAACTTTGCTGCCTCACATGGGATTCGGAAATTACTTCCTGCAGTCTTCGATAGGTAAGCTGCTGCATCAATTGCATGCTAAGCGATTCGATCACATAACCGAGCAATTTGAGACGCGTCGGGAAGTGATGAGTCCATCGACAGCAGATTCTGAGGGAACGGAGGGCACTGAGGGCAAGGAGTCTCCCGCGCCGGTAGACCCGTTGCAGGGGCTCGATGCGGTCCGACGAATATTAGAGACCGTAAACACCACCGTGACGAAGCAACTGCTTGAAGCGAATGTGCGGAAGTTATCCACGTCTCCGGCCACGATGAAACGAGAATTCGAAGAGGATTACCAGGTATATAATGAGAGATTTAAAAACTGTTTTATTTAATCTGTGGAAAAAGAAAAATTTGCGATAAACTAATTCATTACTATTGAAACGATAAATAGTGTAAAATTTTAAAAGTTAAATAATGAAGAATAACATACATAAATTTATTAAATTTAATAATAACCTTCAAGTTAGTTCACAAATTACAACATGTTTATTAAAGAAATCCTTAAATGAAATAACGAATAAAAATGTATCGATTGAAGGCAGATGACTAAATTCTTTTACATCGCGTGAGATACACATTCCTGTTTCTAAATTGAAGTCCTGTTTATAGGATCAAGATAGCGAAATGTCTAGTGAAATGACACACTATCCGGACTGGAGCACAACGGATGGGCAATACGACTCGCAAAGCGAAGGTTTAGCCGCAAAGCTCGAGAATGTCAATCAACCGACATCGAGATCAGCCAAGAAAAGAGCGGAGGAAAGTTCTGAGGTGGATTCGGAAGATGAAGATGAAGGCAACCAGCCTCACAATGACAACGGATCGAGAAGGGTCAGAGCTAGATCGCTCATAGACGATGAACAACTTGCTGTTCTAAAAGGTTATTATGCCATCAATCCGCGACCTAAAAAGGAGGAAATCGTCATGATCGCCAATTATATCAATTTTCCCACTCGAGTCGTACAGGTAAGCGAAATAAAGACAGATTGAATTGTTTGTCTACATTAACAAAAATTAAATTAACTGTTATACTCGTTAATACAATTAATATTTTATAGACTTATGGTAATTATTAATTACGTATTATACGATCATTTTATAGGTTTGGTTTCAAAATTCTCGTGCCAGAGATCGAAGAGAATCAAAAATCCCACCAGCTCTAGTACCTTTAGTACTTCCGGAAAATTCGACTATTATCGAACAACCCTTGGATTTGTCGAAGAAAGAAACGCTTGTTATTTCGGCGACCAAAGAAAGTGATACATCGAGTAGAAATACTTCATCTCCATGCGAACAAAAAGATGATATGGCAGTTTCAATTAATGCTGTCGACAATGATGACCTCGAGGATTCGCCTTTGGTCATAGACGAAGAGACAGCTCCTGATCCGATTGAAACTAAGCGTATACCTTCCAGTGGAGAGGTAATCACAAAGGTAATAATAAAAAGTAAGATTATTAAAAGTAAAATTGAATAACATTTTATAAACAATTGTATAATTCGCATATTATCTCTTTTAGAATCAAAGTCAAACAAACGCAAAGGGCGAGAGCGAAACTGCACCACAATCAGAAATAACTCCTACAGCAACAGAGAACGAGCAAGGTCTTTATTTCTGTGATCAGTGTGAGAAAACATTTTCCAAACACAGTTCCCTCACGAGACACAAGTATGAACATTCCGGTAAGTATTGTTACCATAATCTTACTGTACGAGTTTTTGTAATTTTATGCAACGAGTGCCAAGTCCGAAATTTAAGATGAAATAATAGTAAAATTAAACTTGTTATATGCAATGTAATATAAGATAGCCAACAATACGAATAAAAAAAGCGTTATAAGATTCAGAGTTTATTCTCCAGTAGTTAAAAAATTATGAAAATCTTGTTTCGATTAAGTCTTCAATATTAATTACATAAATAGGATTAAAGCTAAAAAAATAACAGTAAATGAGATAACAATAAATTAATATTATCACAGAACTGATATAAGAATTTAAAATAAATTTTTTTTTAATATAACGCCTTTTTTGCTTGTATTGTTAACCATCAAATCTTCTTATATTGCATAAGACAGAATTCTTTATTACTGAAATATATGAGTGTTTTTTTTTAAGACTTCTTTTCTTAGCCAATATAAAGTATTCTAGTAATATTGCAGCATATTGTAACGTTCCAGTCATATTGCAAGAATTTTGCTGAAACATTTTGGGTTGGTTGTTTCAGTTTAAATTGTATCCGAACAATTGTATCCTGATTAACATTCACTGAAAAACGTATATAAAATTAAAAAGAATAAGTTTTATCAACAACTACTTATTGGAAACTTATAAATTAACAACTGATATTTCTATCTTTTTTTTATCTAATAATTATGTTGTCAAGAATATAGTGTGAAATTTCGATTTAGACTATCCTAAAGAAAATTTATTGCAAACGAACATAAATAAAACGGAGATTAGTAAATGATAAATGTTTCAGGGCAAAGGCCCTACAAATGTGTGGAGTGTCCAAGAGCGTTCAAGCACAAGCATCATCTGACTGAACACAAGCGGTTGCACAGCGGCGAAAAGCCCTTCCAGTGCTCCAAGTGCCTCAAGCGCTTCTCTCACTCCGGCTCCTATAGCCAACACATGAATCATCGTTATTCTTATTGCAAACCCTACAGAGAATAGGAGTACTCCGTCTGCTCATCTGAGATTCGCTCGCTTACATAGATTAAACCTTTCTTCTATAGACTTATATAGATAGACTGTGCGCTTCCGTTCGAGGCAAGAAATCAGAATTAGTAGAAGAGGACAACAGAGAGAGTCAGATGCTTTCCTTGACCGATTGTGTAGTTGGTGGGGAGAAGGAAAGAAGGGAAGCAATCACTTTCTTTGCTCTTAGAAAGAGATGTGCATTATCCTTTTTCTCTCCAACTCTTCTTTTTATGGATTACCATTTACTTAACTTCTTTACTCACAATCTTTAATTTTCCACTCAACTTCATGTAAAATCAACATACATGAAGTAAAAATTAGGATCGTTCATGAAATCCGCCGACGAATTAACTGTTCGAACACAAACAGTCACGTCCCACTTTTATTTTATTTTTTTATCCCTTCTCGGAACATTGTATGACAGAGAGATCAAGTGACTACGTATATATCTCTCTGTCTTTCAATGTTGTCAGCTATTGTATAAGAATGCACAGTCTCCTAGATAACGAAATCTCTTAAATATATATTATGCAAAGTGTCTGCTATAAATTTTGTCAGTAGAATGCCAACAGAAACAGAGCAAAATCTTCGATCTCTCTCTTCATAATTCTGTTTTCTTTAATTATCCATTCCCCTCTCTATCTTTTTTTTTCCTTTCAATCTCTCCCCTCCACCATTTCTCCTTGTAAAAAGTTTCTCTCTTCCTTTTAATTATTTATTTCCTTCATTTTAATCCACAATGGGTGATGATCGAAGTCAACTTTATTCTTCATCTCTATTCTTGTTCTTTTATCTCCATTTGCTGCAGTATGCTGCGCGAATCTGCTAGCAAACTGCAGCAGACAAGATAACGCATTTTACTTACATTTTGTTTATTGGATATATTCCATTAAAATTACAAAATGACAGATTTTGCTCGGTATCCGTTATCAGATTATTTCGATAAGTTCTACTGGCAGAATGCGAGCTTAAGTGCGCGCTAGTATGTCGCGCTGCTCGAATTGCAAATTGCTAGTATGTTACTGACAGTTTGTTTAGTGATCTATATAAGACTATGCTTTCTTCTTACATGTAGAATTTTTCTCTTTCATGTATTAGTTTGTTCTTTAATCCCTTTTCGTAAGAAAACGCTAGAACGCCTTTATACCCTCTTCTCGCGGTATAAACTTTAAGGGACGCCGCGACGTTTCGTGAAGCTATAATATAATGTATATTTAAGATGCGTAACATCACATTATAAAGCCATGGCGTTATTGCTCGTCGGTTCGTACTTTAAAAAAAGAAGAAGAGTATGAAAACAGTTTAGGCGATACAATGCGGAAAAGTTAAATGTCAAAATGAACGTTAGATCTCGCAATGGAGATGTATCGTTTCATCTTGTATCGTTTGAACTGGCTTTAGAGAGTTTACTAATTTTATTTTAGAACTTGACTTGAGAAAAAAAAGTGAAAACCGGTGAATACAAACGAAAATGAAAATTACTCGCGGCAAGCGCGTCGACAAATAAGCCAAACGTATGTAACGGTACCAAAAAGCATAATGCAATAATCTATTATATATATAATATAATATACATAATATTTTAGTATTTTTATTAACAAAATATTATATATACCATGACAATAATAAGGAAACTAATTAATGTACAAATTTGTTAGCTACGTCCGTATGAGGAGCGCGATATCCATTCGCAAAAAGAAATATATGAGCTATATTTGACGATTGAAATGATGGAAAGAAATATTCTCAAACAATTAATCTCCGCGAAGCGATGTGTCGCGTATCTTGACAAATAATTTCGAAAACTCAGGTTTCAATGACAATTTGAATATAAATTGAATAAGAATGGAGATCGCGCATAGTATATGAATACTCGTTTTACACGAGTAAAGATGGATATATTGAGTTTACCGAATCAAATATGTCTGGGGTACAGCTGTTAATTGAGCTTAACATTAAGGAATTTTGTCGATTGTAAAGACGGAGATTAGAATCTCATGTTCCACTTCCTTACAATGAATAACTTTATTCGAAGAAAACAGCCTATATTATTATATTATTATTCTACATTATTATATGTATAGAACAAAGGAAAAGGAAAGAGAGAGAGAGAGAGAGAGAGAGAGAGAGAGAGCGAAATGAGCGAGTTTGGAGCGGATTTAAGGGCCATGATCGGGTCGGTGATCGATGTCATGCGAGAACTTCTTTTTTTTTTTTTGCTATTGTACTTACAAGGTGGCAAGTCGATGACGCGTTATTCCTACAACGTGATTATTGTTCGAGACGATGAGAAATACGTAGTACGTCGTGAAATGCATTACACATTCCGCGAGGATCCGTTTCTCAGGGCCTCCTCATTTTTTATTTATCACTTTTTTTTCTTCCTCTTGCAACGAATAGCACTGCGTGGCACCTTTCATCAGAACCCTGACCTCGCTCTTGCCGGATAGCAGAAGCAATCTCTTGAAACGCGCGGAGATTAGTAGTTTGGAAAGTAGATTTCGATGTAAAACGAATAATACAGAAATTCGAAAGAACGTATCCAAAAGACGTCGAAGGGATGCCCGAAGCGTTCGGCCGTCCTTGCGCCTTTTGTACGTTCGCGTTGTGGAAAGGTGCGGCGCGAAGAAACACGAAACGTGCACCGAAACCTCGCAATAATCTCTTCACCGAAATCCGAGGCCCGAAAATAACCGTAACACCTAAGTATGATATTAAATGCTTCCAATATTGTACTATTAAAATTATTATATTACGACGTTTATATGATTTTATTCGTTCGAACGCGTAGAGAGATAAGGACGTATATTATATATATATATACTCTACAGATTGATAATACTCGAGAATGTATTTTATAACAGTTTATGCGTCTTTTTATTTACACGAGTACTACAAGTGATAAGTGATATTGTTATTGATAAAAAAAAGAAGAAAATAACGGAAAGAAAGATGAGATACAGATATTACCGTATTATTGAAATTTTGTGCCAGTGTGTGTGTATGTGTGTATGTGTATGTGTGAGAGTATATGTGTGCGTGTGTGTGCGGCATACGGCAAACCGGTACGTCACGGTTGTACTTCCTCGACGTTTCGTGCGTGTAGAAGCTTCGGTTATCCGCGATAGGCATCGTGTTTACCACTACCACTATGCGAAAGAAAAAAAAGGAAAGAAAGGTAAAAATATGTGCAGATATAATGCTTATAATACTCATTTATTATAGTGTTAACGATTAAGAAATATATTTTTATATAATTATAATGTAATATTATATACGCGAACACACGCGTGACATAGTACACTAATCGATCGAGCAGCGGATGATTCCGACTGTAACGGATCTCTTCCTTATATCTGATACAAGCGCGTAGAAATGTCGTAATTTCTTCTTATCGATGCGAACCGTTTCCACTCATTTTTATAATCTGCAATCCGCAACAAGTGATTCTCGATCGCATTTCATTTACATAATTACAAGCGACAAGTCGTTCCTAACTGTATCCACTAACTCAATAGTAATTCGGCGCATTCTTTCCACTTTTGTTTCTCGATCTTTTCCTATCTTTCTTTTTTTTTATTTTTGCATTGTAAGCTTTATTACTTTCTTCAGAGAGAAAGAAAAAGAGAGAGTTTCTTGCCTGTAATGTTTACGTCTTGTTTCTCTTAGATTTTAGAAGCATTTGATAAATGTTCAAATCATTCTATGTGCACCAAAAATTTAAGGTGATATAATTTCAATGAGTTTTGAACTCAACGAAACTGTGTCGCTTCCTTAATTAATATCTTCATTTCTTTAAATAAACTTTCACGACCAACAACGGGTTAGGACATCAGGATGAAGAAAGGCAGAAAACTTACGAAGACAATATTATATACGTATAGATAATATATATATATATAAAGTATATATTATATATTTCCTCTGATTCGGGAGCTTTTGCGACCCGCTTGCCTCAATATATGTACGTACTACTAAATAACGAAAAGAAAAAAAGTTAAAGTGTAATGTAAATCGCGCCAGCTTTTGTGCATCGACATTATCTCCCAATAACGAAGAATAACGAGATAAAAAAAAAAGACAACAGCGAAGATAATAACTAAAGACAGAAATAATAAGCGGGGAAAGGAAAAGATAAGAGCGATGAAAATTGTTATGATTGTTGAAGCAACGATTTAATAAGCACCATACGATGCCTTCCGTGAACGACCGAGCTTGCCTAGTTGCCAAGATAAACGAAAAATTACATAAATGTTAGCGCGACATTGTTGTCGAGAGCCGAGTCATCTTCACGATCCTCCTTGATTGAATTACACGTGCCATCCTCGGTTATTCTCGTTCTTTAAATCAGTAATCGCAGTGGATAAAATTCGTGATAAATATAATAAAAGACAGAGGGAAAAATACCCATTCTCCAAGCCCTCTCTTCCTATTCTCTGCGAAGCAGATTGTTGTATCATGCAAGGAGTATCGCGAAGCGCACGGATTTTCAGACTTATTGTACTCAATGAATACTATGGTCACGCCATTGAGCTTTTCATTGACTTATTATATTATATGAATACCAAAAATGTGAATTGTATATATACTATATATATATATATGAATACTCGAAAACAAAAAATACCACAGACAATAATGTACCGTTTCTTTTTAGAGATTAGAGGGCGTAAGCGCATACTATACCATAGTATATATAAATATATTATATAAATATTGTAGACGTAAAAAGATAAATTTACTATATAAATTGGCGTATATATATATATTATATACACAATTGTGTATATACTATATATTAGATATATATATACATACAATTACATTTAATTGACAGGAGTAGCGATGTGGATATTATTGTAATAAGACGAAGTGTGAACGTACTCGAACGAGAGAAAGAGGCGAGAAAGGGACAAGATGAAGGCTTTTTTTCGACGATGTAGTGCCCGTTGCGCAAGATCCGAGCGATGTAATTTTATAATTAATTCGTAATGTAAATCTTTTTTAAAACGTGCCACGCAAAATTCCATAGAACTTAACTCCATTTATCTGGAAAACCAGTTTATTTATTTGAAACGTCGTATCAAAGATTTCTCATAGTTTTCCTTATTCTTTTATAGATCGGAATAGTTGTAAATTACTATCGAACTACGTAACTAGAATTATTTACATTTAATGTTTTATACCAATTTAATACCTGGTGAGAATTTAAATTTGTGCCAATGATAAAAAAGAAAATTATACAACGATATAAAAAATAATTACTGATAGGATATATACATATATTATTCTCAAAGATGATTTTGAGAAAGTTTAGCTTTATATTTTTTTGTAATAAATCAAATTAATATATTTAATGTTTTATTTTTTAATTCAAAACAGAATAAACAGCGCAAAATTGAATCAAGAATTTAACAGAAATATTTATATGCATGTAAAGTTTTTATCTTTTTTTTTTCATACATTACACTATAATTTTTTACGAAACTTAATGCGAAGTAAAAAATTATTCTGTACTTTTGTAAAATATAATAAAAGTAAAATTTATTTATTTTAATTTGTTATTTATATTAATTATAAAAAATTTATCTTCTGAAAAAAGTAATAACTCGCAAATTTCTAGTTATGATTCTGATTATTCATGCATACAATAATTTTGTAGTAAAAATATTTCATTCTTCTTGACATTAATTCAAGATGATCCGACATGGGAGGAAGGACAGAAAGATGATTGAAGCGAGAAATCTTTCATTATTTTCATGAATATCGAATTCCGAATAAATATCTTTATTGTTCCTTATAAGAGAGACTAAAGTTACTTGTATTAATCTAATGAAAGACGATCCTAATTTGATCGTCGGCAATGGGCATTCGAGATAGATATGTAGTAATACAGAAATTAATATAAATAAATAAATTAAATTAATATAAATAAATTAATATGTATCGACACGGGGAAATTCTTGCGCTGCGCTCACTATGTTGTTAATTTACGCGGCACTAACAATTCAACGGGCCGAAACCGCCGTAAGGCCCATGGGACGACGGTAGGGAAAGAGAGGAAATAAAGAAAAATAATTGTATTGTGACACGAAGTTCCATCCATAATAAATAAATGAAAATATTATACAGTTAGGCCGACTTTTCCGCCAGTTCGTGCCTTTATTCTGCAGGGAGAAAGAGAGAGCGAGAGAGAATGCAGTTTTGAAATCCGATAATCTAATAATAATGTGCTACGATGTAATCGCGCGATAATAAAAGGAAGCGAGAAAGAGAGAGAAAGTGAGTGAGAGTGAGAGAAAGATAGAGAGAGAGAGAAAGCGCGAAAGAGTAAACTAGCCAGTTTAAAGAATAAAGATAAGAAAAGTAAAATGATAGGTAAACGGGAAAACGAGGAAACAGTGAGAGAGAACCGAGAAGCATGGAAACCGATGCGCAGGAAGAACGATTGAGAACAAAACTGCTTACTATAAACGAAAGAAAGAACATAAAGACACCGGATTATTGCATAATATATATTTTCGCAGAACGCCGCGATACCCGTATTCTTTCGATTAAAAAAGAACGTAATAAAAAAGCGGGAAAACTGATAAACGGGAAAAAATGAAAGACGTGCGCGCAAGTCGCACGTGTTTAGCGACACGTGCGAACGAGAGAGCAAAAACAAAAGGAAAGAGAGAAATAGAGCGAGGGAGAGAGAGAGTGTGTGAAGTGGAGAGAAAACTATAGCAATTGTTGAACATTCGTTAAATTGTCCTCGTTTCACGATGTAATAAAGGCTATTTTACTTTGACGCCCCGCTGTGTTTCTTGTGTGATAACCCTGGGAGGGAAATTCGGGATGCGCAATCCATATACCTTTCACAAAATTGACTCAAGTTCGAGGCAAAGCAAATAACATAATAAATAACATATTTTACATTTGTTTGACGACGTGTCGTGAAAATAAAAGCGAAAAAACTTAGAGCCCGTAATAAAACAAAACATACTTTTATTCTTATTAATATCACATTTACATCTTCCCTGAGGATTAACGCTTTGTGACCCGATGTCAAGCACAGTTTGAGTAATTATATCTAAAGTAGTAGTAAAAAATTTGCAGAGTGATCCCACTTCCATATATAAGAAACGTAGTCTTTACGAGAGTAGAATTAATCCCAAACAATTTTTTCTAGTTATAAAAAAAATGAATTAACAAACTTAAAGATGAGAGAATCCTTAAGTTTAAACCTTCAAAAAAGGTAGCAACGTGCTAACGCTGAATTTTCCGATCTTAGTATCTCTTTGTACATTTCATCATAAATTAAACATACAAACTTATAATTTGTTTGTAAAAATAACAGGCTCGGATCGCACCGTGTTAACGTTTAACAATAACAATTTATGACTAACATTACATCGCTAGTTTTAGACATTGAATATCGGCTGCATCACCCTTGTATCTATTCAGCTGCCGCAATAAGTGTAATTTGGGTTGCTTACAGTGTGTCGTATGCAGTTCGTACGATGTACACATATTCAATAAGATCGGCTCTTGCAGACTCTTCAATGGATTTCTCGTGACGACGCTCTCGAATAACCATACAGCTGCTTTCAGCTGGCCGGTGTACAACAAACACACCGCCATGTTATTAATCAACATTACGTTGGATGAATCCATCGCTGATGCGGCGTGGAAGCAGTTGTAGGCCTCTTGAAAGGCGTTCTGCGCGACCGCCATTAGACCGCTATCTACTAGCTCCCTAACGCTTGCCTTTTCTTCCTTATTAACGCGAACGAGAAACTTCTCCGCCGCTGTAACGTCGCCGAGAAACAAATGTACCCTTCCTACGGCCGATCTTAAGATACCTATCTGCTCCGCGGTCCAATCGGGCAGCTTGCACAGATCTTCCAGTATCTCTATCGCGAGAATGTAGTTTCTCATGCCAATGGCGCAGTTGACGATGGAAACCAGGATTCTAGATTTCCTGGCGGTCCACAGTTTCACAGCATCCTGCTGATCGGATTCGCTGATCCTAGCATGCGTCCCCTCGCCGCTGAGACCAGCTTGAAAATTAGCTATAATCTGATTGACAGTCGCCAATATGTTATATAAATTTTCTAACGTTTGTTTCGGTTTGCCGTAATAAGATGGGATTTCCGCCAGCAATAATCGGAATGCAAACGACGCCATGGAGCCCGGTCTGGTGCCATACAATTCCGGGTAGAAAATGAAGTACATGTCAGGCTTGTCGAGATTTCCAAATGGCTTTGACTCATTTTCCAGAACGTCCACTTGCCGCAATTTGGCCAGCAGTGACAGTCTTGTGTACCAGAGCTGCAGCGAATGGGGCGTGTGCTTGCTGGGCTGATTAATTTTGCCATAGCCCTGGGCGTAGATAGCCAGCAGTCTGCCGGACAGATTGATCGCTGCCCGCCAGCAGCCAGCCTGTATCAGATTCCTCAGACCGCGCTCATCCTGCGTCACGTCGGACGCCGTGAGCACGTTCCGGTGGATATTCTCGTCCTCGCCCAGGAAGTGAATGGAGGCGTTCTTGATCAGGTCGGGCATGTCACCCTGCACCGCTACGCCGGGCATAGTGAGATTCTCACGATCCAGGTGGCTTGCACCAGTCGCAGTGGTCGCGATGGATCGTAATATCTTTCGCGTATGCTCCGACGGTATCCATGCGTCCCTGTAGGCATCGTTCAACGCGCTGTGCTCGACCCGATCGACTTCGACCGCGGTCGCCAACAGCGAGGCTGTGGATGTACATAGGGAATCCGCGTCGAAGGCGCTCGTCGACCCACCGTCGGACAGGGGATCATAGCCAGAGGCCGCGTGCACGTCGAACAAACCAGGCTTCTGAAATGCGACGATTTCATCCAAGATCGTGGGTGGCGCGCTGTTCAGATAACGGCTGACGTCCACGTTGCCCTCCGAGTCTCCGTCTTTCAATTTGCTAGCGTTCGTTTCTGCCATCTCTCTCTCTTACGATTAGATTCGCTTATTTCGAGTATCGGATATATACATTTGCTACCTAGAGCGAGAGAATATAAATTAACCATTTTTCAACGATTATTGTTATTGCATAGGAAGATGTTAACTTGAGATTTTACTTTTTCTTTATTTATAGATGCTTGCGATTCCTCTCTTTCCTCAAAGTCTTATTTTAGTTTTTGTAGTGGATTTTTGTACCGGATGATACCTCGCAACATCACGGCTAAATTGTCAAAACTTTTTTAATGCTAATCATCGACAACAAAAGATTCGCCAATTTTTTGGAGGTTATCTCCTCCAGATCCTTGCGCTATCTGTCAAACTCGGCGAATCATTAAGTTCCATTTACACGATTATCAAACTTTAAAGCAATTTTCAATCAAATAAATTAAGTCTTTATTTATTAAAGAATACGTATTCACATATGCTGCGTTCAGTTTCTCCCGCTGGAAATTGATCATTTATGTCACTGTAGATTTTCAATCCTACGGGAGAAACAGGACGCAGCCAGAGAGAAGCCTGAGAGATGACGTGGCCCGATTTTAGGTGATCCCGTGATCCTCAAAAATGCGATACGTCCTCTGCGGAAGTCGAAAACATGCATATGAATTATGTAGCTAATCCACATTTGGGCCGAAGGGTAACGCAATTCTGGTGTTCCACGCTATATGTCAATAAGAGCGAAGAAAACAGTAATAGCGCCCGCGTAGTAAATTAATTTTGTTTTTACAGTATTTCTGCTGATCACACTCACTTGCTGAATGCGCGTATAATTAGTTTTATGACAAATCTAAATATTAGCAAAAAACGGTGAAATATTTATAACATAATTCTTATTTTTAAAACATCTGTTTAATTTTATTTGGTTGCCAATTTTAAATTTTTTATCTAAAAGATTAAGAATATATTAAAGTAGGTAAAGTTATTAGATAACGAAAAGAATTTAATTAAAACGCGTTTATATCTTTGAAAATCCTTAGAGCGGCCACAAATAATGCACCGGCTCTACCTATAATTGTTTCAGTTTACAAAATTTTACTAAATAAATATATATTCAGGGAAAAAATATTAATGCTTATAATAATAAATTTACATTGCACTTGTTTGTGGAAAAAGGTGATGGTGTTCTTTATTTTTCTCAAAGAAATATAGCCACCGTAGCTATTATGATTTCTGGATGTTCCGCGAATTTTATTAATAATTGTTAATAAATAGTTATGGAGATTGAACACGGCCATGCCAGACGCAGCAAGTGTATATCTAAAGACTGTTCGACATCAGTCACAAACAGCCAATGAATGTCGAGCTTCTTGTAATAGGCGGTAAATGACAGGCATGGCGAGCGAGGTTATGTTAGGTTGCGGCATTTAAAATCATTTGAAAGCTGAAAATCTTTTTGTGCTAGGCGCACGAATGATCGCAAGGAAGCTGTAATCCTCAACGAAGCCCGAGCGGTGATGAGCAACGTTTTCCTGCGCGAGGAAGCTTGAAGTACGTCGTCGTCCGGAACCTGGCGTAGATTTGAAGGTTACGCGGCGCGCGAAGGTGAAGGCGAAGGTTAACCGGCTTCGGCGAGCACGATTCCAGTAAGTAAAGTGTAGTGCCCGCAGTACAACAATAGATTGATACCAGATTTACTCAGATATCACAAGATCTGTGTCTGCATTAAGTCATGTTTTACACAAGTCTCCTAATATAATGATTACGTTCGAATCTGACAGCAGTTTGACAGAAACTGAACAAAATATTTCATTTAAATAGAATACATCTTTTAATTCTGTTATATTTCTGCTGGCATTCCATCGATAAAATTTGCAACAGGTACTTTCAAACTCTGTTCTCAACAGGGATGATCGAGACGGACAAGAAGGGCTGCCGTCAGCTGTTGATGCAGCGGATGACTTTGGCCATCATCGCGAGCGTAGCGTGGCAATTATTTTTCATCTGTTGCATAGTCTTGATCGCGAATCTGAGCATGGACTATGCACGCTGGATCGAAGAAACTTGGACCACTGTAATGTCGCCACGAATGTGGGCTTATTTCACTGTCCTCGCCATGGTGATTGTCCTGCATGGTTTCATTTGCAGCAAGATTTATCTGCACCCGCCGCCATACTACAAAAACAGATTCCTCAAGCTGTGTATGATTTTCACGATTCAAAGCTTGCTTCTGCGAGCGTTATATGTTGTTATCGGTGGTGTCTTGGTCTGGTTACACTTGTTGAAGAGAGGAAGCTATAGCTCCACTGCAGATTGCAGCGTAAAATATGGAACATGCCTGATGGAAGAATACTATTTCCTGCTCTTCAGCGGCTTATGGAGCGGATTATACTTCTCATTCAAGACTGACGCGTTTGCCATGAAATATTTCCGATTTCCTATTATAGCGCAATCCAAATTCTTTCAACTGAAACGAAGAATTTACAATATGTTTCCAACACTGATGATATCCTCCATGTGGTCAACTTTGTATTACATGGCTGTTTATTATTTTATAGGGTCGTATTGCCGTGAAGTATTTTTGTCTATGATTTCCATGCAAATGGAGGTCAAACCTTTGGACACTGTGTTTAGACTATTAAATCTGTCACTGATATTGCAAGTATGGCTTCATCAATTTATATTTATATTGATTATCAGCAATACGTACACGTTATTTGAAATACATCTAACCGAATGGACGCCGTTTAAATTTGGCTCGAGCGGTGCATACACGCCTGATAGTTCTGAAATGACTCTTATTGATGCACTAACAATGGACAAGATACCGATAATGCAGCACTTGGGTTATTTGGATCTGATCACCTTAGCTCAAAAAGAGAGAACGAGAAGAGGTATATTGTTTACGCTCAGTCAGCCAGGTGGTCATCCGTACAATTGGAACTGTGTAGTGCAAACGTGTATAGATCTTCTCAAGAAGTTCTCATCGGATCTCAACGCGATAATTGCAAAATCTCCAGAACAATCATTCTGTACGTTGACAGCAAGAGTACCTCCAGTTCAGCAAAGCAAATATATGTATCACATGCGGAAATTAGTACCAGATGTAGCACCAACGTTAATAGTGGAAACAGCGGCAACGGAAGCTCCTTACAGTGGTTCATTTATTCAAAAGTTTGTTAAGCAGAAAAAAGAAGCTATTGTAGCATATTTGTTTTCTAAGCCACTTATTAATTACATTTTTGGCGAACAAGATGACAATAAAATTCGTTATGCTTTACACAATGGGAAAGTGGTGATTTGGGCAGCCGAAGCTATTTCATCTTTAGCCGTCTTTTCGCTGAGTGAAGATTCTTATGGTATTGTACAAAAAGATGTGCCAACCATCATCAATACTTTATTATCCGTGAAGCAGGCTCTGGACAAACTTCAAAAGTCAGCTGTGTTAGCAAGGAAAATGCAGACAGATGATAAATTTATTAGGGAGATTTTTACGTCTTTACGAAGTGCGATCAAATGTAGTCTATATAGAATTGTTACAAACTTCGAACCATATATCAATGACTTGTCTCTTGAACTTCCGACGATAGAACGATTGCAGGGCTTTCTTAATTACAAGGAATAGTTTGTAAGTATCGATATTATTACAAAGAATACTTATGTGAGCAATCAAATTTTAAATCTGCCAAGAAATACTGCATTTTGTCTATTGCAATTCAACGATTACGTTTTCCATTGATTATATTTATGTATGAAACATAAGTGTTCTATTTATTACACTTCATTATATATGGAAAAAAATAAAATTTTTATATCAAAAAAAGATGTTTGTATTAAAATAATATTAAAATATTTAAGTTTGTTAACATAGTTATGTACAAATATACAAATACAGTAGTAGAAATATATTTTTCTTATTAATTTTTTTTCAATATTTATAAAATTATATTATATTATAAAATTATAAAATATTAGTGTAAGAGATATATACAAATATATTTTTCCAAGAAAATTGAGAATTCTATTGCTAATGATTTTTTAAATGAATGGTACGTATAAATTTTGAAGAGCAATTTTGAAAAAATATAAAAACATTTAGATTTCCACTTGTGGTGACTTTTTAATTGTTAAATATTTACACGATACAAAAATAATTCGTCTATTTTACATTTTCTTAAAACTTTGTACAACACTTAGATTATAAAATAATTTCTCTTGTAACGTAAGCCAATTTTTCATTTGTACCTTTTGAATTTCATCTCGCAAGTAATCTCGTAACGTAGCGTTCTCCGAGATCGTTGTACCATGCCATTTTAAGAACACCGCTAAATACGCTTGTGATAATTCGAAATCTGTCTGTTGTTTCATCATATAATAAAGCATCTTCATAAACTGCAGTAATGACAATTCGGCGGAACTCTCGTCCAAAGACAATGATTGAATTTCGAAATCGATATTACTAGGACCCAATGCCTTCAATTTCTCTATCACATTCGAAAAATTATTATCGGTAACTGATTGCAAACTCTTGTTGAACGAAGTAAGATTTTGTAAGTCCGGATGAACACTAACAGTTTCGGTGTTTTCATTAGTTTTAACATCCGAAAGATCGAAACGCAGTTGCAACGATGGAATCGTAGGCAAAAAGAACGGTGCAGTTTCTGGAACTTTAAGCGGTTGCTTCGGCTTATTTCTCCTTTTAATTATATCTATATCGAGTAAATTCTGCCATCTAGACTGAGCTAAGGCGGACATGGTTATAAGATCACTATCGAGCTGATCAGGAGATATGTAATCTGGCTCTTCAACGACGACATTGTCTTCATCAATTTTCTCGCCTTCTACGGAAGATCCAGGAAGTCCTACTTCGGGTATCACATCCTCTTTACTAATGGCCTTTAGTGACACATGTGAATACAGCATACGATTCGACCACAAGAAGATCCCTACATTACGTACATGCATGGTCGCAAGAAATTCTGCCGTCGGAGAAAAACTTAAAGATATACAAGCTTCGGGAACCTGCAAGTGCATAAGATGTTAATACATTATTTTCTATCGTATTTTTTTCCAGTCTGAATAATATTTAGAAGAGAAATGATAAAGTGTAAAGTAAATAGTAATTTGTTTCGAAAATCTTTTTATTACTTATCTATTTACTTGTATGATTCTGGTATTTACCTGAAAAATATCTATTAAGTGTGATGATGGTATGTCCCAAGTACGGATTGTGCAGTCCATAGATGCTGTGATTAACCATCTCGAGTCAGGATTGAAACATGCATCTGTTATTCGTCCCTCATGCCCTTGAAAATGTCGAACTATCTTCCTTGTATCCAGATCCATTAACATAATGTCGAAATTTTCCAAGGCTATAGCCACAAGGGAACTCTCATTGTGACATCGTATCCACTCGATCGATTCTTCCAGCATTAATGTCGTTCTTGGTGTAATATCTGAGAACGAAGGATCACATTAAAATGTTATATATTTAAAAGGAAAAAGGCATAACTTCTTACGGCGCAAGTACCTTTCCCAGGTTTAAAGTCCCAAAACTTAATTTTTGCGTCTCTGCCAGCTGTGATAACAGTTTGATTCAAATCATCAACCATAATGCCCTTAACGGGACCCTCGTGAGCACCGCTCTCGCTTCCATAGGACGCTCTGTGGATCCCCGATTGAATGTTAAATCTATCAACATGGCCCGTGTTGTAGCCAATTACAACAAAATTTCCACATCTCGTTAAACACAAGCTGGTTGCATTAGCATTGTATGTGTTTTTAAATCTCTCAGGAAGCAACTTGAGCTCGCCCATCTTTTGGAGGTGAGACGACCACGTAGTTACCATGCCCAAACCGGCATGAGTAGCTGCTATGTTGCACCATTCCTTCTCCCGCGTTACTTCGAATGCAAGTCCTGTTATTGGCGGCATTAGCAACGGATCGTCTACCGCGTGACCCTTTTTCTTGGAGGCTTTCCTATTAAACGAGGCTTTACCTAGGCTCTTGTTCAATATCTCGGTGACAGTGGAAAACATCCGAAGTGAAGAATCGCCGCCCGCGGTCAACAGATAATTACCATCGTTTCCGTAAAACCGAAGGATCGTCGGTGGCTCGGCGTGACCTTCCCTAATCCTCAAGAGTCTACCCGCTCCGTCAGCCATATCAAATATCCACAGCTTGAGAGAGTTGTCGGACGAAGACGAAACCAGCAATGGTTCATTCGGTATGTATCTCAAACCCGTAACAGCAGCGTCGTGCGCGTTGCACAGCTGGCTCTCCACCATGCGTTTCTCCAGGTTCCAGAACACGATCTGACCACCTAGACTGCCCGTCGCCATGATAGGATGCCCATCCGTGCGAAAGCTGATGGATATCACCGAACCCCAGTCTTGCACAAGCTCGAAGATGGTCTCGTCGTACTTGAGATTGTGCAAAATAATGCGGCCGCTGCTCAAACCTACAGCAGCCACGTCTATCGCGGGCGCTTGCTCCAACACCGTCACGCTGCTCTGCCATCCTTTGAATATGTAGACTACCTTGCTCAGCTTGATGTTCCACAGCTGCAGCTGGCCCTGCTCGCTGCCCAGCAAAATCTTGTTCATGTAAGTGTTGGGATGCATTAGCGCGGTTATCCTGAAAACGTCATTGCTAAAGTTTAGCTCCAGGAGCAGGCTCTCATCCTTGATGTTCCAGACCCTGAGGGTGCTGCTCTCGTCGACGGAGAGCAAGTGCGCGCCGAACGGCAGGAGGAGGTGGACCGTGCAGTCGTGACCTACGTAGGTGTGCTTCAATTCGGTTCCTCTGCGCCACGCGTAGATGTTCGTCGCGCTGGCCGTGTACACGTGAAACGTGTCGCTGGCCAGGCAGGTGATCGCGTCAGCATGCGTGCCCGAGACGCTCAGCAGGGTGAAATGTTTACATCCGTACGTGTGGAACGCCTTACCTACGCACGTGACGACGTAGTGTTCCTTCCTTCTGAGGATGTATCTCGTGACGAGAGGCACATGGTTGCTGACGTAGCCGAGCGCTCGATTCCGCGCGAATATCTTACTCTGCACCATCGTGTATTACGGGAGAAAATTTTAAATTCGACGGAGATTACGATACACAATCATGCTTCTCGTGGTGCGACCAAGGGGGCGGCCATATTTGAAGGCATGAATCATGCACGAACAAGCTGAACGTGCGTCTTGAGATTCCATAGCGCAGCGCAACCAACTTTAGACGAAAGATCTGGACAAAATTGCCTGTCGGATCGAAACCGATTTAAAATTAAGGTTATCGGATTGGTCGAGTACTAAGTTCCAATTCGCAATTCTCCATTCGTCGATACTTGATAGACACGGACTTAATGATAATTTATAAACTCTAATGTCATTTAACTATTTGATAATTCTTTAAAATGACTTACATAAATTTGTTCAAAATGATGTGACTGTGTCATATGACGAGAGATAAAATAGATAAAATAGATAAAAAAGAACTCCACTCTGGAACTAAAAGCAATTCGGAGAAAAAAATACGAGTGCTTATCTACAATTTTTGGAGTATTATTTGCTAAGATTACGAAATTAAGTCCAAGTGTTAGACAAGTGTATTCTAGAAATTGAATAATTGTAATATATTTATTCCGACATGGCGAACACTGGTCTATTAGTTTTAACACAGCCTGCGAAAATAAAAGAGGGATTGCTGTTTCTGATCCAGAAGCATGTTCTAAAGACATTGTACATTCAATACGTTCCGTGGAAGAATATTTTTGCAGGAAATTATAACTCCACGACGTTGCAGTGGAAAGGGCCTGAATATTCTAAGAAGATTGCCGACATTTATATGAACACTTCCACAATTGCCTCCCGTCTCGATGTTCGTGTTTTGCTCACCAACTTGAAATGTCCTGAGAGATCTGTTATAAACACGAAAAAGCAGGTAGAGGTGGTGATCTTCGATCAGAAGTGCAGTAAAGAGGAAGCAGACACGTTTATCCAGGATCGTTTGGCGAACAAGTCGATCAACTACCGCTTTGTTAACTACATGTGTATGAACTATCAGAAGAATGCAGAAAGCGCGGTTCAGAATATGAAAACTTACAAGAATGTAGTACTGGGTGGCACATTCGACCGGTTGCACAATGGTCACAAGATTTTATTAAGCGAGGCTGCCTTGCGTTGCACAGAGAGACTTACCATTGGTGTGACGGATAGCACGATGATTACTGGTAACAAATTCTTTGAACTTGCTCAGTTTACATCACGTTACTTTATAATATGTAATATTTTTGAATTTTATAGAGATAAGAAGTATGAGGCAACTTAATAGTGTATCATTATAGTATCGCATAATGATACAGTTATAGAAACTAAATGATGATTTTCAGGTAAAATATTATGGGAGCTTATACAACCGTGTACGCAAAGAATAAAGGAACTTGAAGAGTTTATGGAAGATGTAGATTCATCGATAACGTATAATATTGTTCCTATTACGGACATGTATGGACCTACTAAGGAAGATCCGACGCTGGAGATGATAGTTGTAAGTGAAGAAACAAAACGCGGAGCTGCGAAAGTCAATGAATTACGTTTGCAAAAAAACTTAAGCCAATTAGACATTCATATGGTAGAGTTGGCACATGACGAAGACCATAGCAAGTATGAAGAGGCGAAAATTAGCTCTAGTAATCATAGAATACGATTACTTGGCACAAGGCTTCAACTTCCTGTAAGTTTCCTATTGAATATATATATTACAAAGATCATAAAATAATTGTCATGTAAGATTTTCTGTATATAATTGTATATAAATTAATTAATTTTATTATTCTGTTAGAGAGAAGATAGAATTTTACGACCTTATATTATCGGTTTAACGGGTGGTATTGCGAGTGGAAAATCGTCTGTTGCTGAAAAAATGCAACAACTTGGTGCTGGTCTTGTAAATTGTGACAAGTTAGCTCACGACTTATATTTACCTGGGACAGAATGCTTTCGTCAAATAGTTGAACATTTTGGTTCTAGTATTCTTAATTCGGATGGATTTATAAATAGAAAGATACTTGGTGACATAGTATTTAATAATAAGGTATTTAATTTAGTTTCTCTCATATTCTACAGTATCTGCTATTACATGAATGATTTTATAGATATATAAATTTTTTACATAGGAACAATTGGAGAAATTGAATAAATTAATTTGGCCTTTAATTCTACGAAAAGCCAAAGAAGAGATAAATCATCTTTTCCACAAGGGTCATGATATTATTGTACTGGAAGCAGCAGTTTTGATTCAGGCTAAATGGCAGAATGTATGCAGCGAAATTTGGACTTGTATCATTCCACAAAATGAAGTTAGTCCTTTTTGCTTTATACATGAATCATATTTCATCTATGTGTATGTAGTGATAGGAATTTATTTATCTGATATATTATTTTTAATTTTGCCTATTATGTTTAGATATGTAGAAAGTATTTATACGTGTTTATATAATTTAAATATTTTTATAAACGCATGTTAAATTTACAGGCTATAAAACGAGTAATGGCTAGAAATGGATTATCTGAAGAAGCAGCAAAGTTACGGATTGAAATGCAACCAAGTAACACAGAACAAGTTAAAGAAGCTAACGTTGTCATATCTACTTTATGGAGTCATGAAGAAACGTCGATTCAAGTAGAAAGAGCATGGAAAGAGCTAACAACAGAGCTAGACAAACCACAAAATAGAGTTTGCACCCAAAAATAACATTCAATCAATCTGTGATATATAATATAATATAATATATAATTAGAATATTGATACATCGATGAGGAAAATATTGATGATCGAATGTATCTTCGGTTATATAAATAACTACAACAGAGAGTGAGAGAGATAGATATTAATTACAGAAGGATACTATTTTTTATTATTCATATAATTGTTATAAAAATATACTATTTAGCAAATAATATATTGTCACTCGATATCAGCTTTTCTTCTTTATCTTCGTGCAGTTTTGTTATTAGGGCACTTAGAAACAATCGAAAATCAGCCTTTAATTTATCACCACCATCATCCACGTTACATTTGACATGAGAGACATTAGAGAAACTAGATGCTTTAAACATATATAATTTACAAACATGATTTTATTTTAAACTATTTGAAAAATAGAGAAAAATTATTCCTTAAAAAATAAATTGTTAGATATCAGATGTCAATAAAAATTA
Organism: Tetramorium bicarinatum; assembly: GCA_928718305.1. Taxonomy (NCBI): domain Eukaryota; kingdom Metazoa; phylum Arthropoda; class Insecta; order Hymenoptera; family Formicidae; genus Tetramorium; species Tetramorium bicarinatum. The sequence continues at coordinate 11,401,314 of OV788324.1, forward strand.
ATTATTATTGAAATACTTACAAATAATTTTCGATGCGTTTGATGTGGTATCATTATCAGGATCAAAGAAGAATATTACACAACTATTTGGCCCTAATTTAGCTCCGCTAACGAAATAATCGTAATATTCTTTCAATTTTTTTGAAGAATCCTGCACAATTGTGCTATATACAAGTATCACGCCATGTACGTCCTTACGTATAGCTGGCCAACAATTTTTGAACCTGTTAAAAACATTTTTATATTATCTTGTTTTTCTTTCATTCATTCAAAATTTAATTTTACAAAAGCATGTAATATTCTTTACTTGTGATTTCCACTGCAGTCCCACAACTCGAGATCTCTCGAGATGCGTTCATTATTTATTTCAATATCTTTAATTTCAAATTCTAATATTCGAACACCTTGAGTTGGATGATAATCATATGAAATTTCCGTAGCATCCGCCAGAAAATTCGCTATTGTGGTTTTCCCGCTCTAGATTAGCATATATGTATGTATGTATATATATATATATATATATATATATATATATATGTTTTTTTACTTAATTTGATAATTTGATAAAATATCTTACATCTGTTGAGTATTTATGCGAGTATTCAATCGATAAATAGCCTTACCTCAGTTGGTCCTATCATTACCAATTTTAATGGATGCATTGTTTGCCAATATTGAAATCACTTTGATAGCAAGTATATTAACATTCTATTATACCTGACGACTGAACACAACAATATAGAACGCATTGTTTGGCAATTGTTGCTATAACAACCATTAGCCTGATATGTATACGTAACATTACGGAGAAAGCAATCACAGACATATTATATAATTCGAATTAAAAATATATTGATAAAATTCATTAGATGGCAAAAATAATTTCAAAATTTATAATATACAATATACAAAGCAAACAAAGAGAAATAATGTATACATTACTTGGCTTAATCAATTTGTTTATGAAGTAGAATTTAAAAAATGTATGTTACATTATTAAAGTATCTGTGTTCATAACCTGTATTATATGTACAAACACATATATCTTGTAAATATAGTGTTCATTTGAATATAATTAGATAATCTCCAAAGTATCAAACTATAAAAAGTACAAAAATGAATATATGCTGTTGGTAAAGTTACGATATTTTATTCAATACATTGCTATTTAATACATTCATTACAATATTGTTTTAACAGTATATTTAACATTACTATGTGATGCAACAATAGATTATGTAATCATTATCATTATTATTGCAATAATCAATACATAAATATAATAAAAATTATAATTTCGTTATGATTATTTGCTTATTATTGTAAAGTATATTTTGCTATTGTGACGTAATTCTCAATGATTTTTTAAAATTGTATATGAAATTGTATTATTAAAGTAAATTAAATTATATTAGAATATGTTCATCAAAGACTGTTTTAAACATATAATTAATGAATTATAAATAATTTTAACTGATATTTCATTATTTCAGTTTCGTGTATCATATTTGTATGACTGATAAAAAAAAAGGTGATAACCATATAGCAACTTCCATAGTGTATACATTTATCACGTGATACGAAGATAAAATGCAAAAGTATTGTGTTAAAGAATTAAAATTATCAACGTGGGCAAACAATACGAGTAGCAATATCTTCGAAAGCAATTGATGATATTTTGTGAATAAAGATTAAAACAAAAATCTATGTATAACATTATACTTTGACAAGTTTATATGAAATAAAATTATTCATTTTAACCAATTGCCATTAATTCTTGCTTAGTAGCATCCTCTGGATAAGTCAAGTTATACAACGCCAATAATGCTGCCTTAGCTGCTGCTTTCTTGGCATCCTTCTTGTTTTTAGCTGAAAGATAAAAATTATTTATATGTATAATAATAATAGCAAAAATACTTGATAATAATTTGTAAAATATATATATATATATACACACATACCTGTTCCTGAATACTCGACTCCACCAATTTCAACAGCCAGAGTGAACATTGTATTTGGTGGATTACCAACACGATTGAGTTCTGTATATGTTAGTCCAGGCCTCATTTGATTCAATAACATAACTGGATGTATGTTTGTAGGATTAGGTGGAAGTTCTTTTTGAGCAGGAGTTTTGATAGCAGCAGTAGGAGTTTCTTTCTTGATGCCTTTTGCAGTTGGTAAACCAGGTCGAGGGACTGGAACTGATGTTCCCTGATTATGCCATTCAAGAAAAAGTTTATAAAGTGCAAAACTGGCCAATGAACTCCATGGTATTTCATCTTCAGTATTTGTATCCATAGTGTTACTGTCGTCATTATTTTCTTCTTTTATCCCATCCATAGGTATAGCAGGTGGTTGTGCATCTGATCCAGCAATTTCTATACTTGCTTTCATAGATGCTGCTGTCATTTTTTCAAGTAATAAAGCTTTCAATGCATTTTCAGCTGCATTTTGACGTGCAAGTGGTTTAGATAATCCTTGTCCAACGTAAGTTTTACCATCAAGCTGACAAATAAATGTTAATAAATGTTAATAAAGTATTTTGAAGATAAGATTGGCATAGCGTCATATTACATATAAGAATATATATATTAAATAACATACAAGAATTATAAAATTTCAATTAAAGTCATAAAAGTTACCTCTGCATGGACAAGATAAAGTGAGTTTGGCATGGGTCCTTGTGTTTCAGGGAATGTGAATTGGACTCCAGCTTTCATCTCATTTAATACCATGATTGCATTTTTAGGTTGTAAAGTTTTCCTTAAACGTTGGTTCATACGAAGACGTTTTAATCTTTTGTTTACTTTAACTATAAAAAACATTATATTAATAACGTATATATAACACAATATGAATGAAGAGAATTTATTTTACATATCAGTGAAAAAATTCACATTGATCACAGGAGAGTCTATTCTCAATAATTGAACGAAGAATATTCAATGCTCCTGAATCTTCAAATTTGCGCAGTGATATGTCATCATAAAGGGAAAAAGATTTAATCTCATATTATAATACAAACAATGAATATTTTTATAAATCTTATTTTTTTAGTTACAATTTAGCTTTAAATTATAATCCTAAAGAGATAACAGAATAGTAAATTTGTATAATTTTTAATTTAAACATACTTACACCCAGGTATTTTTCTTCGCCACCTTGGTTGAGCATCTTGCATGCTAACATCCGTACTTTCATTCTTCATACTGTCATCCGTACTATCTGAATTATTATTAGTAGAGCTTGGAGCAGGTAAAGCAGGATGAGGAGTTTGTGCAACAGTTTTAGCCGGCTGTGCAATTGCTGTACTCTGCTTTAAGATCGGCTTCAATCTCTGTGGCTGAGCTAAAGCTAGATTTGGTACTTGCTGCGATTGCTGTTGTTGCTGCATGACCGGTTGATTCATTTGTTGCTGCATGGCCGGTTGGTGTATTTGTTGCGGCAATGATTGCTGTTGCTGTAATTTTTGCTGCTGCTGCTGTTGCAACTGTACCTTTTGCTGCTGTCCTTGTTGTGACTGCTGTAATTGTTGCTGGGGCTTTGGAAGTAGTTTTAGTTGTGTAGGTGCTACAGTTGGTACAGGCCGTGTTGACGCAGCTGCTGGCATTTGCGCTGATTGTTGTTGTTGCTGTTGCTGTTGCTGCTGTGGCTGTGATTTGAATCCTTGTGAGTTTTGTACGTTGTCTTGTTTATAATTGCTTTGTTGCATGGACGTGGATTGCGATGCTTGGTAACTTCCTTGCGTATTATACTGTAAAACATAGGGTGGGCCGCCGCTACACAAGGAACCTCTACGGTTGTGCTACCCCACCAAGGTCTAGTATCGTATGTTAGAATAATTAAATGCTACCCCCATAGCTCATACCAACCATGTTACCTTTACTGTGGCCAACGTCTCTTTACTCATGACTGAGCTAAATTTAAGTGGAATTAAAAATATGCTCTTAGCAAACGGTATTTTTTTGCATAATAGAAAAGAAAATTAAAGATTGCTTTTATTGTCAAATACATATTAAAAAGTAAAAAGAGCGGAGTAAAATTTCAAATTCTAATTTTATTAATATGCTATAAAATTATGTTGTGAATTTAGATGTAAATATTGTAAAAATTAAAGAATCGATATTATCTTCTATTTAAATAAAATTTAAGAATCAAGTATTTGATGCAGCAAGTAGAATGCTTACAATAATGTAGCATTTCTACGAGAGTGAAATTGGGCTTAGGCACGAGTTCAGCACGAACTACCAAGAAAATGGCCTACGGTAGGGTATGCTATGTGGGTAACTGACGACCTAGTCTTTGGTCGAATGCACCTCCTCGGTATTGTTGTATAGCTACTAGTACCTGCGTTGCAGGGAAGGGGACAGTAGGGACCACTAATTAGTACATGCAAATGGTAATCTTGTAGACAGCATATGGAATTTAAATTTTTATGTATAAAAATAAGCATTTTACAGTGTATTCTTCAATCACACACGCAATCAATACTTTATTTATGTCAATATTCAAAAATGTTTATTATTTGTATAATACAGATTTATTTTAGTAGATAAACTATTTAGCGTGACATATTTGATTTTCTTTATTTCTTGAAAAAAAGTTAAAATTTGAATATGAATTATTTTGACAGATAGATTTATAGCTGGATAATTTTTATTGTGATGTGAAATTACATCTTTGTGAGGCATGTACAGAATAACATTAATAAATATAATATTAACACAAAAAAATGAAGGAAAAGACGATTTGAATCTTTTCTGTTATATCTGTTATACGCACGAAATTTTCTGTATTTTTCTTTGATATTTCGCATTATAAATTGATAAATCTATTGTACGTTAAATATCAGCCTGAGACTATTAGTGGATCCTTACATAAGGTTTATCTTAGAGCACGCTTGCACTAAAGAATTTCTTTATGTATCTTTGTGCATATTTAATCCCAAATCTTACAGAAGGGCCTTTGCTAATTTTTTCACGATCTATTATTATAGTATATATATGCTATATTTATAAGATACAAAAACAGTTTCTCGACATGTTCAAACTTTAGAAAGTTTTTATATTTCCTGTGTTAGTATACCTATACATAAGGATTACATACATGTAACAATGCTCTTAAATCTTTCTTTTTACATCTTTTCCAGAATTTTTAAAGCATTTATCTAAAAGCTTTTGTTCTAATATATAACTAAAAATAATTTTACAATACAAACATCTATGCAACTGTTTCTTTTTTTCAAAAGCACGGACTGTGCTTAAATAATTTCAAATCAAAATTATTGCTTTTGACATTAACCTATCTCGCCTATCTTTACTTACATTTATACATTTATATACAGTTATGTGTGAAAATATAAATATCATACAGATAAAAAAATAAAAAGAAATAGAAAAAGAAGACTTACAGGCATCGTGTAAGATCCTTGTCCTTGTCCTTGTCCTTGTCCTTGGCCTTGGCCCTGGCCTTGGCTTTGGGAAGAGTTAGGATTTCGTCCTGCAACCGCAAATTATTTATTAATACATTATAATACATTTATTAATACGTAACACGAACCGCGAGAAAATCGTTGGATTAGTTTTTTCGGTAAAAAAAAAAAAAAAAAAAGAAACAAAGTTTCTTGACGAGCCGTCACGGTTACATTAATGCCAAGCGCGCTCGTAAATCGCATGGCTAATGCTTCGGTGACGCGGTCGACGCGATTCGTAAATAGCGTCGCGCCATGTTCTCATGTTCTCGGACGCTATAACGCGAAAACTCACAATTGACCGCCATTTCGCACTAACCGGCGTGTGCGGTATTGATTTTTTTTTGTCCCTCGCGGAGAATTCACTTTCGATCATCGTCGCCGATGTCGATGCGACACGCGGTACGACACGCACGGGGATACATAGGCCCGGGTTTTCATTATATATGACAAAAATCATACCGTTGCCGTAGCTCTGGTTTTGCCTGCTTCGTGTGTACATCTTCGGCACGATAAGCGCTACGAGCGGTTCGAACTCCAATTTAGTTGACGACGGGAGAAACAAAAGTTGGTTGGCAAAGAAAACAGTGTGTACGTTTATCTCATGCAGCCAGAGTCGCTCGATGCAATCGTCTTACGTGTGTGGACTAATTTAAAATCACCTTCGTTCACGCCGCACTTACTACTGTGTCATGTAGGAAAGGGAAATGACGCCGGTCTCTTGGAAGGTCGGAAGTAAGGAGTCCGCCATGTTGATTCCTTCGCGCGCGGAATATAAGTCTTAAGAGACTTTGGCCACCGGCGAGATATATTAATAACATCTCGTCGGTGTTTCGAATTAATTCCTTCTGTTGCAAAATTAATAAACGATTTTAATTGCGTAATATGCAATTGTTACTTCATTGTATTGCATAATAAAATACTACAATAATATACAAAAATAGTAAATTGACTTTCGATTTAGAGATTTGAATAGACATGAAACTTCGACGTTTCATAGACAAGTCTTTCTATTCAATCGTGATATAAGCACGTTTGATCATAAATAATATGAATTGAAAATATTATTTATGGATATTTTAACATGCGTAATTCTAATTCAGAATTTTTCATATTATATAGAGAGCAAAAGATACGTGTTAAAAATTTTTATTGTCTTTTCTCTAACATTAATTGAATAAATTTGAGATAAAAAATATAATTAAAAAAAAAAAGAACATACTAGACGTACATTTATAGGCTAAATAATGTGAAACAATTGCATATTGTACAAAATTCATATATTGATTCCAATCAATTAAGTAAATACACTTTTCTAGATTCAGAGTAATCCCTCCATTTCTTGCATAAATTGCATATATGCGTCGTCTTTCGTCTTAGGTTGCGTTGTTCTGAGTGGCTGCGCTTCCGGTAACCTTTCTGTAATCCTGGAGATCGTGCTGGATTTCTTCTTATCATCTCTCTTTACGCGCAAAGATGTCGGTAAAAATCTAGTAACGTCAGCAGCCAGATTCCTGATTTGTGGTTTTGCCTCAATAGTGGTGGTGCTTTTTCCATCTTTGTCCTTTCTGTTGATTAGCTGTGGTGCAGCGGAAAGAACATTGGGCGTCTTAGGCTGTGTAGTAATTCCAGGTTGCGTTTGTATCTGAGGATTTGCTATATTCGACATATTCGACATCTGCATTTGCGGCGGTGGCATTCTAGGTATGCTTGGAGGTCCGGGTCTCAATATTCTCGGCATTCCAGGTGGTGGACCTAAAAGTGATATAATTCATACTCTTATATTATCTCTTTTGTATAAATATAAATATACTGCAACTAAAACTTAAATTTATACGTATAAGTCGAATTTCTATTGAAAGTTATAGACTTTAAAGTAAAAAAGTAAAAAGTAAAATGCAAGAATTTCAGTATATCACCAGGTGGTAATCGGAGTCCGATACGAGGTGGCGGCGGCGGTGGCATTCTAAGATGCAATGGTGGCGGAGGTGGTCTGTAAAGCAGAGGTGGAGGCGGCATGCCCATCGGTGGCATTGTGCTATGTTGCTGTGCGTGCTGAGCATGGGGATGAGACGCATGTTGCCCATGACTAGAGAGGTGCTCCGATGCTCCAGGCGGCTCTATTTCTTCATCTTCTCCCTTATTGCTATTAGATTTATTATTGCTAGATTTAGCATTGGGTTCGTTTTCAGTCTCGAGCAACGACAATCGCGCATTCAGATCTTGAGCACGCTCGGTTTCTCTCTTCTTGTGAACGACTTCCATCTCTCGCATAAACTGATCGATATCTTGTCCCGCCATTGCCAACATTTTCTGCTGCAACGTAGTCGGTTTGACTTTTGCCATATCCCTATCCTTCTCTTTCTCCTTTTCCGCATCTTTCTCCTTGTTTTCTGAATCCTGTTTGTCTTCCTTGTCATCGGCGAATCGTATCGTTCTCGATTTTGCTGGCGGGTCTTTCGACTGTTGATTTTATAAATATTAAAATTTTTTTTTCTAGCAAAAACATGAACAATTGTTGATTTACATACATTTTCAACCGTATCTTCATCGTCGCTTGATAGTTCTGGAGGTGGGAAAGGTGGTACACCAGGCGGTTCCTTATTGGGTGCCAATGTAGGCATAGATGGAGAAGTTGCATACGCACTAGTCTTTTTCAGGATACTTGGTGGTACAGGAATATTCATTATAGTATGATGTTGCGATATGAAATGAGGATGAGGTGGATAAATATGCGCAGGCGGCTGTGGCATGTCTGGTAAGGGAATCTGTGATGTTAAGGAACCTGTGGAGAAATTTTTAGTATTTGTACTAATAAAATTGCATTGTAAAATTATAAATCAAAACAAAATAAATATTGGTTGCATAATTATGTTTTATGTTCAGAATAATTTCTACGTATCTACCTGGATACATCCTGGATATGTCCGTGGCAGCTGATGGCAAAGGGATTTCATCAATTTGCACTTGCTGTGCGTGTCGCACAGCTTCAAAATAGGAAACCAAATCTATCCTTCTACGCTCATACTGCATCAATTGCTCCTTCAGCTCCACACACTTTTCTTGATCATCTTTCGCCTAAAAAATAGATAGTACACTGATTATACTGTGCAAAAAATCCAAATTTCAATTTTTTCATAAGCTTACCATAAAGCTTAATGCTTTATTGAAGAAATTTTATGTATATACTTACATACATTTTTAAGACACGGTCTAAAGTTTCCTTAAGTTTCTTTCGTTTGTCTTTCAATACTTTCTCATTCAAGGGAGGTGGTTGCATGACATTATACTCTAAAAATAAAAGAATATATATATAATAGAAGAAACACATCGTACATGCTATATACTAAAATAAAAATGAAACAGACTCTAACCCATTTGATCAATCTTCTCCATTTCCTCGATAATCTGCGCTGGATCTTTGCCTTTCAAAACAGCCGCTCTTACTAATTGTCGTTGCTTCTTATTCTTTTTCAGTTCTTTCTTACGTGCTTCCTTTCCTACAATTAAAAAGGAAAAAGAACAATTAAATACTCCATAGTCTATCATCTGAAAATTGCTTTTTCTTGAAAATGTTCTTTGGTTAGACGCTTGGTTATGTCCTCAGATACTAACGTGCTTGATCAGTGGGATTCATGTATTTCCCACTCTTCGTGGTGTTGATCGAACGGCGCCCCATTTTTCACAGATTGTTTCGATTTTTCGTGAGAGTTGGAGTAACACCGCTTAATTAATTTCCACCTTATTTACGTCGACTCGAAGAGAGTAGCGCCCAGGCACCTAGCACCGAAGTAGTAGCCTTGATTAGAAAACTAACGGATGAAGCGGCCTCATCCTAAAGCACTTATCGAAAGAATGAAATAAGTATTTATCTGTAACAATAAAATTAGTTTCGAACGTTTTTATTGTGACAGCTTGAGGAAATATCGCTCCGAATTCATGTCGAGTTATTTGGAATAAATACATGTACAACGATTGATGGCAATGGAAAGCGACAATTAGCGTTCACAAAGTAGTCACAGCAGTGCCTACAAATCGTTTAGTAAGTTCGGATCTACAATAGATGTAGTAACCTTTAAGCCTTAAAAAATTGACCAATCACGGATTAAGATGAGGAGAATAATTGATTGTCATTGGTCAATTTCTTAAAGCTTAGAGCTTACTACAGCTTTTGTAGATTGGGGCTAACAGTCACACTCGTGATTGGTGTATGCTTCTAGATCTTTCTTTAAAGGCAATCATCATTGTATTTTCTGAACGCACATGTGACTTGTAAGGGTTAGGTTAGGTTAGGTTAAGTTATAGCAGGATTTATGAGAAAGCATGGTGTTTATGGTGTTTTAAAAAAAGTAAACTGACGTATGTACAAGAGTTTGTATAATTATGTAAATCACATTGTACATTAAGTATTTTGAACGATGATAAATATTGGTTATATCGCATCTTTTTTTTTAAATACGTTGTTTAATATATTTTTTGAAGAAATTTGAATGATGGAATAAATATTCATTGATAGAGAGAATTTGACGCCGTAATTGATATAATAGAAATAATACGAGATTTTATAAAAAAATATTTCTATTGCTATTTCTTTATTCAGTTTATTGTGTTTTAATTGGCATTTCTTATATTTGCATTTGTATTTATCTATATTTTTAGAAAAATGGCTCAATTTATTGCACATGACATAACCAAAAAACAGAGGACGAGTGACGTACAAATAGAAGGAGATGTTACATTTTTTCAAATGAGACTTCCACAAGATATTGAGGATGGATTAATATCTGCTGGGTTTCAAAAACCATCTCCTATCCAATTGAAAGCCATTCCGTTAGGCCGTTGTGGATTTGGTATTAATTAAAACTATATATAATATTAAAGAATAATAATGATTTCTATATATTAAAAATGTTAATTGTTTACAGATCTGATAGTACGTGCAAAATCAGGAACTGGAAAGACTTTAGTATTCAGTATAATAGCTCTTGAAACCTTAAATATTTCGATAGAATCACCACAAGTTTTAATAATAGCACCTACAAGAGAAATTGCGATTCAAATAACTCATGTTATTGAAGGCATAGGTTCAAAAGTAGAAGGTACAGAATGATATCATTATTGCTAGATGTATTTAAAAACTTTATATCTTTATCAATTATTTTTGTTATTTTAGGATTAAAAGTTGAATACTTTGTGGGAGGAATATCGATAGAAGAAGATAAGAAAAAGTTGAAGATATGCCACATAGCTGTTGGTGCACCTGGCAGAATTAAACATTTAATTGAAAAAGGATTTCTTAATGTTTCAAAAGTGAGATTATTTGTTCTTGATGAAGCAGACAAATTGATGGAAAGTTTTCAAAAGGACATCAAGTTAGTATTGAATTTAAAAATTAAATAAATTTATATGTGCATATATGTACATGTGAATCAAGATAAGTTAATGTATAAAAAACTTTAATCTGTACTAGTGTACCGTGTCATATCATCAAATTTGTTATTAACCATATTTTTCTTATATATTACTAATGTTTTTTTTTATAGCTTGTTATTTTCTAAATTACCATCCAGCAAGCAAATTATAGCTTCAAGTGCTACTTATCCTGGAGATTTAGAAATATTTCTGCAAACTTACATGTCTTCTCCAATATTAACGTCACCAAATATTGATGGACCAATTTTGATTGGAATCAAACAGTTTGTGGCTGTAGTTCCGTCATATCCCAATGCAATGAAACAGGTTTTTTCTTTATTTATGAGAATTTATAAAATTTATTTCATTAACAAATTCTATGTAATCTATGTTTTTATACTTTTAGGTACAAACAAAAGTTGATGAACTGGTAAAAATTTTTACCAAAATTTCATTTAAGCAAAGCCTAATCTTTTCAAATTATCAATCACGGTACGTAGCTATTTTTTAACGATTTAACTTTTAATATTTAATTGGTTTAATTATTTTATTTCTGTTATTGTAGAGCTCAGTCAGTAAGCAATAAGATTAATTCACTGGGTTTCTCATCTTCATTTATTACTGGAAATCAAGATATGACTAAAAGATTAGAAGCGATTGAAAACTTGAGAAACTTGGAGTGTAGAATTATGTTGACCACGGATCTAACTGCAAGGGGTATAGATATAGAAAATGTTAATATGGTCGTAAACTTGGACATACCTACGGATCCGGCGACGTATTTACATAGAATTGGCAGAGCTGGTCGCTATGGATCTTATGGAATTTCTATCACAATTGTTTCCGAAAATGAGCTTTCATCGTTAAGGAAATTATTAGGTTCAATTGGACTGAATTTTCATTTGTTTAAACTTGATTATACGGAAGATATTTGGACTGATGATACTTCAGCATTTGAAAAAATTGATTTGGAATCTAAGACAAATCTCACAAAGTTTCCAGCCATTGATAAAACGATTCTTGAATCTGAAAATGGTGCACCTATAAAAATACCTATTTCGGAACATATATTACCTTCAGTGGCCACTAATACAGCATTAGAAAATAATGTTGCTTCTACTGTGAAACATGAAGAATCTAACAGTATTTCGTCCAAGAGTAGTTCAATCAGTGATACTTTGTCAATAGAAAGTAATGGCACTTCTGCAAATGACGAAGATAAACCGAAACATGTGGCGAGTAATAAATTACCAGAGAATAACGTTGGAAATACTGTTAAAACAAAACGTAAAAAACGTAAATCGCCGAAAGATAAACCGTGTCATAAAACTGTCTCTGATAATATATCTGTAAAATCATCTAATTTAGATGAACAGATAAAAATTAGTTCATTATTACAACATTACGTTCATTGTAAAACTAATTCCATTGATAATTCCTCTATAGAATGTAAAAAAATATCAATTGTAGAATCTGCAGTTGAAAATTCTGAAGAAAGTAAAATTGCAAACTCATCTAGATCAAAAAACATACATACATTTACAATAGCACCTAATTCATCAGATAATCCTTCTCTTATGGAAAAATTGAATAAAAATGTCGTGTTTAAAGCATATTTACCAGATACAGAGAATCGTAAATTATCAGATGCTGAAGTTGAACAAATTATTCAACATATGAAAGATTTCTTTATTACAAACGAAGAAAATGCAGAAAATGAATCGATTTCTGTGTCCAACTGTGATAAAGATGATGATAATGAAAAAATGTTTACTCAAATTTCTCAAGATACATTTTGTACAAAAGATTCTGATTTGATGCATAATTTACCTATACATGAATTAGATAATAGTGAGAACGATCATATACGGACAATAGTAAACAATTATTTGGTGGTATACGCTACAAAAATTATTGGTAATGACAATAACATTTGTAATGATGAAGACTCTCTGTTGAGAATAGCTTCCAAATGGAAAGAGCTACTCGATTTTGAAATTAATTTGTTAGATAACACATATAAAGGCATGACCGATTCTATTTATAAATTATTGCATGAAGAGCATTTTTCAGCTCTCAAAACTTTTCTTAATATACAGAAACGGGCTTTCTTGTGTGTTTTTCCAGAACTTCGTAATGATGAAGAGGTGCAGGATACTTATACATACTCAACATCTAATTCTGATAATAATTTATTAGATATGTACAAAGAAATAGAAGATTTCAAAAGTTGTTTTAATACATTGGGAACTAAATTTAACGCATTTTTTCCTTATCCTATAAATATTGATGAACATATGCCAAATTTAATGATGTCAAACTCTGAGATTGAAGAATACCGCAAGGCATTACAATATTTTAGGACTTATAAAAATCCCAATGAAAAATTATTAGAAATAATAGATTATACAGCATATTTGAATGAAACTGATATGTGTGATATAATTCAGAAAATAAGAGAACAAAATTTGGCATTTCCGGATATAAAAGCGCTTCTTAAAGAAATAGCGGAAAAAAATGCAAAAGATGATAAATTAACAGAAGATGTACAATTATCTAAAAATCTGATTTCTTCAAGAAATGATAAATTAATGAAGTACTTACAAATGCTTGAGAATGGTATAGTCCATAAGACTGCTGAAATGCTGGATGCTCCAGTAACAAATATAATAAATGGAAAAGAACAAGAAACAGAGGAAGTGCAGAAAATTTGTTCTAGTAAAATTACAGCTACCAATCAAAATAAGTATAATATAGAAAATACGAAACATGACATTTCTACTAATACAATCTCCAATCAAAGAGACAAAAATATACAAGTTCGACAGACGAATGAAGAAAATGATGAGGAAACATGCAGTACTTCAAGTACTGAATCTTTTATATCAGCTGAAAAGACTGTTACGTATCTGAATACTAATATCGCTTTAAACAATCGACAGGCAGCATTACCCACTACTAGTAGTAGTCAAAAGTCCAGTAAGAAAGACGTTGAGCAAAGTAAAGTTAAAAACGTGCCAACTAAATATACACCTGTACAAACAAATAATATTGCTTATAATAATATGGATGAGTTTGGCAAACATAATAAACATGTAAAGTCTCGCAAATGCAATCCAAATGATAGCATAGATATAGATAATTCAATTACCTCTAGAAGATATTCTAGGACATTAAATTCACATGCAAATGTGGATGCTAAGAAAACACCTCAACCTTTGTCGAATCCAGCACAAAGCTATCCATGGATCCCAAGTTCTAATTTACACTCTGATTTAGATGTAAAAGAGAAAGCGTGCTTATCAAATCAAAATTCGCATGGTCAGTGGAGCGGACACCATCCTGCAGATTCCTATTCTTCCTATGCATACGATCAATCGTCGCAATTCAATTGCATGCCACAATACTTGGAACAGGAAACCAATGATTTTTCTACAAATTTCAGACATTCATGCGAAACAGATATCGAGAGATTCCTATCATCATTGAGAATGCAAACAGATCAGTTGCATCTCGAGATCTATAAATCGCAAATGTTCGAGAATTGGAATATGTATGATCAATAATTACGAGGACTAATAAGCAAGATAGCAGAGTGTCGTCTATTCAATTATGCCCGTACCGTGAGCGCATTTTTGTTTTTCGGATCTTTTCTCACGATATGTTTATAATCAAGCGACGGCAAAGAATGACATGTGAATCGATCGATAGCGAAAGGTCACGCATTGCTGATACTTAACACGCATCGACGAGATTTGAACTGTGTGTGCCGGGGGTAACCTTTTCCTACCGATTCAACGCTACCTGTGGTTATGCAATTGAATTGATCTTTTGCGATCGGATCTTGTATAGTTTCGTCGATCGAATATTGTCGTTTGTCAGTAGTAAGGATTCTTTTAGCATGTATGTAGCTTTTTTATAAAAATTAATGCTAGCGTTAATGAGAGCGTCAAGTGTATGTATTGATTTTTTTATCTTGTTTAAATAAATATTTCTTATCTGTAAATGTTTTACAATTGTCTAGAACTCTAAATGGATAGCTGGATGCACAAAAATATAAGTATTGCCCAAGAACATAGCAACAGTAATATTGTATCGTAACAATAATTTCTTATTTAACAATGTAATGCATGTTTTATTTATATTGTTGAATGAGAAATTGTATTGATGCAATGTTATTGTTTGCTAAGTATCGATACTTATATGATGTGTTTGTGTTCGATATATTTTATATAGACTTTGCAGAAACAGCACGAACCAATATCAGGTTTTACTTTTAGTTAAATAAAAATATCTGATTCATAACAAATCTCCTTTTTTCATAAAGATAAAAGTGCAGGAATACAAAATAAAATAAATACATATGTATCAAATTTTAATAAGAATAAAATTGTTATGAAAGGCATAACATAATTCTAATGTTAAATAACAGGTAGAGGTACTCGACAATGACTCGTTAAATGCTATCGGATCTGCCTGAATAAATTGTCAAATGATACTCCACGGCATATATATTATTCCGTCGCCGCTTGTGCCGGCTGTGTTAGAAGGATCAGGTTTCTAAGGCGTCCTCATCCTCAGGGGGGTGGGGGGAGGGAGGGGGTCGAGCTAGAGCAAGAGAAAAAAGAGGAACCACCTTACGAAACTCGTCTCGTGAGAAATTCAGAGTAAACCCCTGTCTGGTGCCCTTGTCCCTTTATTCGCGAAATGATCGCGTTTGAGGTGCGCGCCTAAGAGCAAACTTTAGTCTGCGACCACGTGCTTCCGCGCGAAGCAGTGCGCCGCGTGCCCGCGATTCCCAGTGTCCGCGTACATTTCGTCGTCGTGGTGTTAATTAGAAAATCGATCGCTTAACGCGCGCGTCTCCGCGGTCCAGCGATCGTTGTCGTTCCGTCGATAGTCGGTGGTCAGGCATGTCGTACACGCGCAAGTACTTCAAGAGAACGCCGATCTACGTGGTGGAGGACCACGATGAGGTGGGTATATTCGAACCTCGTTCTCGCGTGTACAACGTGCATTACGGCGCGGACGACGCCAGACGACGCCGCGTCGTGCTGCGCGTAATGCGCCGCTAGATGTCGCGACGCGAATGGCGCAGCGCGCGCTCTCAACCGCCGCGTACGAAATTCTAAACGATGTGTATGTATGCATGTGTGGAAAAGATCAGGATCGTGATAAGAATAAAATTATTACTCAATATTTCGTAAGATTTATTTAACAAACTCCAGCGGTTTTTAAATTTATTTGTTTATAAATGAATATTGTAAATTTTTCGTAAATGAGTGTACGTACGCTGTAAATACATGTTATAATGAAAAAATTTGATCGAATTCCAATAGAATATATTCTGAGTGTTTTGAGATTGAAGTGAAAATCAGCTCTTCGAGAATCGGCGATTACGGCCAATATTCATAAGTCCATTCTTATTTTAAAACCATCTTAAATAATGTCTTAAAATACTAATACGGTTCTGGTTTATAACATCTTTATATTGTATTTGAGAAAATCTTGAATGTAAGAACGATTTATGAATAATGACGTAATTGATCTCCTTCTCTTTTTTTTCTTTTAATCATTTCTAGTTCACGTAGCTACGTTTAAATCTTAATTGATCTCAAGGCACGATTTTAGAAAGTGGACGCGGCTCCGTCGAAAGTCAAGTGGCAGGGAATACACAGTTAAAGAGAAGGCACGTACACTGCATGGCAATGATTGATTTCTTTTTCGGTGTATCTAGTGTAGATGAGCGCACCATCTCTTGGCCTCCCATTGCGGGGGGGGGGGGGAAGGGTTCGACGTCAAAGCTAATAAGAAGCATGGAGACGATGCGCTCAGCTACACTGAAAAAGTCACACATCTCCACGTAGTGTACGTATGCGCTCTGAGCGCTCACATACGTATCTTCTCTTTACGTGTGTGTCTTCACTATCTAGGGACTTTCGGGTGAGCCGCGTCCGTTTTCTGGCATCAATGATTATGACGTCAGTTCCGTATGTCGGTCGAGCTCGCGAATCGCGGTGCGACCGCGAACGCGGGTTTGAAATTTTGTAGGATATTTGGTAAACGCATTTCGTTTATGACATCCTCAGGTTTTACCGTTCATATATCGATGTATGGGGTCGAAGCATCTACCCTTCGAAGGTAATACCTTCGTACATCTGGATTCGCATCCCGATATGCTGATTCCGAAGGAGATGCCGGCTGACATGGTGTGGGACAAGAATCAACTCTTTAAGTACGTATATGTATATCATCAATCATATTTGTGTGTGTATTTTGCATAACATTTGTTCTTTATTGAAATATCATCGAATATAATTGTTCTTTGACATGCGAAAAATTAAATTCTTACGAGTATATAATACATCGAAAGTCGAGATATAAAATCGTTAATCGAAGATGGTCTCCATTTTGAAAAGTTGACCCAGTGAGAAATGATAAATCGAGAAGATGTCGAATCGTCTACTAGACGCATTCGGCGTCTGTTGATTCTATCTTTTCAACCATTGTTTCTTATTGAATTAACTTTTTAACTTATGTGGCTCCCGATTCCTATTGGATTCGATACGGTAATTTCGAGGAGATAGGGGTCGGCATTCTACAATAGGCGGGGGGGGGGTGAGGGGTTCTACAACAAGTTGCAAATGCCTTGTCGCCCGTCGCAAATGACGTAATTAACGAATCACATTGTTGTATCACGGCGTTTACGACTGGCGAAGAAGCCTTCGCTTCTTGTAAGATGCTGTATGTTTCGATGGAGGTATTCATTGATATCATAGATTATATAAAAATGCCTCGTTCCAGGCAAAAGTACAACAATGCAATATCTTAATTAATGTACGTGTAAACCAAAATAACGTTTCACAAAAAGTGAAAGGAAAAGAAAATACGAAAGTACACAGTTTTTTCAGTCTGTGTGTTATTTAACGTTAGAATTATGTTATATGCCTTTCATAACAAATTTTATAAATAATTATTGCGAATAATTATTAATGACCATTTTGTTCTTTTGCCTCTTTCAGCGAGATCAGCATCGAGAATTGGATTCTGCCTGCAGCGTACGCGGGTCATCTTAAGAACCTGATCTGGGTGAAACCACCGTGGGCGAATCAGATGACCGACGGTGTACTAACATTCCTCATCGGTAAGCAGAAGGAGACCGGCGTGATAAGGTGAGTGTGTAATCTCTTGATTCACAGATTACTTATTCACCCCAACTTTCGTTCTCTCGATTTCGCAGATCGTGATTGTTTTAATTATTAAAATAATATCATTTTTGTAATTCATTTGAGGTTGCTTCTCCTTTCGTTATTTATTGCTCTAGGTTCATTTTCTAGAAGTTCAATAATATCGAAAATAGCGCAAATTAATTCGAATGATTGCATATCGCTATTTGTATCAATGTTGAGATTTTAATTTTACTACAATTAAATCTCTTTTACAAGTTCAAAGTGGATTATATAATTTTAAATTTTAATAGTGAATTATTAATAAGAGAATATATTGATTATTACATGTCGATCTGTTTTAAACTTCCTAAACGACGCATATTCGTTCATAGTTTCTTATACATAATCTTTTAGTAAATTAAGTATTGGAAATTTAATTATCGATCGTACCATTGTGCGGTGAAGAAACCGAACATTGTAAAGTCCAATTATCGTGACAATTGCCACAATGATACAATCTCTTCGTAAAGGTCATTTCACACGGTTGAAAGGTAGTAATATGCGGTAGAGAAGAGTCGTCACACATACTCGGCAAAGAAGAACATAGGTGGCCGTAGGGTTGACGAGAGAACGAACGAGCGGGGAGGAAAAAAGCAACTAAAGTAGCAAAAGGGAAGCCGACACGTCGCGGCGATATATGCCGCGAGAGACTCATGATTCAGCGGTCCGTCAGGACTTGAGTTATGTTTCTCGAATTACCGTGAGGATATATGTATATCCATGCAACATGCCGATTATATCATGATTCTCCTTTACCTTGTGTTTTGATTGATTTCTACGTATTAAGCTACATGTTTCTATTAGCTTTTGGTAGCTTGATAGTGATTGAACAATATTTTATCATACTAGTTACAATAGTCGACACTTTATTTATTGGCTATTTAGCTATCAGATATTTAAACTGAAATTAAAAACAAAACAAGAAAATTTTTTTAATAATTTGATTATTTACAAGCAGAATATTTGTTTTCAGAAAAATAAGAGCAATAAATTGTTAAATAAAATTTATTATCGCTACTCTTTTTATTTTTTTTAGAAAAAAAACTAATATTTTATTACCAAATTTCTACTTTTAAATATAATCCAAATTATTAGAAAATTTTATTCGAATTAAAATGTGAAATACTTATTATTACAATAATAATACTGATTATTAATAATTTCATCACATATTAATCGCATATATTAATGATGGTAACAACAAAAGCAAAGAAATCTTAAAAATTAAAATTTTAAGAATATCAATGATTATATACAATAAAATTAAATTTTATTCGTGTGCTTTTATAAGCAATTATAAAAAACTTTTAATATTCATAATATTACATAATTACTTCAATCTGATGACATATGTATATATCATATAAATATATGTTACTGTAATAATCTTTATACATCAATTAATCTTTGCTTAATTAATTTGAAATTAATTAAAATGAGATTGCACATCTGATGATTTACACACTTCGAATAACCTGAGCATTATCTTGAAACATGCACATGGCCTGAATTATACTTATCTTCGAAATTCGCGGAGCGAATAATAACTGAAAAAAAAGAGGGGAAAAAACCATAAATTGCGTATCGCGAAAAGAGGTTAATGATCTTACGGAATATAATAACGGGAATGTTTGGGGACAGTACTTATAATATCAAATTAAAGAGTACGCCGGCTCGTTATATTGAATTACATTCGAAAAAAAATTCTAAATTATTGATAATTGCACTGTCATACCGGACCTAGGACCTTCGGCAATACGCGCGACACCGTGTTGATAAGATCAGAATCGGTGTGTGATCGCATCGACTGTTTTTTCGTTGAAGTTATTCATACGTAATTGCCTGTACCTACGCAGGTGCTTGTTCCGCATCATTCGATTTCCATCGATGTTTGTTTCGCAGGACGTAAAACTTCTTTGTCCACTCTTTCGTTGCGTGCAAGCTGCACTTTCTTTCCTCGAACACTCAATGTGGGAGGTACTACTAATTGCCGCTAATTGTCATTAATTTTAATATCTCCGCCGACTTTGCTCTCAAATTGGGAAGTAATTGAAATTGAGACGTGATTAAGGACTTTTTATGTAAATAATGAATTAAACGACATTGACTTACGAATTTTTTGTTAATATAAAAAGGTTTAGTTACTGATAAACATTACGTGAAAAAGCTACTAGCATGCAAACTTGTTTTTGCTCAATTTTGTATATCTATCTGAAATTTAACCATGGAAAGTATTAGTTTGGACTTCAATACGTTAAATTATATATTGGATAATGAAGAATAGCATTTTCTTCATAATCTTCATAATCTTAACTCTTTCAAATATCTTAATCTAATGTCTTTTTTTTTATTTTTGTCGAACTTTTTCCGCTGATGTCAAAGAGATCTAAGAGGCCAGTTGTGGCGAATTGCGACAATGGACAATGGCGCAATAATCTACAATAGAAATCCACCTGGAGAATCCATGTCGAATGAATAGGGTCCGTAGGACAATCATCTCGTAAACTCGGCTTCCTTATGTGCCCTTCTCATCCACCTTGCAAATTGTTCTTTTTGTACTCTGTTTCACGTTTCGTGGCTCTCTGCACGGAGCGGCACTCGCTTACTTATACGAGAGTGTCGAGCAAAGAGGAAAAGAAAAAAGGTTCGGTTTTACGTAGAATAGTTTTACCTGGACGATAAAGTATTACAGGATTGTAAGTCCACTTAGTATTCCGCACTGTTTTACGTGCTCATTCTTTCATCCAGATTAAAATTGTGTGAAAACGTAGATATATAAGACTTTTAGAACATATATGGAAAAACGTGATGTAATAATTTCTCTTGGGTAACAAGCAAATGTTTTTAAACACTTTCTGTTTTCACATCATGTCTCGAAGATGTCATACATTCTGCGGCTTTCTGGAAAAACAACGTTGATGTAACGAAGTAACGCGAAACGTTGTAACATATTCTACCTAATAGTAAATACCTGCCATAGCTAAGACACGACTTATATGTCGGTATTCTGAATGCCAGTACGGTAAAAGCTTGTTGCAACTTTTGTTTGGTGACTTGGTCATAAGTTGCTTGGTGGGATGCAACATTGATTTCTGTTTCTTTTTCTCTATACCAAATAGTTCATTGTGTAGTGAATATTGTCTATTACTTCGTCAATTAACGATTAATTGAATATTCGATCAATAATCGTAATATAAAGATAATTTTTGGAAATATTTTATATTAAAATGAACATTTTTTTTAAATACTAATAATATATCAACTGAGATATTTTATTATATATTGTATTATATCAACGTCCATTAAATTCATTATAAAATATATTCAACTGTAAATTCAATGTAAATGAAATTACACATTTAAAAAAATAACAATGACTTTCAATATTTTATTAAACAATTGCTTCATTATGATTTACATTTCGCAATTTTGTTAAATGGAAAATTAATCGCAACTTCAAATTGATTATTCTTTGATTTTTGTTGATAACCCATGCGTTTACAACATAATATTACATAACGTATAAAGACTGTTCGTTTCTGATATGATAATAATTAATAATATTCTATGATGCACGTCAGCGCACATGCACGCGACTGATCGGCAACATGTGTCTCGGCGCGTATAAAAGAGTATGATACACGCGCAGATTATAGCGTGGACTAGACTCGGCTACAAATTAACCGACATTCCGCTTGTCGGTCTTTTTCGCGGTTGTCTCTTACCCGCCGTTTCTTTCCCCGCGTAATTTAACGGCCCTCCACCTTTCTCCTCATCAACCGCTCATTCCTATCGTCCCCGTCGGCTCAGACTCCAATGCTTCCTCATATTTCGAATAACTTTAGCTAGATTGCAATAAAAGAGACACCATCTATAAAACAGATTTATCCAATAATATTGCAGAAATGATGTAACTCTATGTCGTGTGATATACAAAGGTTTATTTCTGAAATCTCTTCTTAGAAATAATTTTAACATCCATTTTATGAATTACTTCTTTTTCG
Organism: Tetramorium bicarinatum; assembly: GCA_928718305.1. NCBI lineage: Eukaryota > Metazoa > Arthropoda > Insecta > Hymenoptera > Formicidae > Tetramorium > Tetramorium bicarinatum. Next base: position 11,423,431 of record OV788324.1, read on the forward strand.
TGATTAGTACAGTTCGGTAGATTATTTTGATTTAGCTATGATAGAAATCTTCTATCATATCGACACTTTTATGTTTTAAATTAGCATTGAGAAAGAGTAAATTATGTACTTAAATTATAGGCAATATTTCTCAACGGTTTTGAGCACATTTTAAACATCTTATAAATACTAATTTGCGTTCTACAAAAACATGCTTTGCACGATTTTTAAATATCATAAATATGGGGACACATTAATTGACGGAATTTCAAGATGCTGCGAAATAATGACATTGCTAAAAATTTTCTTTAAAATTTTTTTCAATGTTACTTATGTGTAAGACTTTGAGTATAAACATTTTCGATTGCCTAGTGATATTTATTATCTTATCGGATACATGTATAGAAATAGTTATGGATTTTAATATAGACATATCGTGGTTGTTTCTAAGATCCGAACGAAAAAAATTCATTGCACATTGAAGGCTCCTTCTCGATCGGGGAAGGATCTTTAAACGTTATTACGCAAAAACGATTAATTTCAGCGAAGGTTACTTAGAATTAACATAAATCCTTCACGTGGAGCAATTCGAAGGCGTCGCCGATCTCGGTCCGATAACATACGGCTTACGGAGATTACGTTAATCTGCATCTCTACACGTGTGTCGCGCGTTGCATTCGTTGCACGAGGTCGCGGCATTCCTAGGCGAGCGTTAGAGGCCGTCCAATCAGTAGCCTTGATTTCAGTTGCACCCAATGGTCGGTGATGGTATACTTTTCAGGAAGAGGTGGCCCAACTGGTATCAGAGTAGGAGGACAGAGAGCGGTTGTAGTGGGAGAAAATCGTAGTGGATGGCGAATGCAATCGTCAGCCATCGCGCCTTCTTTTCTGCAAAAGAGAAGGGGCGATTAGAAAAACAATACTATTACATTGCTATTACTATTACGAGAATGATATTAACGATGGTAAAATGCAGTGATTAGACAAATAGCATTTTCTTTTAGCTCACTTATCCTATTTTATATTTTTTACAGTTTTAATGTCGCAAACAATTTTATGATATTTTTTCCAGTATGTTCTTATCTGATTTTCCATGTGATACTTGTCTATGTAGCATTATATAAATTTCTTTATTTTATTTTTATTTCTAAAAATATAGCTGTTTTCATTAGCTTGAAACGTGCGGTTATTAGCTGTCATATTTGTTGTATACAACGACGTTTAGCAAAAATCAAATGACGAAAATTGCCTTATTACTAGCAGCTCTATTAACATTCAAAAAAAATAGATAAAAATCTTGATTTGTGATCCGAGCGTTGTGAGATAATAGGATATAAGTTTAGAGAAGGCCTGAAGCGACGACAGGACAGGTCAGGGCCGTGGAGGTTTAACGGCAAAGGTGGCACAACGAATCTGAAGTCGCAGGAGCGTGGGTGCCGGCTGACATATCACGATCGTCGCCAGGTTGCTCCATATATATATATATATATATATATATATATACATATATATTGGCGGTTCTCGGTTAAAAGAACAAAAAGGGGCCGCCTCTCGCGTAGACCAATCGCGAGCGTGTTTGGCGCACGATTCGACCCCAGAAATTAGCATCGACCCCGCAAAGATCGAGTCCTCGATCTCGATCCTCCTACTGCCTTCCTTTACATCCACTTCTTCCTTTCGTCCTTCTTCGTCGCTAATTGATTCGTTAAAGCTACAGTAAGCCGTTAAAGTCATTAAATATATTAGGGGTATGCTTCTCAATTGCCTTGGTGTCTCGCGAGACGGTTATATAAGACGTAACTAGCGTGCACATTAAGTGCACTAATTAGTATATTCGTTATTATCCATGTTAGCTTTAATATACGATTTTAGATCGATAGATAGATAGTGTACGATTTTATTATGGTATCATTAAAAATCTGTACAGTCCCAATACGGTAGTACTATTTTCTTCATTTTAATGTTTAATAAATTCAATCAATTTAACAATTAAATCAATCATTACATCTCAGGCACTCTATTCCACCGTCGTCACATAAAATTAGAAATAAAAAAATATATACATGTATAAAATGACATTAAAAGAAATCATAGACTTTATTCTTATCATAAACACATGACTAATTAGTAAATCTTTAATGAATACCGTAACTGATCAATTTTATACACATGTTCAAGAAAACATTTTTGATGTTAATATTAATGATGCAGAATTATATTAATGTCAAAAATGTTCTCTTGAACATGTGTGTAAAACTGATCGGTTACGGTGTTCATTAAAGATTTATTAGAGTTTGCTAATTAACCACGTTTAAACAACTTCATCAACGAGCTGCCTCGCACGCGAAAGAGCCAACTAGTAGTAAATGAAATTACTGTGGTGTAGTAACATGAATAACAATTAGAGCGGGATTTAATGGAATTTAGATCATTGGACACGAGCGTTTATTTAATCGGAAATCTATCAAGTTGAAACTTTATATATAAACGAATATATGTATATAGAGGAGTGTCAGCTGATTACGTTATCAATAAACTACGTAGTTACTATAAAGTTACTCATTATCAGTATTCGTAAATTGTTTGCTATTTGTCGTCTGAATTAATTATTATACTACTCCAAGATTTCATTAAGTCTCGGAAAAAATTCTCATAAATCTCGAAACCTTTTGAATTTCGCTTCGTACTATAAATTAGGCATAACAGTTTTCCTAATAATGAAGGAATAAAATTATTGTGATTTACTTTTGTGCACGTAATTACATTATTGTTTTTATTTTTTTATTTATGTAAATTTTTGTGATAAATTTATTATAATTTTTTAAATTCAAATGTATAAAAATAAAAAAAATTATTTTCATAATAAAGAGAAATTATTTTTACATTATGTACTAAAATGATTGATATAAAGCAAGCAAGTATTTACAAGACTATGGGAAACTCGGTTCGTCAGAGCCTCTAAGGCAATGTCTGTAATAGGCATACAATGGGTGTGCGTACGCGAAAATATGCAGGACATGCAGAAGGCACAACGTATACCACAATCGTACTTGCACGAAGAATCACACGAGGTTCTCTCGAATTTAAAGCAGATGCCAGCAGTTAACCATTGCCATACATGTTGTGCAAAGTTCTCGTATGCATTATTTTGTATATATTACTCTGATGTCGAGTAATTATCTCTAATATGGAAAATAATATACGGAGACCTTGGCTCTGGCCATTATTGGACAACATTGCATGAATAACATTATATGAATGCAAAAAGAAAAACAGAAAATGATATGCTTGCGAGAAAATAATAACGGTTTTTAAAATATGTGTGAGACTCTTTTGCAATATGTATGATTTTTTTAGCATAATTATGTTTTTAGACGTATAAAAATGTTATAACATTATCTTACAATTTTACTATAATGATTAATCACTAATAATAATTAATAATTTCCAACAAATCTCAGTAATAAAATCATACATGTATCGTTGAATATTATATTAATCGTGTTTGATGTAGAGGAGAAGGTGGTATTATGGCCACTGCAGGTATTATGGCCATACGTATTATCTCCATTATTAAATGACGAATTCTAATAATAATTAATGAAATCATTTGTTTAGTAGCCTGTCGTTATGTAGTGGCGGTAATGTGCCAATACACAATAAGTGAGATTTTTTTACAAGGCATTTTTACTTTTGAGCATTTCGAAACTTTTTTAAGATACATTTTAACATTTAATTATACATACTTCCTCATTATTTTTAATCTTAAGTGTGTTACTACATGAATGTCTGTACACTTGAGTTTTTTTTTGTTTATTAACTTTTTATTCGGTTGTATATATTTTGAGTTATGCATAGTTAAAGAACAGCATAGTGTTTCGCTAATATGGTCCTCTAATGTGGCAGTTCGTCGGGGCAATAAAATATAATGCACATATGTGATTATTGCAAATAGCTTTTTTTTATTTTCTATAAAAGTCTATAAGAGAGTTTATAAGACTACAATTTTTTAAAGTTTTAAAGTTTTATTTTAATTTGTAATTTTGAAATCTAATTAAATTTTAAGTTTATTTTGTAAAAACTGTCATCTTGGCAATTCATCTATGCAATAAAACATAATGTTGCAATAAAATACAATGTTTTTTCAACAAAATCAAATTTTAAAATTTATTTTTGTAGTGGATACCATATTACCACCCCCGTTTCTCTTCGATTCATTTTGCAAGGTTTTACATTTTTATAAATAGTAAGCTATGTAATAAATATTTTGTAATTTTAAGTCTAGAAACTCTTAAACAATATTTTAAGGAATACAATCGTCAAGTTTCAATTTAAAATATTAATTATTAATAAGGTTTTTATGTAAAAAACAAAAAGGTATCCATAATACCACCTTCTCCTCTACGTTTATAAATAACAAATTTTATCATTATTACGATTTAATAGATTAATTGAGCACGAATGCATATTATCTTTGACAAATGAATCGTTAATACATTATTAATAAATTATTTATAATAATTTTGTTAGTCTCGATTTACACGATGATATTAACTGTACATATTAAGTAAAAGAGCTTATGCGATAAATATATTGTAACTGTAATATAATATTGCTAAAGGTCATACACACAAAATTTGTATTTCTTACTTGCATTGCAATGGATATTCTTAGTATCGCGTATATGTTCATCCGCCTCGCTTTTAGATTCTTGAACGAAGATACGTTTGTTGCCCGAAGGTCTGATCTGGATTATGATGATGACCGTGATGTGGATCGTGATCTTGATTGATGCGAAGTGCGTGCATCTATCTTCCGAATGTACGCAATACTAATCAATATACATACACATTGTTCGGATATTGTCCGCGTAAATAAAAGATTTAGTATTATAAAAAAAGGGTACATAGTGCTTCTAACAAGCTTATCACATTGCTAATTTTCTTGTTTAATGTTTTTTAATATGTATTTTATATTAATTTTGCAAGATAATATATTTATTGAATTTGTGAATCTGGGTGATATAATAAGATTGTGAAATTGGGTGGTATAATAAGTTATGAATAAATATAAACGCTTAAATATTTCTATATTATTTTCAAATTTGTTTTAAACGATATGATAACAATTTAAAACCATTTTTAGACTTAAAAAATTATAAAGATAAAATACCGTTTCATACTTTTTAATATTTATCCTTCTTAAGAAAGAAAAATGAGATTTTGTATTTTTTATCGAATTTATTAAATATTATATTAATATAATACAGTTGGAAATGTTAGCTGTATTTAAAAAAAAATTTGCTTTTAAAAATTCTTGTATCCGTTTGAGAAAACTGAGTATGTATTATAGAAAAATATATATATAATCGTAGAAAATATATAAAATTATAAATAATATATAAAAATGAAGAAAAAGAGACATAAAAATGATTGAGAACTTGCTCGGAGCGACAATCTGTTATCCACCCACGTCAGCGGTGTTTAATGAATTTTCGCCACTTATCACAGAGTTATATAAACGTATATGAGATCTTATATACATAAAAGCAATATAATTATAGCATAAGTATCTGGATATCAAACTTGTCTTTCGATTAGTATGTTTTTTTATGTACAAAAATAGATATGCGATTATAATAAAATTCTTAGCTGTAGTTGAGTATTTTCCTAGATGGTTGTTTTACATATACACACAATTCTGCAGAGAATTTCGTTTTATCTTATTTTATTTTTTACATATGCGATTCAGCTAGATTCAATTAGATAAAATACGTTCAACTCACATGTCTCACATGTAAGTTTTCACCTACGCTAGGCGGAAGATAGTTGGCAGTTGGATAACACTGGTTAATCGCGCCCGTTAAAATTTCGCAAGAGCAGTCCCGTTTTTCCTCGCATCACCGCGTTATTACGCGCCGCGTTAAAGCTCCGCGCCGCGCCGGAACACAAATATAGAAATCGCAAAATATGAGCCGGTTTAGCCGGCCTCTCGTTGATTCGTCGGGAGCGCGTTTGAATACGTCACGCCACAACGGGTTTACTACCTGATTTTAAGCGAGATCTCTTTGTCATTGGCAGCCTTGCAAGGCTGATATCGGGCAAGTCGGCATATTTTAACTGACCGCAGAAAAATATCTTCCCACTAGACCGCAAGGTAGAACCTGAGAATGTATGGCATTTGGTGGCATGTAAAGTTTTAAGCCGGGTCCGGCGATTCTATTTTTATCCGCCTTCCTCGTGGAGTGAAGCATTACCGCTTATCCACGCTCACGTGTGTCATTGCTATCGGGGGCTTGCTTAAATACCGCTTGCGCGCGAGCGTATCCGGTTCTGCTTCTATTATTTCATCAATGAGACGTATGATAAAATGCAGTCGCCACTTTATAATGGAACGTTGCTGGAGATTTTCTCTTTGTGAGGCAACAACGCGATAAACAATCTTCAAGTTCTTTCAACCGACTTAGCGGGGCAGGCTAAGCAGGTTCCCTTTTCACTCTGACATTATTATTAGGCAGTTAAAGAAACCAACCGCTATTTACGATTCGGAATAAAATATTTTCCCGAGACAATCCGCAATATCGTATATCTGCGAACTAGACACTCGTTAGCGCAGCGTCGACTGCGCGCGGCCTCAACGTGTCACGGACGGAGTTGCAAAGAATTCGTATCTTTACGAAAAATCTTGATTTTCGCGGTTCTGCCATCCGCGCGACTTCGCAAAATGCTCTATATTTTCATCTCATGCAAGAGTCGCCACGTCTGGACTGCTCGTCCAGATGTACGCGGTGGTGCATTCGCAGCGACGAAATTATACAGCGGATTATCTGACCACGTGAGCGTGCGCACGGCTTTCTGCTCGGCTCGGCTCGGCTCGGCGCGGTGCCGCCGCGGCGGCGACGGCGCGCCGGTTTTTGATCTCACCGCGACGATTTGTACCTGCGATCCGCGTGCAAGAAGAACGTGCACCATCCCGCCGCGCGAGGAGAGAAAGGGAGACGGAGAAAGAGAGCGAGGTGGAGAACGATGCCTTCGCGCGCGACTTCCCTTGCAGCGACGTTTCGCTGCCTCTTTTTACTTGCGCTCGCGATACATAAGGCGACGAGAGAAGTCGCGAGAAATCAGCAGCTGTCTCTCAGCCGTTGACAAATAGTCGAGAGAGTCCGGAGTCATCTTTCCTACGTACGTGCGTATGGGACTCGTGTCGCGTTTCCGTGCGCTGATCCTTCTCTCTTCCTTCCTCTTTCATTCACACTCTCTTATTCGCGCGAGCGATTTTTTTTTTCGCCCTCGTACGTTACAATGCGTGCATAATTGCCGGTGGGTGTCCCGCGTGTAAAGCGCAGCTGCGCGCATGCACATTCAGATGTCCGTCACGCGGGGACGTTCGTGCGTAGGCAGCCGATGCCACGGCGCGGCGCGGCGCGGCGGCGCGAGATAAGATCGGCCCCGAGGCGCGATGATCGTACTTTTGGATCGGTTCTTATGATATTCGAGCGAGGTAGATAAATATGTAATTGTGCTTTTGCAATATCGTTCAGTTTATTCGCACGCGTACCCGTAACGCTGCTCGCCTCCTCTCTCTTTTTTCTCCTTATTATTTTAACCGTTCAAAGATCGGCATCGTGGAACCGCGTCGTCTCATGTGGTTTATACATCGCGATCGTCTCGAAAAGGTTAAAGAATTCTTTTGTAATTATTTGGGTGGGATATAATTTTGTGCACCGTGTCTGAATTTTCGTAATATATTTTTTACTACTGCTATTAACTACAATTTATTACAAAGTATCTAATTCTTACTGCATTGCCTCTACTTACGAGACAACTTCTGTATAAGGAAAATATAAAATTGTTTTATCCTGTAAACTGCTTCCGTTTCCTCTCTTTATTATATTTGCCAAGATGTATACATTTCTTCGTAACGTGTTAAAAAAGTATTCTTTTATTTCTTTTTTATGTAATTCTGCTAGAAAGAAGTGAAAGAAGTACATGTTTATGAAAGTAACATAAATTAACAGGGACTACATTTGAGCGTAATTTCACTACAATTTTTCAGTGAAAATATTTTAGTTTGCATATTTCACACGAAAACGTATTCTTCTGTCTTGAGTGCAATCAGATCTTCACACTTCCTCCGATATTTTACGAATGAATAAATATCCCGATGACAAACGGTCACGTATTCAGCAATGATGACGTAGTATCACCGCTCTCTTCTAGCCTAACTAATAAATTTCGTGTTATTCCGGATGATTTATAATTACTTTCTTTCTCGTTATGAGTGTATTATGTCGTGTTGTAAATCTTAAATTTTTCTCGGTGTAACTGATGCAGACTCTCGAGGAAGGAGAAGCGCAATATATAATGTACAGTCAGTAGAGTAGGTTTTACATATCCAAAGAGATCGAATTTTGCAATTATAGTTTCAAAAATAAATCTTCAAATCTTCATACTCAAGCTTATATATTTAAAGAGATAACCTATGAGCATATAACTTATGAAAATTATAGGTTTAGAATAAAACTTCGCAATCTGTCATTGCAAACCTTTTTGTTAATTGAAATACTTTCGGGAAGAATTTTTGTTTAAATCATAGATTTTTAAATAATTTTTATCCTTTTTATAATTCTATTATTTAGAAAAATATCTGAGTATATGCAATTAATATCAGAAGCGTGTGAATTCTCTGCAGTGATTATGAATCTCATATTAATTGTCGTATGACATGCTTAGTTCTATTTTCAATTTTTTATTAATTAAAAAGAAAGAAAGAAAAATTAAAGCTATACATTCTAATTTATAGCAGCTACATAAAAATAATCATATCACGCGATTTACATTTCTGCCGTGAATTTCATAAATATCAATCTTTTGTTCCGTACAATTATTCAGTTGCACCGACAGTATGCGTGACACAAAATTAGTTCTAGGCTTGCGCATTTTAAAACGATCTCCACTTCTGTTTGCGGAATATACGAGCTACTATTAATAATAATTACGACGCAGCGCTACGTTACGTAGAATGTATGATGCCGCCATTAGCGGCTGACAGCTCGGCTGACGGCTCACATCTGTGCCTTGTGCATAATTTCCTATAACTCAAAACAACGTTTATAACAACAAGGAAAGTGACACCGTACGTCTTCACTACCCTTCCGCGATGGAATTTACTCCATCATGCTACTTCACTTAGCATTCAGCGCTCGTATTCTAAACAAAAAGTTAATGAAAGGATGCTCCGTCCGTTCCATTTTGATGTAAGAAATGAACGATTATGCCATCAAAATTATTTCCTGGAAGCGACTGCTAGGTCATGCGACTGCTAGATCATAAAACGTTTGAACAACGTTTAATGTAAAATAAATAATTAATTCAATTAGCTTCATGTGTTGGATGTTAAATCTGAAACGCGATCTGCAATCTTCATCATGCAAACGCTGTTACTGCATTCATTTTTTACTTTTATATATGTATGTATAAATCATGATTATTTATGAATATACGCTAATATATTTATTAATATTAATATTTTTTCTCTTTGTATTTGTATCTTTATAATCTGAATATAAATATTACAAATATTTTCGTAATATAAAATTAAATATTTAAAATAATTGTTAAGTTTGAACAATCTACGTTATAGAGATCAACCTCAAGCCGAAGATGTTTTAACGTGATCAAAATGATGTTTCTGACAAAATGACGACAAATAATGTCATCTTGTTAGCTCTATATCTATAATAATATTAGATATGATTATTAAGTCTATTAAAGAAATAGGATATTAGTTGTCAGATTAATAACTGTTTGATATGTTTTGTGAACGGAGATTAACATAGATGCAAATAAGCTTCAACGTTTTAGTGGAGTCATGACGTCTCGAGCATTCGTGAACGGAGTATTAAATCTGCAATACGCGGATATAGCACTCCTCGTGTAACGTGTTACGTAAATAAACTTCATAGTACCTCACTTGAGAGATTTATGTTTGCGTTCTTTACAACGAGCATGTGAGAACTTTTGCTATATAGTGACGGCGTGTAAAAGCTTAATAAACCATGTGTGTATACGCCCTAGATTGATTATAAATAGCAAATGGTTTATCACTATATATACATATATATATATATATATATATATATGTATATATATATATATATATATATATATATATATATATTGTGTAAAAGGAGAAAATTTCTTTTTGAATCTGTTTTCAACAACAAACATGATTTTTAAAGCTAAGCGAGGAGACAGAAACAAAAGATAAAGGGAAAAAATTGTGACAAGTATTATGTTATATTTATTTTGCAATTTGCATTTTCAAGAAAATTTCACTGCCAACATTCAAGATGTCATATAGAAAAGAAAATCAAAGTATGTTACAATTTCTACACGCAAGGTTATTACACGCCTGTTATCATACAGGATACACTTTCTTTGCATTTTAAACACAGCTGGACAGCGGTACTGAATAAATGAATGCATCCTTGAGGAGGCAAGCGATGACACACGGTGTAGAGAGAAAATCTCGTTCATATGCACGTGGGCGAGGCGACAATATACGTCTGTTGAAGTTGGCACGGCAAGACGAATCGGCAAGGCTTTGACAAACAATCCGCCTTATCTCGTAGGCGGATGCGATCGTTGGTTACTCACCACGTTGGCTTGGTCGTACATACCCGCGCCCGCGTACATATTGCGAGAAGAGAAGGACGGCAATCGAGGAACTAAACATCCGTGGTGGTTAGCACCAGGACGCTAAACCGTCCACGACACGAGTATTCGATTAACCCCATGAACTGCGTTTTACGGGAATAAATTATTCTTTGCTTACAGATTCGGTGTCCTCTATGTATATTGCCATTCTTCTCTCCAGTACCAGCGATAATAAGATATGCGACAGATTTATCGTTGTCGTTGCATTATCAATAAGCAGTAGATTAAATCTTATCACAAGGAGCAATCATTTTCTTTTATTGCTGTCATTTTTTTTAAGGATAATTATTAATGATAGAATTTTTGAAAATATTAAAAAAATATGTAAGGTCCAGAATAAATTAAAGTCTTTCTTTTACGCGAATATTAAGCCGGATCTACAATGAGTTGGTAGTCGGTAGTCGTTAATCTGAAGTTCTAAATCTTAACCTGAATCGGTGAAGTTGGCCAATAGCCAACTCGTATTTCATCAATTCTGACTCACCGATAGCCCTTCCGACTTGCTTAAAACTACCGATTATCGACTACCGACTCATTGTAGACCCGGCTTTACGTTTTTATATTTAAAATATTTACAGATTAATTGATGATTATATATATTTATATCAATTAGATTAAAATATAACATTGTTTATTACATAGTAAAATAATTTTATATTATTAAAAAAATTATTAAAAATCTTTAAAAATAATGTGACAAACTATGAAATTGTAAAATCTTATTCATCTTTTTTCGATATAATGATTCTTTGATTATCCTTGCTTGATAATTCCCTAAGGATATGATCGTTAACTACTCTCTGAAAACAAAAATAACGAACGTTGCTACTCTATCGTTGTACTTTGTCATTAACTTTTCTCTATCGCAACGAGCGGGTGCTTTTTCCCGCATGACCGATGTCGGACCGTATAACTGTTTGAATACAGGATTTATTTCTTGAGCGCATTAGCCTTTTCCGCCGTGCCAGGAGACGTGGTTTTTCCGCTCTCGGACTCGATGCGATTATACGATCGAGCGTAAGACTGCCTGCGTGATTCTCGAATAGACGACGGTGACGAATCGACTATGGCCTTTCGCGGAGCGCCCGGTATTTATCGCGGTGCCTTGTGAGCACGCGATGGCCCGGCGTGGCGTGCAATTAATTAAGGAAAATTCACAGTAATTGATCGCCATCCCGCTTTGCCACTCAAGTTTCTCTAAGCGCATAATACTGCCCGCGTTAAAGTTCCGGGAACGAGCGCGAGTGTGCACGAGCACCGCGAATTGTGAATTGAATACGCGCAATTATATCGGCGTACGTATAATCGATCAATCATAAGAGATATGTATTCAAATAAAAATTTATATTTTAATATCATCGTAAAGCTTCACATAGATCAAACATCTAAATGTTTTTAAGGATATACGCGGTTGGTTATTATATATTTGCTATTTTAATTTGAAGTTTCGTAATAAATTGTGATTTACTTATATGTAAAAATATAAAAATCTTATGTATAATAGGATTAAAATATCATTGATGATGATGATGATGATGATGATGATGAGATTCTGTAGAATATTTTTATTTCGACTGCCGTAAGAATTTGAAATTCCAAGTGAAATAATTGGTTGCCTGCGACGGTCAGAGTTCTTTTTATGTCTCCACGGATGGCATAATGGCAAGAGCATCATGACGACGATTTAATTTTTTCTTTTGAGTCTTTAGACCGATCGGTACCACCTGTCGGTTACTCTCGCCTTACGGTTCGAGCCGGTGGCAGGTAGGAAACATCGCGATAAAAGCGACGCGCCAAATACGGATGAGCCGTTCAGGACGTAAAGCTTGTCTTAAGAAATAATTAGAAATAAAATAGAAAAAAGAACACACACATATCCTTGTTTTGCTATCTGATTGCAACCAGTCATGTGTATACCCTTATGTCGCTACCCACTTCCAAGTAAGAATTTAAATGTATTTTTTTCCGACGTATAATACGCGATCTACTCTAGAAAAATTATCATAGCTCAGATGTTGTCTCTCTTCAAGAAACATTGTACATAAATCGTACGTGTACAAAAGCTGCATTAGAAATTACAATCTTTTAAAAAACAAAGTTTGAAATACGTCTTGAAATACGAATCAGAAAAATAATATATGTGGAAAAATCATTCATTAAGATGATACTAATTATTGACATACATAGAAAACTGAGAATTTGCAGTAACGGCAATTCATAAATTTTTAATTTATGAATCAGCGAATGTAAGAAATGTCGGGGATAATGAGACACAATTATATAGGTCATAATGTGTTTGCTTAATCAGTATGTACTTATCGAAATGATAAATTAATACACATTGCCCCAAATAACAAAATTACAGGTGGTGTCTTACTTTGGGCGGATGGTACTATCCGTATGACATCCCGCTAATCGGCAGATGATGCTGAATAAGCATAATTAAACATTCATGGTGTTGTCGTGGAAAAACAACACACTAGAATTTGAGCGAAAATAACGGTTATTACGATCCTTATCAATCCTTTGGACAAAAATGGGTCACATATGTACAGCAGTGTTAATTGTAAAGACAGATAATAATTTAAATATTAAATTTGTTGTTTCTTATAGATAAATAAATGAATTCTGCCTGTCAATACTATTTATTAAAAAAATTACTGAACATGATAGAAGAACAGAAGCTATAGAAGAATAAATGAACCAATATCCGATAATGATTTCACACTTCTCGTCTTTGCAAAACTTAATTTGTTATTATACTAATTTGTGCAATGCAAATGTATTTAAGTTAAATGTACAAGCAATAGAAAGTGATTCATTTAAGACTATTGACGCGCATTTAGAAATCACACACAGACAATCAGTTTTATTCGATATTGTACATATCTATAATTACACATGTAAAATTAATTACGAAGTTATTCCTGTCATGCATATGTGACATCATGAGAATTGTATGTAAGCGTGATATATCAAATATATCAATCGCGCAAATATATCAATTAATACTCGAGTATACATTGATGTACGTCACAAGAAACGGCGTGACATTGTTATTTTACAAAGATAGTTATTTTCTTTATTTTTATTATAATTATTTATTATTATTACATATTTGTTATTAGGACTTGAGATTAAATTATCGAAAAATCATTGCTTCATTATGCCATAAAATCATTTTATATTTATTAATGTGTATTCTGTCCTTTCCACGCATTTCCCTTTGTAAAACAAATGTGATTTCATTTTGCCACTCTTTGCCAATTCATGTTTTACACTGCTAATTGCTCAAATCGTACTACGCGTATGTACAAATAAATGAAATCATTTGTTTACATTTACCATAATTTTTATGTGCTTGCTAATGTTGTATTACAGCGTGAAAATGAAAATTTTATTGCAAATAAATAAGATTAATCGAATAAAATGACGAGAGATACATATTACAATTATTTTAGCGTACCTTATTCTCGAGACAGACAATGTACATGCAATCTAATTCAATGTGCTTGCAATATTTTTTAAGAGATTTCATTCTTGTCAAATAGATTTCATTGTCAATATTGTTATATTTGAAATCAATGATAACAAAAATAGAAAATAAAAATTAATAATAATTTTAATCGAAGAATTTATTTACTATTAATTTATAATTAACTATATTTTATATATTTACAAAGGTTACATCTTACTCGCCGACAATGATTGCAAGTGCGCTTTGAATAGCTATTAGAGACAATGACTGAAGTCGACTTTTAATGTCAAAAGGGCGAGCGATGCATAATTTATTAAGACCAGCTTCACACCGCAGCTTCTGCGCGATGTTCAAGACAATCCTCGTTTCTAAGAACCAATAGATCAATCGAGATGGTTATATTCTAAACGTGTTTGTTCAAGAAACTCATTCTGCGAAAGGTTAAATGGTAAAATTAAGTTATCTCTCTTGTGCTTTAACGTTAACATAAAAAATTAATTTAATCGTATTGATCATAGTGTATAGTAAAAAAAATTATGTTTATAATGTAATTAATATATTATAATGTAGTTATAATTATATATATTTTTTAAATGCAAATCTAGTTTGTATTTAATAATCAATCGCATTATTATTTTGGATAATTTAAAAAATATTTTACACAAGAAGTTAAGAAAATTTTTGCTATAGTAAAATAAATTAATAGCAAATGTTGTTTAACGGGATGAAAAAATTTTTTTAAGAGGATTATAAGTAGTAAGAATTATTCTCGTTCGAGGCTACAAATTAATTAAAGATAACCACAATTACCCATAATGAAAGGGAATATTTCAATTACCTCTCCTTTTTAAAACTGCTGTTACTGTTGGGCATGTTCTTTAATCGCAATTAAGCGACTGCGAAAGTAATTAAGACTGAAGACCAAGCAGCTATCAAGTGTAGAAATGAAAAAAGGGGTTCGAATAAAAAAAAAGTAAAAGTGAATAAGATGGTTAATCAGGGGAACCTTGCAATTAAAGTATCCTGCTTAAATGTTTTCGTATGCCAATTATCTTCGAGAGATTGCATGGAAGGATAAAATATTTGTCATTCTTATCGATGCAAGTAGGATATCGTGTTTCAAATAAAATGACGAGTAGTTGTTTGTACGACGCGATGTTAAAATTTCTACATTAAATATTCTTTATATTTTTAATTTTTGAATAATCTGTCAAATAGTAAGAAAGTTAAATTAATATTTATCTATTGTCTTCTTTTTTTACTTTTTCGTGTGTAAATGCTGTGCTTTTTTTATAGTTGAATGAAAACGTGGGAATAGGATGTCTTAAGGAAGCGATATTTTTCGAGAATCTCGACAGTCATCGCAATCGTTAAATAAATCGTACGATCCACGAAAAAGAGAAAGAGAAACTATATGCAGTTCTTCCCTTATAAAACAAAGAGAACAACTTGCATATCTAAGTATGCTAGTCTCTAATTAAACGATAAATGGTGTGGTATTGCTGACCGGAAGTGTCGTGAATCCATTGAACGCGGCATAGTGGCATTGGCCAGATAAATCTTCGGCCGCGCGATCAACATTCTTTTATTTTCTTGTGTGCCGGATACGAATACGACTGGTATCGAATCCGGTAGAATAGAAGAATCCCTTGTACATCAAAATTCCACTTCCTGCGGCATAGTTAAACACATTGGCTTTAGATAAATCTTCGGCCGCGCGATCAACATTCTTTTATTTTCTTGTGTGCCGGATACGAATACGACTGGTATCGAATCCGGTAGAATAGAAGAATCCCTTGTACATCAAAATTATGACTTCCTGCCATTTTTTAAACACGTTACTTTAGTACACTTTCTTTCTTTTTTCTGTTTAGCATTCTTTTGCTAGTTCTATTAACAGTCTTTAGCCTTTAAATAGTATACATACATGTATATTATTTAGTATAAGATAGGATTTTATCTTTTTAATCTAAATAGAAGATTGTTCGTTCCTTTTCTTTCTTTATCCTTTAATTTTACATATGAAATATTGCTCTAAATAGATTTTTAATTTATCTTAATATAATAATTTTTTATTGTGTATTTATAAACACATTTTGTACAAAACATAAAATTTTCAACGATATTTGCAAATCTATTATAGCTGTTTTATGCAATATTAATTTAGCTATTTACATAATTGTGCAAGATATAGTGTGCAAATAAGATATGATAATTATTGTGAGTAATAGAGTTTGTTATTTCATACGTTAATGCATATGTGTGTGTGTGTGTGTGTGTGTGTGTGTGTGTGTGTGTATGTGTGTGTGTGTGTGTGTGTGTGTGTGTGTGTGTGTGTGTGTGTGTGTGTGTGTGTGTGTGTGTGTGTATATATATATATATATATATATATATATATTTCATTTAATAAACAAAAATGATAACGAAAGAGATAATTAATCAAAATTATGTATCTCTTTTGACATTTGAATATAAATTTACAGTGTACGGATTATTTTCGCCATATCTTATTTTCTAACGACATACCGACAAATGTTATACCTGAATTTTAAAATCTGATATATGACATCACGGATCCACTTATGCGTCATTCTCTCAGTTATGTTGCTAATCAGCGCAGTAGCGGTGTCGACAAAATGAATCTGGTATGAGATCTTCGCAGACGATAACTGTTTGAATTCATTACCACGTATAAAATACAAGATTAATTGTGATGATACTTTTTTCGTCCGTCCTCGGAACATAGCGGCCACCTTTTCGCGTTCTATTCATTGTCTACTTAAGCTGGAACGATATACAGCGAGACCGGGCGAACCACCGTTCGCGTTGTCTCGGTCCGATGATCGCGGTTGCAGCGTCGACGACGATAAGACACAAAGATCTCCGATTATGATGTCCTTTGCGTCGTACACCTGCCTGACAGCTCTCTATTTTCTGATATATCGTAATATGATGATCGTATCGACATCGTCGCGGCGGCGATCGTTAAACGCTGTGTCGAAACTGAAAAAGGAGATAAAAATCCGGCCACTGGCAAATTTCGAAGCGCAACCAAGCAGAGGCTTAACATTATGTGCAATGCACAATTATGCATATTTTATTAAACTAGCAGGTCTGCGGTTTTTAGATCATCCCTCTTTGCCTACGAATCTGCCAATTATATCGGCAGGGACGATTATTCTCGAAGGGGAATTTAAACGAAACGTCTCGAAATTAGATGATTAGAGGGAAGATACATTGTCTTCAAGTGTCATTATCTGAAAATTATGCGCATGGTGCTCTTATATTCGTACAACTGCACAAAAAATAACCTGTTGGAATGGTTACTTGAGTTTTAATGGCGGCAATCTTCCTATAATTTCAAGATATTAACTTAATTTTTGAAAGGTTAGTGCAATCTTCTAATGATTTTGCAAATTCGCCCTCTAAATATTTTTCTATGTTTTTTTGTCAATTTAACTTTTTCTGTTGGTTTTTTTTAGGTTTTTCTCGTTTCAACGAAAAACTTGCATGTTCTATATAAAATTGCGATTAAAAGTACATTAAATGAAGGAAATTAAAATACAGCAAAGTTGGGCGTGAAATTGTGATGCAACTTCTTGGAAATAGCGTAACCAACAAGTCATATAATTGTGTTTAATGGAATATTAAGTGCTGAAAAATATATATTGCGATAATATCTATATCTATCTATCTCTAATTATTCAAAATTACTCTTGAAATGTTTTGTGATCAGGATGCGTAAGCTCTCGCGCATATAATCACAATTTCATTCTTGAGATATTATAATTTTTAATAACACGAGAAACGGTAAAGTTTTTTTCTTTTTGTGCAAGGACAACGTGCATGACATAGCCGGTCGTCATAAATGGAAGTATAGAAGATGTTGAAGGAATGTGATGTACAGAGGAGCGCTCAGGGAAACGGCAATTTATCGAAGAACGCCAGTGGCTCTAATATTCTTTAATAGATATCCTATAGCCTGATTGGGGTACTTCAGATTGCTAGTACAACCCTAAATGCCGGTACTATAGCGGCGTTTCATGCTTGAAACTTCGGTCGGCGGACGCGTACTATTAGAGGCTCGACGTGCTGTTTTACTGCGCAGTAAATGCGGGTATATAAGGCACGACTTTTAAATTCACTTACGCCGCACTGGCTGCACTGTTGGAATTAAAACACGAGCTTTATTGCGCCTGATCGATTTTCTGCCTCGCTTAGTATCTCCGACTTTTCGCTTCAGGGCGAAATAGATGATTCGCGACCGCGAGAAAGTCGGAAGAAAGGAAATTGTCGGTTTTTTATCAGTTGATGAAGCTACATGTCGATGTCTTTAAAAACAAGATGCAATGATTTATAAAATCGCGCAATTTCTAGTATTAGTTAAAAAAGGAAATAATTTTATCCGTTAAATTTTGTTGTAATTCTAAAGGAGAATAATTTATAAAAATTGTAATTGAAAGCTTAATTATTATTTTGTTGAAGGCAATTATTTTTTGGAGAAAAAGCTTTTAAACAATTAATGATTAATCGACGATAGTAGCATATCTATTGATAGGATGTGGATGTAAACGAGCAATTCAAGTATATCCATCAACCTTTGAAAGACATTAGAAAGATTTTAGAAAGATAGTCAAACATTTTTATGCATTCGTTAAGAAGCCTCAGTACATGCTGCATTTTAAAGCGTTAATAATTCCTGCGTTTCGTCAACGTCATGTATATTCCGTAGATGTATATTCCGCGCAGCTACTTTCTAAACATTTGCCATAAACTTCGTTTTAATGGGCACGTTGATTTAATTTGCACGGAGGTGCGACGAGGTATGGCCCAGCACGGCGTGTCCTATTTACGAGAGACGGTTTACGAAACACGTGTATGTACCACACCGGCGACATTAATCGTCGCGAGAGCTTAGGAGCTTGTGGAGGAACGAGCGTATTTACAAGCGGCCGCGTGTAAATGCGTTGCACTATGGCAACGTTATGGCTCGAGAAACCGCGCGATGCGGATCTCTTTATTTACCTATCCCGCCGCGCTTCGTACAGGCGACAATGGGGCGCAACGAGAACAATGGCGCGAACGAGACGCCGCGCGTTACGTAAGACCGCCGCGAATTTCGCAATCGGCATTACGTACGTATACCGAGGGATTCGTGGGTGGAGTTGTGGATGCAGAAAGATGTGTTGTCTGCTTCATGAGAAAATGGCAGATTCGTATCGCCGGGGAACAACGTATCGTGCCGCGCGCCCGCCGGTTTATACTCTCTTTACGGGGCGCGGTTATTTTATCGTTCTCCGCAAAGTTTACGGCACACGGGGACTGCCTTGTGTGGAATAACGCTTCTGATTTCCTCACTCACGCGACTCGCTTCTCGACGTCGACGACGACGTCGACGTTAACGTCAAATCGTCCTTTCCTTCAGCGAGGCCGACCAATTAGGAAATGCGTGGGCGACGCTCATTGCGATAAGCGTTTACCGCTTCATCGCTTAGTTGTTATTTTCATTTTTATTGTTCCCTTTGTGATTCAAGGTAACATTATAAGTTGATGCGGAGGTTAATTACGTAAAATTGGATGTATTCGGGTCAAACAATCTCCCGGGACTTTAAATTATGATACTGTTATATGTATCATTTTTGTGCTTAAGTAAGGCAAAAAACTGATATTCTGATGTTTTCATAAAATTAACGATAGTTAATTTCATGTTTCACGCACATTAACAAAGAACACTTTTTTCTTATATGAAATTATAGAACGTTCATAATTACGTTTTATCGGACTTACGTCGTACGCTGATGTTGTATGATAGAAAATTTATAGTTGTAATGTTCCAAATGTAATGCACCAAGAGGAATACCGGAAATTTGCAGCAATCTTTATTTGGGTTATATCAGTTTTATATCTTGTTTACGAAGCAGGTGTGTTATCAGACATCGCAATCGTGCACGACAAAATCAACTTGATCTGTAAAGCGTACATGTTTGATTACATTTTACGATGGTACCTGATGTAAACCTAGAAGCTTTCCGCTTCATATATCGATAATCTTCGCCGATTGAAGGTGCAGGGCGCGATTATCACTCTGTACGGAACGATAGTTACGAAGTTATAACGTTGATTGGTAATAACAGGAAGTCGTATGAAATGCGTTTCGCGTACATCTGCGATGTAAGCCGCGAAATTCTTGGCGTAGGTAGCTAAATGATACGCTTGTTGCAATATGCAGATAACTCGAGCCGCGAATAGTCGCGCGAGTGGGTTTAACGCAAGAAGCTTTATTATACATTCCAATCTTTTTTCTACCCCTTCCCTCTACGGCCTTACGTAAAAATGTTCAATTATGAAAATGGGCCCGTGCACGTGGACGATAATTATATGCTGTTGCTCGCGGCGGCGGAGGTGTTATCATTCAGAGGACAGCGCAGGAGAAACATTAATGGTCGGCGAATTTTTAATGCGCCGCTAAAAGGATGCGACTTAATGCGACAACCATGTTTCGCCATTCGATAACGTTTCTTCCGCAATATCGCAATTGTAGAACTCTCTATTACACACAAAGTGGTATAGGCACATAAATAAAAAGACTGTAATTATAAAATATAGGATAATTTAATGTGATTAATAAGTTTCTTAAAAAATATCAACAACTTATCTGACAAATATGTTATCGTATTTGTTGCACGAAGCGACAATTTATTGTAATATATTTATTTGTTATGGGAGATTGCTTCGTTCGCGAGACTTGTCATTGGAAACGATATGTAGACATGTTTCTTTTACATGGATCTGCTTTTAATCTTTAACCCTGGAGCTACTGTGCATCACTAATGCATTAGTTTTCCATTATTTTTTTTAAATTAAACGCTATAATGACTTCTTTCTAAACAGCTGGCTTTTGGAGTAAGATATCACTATAAAGACTTTTTTTATGCTTTAATATCTTGTTGTTATCAAACGAGAATGTCTCTAGTTGGTTTGGTCTGTATTTGTTACATCGAAAAAATATTTTTTAGTCGAATTCCGCGGCTGAGCTGTGAATACAGCGGGCACAGCTCCGCGTCCAGCTTAGCCGTAGCCAAAGGATTAATTACGGCGCTTCTTTCTCAAGACGGAGGAAGTCACGTTTTGATGGATTACTCTTATGGTTTATCCCGTTACCGAAATTGTGAGGCTATACACCGTGTTCAATCAATTTCGTAAACGCGTGCTTAAGCCTCCGGCTAACGCGTAATCATCGCGGCACACAATCGATAAATCGCCACCGACGGAAAATCACCTCCCTGCGTCTCGCTGGGGTGATGACTGATAGCCCATTTGCGCGGATCAAAGAAGTCTCGAGCTCATTTCTGCGCGTTGTTGACCGTTCTTATACGTGTACTTTAAAGTTTTTCTGCGCGGCGCAATACCAAGTGTTGAGTAGTAAATGCATCGTGTATTAATCCAGTCGGTTGCTATCGGTTGCTTATCACGTTTTATTCCGGCCCGCCAATAGCCGAGGTAAAACGTCAATTCGCAAACTCGCGCTTTGAGATCTTCAACTCGCAGAGTCACTTGAGATAATTACTGATACAACTTTCACACGACGATATTTTCTTAATAAAATTGATAATTACATTTTTAATAATTAGATGACACTGCTACCTAAACTGCTACATGAAGTTATTAATTTATAAAGTAATTTATTTATGAATATATAATGATTTCAATTTAAGTATGTAATAAGTTACGTACTTATTAAATTAATTATGACACTATAATATTTTGTTTATGTATATTAATAACTATTTTTATTAATTAAGTAAAGAAATAATTATTAATTTATATCGACTTTATGATGAGTGTTAATAATATCAGTGCAAGTTTTAATCAAAATTTTTGCGTATTTCTTATAAATTTGAGTACTTGAAATCTCAATTTTTCTTCGATTCGATACCGAAGGTTTGCTTTCTCACGAATCTCCGAAAAAATCGGGAACTGCGATGTAGGAAGACTATCGGTTATATATTTAGATAAATTACTTGATCTAGACGGGGATAATGTGTATGGAAGTGCTGATGGATTATAATTTTTTTCCCATTTGCTATCGAGATTGTCTGATCGTGTTGTACTTATATTCAGAAGCTGGGATGCAGCAAACGTAGTATCAACGTGGGTTTCACAAGGTGGCCTCTCGACGTGGGAGTCGCCATCGGCCTTCGGTCGCGCTTCTCCCGCGCGGCTAGATCGCATCTGCGATAGAAACGTCGTTGAATGTTAACAACGGCACCCGAAAGTCCTTTCGAAGTGAGTCGCGCGAGCATGAGATAGATACAAATTTCTCGATGTCGAAACATCTCGGCGAGAGAAGTTCGACCTGTGTGGCGAGAGGCGATCTCGCGCACGCAGAGTACGAATTAGCTATTTGCTACGGTACCGCGTTCCTTTGGCACTTTAACCTCCTTATTCTTTTAGCTGGCAGGCATCCGCCGGCTCCCGCATTCAGAAATCACGGTGCTTCGGCTTCGCTGCCGGCCTCGTATTATCGAAATTGCCTAGCGCGAACGTTACTCCCTAGTAATTCTAATAATTCAATCTCCTGTGCCCCAAACAGACTTCAATTACTATCAACTTCGCTGCAAACGAGATAGCGAAATATGTTTCTATGGTCGTTTCAATGGGTAATTTTTATGCACGTTATGGTTTCAACAGTTCCGATGTTGCAAGGCCGGGCTGAATTGTAAGCCCTAAAATTACAGTTCGAATCCGTATTTCTAGAAAATAAATTTAAAGCTATATATTATTCACGTACATGTATGTATTTCGCGTATAGTTTACGTTACCAACGTCGGTTCATCGATCTTCTGGGATTTTTATTCCCATTCCTTTCGAGTGGCTCAGGTGGCATGTTCTACTACAGTGCGCAATATGATTACTCCACTCTTTTCTTCTTTTTTTTTTCTTGCGACTGCGATGAAGAATGGATAGCGCAGAGGACGAAGGGTGGACGTCTAGCCGAGTGTAGGAATAAAAGGAGAAGGCGCGGTAGAGGTGGAGGCGACCAAAGGAAGTGCTATGGAACAAAGAACAAAAGTGGGCGAATTCCCACTCGGTCGAGATAAAAAGGGGAAAGGGAGACGGAGGGGCGAGACTGAAAGAAGAAGGAGTCGGAGAAGAAGCGGAGGAAGAAGATCGCGCTGCCCCCGCTATGGTCTTGAAGATATTCGCGGACTAATTGAATTTACGAGCTCGCCGGCCAACGTAAGGTCGTGCCGGTCGGTCTTTGGTGCAGATTCGGTGTACGCCACCATATTAGTACGCTCCTCCCGTCTTCGGTATATTGCACTGACGATAATCGTAAGTTTCACGATTATACGACAAACAGCCGAAAATTCGCCGCATACGTGACCGCGATATTTGATACGATACCAGGTGTTCGCTTTCCCTGCTCTTTCGTACGTCCGTTTGGAACCTTGTCCACCGTAGCATCATCGATGAATTCTCGATCGCTCGGTATTCCCATAAGGAAACACGTCGCTTCGCGCTGAGGCAGTTTTTCGTTTTCACTTGAGTTGAGAACTTCAATACAGAAGTTCTGTTGCGAGTAAAGGATGATATCGATCTCTTCGTAAATGTTTGGAGAATTGCCTTTGACACTTGGGTTTATGATTATTTAATTTTTCTAGCTTATGTGATTGTGTTACTTTCGGATAGAAATAATTTCTGTTTAGGCTATTCTCTTTGCTTCTTCTGTATTTAACTGTCAGGCGTATTAATACATTTTTTATTTTGTTCGGTTTAATATAATTAAATGCAGATTAATCGACAAATTTTGCTTATATAATTAGGCAAAGAATGTATTTATAGGTACATTGCGTTGCTTGTGAATTTTTATTGAAGCCTGTACCTTTTCGCAATACGTAACTCGGTCCCCGGACGTATTGGAGATTGGTTCAATGGAACGAAACCGGTCTTCGTTTGTTCGTGAACTCGCACCGATAACCGGTATAACTAACCTCTCTTAACGGCTAAAGCGCGAATGTCAAAGAAAAACGATGCGAAAAGTTGGCTCTCTCCCCTCTTTTTTTTCATATCTATCCATTTTTATGAATTTATTTTGATATAAATAAATTTTTTTATAAAATATATTTACACTTTAATTAATAATTATTAAAAAGCGATAATTATAATAAATTTTAAATATAAACATAAAATTAACAAAATAAAATGAAAAGTTATAAGGAGGTTTTATTTTGATCAATATGATGATTTATTAAATTTTTAACTATAAATGTCTTTAAAAACTCAATTTAGCCAGGCTGTCTCGTAATAGTTTATAACGTTTATTGCGGAAACAGATGACTTTGTGTGTTTAATGTAACTTCTCAATATGGCATATGTAAGAAACGAGCTGCATTAAGATAGGAAAAGAGAATCGTCAATGGAAAGCACGCTTGTGTCGCTGTGAAGATGTCTGTTGAAAAAATACCGACACTTTAACGCTTTTTTTCCAGCAATTCAAAGCCGTGGGACTTTCTGCTTCTCTTACATTTTCCTATCCCCTTACATGTTTTCAGAATTGTAACGAGCGTATACTTTTTTTCATTCTCGCTCGCTATTCCTTTCTCCTCTTCGAAAGCTTTTCTCACATTTAAACTGCCTTGGCGAGCCCGCAGTGTTTTTACAAAAGCGACAAATGGAAAGCGACTTGGTTGTTAAGCGTTCGCGTTAATGTTAATAACGATGATGGATCCGCGACGAGAAAGCAAAAGGCGAATAGCGAATGAGGGACTAGTCGAGGGTTGAAAAGAAGGAGCTGGTTGAGATGCTTCCCCATTGGTGGTGTGTAATTAGGAAAGACATCATTACGCCACCAATTAACAGAGCTTTTGATTCATCGCGAAAATTAATTAAAAGAGTGAATGCTGGCGACGTGACGTCATGTAGAAAATGTCGCAGTTTCGCTTGCTGAATGCGCGGTAAGATGTAAAATGTTGTTTTTATGATTTTTATTTACGAGCTTTCGTTTCTGAGAATTAAAAAAAATTTTTAATGAAATTAATCAAGAGCATTCAATTTTCAAAGGAAAATAATTAGCAATATGTATTAGGAAATAAGACTATTATTATGGTCTACTAGATAAAATTACATGTTTGTCAATAATTGCCAGTAAATAATAATTTTTTTGACGACGTATTTACTTATCTATGATAGAGTGATATTTATTTAGTAGATAATAGCATTTTGTACAGAGTGTTATTTTTACATCGTTATTAAATCATAATTTTAATTTCTGATTTTCGCATATGTTACGAGAAAATGATCAATTGTAAATTATGATTACTAAATTATTCACTGATCATGATTCTATTTGTTTTTAGTATATATACATTAGTATATATAAAAAAATTATAAAAATTTATGTAATATTCGTCAGATTTTATTTGCATTTATTTATTTTTATTTTATAAAATATTTCTAATATCGAGAAATAGTTTTAATATCGTATACTGCACTTTATGTATTTTTTTCATCTTTCATAATTTTCTTTTTAATAGCTGGCTTTTTAATACCTTTCATGCATAGTTTGAATATAAATAATTTCGGACATTTTATTTGAATACAATATATACATGCGTATTACGCTTGAAGAAATAAACATAAAGTTTAGATGAGAGTCGAGATGAGTTGGCATCAATTTTCGTTTGCGACACATTGCTTCCTGTTTGTTTCGCGATATGTGAATCATACAGGACAAGTCGACGTATCGGACGATCATCAAGCCCCGTGTAATAAAGGATGAAGACTCCTAATTACGGTTTAATGATCTCATCATCCGGTCCATTCCACGAAAATATATGTTGCTTCGTACACTATCATGCACTTTCCTTCCTGTTTAAGGTGCAAAAAATTCGTGAAGTCAAATTCTACAAAGTAGAACTGAAATAAATTATTACTACTTTAATCTTATTTCTAATTATTCATAAGAAATTTTGAATAGGACTTGATTGTATAAGAAAATTTATTACTATAAATTTATATGCTATACAATAACGAAATAATATTATTTTCACAATTGGATCATCAATTATATATCAATACATTTTCAAGAACAGTTGAAGCTTGAAAATAATTGGATCGATACAATTAGAGAGTGCATTTATTCCTGAATTTTTTTCTACGTTTTTTTTACTCATTGCTGTCTCTTCGTTTTCTTCTTCGGGTGAAGGATAGAAACACTCTTGTCCCTCTATATGTATAATGGAATTGAATGTTTCTTGGTCTAAATAAGCTGAATCGGTAATGCCAATAAAATTTAACAAGCCAACAATATTTTACATTTACAATTTACGGAATCTTTGTTTCTCTTTTCTTCGAATTTTTTAGGTGTCAAATACATAAATAAATATATATGTATATATATATATATATATATATACAGGGTGTCCCAGAATTGTGGAACAAATTTTCGTGAGCAAGTAGAGCGGACGAAACTGAATCGAAAAGTCCTTTACCATTTTGCAATTTTCGCAATAGTTAACAAGATATTAATGATTAAAAATTACCGTATTAGCCCGGCCCTCCGCCGAATATAAGCGCGCGGCGCGAGACGACCGCCCAGCGTTGCTAGGCACTCGAGGAATTGTTTACTACACGCGACAATGCCTACGAGCGGCGGTTTTGAGCTGCGATTGTCTCCCTGTTTTTGTAGAAAACAACTCCTCCTTGGAAACAATGACGCTGGGCGGTCGTATCTCGCCGCGAGCTTATATTTGGCGGAGAGCTGAGCTAATAAGGTGATTTTTAATCATAAATATCTCGTTAACTATTGGGAAAATTTCAAAATGGTAGAGGACTTTTCGACTCAGTTTCGTCCACTCTATCTGCTCAAGAAAATTTGTTCCACAATTCTGGGACACCCTGTATATATATATACAAATTATTGTTTTATTTTGCTCAAAAATAGGTATATAATGATTTTTAATATTTATACATATTTTTCTTTTTTTATATGATTATTCTTTCGGTTTATTTTGTAACATTCTCTTTTATCGTAACTATTAATGAATCGACCGAAAACATAACTTATTTAGTCTTAAAAAGTTGTATATTAATTGTTAAAAATTACGGCTTGCAATTCCACTGCGAGAGAGATTTTATATTGCCAAATCACATAATTGTGAAATTTTAAAAACTTTTTAATTCTCGTAAAAGAAATTACAAAGATTTATGATTTTTTTTTTAATTTTATCTTACATCTTGTTCGAGTCGTTGTAATTCTAATTGCGCTCGATTTTTCTTTCTTTTTCTTACTGTGTGAAATTAAACGACAATCATCTCACGAAATTACTATCTACTTTTCTATGGAATCATTATGTTTAAACAAATTGCAACTGTCAGTAGATGTGTCGTATCATGTTCTACGCGTTATTTTGTACGTTATATATATACGTGTACCGTCGGCGCACTCACTTGCAACTTCGCTATTCGTTTCATACAAGAGAAAAAAAACACGAGAAAATGATCGTGCTGGTCGATTCGCAGATTGCTAATCGTAGATCCGTCTGGGAACCAGTTTCTTCGCATACGACGAATGTCTTTTTATATCGGTGTCTGAACGCGGCGCTATCATCCTCGCCCAATTATTGATCCGTCAAAGGCATGCGAAAGTTATGCGACAACCTGTAGTGATTTATTCTTTGGCATTATCGACATACTCGGACATTTTGATTATGCCACTCCTCTACAAAATGTAATTGGCGTCATGTGAATTTTTCTTCGACCACTTAGATTTATAAAATCGCTTTGAAATGTGGAGATCACAAGTCTGTAGATCTGTAAAAGTAGTCTTTAGATCTGTAGAAGTAGTCTTCACTTTTTCATCATGTCGCAATGTTTAAAGCATATTTGAAGCATAATTTTCAATGATGGTTGGAATATACGCACTGAGAAAAATATCCGACAGTTCTAATCGGAAAAAACCGTTCGAACATCTTATCCGATCGATTTTGAACGGATCTAAGACTATCTGATGAAGTGATGGATGCTTTTATCCGATGAAATGTAGTGTCTGATGAAATATGAACGGATAATGAGCCGCAAGTTATTTATCCGTTCAAATTGACATACAATATGATCGGACATTGCATTTGATCGGATAAAAATAGTATATTTTATCCGATCAAAGTATTCACTTAATCGAAAAAAAAAACCGATCAAAGATGTCCGATCAGAAAAAATCCAATCTAATAATATCCGATCTAATGTAGTACTATATCCGATTAAAACAGGTCGGAAATATTATGCGCATGCGCATTTGATAGTTGCGCTTGTGCCGAAACGTACATACACGAGCTTTGTTGTCTCGTGTCTCGGTCAGTCTTGGTCCTCGTGTATGTATCGTGCCTCGTGTATTATCATGTGCTTCCGTGCATCGAAGATGAACACATTAATTGTAAGATCTGTTCTTGAAGAACTTAATGTCGAACAAGAAGTGATTGAAATTCTCATTGATTAAGTTAGGTTCAATCAGAAAATATCCGATCTAAAGTATCCGTTTGTTATTCACCAAGAAGAATTTTAATCACTTCTTGTTCGACATTAAGTTCTTCAAGAACAGATCTTAATGTGTTCAACTTTGATGTACAGAGGCACGTAATACACGAGGCACGATATACGAGGAACGAGACACGAGACATCTTTGATTGGATATAATGTAATCGGACTTTCCGTTCAAAAAGTAACGAACGGATATTTTAGATCGGATATTTTCTGATCGGACATTTTTGATCGGTTTTTTTTTTCCGATTAAAGTGATCGGTAATATCCGTTTGTTACCTTTTGAACGGATTTTCCGATCAATTATGATCGGACTTTTCTCTCAGTGCGAACAGCTAGAGATTAGATGTTGGAAATTTTATCATATAGGAAAATATTATGTTTTTAAATGTGCCCGAAAAATGAATAATCAATTTTAATGTAAGTTAGATCAGCCATATAAAATTCGAAAAATTTATTTATTCAAAATAGATATAACTCTCGCGCCGATATATTTAAAAATCTGTGATAATATATGACCTCGCGTACAATCTTGAATAAAGAATAATAAAAATACAATTTGAATGCTCTAGCCCTACACAGTTCTAACATTAGTTCATACTTGTACAACGTGCCGGCGTGGTTAGATCGATCAGGATCCTCGCATTAATCATGTGCATCGCCGAAAGAAAGTAATCAGTACTGCTTGTTGAGCATGTTTTCAATTAAACGTGGTAAATTGCGGCTTGCTTCATTTACAATTAAGCGCGCTTCTTAAGGTTCGGAAGACGACGACTGGGTTACACATTTGCAATCAATGTCGATAATAACACAGCGTAAAGCTCTCGCTGCGCGATCTTAATGAGCTTTATGCACTGTTGTTGCTTCATCAACCTCCCACTGTAATTGTAAATGAATCCCTAATTCATTCAAATCGTCCTGCGCGCTCGTGATGCGTGTTTCTTCTATGCTAATAAGAATCTCTAATAGAAATAGATATTCTGAGAAACTCCCGAGTACCTTATCCGCGGCGCGTTTCATGATGAAAACTTGTGATGCTTCTGTACTCGTTATTCATCCTACGTTGATAGATTTAAATACACACGAAGACGAATACTTTTCATAATTTATGATTCATATCATTCGCTTATTGAATATGCTGCACGGGAGTACTGTAAAATGGAATAGGAATACATCAGCGGAAAGATCATTTTACACATTCAAATAAAAAAAGAGAGAGCATTGCTCGGCATTTAATTTAGTACAGGTAAAAATTTTAATTTGTTTTTTATTTTTACGAAATCTTTGTAACCTATTTTCAAAATTTGTGTGCTACTATAAATTCCTTGTCATTCTACTGCTCTTTCTTTTTCTTTGATATATTTTTCCTCTATCCGGAACTATGCTCTCGAATCTTTATTAACATTTCTTGTATCTCTGTTTAATTAAGTTTATCATCGGTGTTATGCACGGAATATCACTTGAAATTGGAATAGGCTGGGCATATTTGAATCGAATATTGTACACGTGAGGATTCTGATACCTAGCAGTACGGACCGTACGTGAGTGTACGTCAACACGTACGTGCCGTTAAGAAACTTCCTTATTCGGATCGTCGTGCCGCTGTCACGTGCAAACCATCCGGTCGACATTGTTGCATTCTTTCACCGGGTCTATCGCCGAGTCCTTCGTCGAACGTTTCGTCGAACCGTCGGCTCTCAGAACTTCTCGCCGAAGAATAGTTCCATTTGAGAGAAATCGCTATGTTTTCACGATTTTATCCAGTTGGCGTAACGCAGAGTAAGACGAGAATTTTTTTACACGAAAAAATTACTTTTATGCTATTGCAAAATAGTGCGTTTTACATAATTATACGAGTCTTTTTGTAGTGCTAGGGACAACGATACAGATTGTCACTGTTGCTACTTTGATGAAGGCTTTCTGCCATATTTCAATATTTTATATAGTTTAAGTTGCAATAATTGAATAGCTGAAACTAGAAGAACTAGAGAAACAGCGTAGACAGTCGTAAATTTTGACTAAAAATTAATTCGTATTATACGCGAGCTTCTCTCATTAAAGGTGATTACACAAAATAAATATGTCAAGAATTTATGGAATGATTGTAATCGTGAATTAGTAATCTTAAAAGTGGGCTTGTACAGCGATCATTAATCTGTGTCATTAATTAAATATATTATTGCGGCGCGAAGAGCTGATTAGCCAGCTCCCGAATTGCAAGATGTACTCTGATTAGATTTCTGCATGCCGATCGATCGCTTGGTGTTCGATTTAAAAAGAGAACCGCATAATCGAGATAAGTGGAGCTACTTTATAATAAGAGGGCGCACTTTTGGCTTCGGCGATCATAGGTGTTGGTACCTGCCGTTGTCTGTCGTAAAATATAGAGATACGTCAGTATCGTCATTGCGGCAACGTATAATTTGATGATATATCGTACTAATTAATCGCACTTTATTCCTAAACCATCTCTTTTGATTTAACAATGTAACTTTCCAGACACGACAGCTGATTTAACAGGCTTGTTGTGATGGTGGGAACGATCTTTATTCGAGGACAGTCAAATATCTATCAGATATTTGTCGGTTAAAAAGTTTTACGTCGATTATTTGCGCTAAAGAGGATTAAAGATATATTAAGCACATGAAGAATTTTACAAAATATACAATTGAATTAGATGAAAGATACATAAGATGGAAATAAGTAAGCGATCATGTAGCTTGTTCTCATGTCATGTTTGTCGCATTTGAAAACACTTTCTATATTCTCCCGGCAAAATTGTTCTGGCGCCAGACCACACAACGGCCATAATAATTCTTATATTGGATAATGGATCTATTTAGCAAAAGACCTGCCAACTCACGTTGCTCACGATATCGTAATAGATAACACGATACAGAATGATAATGCTAGACACCATAATAATTTAACTTCTTTTATAATAGCGTAACTGCATATCGTTTGTCATTATCGTCTAACTTATCTCGTGAAATGTAGACTGGAAATTCGTTGAAATGTAGTTACACAAACGAGACACGTCTATCTGTCTTCGACAGCAATCTTTTTTTTTCTCTTTAGCAAAACACACGCAATTCACAATTTATTAAATATTTGATACAAGATACGTGCACGCAACGCGGTGTAACTTGTATTTGTGCAATACGTAATTGAAAATCGATAATA
This sequence comes from Tetramorium bicarinatum, assembly GCA_928718305.1. Taxonomy (NCBI): domain Eukaryota; kingdom Metazoa; phylum Arthropoda; class Insecta; order Hymenoptera; family Formicidae; genus Tetramorium; species Tetramorium bicarinatum. The sequence goes on from OV788324.1 coordinate 11,455,327, forward strand.
TATATTTTAAATATTTACATGAACCCACGCTATTATGAATATATTTTACTATTATATATACAATAATTGATTAAATCCTTAATCTAATCCGTGATTATTACTAGAATGAATAAAATGTTGATTAATTTATTGCATCAATATTTTACACTATAAAAAGCACAATATTTTAATTTAATTTGCAATATTTTATTAGTAAAAGTATTAGTAAAACTCTCTATATTCATTATATTCATTATATTCATATATACAAAAAACTAATAGAAAATAACAATTAATCTTAATTGAGATCCATTTAAAATTGTACATTGTACGTTAAAAAATGTTGAACAGTTAATAAAATCTGTTTTTTAATGAGTATCAAACTACGAATATTCTGTAAGCTTAAAATATATAAGTCCGTCGGCCATTAGCTGTATTTCCAAATGCAGTTATACTTTTGTTGCTCAATTTTTATTTTGACTTATAAATAAAATATAATAAAATCGATACATTATAAGTAACATTAATTTAATTTGAGTATTTCTTATAGAATATTTTTATTTTTTCCGCTATGCCGCTAATGGTCACATTAGTACGGATAATAACTTTTCCACCTCAATAGTTTCTATGGCGCTTCAAGTGGCTAGCAAATATAGTTTATGTTTGCTTACTTACACTGCTGCCGATCGCTGTCGATATTATTACGTTGAACCGTAGGTGGCCCGGGATACCTCCATACCGTGATTCACTTCCATTTGCCATATAACTTCTCGAGAGAACTGATCCGTTGCCCGATGAGTATAATCAGCAGCTGATCTCCGTCCCATCCATGGTAGACATGTTCTCATGGCTAACTTTTTAGTCGCATACTCAACGTCGTTATCGATATCATTACGAGAGCTGTAGGTGGGCAGTGTAGATCGGTGGCCTTATCCTAGAAACCAAACGACACGGAGGATTTTCCTTACCCTCTTTTGTATGTAATCGCCGATGGTGCTATGCACAATCCATCATCGGACATACGCAATTATCGGAGAAACGGGGGTCCCCTCCTTCTCGTTAGACATACATATTCTGCGGCACGTTGGCCAGACCATTCTCGAATCGTTCCTCATTTCCGTTCGGTAACGACATCGGCTGCATGCTTTTCTTTTTCCTTTCCGGGCTCGAGTGGCATGACAGGTTCTTCTACCTCCTTTTTTCTCGAGCGGTGCAAAACACTTGCCGATCGAAGCGTAAATAGTGCATCGTTTCGTTCGATCGTGTCTGTATGATAAATATCTGATCTTGATCTCTTGATAATTTCATCTCATATCTCATAAACATTATAGTGACTGTAATTGATGTAATGTTAATCTATGAATGAAGAAGTATGTGACATATACCATATATACAAAATGAATGACATCAATCCATCGTAATTTTCGCTAAAATAGCGATGATAAAAGCCCATGTATGATCCATATATGTATAATAACTAAAGCAAACTCGATGAAATCAATCGATATCTAGATAACATTTTAATGCTCTAACGTTCTTAATGTTATTTTCTTCAATATCTTATTACCAAATGTTCTAAAATGGATGCTTTCCCAAATAATTACGAGAAAGCTGCAAGTTTTGTCTTTCTTTGTTGTGAAATTATGGTGGATTGACCGGAGTCGCATACCGCTTCGAAGAGGATTGCCTTGAAAGTTTTGCACGGAGGGGGCGAGGGGCACAGGAACCGGGAATCAGGAACCAGGAACCGAGTGGCAGACCGGCTTGACTGGTCCAGGGCCTGGTCATATGTAGGTGTATGTACAGGTACACGTAATACATCAATGCAATGCATGTGGCTGCCTTGTAATCTGCTGGGAGTGGCGCGATACTGTTCATTCGATTATAGTTAGTTAGGCTCGTGCGATAAATTCGGAAGATACATTCAAAGGTAAAATGTCACGTTTGTGAAAACGAAATGAAAATTTTCTATTCTAGCCTGGTAGGATCCGGACGATAATCCAGGAGAAATTTCTCAGGGAAAGATATCAATTGAGAAATTACTTGAAACTTCTACTAAAAATGACCAGCTGTTTGCTCAGATATAGTTCATGTATAGTATTATATTTTTCGAAGAAAGTAAAGAACTGTCATTTTTAGAATAAAATTGTTACAGAGTAGCTGGACTTTTCAACATTAGTATAATTTAAAATAAAATATGATTTTACTCGTATCAAAAAGAAAATTCAATAATGTTAGAATTATTTTATTAAATAAATTTTCAAAAAATTAAATACATTAAAACATTAACCAAATGCATTGACGGGCAACTGATGAGACCGCTTAGCTACTATTCGGCTAAAGATTTTTTTATTACTGTTTTTACATTAAATTAATTTAAGTTTTAATTTAAATTACATTAATTTAAGTAATGTCGTTTCCGTTCGATTTTGTAATCAAATTTATAGGCATCTAATCGCAAAAACTTTCAGTCGTCTTGGAAACCGGTCATTTTATTGAATGTAATGCTTGATATTACTGGTAGAAAACCAACATTCTAATAGAAACTCGCAGTTATAAACACTGAAGTCCGATTGGTTGTTAGTTATATCGCAACATGCGATTTATTTTCCAAATTAGTATCGTAGTTATTTTTTGGCAAGTTGGTGAAATCACGCTCACACGATTTACATGTTTGATTAAAGAGCAAAAATATTGTTCAAGTAAGATCAGTTAGCATATCGAGACTTTTGTGTGATTGATAAGTTATAAAAGGGTCTCTGTCTATAAATAATTTTCTTCAAATAACTTTGGAATTTAATAATTTAAAGTATAGATCTCATTTTTAACTATCTTAATTGCCAATTATGTCTTTAACGATTTACATCGGTTAACATTCGCACAGGTTGATATCATCATATTTCTCATCAAAACTAATCACGATAATCGCGGACAAGATGTCGTCCTGATTGCATATTGTCGCTATCTTAATTGATCTATCGATTAATTAAGTTACTGAAGGGCATGTAAATTTTGTTCGACGTACACATAATTCTCTATTGCTTGTTATGTCACTTATCATTCTAAAGAATTTATATATAAAATTAAGAATATATATATAATTTTTATTTATTATATAATATAAAAAATGTATGTAAAAAGTATAAGTTACAAAGATAAAAATATTAATTTTTGTGTTACTTTACTTTTGATCATATCTATAATACTCAATAATCAACAAAACGATCTAACTTGTTTAAAAAAGCATTCACAAATAACATAAATTTAATGCAAATTACAAGTTTAATGAGAAATGTTGTAGTTGTCAAGAATGATGAGTATATTCGTCTTGTTAAATTGGCGATTTAAGCGACGACCTGCCCGACGGTCTGTCCGACAATCGGAAGGAAATCAGATACAATCGCGTGAACGTATCGACACTGGAAAAAGAGAAGAGATGCTTTTAATTAAAAATAATTATGCCCTGCACACACGTCGTGCGTGCAGGCTGCGTTTAGCTGTCACCGCGTGAGAGATGCCAGCAGGCAGCGGAACTTGAATATTAATCGAGATCCGGCGATCGCGACAAATTGGCTATCAAAATGTAGCGTCAGTCTCGTGATCGTCTACGATCTACATCGTTCAACGAGCAGGTTATTATTACGGGACAACTTGTTACAGAATTCCGATAGTGTATCGTAAAATATTCGTTCGGACTGCTCTCCCTATAATCTTTTTTCTTTCATTGTTCGCAATCTATCTATTTACTTCTTTTCTTTTCCCTTTTTTCTTATATATGTTGTAAGATGTGTGGAAATAGGCCTTTTTCTTATTTTTTAAAAATTGTATTTAATATAGCGAACATTTTCTTTTCTTTTTTACTAAAAGAATTTAGATTGGGTTTTAAGATTGATATGTAATTTTTCTTTTTATAGAGTTATTGATTTCTTTTCTTTTTTTAAAAGTTATGATATTATTTACTTACTAGTTGTATTCGTGTAGATGAAACGAAAGTTAAGTTTAATTAAAAATTTTTTATATGCTATTATGTTCTTCTTTTACTCACAATAAAGGCAATATCATCTACTCTTCATATTTATTTACGGACACCAAGGGTGGTTTTTTTAAAATAATTAAAATGGATGTGACCTTTTCTTTTAGAAAGTTAATGATTTATAAAATTTTACAATTCTTATTTTAATATCCGTATCTGTGTATTGTTTAAGTTTATTGTGCAAGAATTATTATATCAGACGAAAAAACATTTTTTTCGAGACAAGGATGTTTCCAATGGAATTTTCATACGCCCTAGAGTGTATAATATTTAACGATTGTCTTTAGTAATGAATTCACCCAAGTGTGTTCACAGTCGATATTGCACCTTCCGCGCCACACCACTTTCCACTGTTATATCGCGAGCAAAGCTATCCGAAAGGGAGGCATATTTCAAGGTTATTCGGCTGCTTCTGTCTCCAGCGAGGATCGACCCAATCCTCTTCAACGAACCTCCCAGGCTGTTGCCGTGGCAACAGACCAGGCCAGACCAGGCCAGGCTTTCCTAATACGTTTTCATCCTACCTACCCTCGCATCGTCGGGTTTTCCCTGTCGGCCTCGAGGGTGGCAAGTGCACCCGGTCGGAGATCTTCAAAAGGAAGAAAACACGGTTTCACGAGCGCCATTCGTTCGGCTTCGAAGCGCCGACTGGGGAGGGAGGACGGTGGGATCCGACGAGGATCGTTTGAAATAGGGTTGGAGAGGACCGGGGAATGGGCGAGAGAGGGTGAGAGAGAAAGGAACGAGAATATCCATGCATAGAGCATCGGGACGGGCGATAGGACGGGCGTTGCTATGCCGACGAATTATCATTTGCGCCCCTGTGCGTTGCTGTAAAGGGAGTCGTCGGCACCCTCCGCATGGTACATGTACCTGGCCCCGCCTACGGGCGCCAGCGACATCGGTATGGATTTTTTTTTCTCTGGCCCGACGTTCTCCACTTGAGAACGGCGCGACGCCCGAATTTCGTTCAAACCTACGTCCCTCTTTCGCCCTTCTTTTTCTTCTTGGAGCCATAGCGGCTCGAGATAGATCAGAGGCGATCTCTTGAGCACGCCTGGATCGCGGCGACCTTTTGTCGCCGGATTTTCGCCTTCCTTTCCGTTGTGCGACACGGATGGCTGGCTCGATGCGGGCGGCGACATCGGTGACGGCTGCGGTGACGACGCCCGGGCACTCGAAACCTTCGTGGGCGAATGACACGTCGCGCTCTGATGAGTTTGAAGGGCGCCGCACCGGGGCTGCGATTCGGCTGGGGATTTCGGGACTGAAGACGCCGACCCTTTTTCCCACTTCCTCCCGTCTGCTTGTAATTGACGTCGCCGCCATTCTCCCATGCGCAAATACTTTTACAATCGAGAACGAGTGCAAATGACTTTTTTTCAATTTATGACGCTTTCTTGCGTCAGTTTGAAATTAAATGTTGTTTAATTTCTTTCAAGTTTTTAGAGGATATAACTCTAAATATTGTAATTGTCAATCTTTTAAAATATTGCTTTAATTTTTATAAGATTTTTAATACATAAATTTTGAATTATTCCTGAGAAAGTATCAACTAAAACAAAATTGTAAACCAAAATACCTTTAATTTTAATATAAACATTTTGATTTATTATATTTGTTCTAATACATAAAAATTAAATACATATTTAATATTATTATTTTAACAAGAAATTAAGATAAAAATAATTGTAAATAATTTAGAAAAATTAGCAGATTGTATAAATTTAAAAATAAGCAATATATATATATGTATAAAACTGTATTAATTTATAACTAAATTGTGCATGTAATATTTTAAAATCGTACGATATGATATAATGCTGTTAGAGAGAAATTAAATGGTTAAGACTAAATTGAACATAAAATGTGTTAAATTGTTGATGGAAATTCAAGCATCCTATTACGCATATGAATACAATTAAAATTATATATGTTACGTGCAATTCGTAGAGATGCAAGTTTATTGTACAATTAATATATCGTTTGAGTGACCATAACGAATAATTACCATATAATATAACAACATTTCTGTCATTTTAGCAGCGAACATGTTAACTGCAATTAAACGAGTCTTACGAGTGTGAAATTAAAGTTTGCAAGATATCTACTAATTTGACAATTGCATTTTCAGAATTGTGATAGTAGGATGGACAGTATATGTATTTCATATTCTATAATTTTATTATGAATACTACTTTGCTAATTACTATTTGTGAAAAGTTGTAAATTTATTTTTGAACGATTTTGATGCAAACTGCTTCTCTTCCTTCATTTCTCTGCAATTAAAAATAAGTCTAATTTATGGCGAAGCAGTTTTCGAGATGGAAGTGAAATTCAAATTACAATGTAAATAAATTATGATGTAGATGAAATATTTAAAGTAAAAATTTGCGAAAACGTGTATTAAATATGGCAACTTTTTTCATACATTTCTCATTCTCAAAACTGTCCATCATCCACTAAGGAGAATTCCTTGGAATATTTTTTGTCAATAACAAGAAAGTAAGCAAAGGCGATGATAAAGTTTTCAGTTATGTCTACAGAAATAATTACAAAGATAAATAATTAAGTGTCGCCGCGCACGTGGTTCGTAACAATGACTTCGTCGACAGAACGACTAAGGTCTTGCGATTTGTTTTTTTTTCCGTCGCTTCCTAGGGAGAAATTCACGCAACTTGCTTGGGCAAATTTCTACGTTCCGCGTCAGTTGAATCGCACGGCTTCGATTATCGCTAATTAATGCTCTAACGAGTGCTCGTGTCTGGAACGGTGGTCCGGTGAAAGGGGCAGTCGAGTGTTCTCGAGTTAATTTCTACAGGGATTTGAACAGATCGATGCAGTTTTCCTCTCTCTCTTTTTCTCTTGTTCTATCTCTTTTTTTCATGCACGGATAGAATTAACCAAGTAGATCCGTCTGTTTCGCAGCCAAGAATTTCTCGTTACAAATTGATTGCGATACGAGATATATCTACGTATATGTATACTGGTAGCAATACTTTTAGAATATTATGTTTCACAAACTCATAAAATTCATTTATTTCAAAATAAATATAATAGGATAAATGCAACATGATTTGATTGTTGCGAATTAAAAAATGAAGTTGGTTTTATTGTTAGGGATTATTTTTATGCTATTATTAAAAATATAATAAAACCAAAAACAATATGAAATGTTACTACGACAAACAAATAAAGATAATGTGTACTGAAATCATATATTAATTGAAATTTAATTCAATTAATTTTATTTATTACTTATATCTTGTACTTATAACAGTAAATAAAACAAAGATTTGGAATAAATAAAAGAATAATGAAAAGAATGACAGCAGGAACGATAACGATAAAATTCATGAAGATCAATGGAATTTTAGTTACGTTGAAAGTCACGTATTTTGAGATTGCATTTGCTTCGCACACATCCTCGAATATATCGCAGAATTTAATCCAATATCTCTCTTGTGTTCATACCGTACATACAAGCCGCGTCGATCACAAAGAGGATCACGAGAATCAAGAATTACGGTGCGCATGTGCCCGTTCGCACACACTGCGACGCATCACAAGTCCCATGTGCATTGTGTGTGGTAGGATGAGTGGCACTCGGAGGGTCGAGAGTCCTTTCACGATATTCAGCGGAGACCCATGGGGGTTTCCCTCCGTCGCGCGAGCTCTCCCACCCACCCATCTTGGGTGGCCCTTGCGAAATTCTCGAGCGAGATGGTCGACGCCCTTGTCGAGAGCATGCAGGCGAAGAGAAGGGTAAGTTGTCGGCCATACTGTCGGGGGTGTGTCCGAGGGTGGAGACCCGACCGTGGGTCTCCATGACAACCTCGTTCGGTCCCGACCAGCCGGAAATGACGACCGCGCGCGGTGCGGTGCACTCAACCCTCCAACCGGAAGTCGCTGTAAGCGGAAGTTCGGCGGTGGCAGTGGGAGCCGCATACGAGGGAGGAACGAATAAGAAGGCCGGGAGGGCCGGGACGGGGGTGGTGGGTTATGGCATGGTTAGCTGGCAAAAAATGAGAAAGAACCATGCGATCCCCCGTTGATACAGCCACAGCGAAACGCACCCTACCGTGACGTCGGATGATCGATGACGATGCCGGGACGTGCGATATACGTATGCGGTACTCTCCGACAGTGTGTCGGTGTGTCCTTTGTTTCCCCTGCGCCATGTTGATACCCGATTCGACTTAATCATAGGTTTCACGTAAGTGCATTAGGATGTATCAGATTGATACGAGCGCGCCTCGTTTGGCACATCGTGGCGCATAATGAGACGACGTGCAGTCGTGACGAGAGGAAACGATGCGTGTATTAATTTCGCTGATTAAAATCGCGGCAGAATTTACAGGTGAGTTTTACCGGATCACCATCGCGACACTCGTTTTCAATCGAAAAGAGATTCGAGCTACGCCAGAGGTGTAACGTTTTTAATTTTCTAAATCTAATATTCTGATCAAATATCTTCTGAATAAAATATACAAAATTCACACAGAAATATTATTAGAGTATCAAGATCTAGATTGAAAATGGCACTTTTCTCTATTTAATTTAACTTTTCTCTATTTATTTTAACTTTTTTAAATTTCAGTTATATAATTGTAAGAACTCATGACGAGGGAAAGATCTTATTTTTCCGCAAGCCGTAACATAATATTCAGCAAATAACCTAAGAATATATGCAACACAATTAAGTTCCTAATTACTGAAAGAATCACTGGGTGAAAGCAGTGATGAAAGAGGAAAAGAATTGCCGGGCCATTATTTTCCCCCTTGCGAGGGAAAAACTCGCAGTTTGCCATCATGTGGAACAATCGCTTACTTACAACCGGCGGCGAGCCGTTAACACCGCGGTGAAAAAGGGAAAAACGTAACGAGCAAAATAGACTAATCTTTTCCAATGGCTGGCTCCTCGCAGTCTTTCACCACCAAGTCGCGCCGCACCGCGGCGCGCCTTCGTACACGCTCGAGGAACACATTACAATCTCTCTCGACGGAGAGATCGTAATCCTTATTATCTTGATAGATGCGGCCCTCTCGTTAGCAACGATGTATTCTTTGCTCGGGCTTTATGAGCTGTAAAATAATTTAGTCGCGTACGTAGGTGCGCGTTCGCGTGGTGTGCACGTGCAGCGTCCCGTTATAGAAGACGGCTAGATACCCTGATCGACGCACCTTCGCGTATAAATATTTACGCATGCCAGGCGGAGCCTCGCGAGATCGCGTCTTCGCGCAAGGAGACTGCGAGAACACGTTCCGCGAGGGAGATCTATTCGAGATGCGACAGTCGAGCAGAACGCTGCCGTAGGGAAACGGCGTTTCCACCGAAATGCACCTCGGCATCGACACTTAAGCCGGCTGTAAATCATCGTTAGAACCCGAGCTCTCTGATATCGCAATGCGGTATCGCGGCACCGGTAATCCGCGATTTCATGGCATACCTTTCCTTGCAGGCGGTATGCCTGTAAGTACACCCGCGAGAACGTCGTGAGAGCCGTGATCCAATCGGCGAAATTGTATGATAGTTCGCGTGCGGGCGAGAATACTGATGAATTTTCCCATAACAAATGGAAATGCGAATATTATGCAGCTTCAACCTCAGAACCTCTTTTTTTTTTGTATGATTGTTTTGTATCACCATTTAAAAGCCTAATTTTTGCTAGACCACTACTACTCTCGTTCACTTTAAAATGCTTTAAAAATTTACAAGGAACGTATGTGCTGGATAAATTACTATGCCAATTATGTTGATCAGCCATATTTATTAAACGATAGCAGCTAATGAAGTTCGATATCCTGAAAATATAACTACATAGTTGTTATTTCGTGCCGAACTTATCTTCTGTAATACTGTATTTATTCAGAGATCCTCATTTATCGTATATCGTGTAAGATTAAAGGTTTAGTATAAATATACGTATCATCATACGTATATTACATGTGATAAACACACGCATTTACGACAATCCGATACATCCAAATGCACTTATACAAAACTTATGTCGAGCATTTACGAGGTCAGATAACACAATATCATATGCATGCTATACTATTCAACGAAGAATATGGTAATATATATTGAGTAGAGCAATCATTACGAATATTTTAATGTGTTGTATATTATAATTCGTTCAAATTAATTAAACTTTTTTAATAATTTTTTTAAGATTATTTCTAAGGCAGAGAATCTACATTAAATTCCAGTTAATGTTAATTAAAATTAAGGGGCAATTTTATGAAAAATTTATAATTGCAATATAATTATATACCAATCAGTACACAAACTTCGATTTATATTCTCCTGTTTATCGTGCGTATATTTTAAAAGACAAGGAATCCTCATATTGCGTGAACCAAGGCATGGTATGTGTGTTTACAAGGAAACGTTTTTTTCGAAGTAATGGCCTTATCATCGATTGGCCACGCCCAGTCGGCCATTTTTGCTGAAATTATCGACTTTATAATTAATTAATGCTATATTTTCGGTATCTTCGGGTGTATCAGCGGAAGTGAAATTTTTTACAAATTTTGTGTGAGTCTATAAACTGATGCGTTTGCGTGATTTATTCTTTTCACGAATGTATGATAATATCTGCGAAAGCCGAAAGAAAACAATCTCGGAGAGATCAGTGTAAATTAAATTTTAATTAGGTGTAATGCTCCAAATAATCTAGTCAAAAAGATCGAAATGATGTTTGTTATGTTCTTCCATGATCTGAAATATATATCACGTTGTGTTATATATCGCGTGTGTCAATGCGCGTTTTAATAAGCAGATACTTGATTAAATTGAAAATCTTATCAAATCCAATTAGACGGCACAGAAATATTAGTGTTTTGATCACGCGCATGTGATTACTGAATAAATAATCTTCTTGTAACCGTTTTCTGTTGCAGGTGAGTTTAATCCATAGTTTCAGTCGCATGATATTGCTGTTGAAGATCAAGAAGCGAGATTCAGAATTCGCATATTGCGGATTCACCTGTTATCAGCAGATTGAATGATTAATTACTGGTATGGTTTTTATTTAAAATCTTCTTCCGCAATTTATTACATGTGAGTTAATAATAACAGAAAAAGAAAAGTTTACGCGAGCGTAAACTTTTAGCTCTAAACAGGTTTACAATGAAACAAATAATTATATTAGAGAGATGTATCTAGAGATTTTATTATTAGATTTTGTTATTAATTTTGTTAAGATGTTTAAAAAGAAGATATTTTTATTTTTTACGTGAATGCCGTAAATACATGAAATAATTAATATTTTCAAATATTTTATTTCCATGCAATATGGAATGGAATGATGATAGGAAATCTTTCCTATAAACAAATTAATTTACAAAACATTGAATTTAAAATACTTTTTTATTGCGATAAGTACTTGGATTATATTTTCAAATCTTTTAATCGCTGGTGGATATTACTGGTTCATTCTCATTCAACCTTGAACGATTTATTCAGGATGACAAGAAGAAAAGATAATCCAGGATAACATTTATGATAATGCGCAGTACGAAGATACGCAACGTATGCAATTAGTATTTTCTGGATTAATGAAGCAGTTAGGAGCTAATCATATTGGTACGTTTAATGGCAATCATAATTATTTAAACTGTTTATAGATCGTAGTTTGTAGGAATATTTTTTGTATTTCATATATGTATAGTACATATAGTTCATATACATGTATAGCCGTGAGATATAAAAGATTTTAAAAGCGGTTATGCTAAAGATATAGATAAATCATTCCGTTTGTTTTCTGCAATACATAACATCAAAACATAAATCGTATATTTCTTCTTTCCCGGATATCGCTGCATATGTGGTAGGCAGGTACATATGCGACAGTCGGTTGTTTCAATGTGATAAATGATAATGTTATCCGCACCGGAAGAAATGTTTCACTTTGAGCAAATCGATTTTCTATCGCTATGTTTTGTTTTGTGCGCACTTTGGATTCTTTCTGCAAATGTCGCGATAAATACGCGTTACTTTGAACTGCCATTATTTGAACTGCTATTACGTTGGAAACGGAAAATTTGAAAATCGTTATTTTTTTACATTATCTTTATATGATATATGACAATTATATATTTTAATTAATACTTTACTATATTTAAGAATCTAAATTTTTTTTAGAAATTCTTTAATGAATTGACAATTTTTTATTTAGTAGAATATGTCAAAATATCAATAATTTTTTATTACTGATAGCAAATGTTAATAAATAACAATAAATATTAATTTAATTTGTGAGTAACTTATTAAATAATTCAAGTTTTAACATGAAAAATTCATGTTAAAACTTGAATTATTGAAATAAAAGAAAATTGAATTAAATTTTTTATGTAAAAAATATTCAAAGTTTAGATTAATTCAAACATTAACAAATAAGAAAACACGTAAAAAATTTTTTTAATTTATATTAATTATAACATTTATTACCATATTTTATAACGTTGTAACATAAACATATTATATAATTATTAATATTGGGGAAAAAATGAGCTATCAATCTATGAAATATCAATCGTAATCTTTTGCTAAAATATTTAGTTTTAAGAGGCAGTTTTATAACGCGTGGAAATAGTTATTGCGAAATCCATTTATAGGCCATTTATATGCCATAGCCTCGCTAATAGGATCGGTTTTAGCACGACAACTAAAGCTATTATGTCGATGCGTTTGTCTCGTATACAATGTTTCTAATATATGCGAACGTTACAATCTGACACGTATCGGCCAGACTGATATGCAGCATTCTGCGGCGCGGCGACATCCAGTATCCGGCCTAAATATTTAGCACGGCCGATAATACACGCTCCAATGATCGCCATCCGCGGAATTTGCCGACCTTGAGGAATTCTCACTTCGGTTATCTTGTCACCGAGCGGCGGCGAACGAACGCGCTGGGAGAAATTTTTCCTCGTTCACCATTCGCAAGGCGTCACCTTTTTTTTTGATACGCTCGAAGATAAGAGTGAAACGTCGGGCTTAGGGGAATGTTTACGATTCCCCGCGGCGTGGTATACGTACGCGCGGAATTTTATGCAATCGCACCTTGTCACGCCACGCGTAAATGTCCGTATAAATTATCTTGTAGGAAGTAACGCTTAGGCCGAGACGGAGAATGTTTAATAACGTTATGGTATTTAACGTTTCGATATCTTCATAAATGTATTATTCATGAATTTCCTTCTTTAATTATAAGTGGCATAAAGTAATTGAATTACGGTAATAAAACACGAAAAATATTCTTTATATAATTGGACGAATCTTTCGAATAAGATAATAATCTACCGTCCGATTGCGGTTTCAATTACTTGATACATTTGTTATTTTTGCGTGCGACAAACGTTACAACGTGTGAGGGATGTGGTTAGGTTCTTATAGCAAGAGTGCGACATATATCCAGAGAGCACAGGTTATCTTGGTAGTAAATAAAAAGAGTTAGCGGTAAATTGAACAAACGAGCGGATCTTTCGCGCGGATCGGCCAAACCCTCTGTCCTGACGATTCATCATTTTCTGAAGTGACCAACCTCTCACTGGATCGTTTAGAGGTGCCTCTAGCGGGCCAGACCTCGACCCCAATGATTATAACTCTCGTCTACTTTGCGGATACCTCCTCACCTATCCACCTTTCCTTTTTCATTTCTTACTCTCTCCTTTTCCTGTTCTGGCATGCTTCTCCTCTAGGATTTCTTGTAATGCGTGACCACGTGATGAAATACTATGTATATTCATATAGGTATATTAATATGAAATATGGGTTTCGACCATGAGTCGTGGTAATTTATTGAAATTCGGTTTAACACGTAAATTGAATTTTGTAAATTTGAAACGTGTACTTATCTTTTATTTATCAAACGTTTGATTTTGTTACAATAGACATAAAATTATCTTGTGCTTTTATAATGATATCATTTTTAAACGACACTTAATGAAACGTTCCAAGTAAATTCTGAACAAACTTGAATTTGTTAAAACTGAAACATTCTTAAACTTTGGAATTTTATTCTCCGTTTGTCAAGTAAAAACTAAAAAAAATGTACTGATTACATTTTTCATATCTCATTCAAAACGAAAGATAAAAACTTGTTAAAGTAATATCAGAAAATATCAGCAATTTATGACATAATTTGACAGTGACGTAAAATTTTTTCAAGCGGATATAAAGAATAATTTTATTTCTTAATAAAGCGAAGTGGAGCGTAAACATCTTTCCACTTATTTGTTTGTCAGGCTCAAAGTTTATTGCGCCGTCCGCTTTCTTTCCGCTCGTTTCACTTTTTCTATTCGTTTCGTTCGGTGTAATAAACGATCTAGTTGTAGGAAGGAAAATGCCAGCCATGGTGATATATGATAGTAGATTTATAGGCGCCGTTTCGTTTATGCGTCTGAAATTTTCTCATATTACAAAAACTTGGAAACATGTTATTATCTATGTAAAACTGTGATAAAATAAGAATGAGATATGACTGATTCGAGTCAACTCTTCTACGTTTTCAACAGTATATAAGAATACATACGTATACATTATATCATATATACAAATATATGTAGATTATACATTATACAAATATATGTAGATAATTATGAGATATATAATTAGATTTTCATTAGTAGCAATTTTTTAGCAAAATAAAATTTGAATCATTAAATTAAAATCCATGTGATTTTATAATACTCTCAAATAATTTAAAAAAATGTGATCGAAATGCAGAAAATAGCGCTTTGAAATAGCTCATTTCTAATTATTGTCTTATTGCGTCCGGATTCATCTTTAACTAACAGACAATACTTCTCGACTTTCTACTTGATCTCCTTGCCCTCGCAACATCTTTCTCGAGTGTTAAATTACATTTATATATCTTAGTTTTTTTTCTTACGATTACAGTAAAGCGTGTTGTCCGCCGTGGATTTTCCCGCTAATTGGATTTCTCTGTGCGAGCCAATAGGTCGTGCACAACCAATTTGTTCTTGGCACGTGTTTAATATAGGCTCCCTTATTATTAATTAGTTTCAGCAACATCTTCATTGCATTTATATACCTTCAATTATGTGCACATGGATCGGTGCACCGATGACAGATTATAGCTATAAATCATTTCATTACGCGGCGATTCCCCCGCAACCGCGCGGCTAGAAATAATTAGCAATAAATTGTCCCACTGCCAATATAACGCCTCACTTTCCCGGGATTATTCGCAGCGACGCGGCACGTAGCTTTATTAAACGCAAATGCGTAAAGCCGCGAAAGGTTTCAAGGGTCAAATCTTACGTTGCGTGGTTCGACTAACATGCAACTAGTTATTCGATAAACTATTCGTTGCGTCGTTCCTTTTATAATTAACGTATCGTACGGAAGATTAATGTCAGTGTGATTACGAGAGTGGTTTTCGTTTTATTCGCGCATGACCGATCTAATGAGCGTTAATGCTCTCGCGCGAACTCTTTTCGATGCGATATTATATTGCCGCGCCGCTATAAAATCGCTCTTCTATAATCCTTGATTATATACGGTATATTTTATATATACACACACACACACACACACACACACACACACACACATACATATTATCTATCGAAGTACATCGAATAAAGGTAGAACAGGAAAGTCTCGTCGATCATACTTTGTGTGATAGATTTTAATCAATCATTTGTTTACTGCACGGTTTTATAGGTTTTTATTAAATCCGATAAACACAATTTAAATATATATTTTTTCCTGGATATGTTATTATGCGATTGAAAAGTTATTATTAAACATAAATATAAATTATTAAAAACTGCCTTATATTTATTGTACAGTTATTTTGAGAGCGCGATTAATAAAATGGTAGCAATTTCTATGTTACATTTCACAGGATATGTTTGTTTACAAATAAGTTTGTTTACAAATAAGTATTATATTATTATATAGACATATATATATATATATATATATATATATATATATATATATATATAAAATGAGTTAATTAGACAGGATGTTATTTGCGAATAGAGATTTAATTAAATAACGGTATACATGTAGAGAGATATTTCTTAATTTACGATACATAACCTGCATATTTAATTTTTATCTGTATCTGCCCATGTTTTTCCTTATTCAACGAATAAACTTCCTGCTTTCAGTAAACAGAGACACATTTCTAAATCAGAATCTAGTTTATCAATTTTAATGATCGGTCCTGATAATCATTTTATACAAATGACAATTTTACTTAATAATTAATGTTTAATTAATAAAGCGGTAACTGCACTATCAGGTGAATCGATAAGAAACGAGTTTTAATTAATAAAGATGGATGAAATTAGCAAACTTATAGCGAAATGAATGGACAGCGTTGAAAGGATCAGTATCATAAATGTCGTGCGAGATCTTGATTAGTTTCTTGGAGGCAGATTAGTGTCATCTTCAAGTACAGTTGTAAAATAACATAATTAAGATAAAAAAATGTAATATTATTTTTTTAAGGACGGATTTTTATCAGACGTTTTTGTTTAGTGTCTGGTTTACTTATTGGTCCACTTACAATTCAATTAACATTTTTTTATCAATTAAGATAATCTGATAAATTTTATAGGTGTCAATTTTGTATGATGTGGTAAATAAACATTGTTCTTTCATATTAGTGATATTTCATTGATATTAAATATATGATACTTGTTTCAAAGCAATTATTTTGTGCAATTACATTACTATCATGCAATCTATCAGTACATGTAAAATATGATATTTACATGGGCTAGATAAGATTTAACTTATAGCTAAAATGCGAACTAATGATCGAATAATAACTAATCCGATTGCAAATAATTTTTAAATATGCATTTAACTAGTATAAAATTTTAGTTTATGAAATGTCAATTTATTTGCATTACTTTTTATTATTTAATTATCCCTTTTTTATCATAGAATTCAAAAATATTTTACATCCTTTTCATAAGAATTCTTCGATTGCAATTCTCAACTCGTTGTTGGATTTGGTAGTTATCTTGATTATCATTTGTTTTATCATACAAAGTGCATTTTTCACGGAATCTGTAGATATTTTCTAGACAATAAAAAAAAAACACAAGGATTTGGCCAAGAATTTATGAATAGCGATGTTCATTATAAACTAGTAAGGCTTATCGGCTGATTCTCATGCAGAGTCCGATTCTCGCGAATCTGCCTAAGTATTGCTGGAATCTGGAAATATCTTAAAATATGTGAGGATATTCCTTATGCATCCTCCAGTTCTCGAAGATACGTGCGCATCGCGAACATGCGCTGGAGAACGACATAGCACCGTAACGACGCGTAACGGCAGTCGTCTGAGGAATAATGCCTCGAGAATTATCGTAAAACGCGAAAAGATTGCGGCCGTTTATGATATTATTCCGCATCGACTGAGAAAATTATTATTGGCTGTAAACTCGCCCCGATTCTTACGGCCCTCTTTACGATCGATGTACCTTCATATCGTCTCAGTTATACATAGACCGTACTCTCTGCGCCGTGTGTGTGTGTGTGTGTATATAGCATCGTTCGTAAGATTCGCCGCGTCCGACCGCGAGACGGAAACGGAGATCTGTGCGCGCAACACAGAGATAAGAGAACCTCTTCGGGATTTGTTACAGCCGAAGACCGCGACCATGCATCTCGGACGCGCCGCTAGTCGTCTGCGATTTCTCTAATCTTCCTCTTTCAGTTAGATCGCCGACATCAGCGAAAAGTCACCGCGAGATCTCGCGCGCGGTCACGGCTCTTAGAAATTTGCCAGCGAGAGATCGGCAAAGCGATTGTAAGAATGCTGAGAATTTCCTTAAACTATTTATCAATGTCCAATGAACGTAGAACGATGTACTAATGTATAGCGTTTCGTACAGGTTTTTCTTTCTGGTTCGCGCGAGCATTAATAAATAGTCATGTTTATACCGTAAACAATCTTGTCAACTATCACAAGATCTATTTTCACTAGAAATGGGGAAAGCACACATTCTTAAATATGTATAAATTATATTACTACTGCGATAATAAGTAAGGAAAATTTCATTTTATCAATCTAAATTATTAAATGGTGACATATAAAAAAGTTAATATATTTTAATATATAATGCAAGAAAAAATTTTTTTTAATTTTTGGTTTGATTTTATTTATTTATTGTAGAGAATAACTTTTGCCTTCCATAAAACGTGAAAAATTTAGGATATATGTATATACGCAATCGGTTTCCATCAAATCTTATCGTTACCATTAGCTATTATCATTCTTATTCATGTTGTTGGGAAAGACAGATCTCTCAACGTGTAGGCGTGATTTACGAAATGCACAAAACCGCGAGACCCGCGGTTGTTGCCGCCGTTTCGGCGGCAAGTGATCGAGCCGGGAGTTTTCTGGTCGTGCGTAATCGGCGCTCGTAAACGTCCAGACTGATTTAGCCGCTTTCGCCACGAAAGCCGTCCATTTTCTCCCTAATTGCGTTCTAGGCTCGTCGATCTTTTCCTCTTTTTTTTGCTCCTTCACTCACCGTCCGCCGTGCGAGTCACACTCCTTGGACTGGCGTAGCGCGATATGTGCCGCCTTTCCGTATTCTGTCGAGATTAAACCTGATCGACGAGACAATTCGCCGTTGGCGTATACACGAGTTGCACGTATTCTCGCGTAAGTACCGATATCCCTGATTTGCACTCGCATAAGAATCACCTCGCTCGCCGAGGCGAGCGACATTCTTGTCGTTTCGCTAATGCCCATTGTTTAAATCATGTCCTTGTAATCTCCGTCAAGAATAAGCGTGATTGACGAGCCGCGCAATCGTCAATTTCAATCGGACGCGAGTCCGACTGTCGTGTATATCAGTAAAAATCGGTTTAACAAGTATATATTGGCACTTGCGAGAGTTCTAATGCATAGTAAAAGCTGTCTTTCAGCTAGCCGCTTGCAACACGGAGCTCAGCACAGTACGACAATATCCAGATAATTTATTTATGAAATTTATGAAAATATATAACAACATCGCAGTATTCCAAGTTCCCCCTATAAAATATGAAATGATCTGTATTGTAATAGTAACGCAAATTTATATGAAGACATAACGTAGAATATTATAGCGGGGAAAGGGAGAGAGGACTTGTATGCATCGAGAGTATTTCGCATTTTTTTTTTGTAGACTAAAATGCTCGAGCAAATAAAACGTAAAATCAGGGTTTGAGAAAGTTAGCTAGATTGATTCCTTCATGGGAATATTTTCGGGATGTGGCGAGTTTGTGAATAGTAAAGGGCAGGAAACAAGTTTCTGATGCGAAGGTGATTGCGAGTGTGGCCGGTTTTTGAATAAAATCAAATTGAATCAAATAGAATCGAAATCTATCCGCTAGTATACGAACAATGACCGTCTCTGTCAGACGAATTATCATTACTAATTTCAATGTCGATCCTGAATTCACGAACCGTCAGTCGGCCGTTCGTTCATTAATGTCTATTATGTAAAATGTTTAGGGTAAATTCATCCCTAACGAGAGTATATTGTTTGCAGACTGTTATTCTCAAGTGATATGACAATATAATTTAACGCGTTACTTTAATTTTAAAGTTGTCTGCAATTTCGAGCTACCAAATTGTTCTTTTTTCAATTTTATTGAAAAAATTATATTTTGTAAAATTCTTATGTACATATATGTATATATTTATATGTACATAAATTAAATAGAGCAAATAAATTATCTTAATAATTCAATTTTTTTTGTTAAAGATAAGTTGTGTCGTCGTCACTCTACAAAATAAATTTCAATGAAATTATATTTTTATAGGCCTCTTATATTTGTAATATAAATTAGTAAAGTACCACATTGATACACTTGAGGCAATCTGCATTCTGTTTATTACTCATTTGAGCTACTCGTTCCAACGTAATAAAGGCAAAGTTTATTGTTTGAGATATTTTAATTGCCAGTTTACGATTTGTTTATGCTGATTAATTAATCCTCCCTTATATAATTTTCTCTTTGATTTAAGATTTCTTTATTCTCATTCTTATACTTCTCCGTTGTTTTATAAATTAAATACTTTTTTTAAACATTTTTATGTTGCACTCCTATGTCATCATCCAATAACTCGCGTAATATGTTATGGACAGTGATCATTTTGATTTACTTGACTATAAAAACTAATTAATGAGTTAATATAATTTTATTATTAAATATCTTTTCTTGAAAGATGGAGGTAATTATATATTATTAATTTAAGTTTTTAAGTCAATCATTTATGCGCGTGACGCGGTTCATAATTGTCAATTAAAACGTCTTTCCATCCTCATTGCTCCGACATAGATTCTTTCATCGTTATATCGAAAAAACGCATTTTTCGCAGTCTAGCGTGTCAGCTTATTAAACTTATCGACGTTTAATTATATCGACAGTTCAGTTCAGCGCGACGTACGTGGATAAGAACAATTGACATCGTCGTAAAATTAGAAAAGATTTGTAATTTGAATGTCGCACGCATAAATGACGGAGCAGTAAATCCAGTTTCTTCATCGAGGCAATCAGTAGCTATCTGGCAGTAGCTTTCAATCGGAAAGTTTTCGATAAGATCTATAAACTCATTATTATTATTATTAATGGGAAAAAGTTGAAGCAATTTATATCTTGAAATTTTAGTAATAATTCGTTAATATGAATAAATTTTATTTTGCTTCTTATCGCTTATGTGCTTCTTAATAATATAAAATAATTACAGTAGTACATTGTAAATTTTGCCAAACTTCTGAAAAGAAATTCCATTAATGACTTTGTGATTCGCTGCGCAAAATTCTACGGATGTCTGCATCTTGTTATTAATTCCTAAAATTGATACATCCGCGTTACCCGGTTATTATCCGGTAATAATTATTATCCTGTCTCGCGTATGCGACGTTGTTAGCTCGACGAAGCATCAAGTCGAGATACGCACGAAAGATCTTCGCGCGTATAATGCAAGATGAAATCATTTGATCGACGGATTACAAGCAATACATACGATTGTTACAATCGATAAATTGTAGGCTGCGATCCCGCGCACTTATTCCTTCGTCGCTCGATGTTAAGTGCCTCGCGACGGAGAATTATTCCTGTAGCGGCGTAAAAATAGCAGGGCGTCGTTAAGTCGCGTAGGAAAATGCTAAATAGGTCTTTGAACCGGCGTAAACGAGCGCCGGAGATCTGATAACGGCCGTTAACGTTATAGCCGTGAAGTGGGCGCGCAAACGCGGGAAATCATTTCGTTTGGCGCATACGGCATTTCTTTTTGCCGCATAATCGTCCGCCGGCATAATCCACGGCGGGAAAGATCGCGTAAAAAAAAAGTAGCGCTATTGGAAATCGATATGAGGAACATTAACGGTCGTGTGTCAAACGCGAGCATTTTAAAGCGAGAATGACGCAAGCCTGTTCTCTCCTTTACCGTTTTAACTTGAGAATGGACTACGTGCGAGCAGAAACTTTATTTTCCCGAGACGGTTGATCGTATTCGAGCGGCGGTTAATAAATACTAAGAGCGCTTTCGCCGCGACACGCGCGCGTATTCTGATATAAGACTTCCGATATAAATTACACGCAGTATATTAACTTCGTGGGAAACGCGGGGACATTAAAGTCCCGCGGACGTCTGCCGACGTCGCCCCTTCTACGCTGCGAAAATGATTGCGCCGCGCTTGATATCGCGTAACAAACGATCTGAGCGGCGTATACCTCGACATTCGAGTACGATCGAGCACCGACGTACGATCGGACAGTCCCTCAGCCGATGCTTCTCCTACCTCCTCCTCCTATCTGCCTTCGCGTTTATTCACATGCTTTGAATGACATACGAGGCTCGTAAAAGTGTCGGCGTCCTTCGGCCTGGATATCTTCCCATGGACGATTATTTAATAACGGCTGTATAATTAGTATTCAACATTCAATGAATTATATCAAGTCATTTCACCTCGTCGGACCTTAACACGCGGAGGCTCGGTCGCTCGTAAAAATCGCAGCGACGCCGTTACCGTTAGCATTGCGCATTAAAGTCCTTGGTCCTTTCGCGCGTCGCGCGAACGGCTTCTTTTTTTTTTTTCCAATCGGTCTTTTATCCGGTCAACGATGACATTTTTATCGAGCGGTAAAACTTGTCTCGCGAATAAATGGAGGACAGGCACTTCATCCCACGGTATTTCCGGTGTCGCATCGTCACGACGGTATTTTATGTGGCGTCCCATGATACGGATCCTTCAGTTCTCTTCTTCCTCCCCCTTTTTTTTACCTTATACGTACATATATGCATATCAACGACTCATTACTAAGCTGACTGGTGTTACGCGTTCGGTTTGCAAAATGTGAGGAAATATATAACATGCGGTTTCATCGTGATATTTTCGGCTCTTCGCGCCTTAAATTATGCCGACTTGCTTTCGCTCAGTGTACCGACTTCATAAATAATGCCTTGACTGTCCGGTGTACCGGCTTTCTTCCACCGGAGACATAAATTAGCAGACAAAATGTGCAGATTGTTATGTAATAACAATAAGTGCGAGAAGGCATATGTTGCTTTCTGCTTTTATTATTTTTTTCTTAATTGGGTAAATTCTCTCGGTGCGAAACTTCCCTTGTGTATGCCTAGAACATTTGTGTGTTCTAATTGTGATAAATACTTAACTTGTTGAGTCCTTGAATAATTTTCTAAAAATAAAATAAAATTTGCATAAATGATTTTCTGTATTTTTCGTGCAGTGCAATACCGCGCGAAACAGTTTATTAAAATATATCGTTTCGTATGAGACTTTAATCTTTCTTATTTTTAAATACAAAATTGTTTTACAAACGATGTGAGAGGTTGAGTTCTCCCAGTGATAATCCCCTGAAACAATTTTTCATCTGTGAGAGATTCCGAGTCTGGCCATGGTAGGAACTCGGGTCAGAAAGAAAGAATGGCACGAGAGCACAAATGCAAAACGGATGACGAGCGTTTGAGACCAGGAAACCGTTTGCACGAAGTACGACGAGTGGCAGTCGGGCAATACGGACCCGTTCATTGTCCGTCCTTCCGTCCGTCCTCGCGGTCTTTCACGTGATTATTTTTGCCGGTTTGCGGGCACAATGAGCGATTTCTAGCCGGTCCCATTGTTCCCTTTCGTAGCATGAGTTTCGTACCGACTACGACCGCTCGGTCCCTAGGTGTCCACTCTTTCATGCACACACAAGTTACCAGGAATTTATTTCTTACAATAAGCAGCCTTCTCGGGAATTATTATCTAACGTTGTACATAGACTACAGAATTCATTGATCGCAAATAATTGTCTCTGCGCGGATTCTTTGTCACGTCGGGTAAATACTTTTTTACGGGAGAATTTTTTGCGTAAATTTTTTTACGAGGCAAGTGTAAGGCAGTTAAAATTGACGCGGACCTACACATGGACCTGTACACACATGGATGTACAAACACGCGCGTGCGTGCGCACGCGGATAATGTTTCCGACGAAAGATTCTCGATGCGTATGTGCGTATGTGTGTTTGGCTCGTTAACTTTTACTTTACGATTACTGACGAGACACAAGAGAAAAAAAAAAGAGAAAATGCAACAAGAATATATGTTTATGCATTCTCGCTATCTCCTTCCTCGCCTTTGTGCAAATTTCGTTATCTCTCCGTGCACGGATAATCGCGCAGCTCCGGATTTTATACCGCCTCGCTGGTTCACTTGATCGTTATCTATGCAACTACTCGCGCCGTACTATATTGCGCCCGGCGTCATATTTATAGCGACATCAGCGTTCATTTTTAATACCGGTAAAACAGAAGGCGCCAGCCTTTCATCCAGGTGCGAGCGGCCGTACACCGCAATATTGCGCGCGCAAACTATCGTCTTGTTCGTACGTAAAATAAGAATATGTTGTGTAGCTGTACTCCGGAGGTTGATTGAACCATGCCGATGAGACGCCAATGAATAATCGGCTGCGCGCGATCGGGATCCTCAGACCGCTCATTTTCTTCAATCTTCGAGTGACGACGCTGCCACAACGTCCATAATTGCTTTAATCGATGCAATTAGGAATGGTAATCGTAGATCTATAATTGTGCTATAATTGCAGGGGAGTCAATTTCTTTCTGTTGTGGATCCGTGATTGCGAATTCAGTTTGATTCGTCGACTAATATAAACCCGATCAATCTGTCGAATATTCCTAGCAATAGTAACAATTTTCTTTCGAATATTGTTCCATTCGATAAATTAACTAATCGATTTAGAAGAAATTTAAATTTTTGACAAATTATTTTATCAACATGCAATCAAAAATTACAAAGTGTTTTATTTTTGATCGGATAATCGTTCTTTATAATGTCTATTCTATATCTTCACGATTGCTGTGCACGATTCTCGTGAAACAAGTAAGCGATTTCCGGTCGCATTAAGCAATGTCTGTCTTCGCATTAAATTGCACTAACGGGTTTGCTCCAATTAATTCAACCCGCATTCTTACCTTCAATTCGAGATAGTCTATTTCGTTCTCGGTTAAACTCGCACCATATGTACATGTCGGAAATTATAATGATTCTTTCCACCGCCGTGAATTCTACTTCTCGGATTTTATGTTGTTGCGAATAAAATCACTATCCTTGGTCCGTATGTGGCGCAAGGAGGCAAGTAGAAAGGAGGGAACGGAAAGTTGAAATTACGAGGGAACGGGGTTGTAGGTGATAAAGGTATCCCGACGATCGCGGTTAATTTCAAGGGACGATTAATCTGTCTGAATTACTACCGGCTTACGCTCGCTTCGTTGGCGTTTAATTACAACTGTCGTACTTGCGATTATACGTACATTTCGTTCGTTGTATATACTTAACTTAAGTACCCACATACGCCACTACATACTTTTAATTTAATTAGATATTTCCGTAATTATTTATTCCGATTCCTAATAACAAATTTTGTAGATATAAAACTTAATGCAGATGTTTTGTTTCATCTGCGTTTAATACATCTGCTTCCGTTAGATTTTTCAATCGTCATTGATTGAGAGAAATTATATGGATTTTCGACGTCTATGAAAACTTGTCACGAAGCAGTAAAGTGTTGTAATTAGACGTCATGCATGCGGGCAATTGTGCTCGCACTGTGCAAGAGCTTGCTGTAACGCGTTCAAATCTTTAAGGCTCGTGTAACATGTTGCATGTTTTTATAAAAATAATCATCTATTAATCTATTTTTCTGATATTTCAAAAATAAAATTTAATGCGGGTGACAATATCTGTAATGTAATATATTTATACAAAAAACAAATTCGCGTTATTCACGCAAATGTAGTTTTAAATATAAATTCTTTACATGGTTTTGTGAAATCTTGCGATAATTATAGAGGTAACGATATAAATAAATGTAATGCAATATATACAAACGAAATCTATGCGAAATGTCTAAAATATGAATTATATAAAGAAGCAGATATGTATCTTTAAAATGAAAAGACTACTTCAAAATGGCAAAAATAACGAAGTTTGAAAAGCTTAATAGAAAAGTTTATAATAGAGGAGAAGGTGGTATTATGGCCACTGCAGGTATTATGGTCATACGTATTATCTCCATTATTAAATGACGAATTCTAATAATAATTAATGAAATCATTTGTTTAGTAGCCTGTCGTTATGTAGTGGCGGTAATGTGCCAATACACAATAAGTGAGATTTTTTTACAAGGCATTTTTACTTTTGAGCATTTCGAAACTTTTTTAAGATACATTTTAACATTTAATTATACATACTTCCTCATTATTTTTAATCTTAAGTGTGTTACTGCATGAATGTCTGTACACTTGAGTTTTTTTTTGTTTATTAACTTTTTATTCGGTTGTATATATTTTGAGTTATGCATAGTTAAAGAATAGCATAGTGTTTCGCTAATATGGTCCTCTAATGTGGCAGTTCGTCGGGGCAATAAAATATAATGCACATAT
Organism: Tetramorium bicarinatum; assembly: GCA_928718305.1. Taxonomy (NCBI): domain Eukaryota; kingdom Metazoa; phylum Arthropoda; class Insecta; order Hymenoptera; family Formicidae; genus Tetramorium; species Tetramorium bicarinatum. Next base: position 11,481,304 of record OV788324.1, read on the forward strand.
GTGATTATTGCAAATAGCTTTTTTTATTTTCTATAAAAGTCTATAAGAGAGTTTATAAGACTACAATTTTTTAAAGTTTTATTTTAATTTTGAAATCTAATTAAATTTTAAGTTTATTTTGTAAAAACTGTCATGGCAATTTATCTATGCAATAAAATATAATGTTGCAATAAAATACAATGTTTTTTCAACAAAATCAAATTTTAAAATTTATTTTTGTAGTGGACCATATTACCACCCCCGTTTCTCTTCGATTTATTTTGCAAGGTTTTACATTTTTATAAATAGTAAGCTATGTAATAAATATTTTGTAATTTTAAGTCTAGAAACTCTTAAACAATATTTTAAGAAATACAATCGTCAAGTTTTCAATTTAAAATATTAATTATTAATAAGGTTTTTATGTAAAAAAAAGATGTCCATAATACCACCTTCTCCTCTAGCATTTTTATAAATTTCAAAAATGTTTATTGGAAAATTAATCAAGGATATAGTTTTCGCAAAGTTAAAATTATAACATGATGTTGTTGCATGATATACGTTATGAAAGCATCATCTTCCTATTATTAATTTTTCTTTCCCAATGGTATTATTATCTTTCCCAATGGTATGCAAGATTTTACAATGATTTGTCAGAACGATTGGTATATACGAGTCGATTATTTATTGTTTCGTGAGGTGCAAGCGTGTAAATAGCCTTGTCAATCGCGATCTTATAGCCGCGATAATGACATTCGCAGTCGTGCAGAGAAAGAAAGATGAATGGCAGCTCATTGTCGATAGGAAAGATTAAAAGACATTCCGCATGCTATCTCTACAAAGGGTTTCTTGCCTGATATTCTTATTATTGTGTATCTTCCTAAAGAACAGATTTTTACCGTAAAGAGAAATATACTTCTACTAAGAAAGGCATGATTGGCTGTCAAATCTGTTGGAAGATATCTTTCATAATTCTGGCCACTTATGATAATTTAAATATTTTTTTGTAAAATACTTAAAAATTAGTTGTGATGCTTTATTGAGATTACGCTATCGTTATTATATTATTGATTAAATAATTTATCTAATTAATTATTAGTTTATTTACAGATTTATCACTAATTAATTATCTCTCACAATGAAATGTATTCATGATTGGTTTGTCATAGTTCGATTACATTGAAACATAAAATGCAAAACTGGTTTGTGTTACACAGTCACTTTTAAACTCATGCTATCGTTTTATCGTGTCACGACACAACGGTCGATTGCCAGGTGTAGGAGTGACTGAAAGATACCCAATTCGATAAGACAGTCGATCGTTGGAAAATACTATGACCAGGCTATCGATGAAATCGTAAGTGCGTTTATGGTTGATCGTCCGACGATAGATGGCCCGTATTGTTAAGAACTTCCGCAGCATGCACCTATATATGAATATGCATATCGTCGATCGGTCGTCGCTAACCGATTGTGGCTGTCTCGACACATTCGATTATTTTTGCCGATGATATTTTTTTCGAACATCGATTTAATTTCGATATAAATAGCAGACATTTGTTGTCGCAATATTATTTGTTATCTTACGTAAATACATACATATATTATACAGATAACTTTTAAATATATCAAATTATAATATTACTACTGAGAGGAAATCATATTTTTAATAATTTACTTAAATTTATATTAGATTTTATATACCAAGTTTCGTTTTTTAAAAAGAGAATGATCTTGTTCGATTAAATATGTATATTTAAATATACTCTTGATTTCTAATGCAAATCTGATTAGGCACATTTGCAAAGAACATTCATCGCGTTGTTAAGTGTTAGTTATCAATTTTTATTTCACTTATCGGGCAGCATTAACTTGTCGTTAAATTTTAACGAGCCAATAACAGTTTCTTGCCAGCCAACGTTAGATTTGTTTTTTTTTTTACCATAATAACTGCTAAGCATAAACTTCGACTATAATTCCCGTCTTATATATTTTTTAATTTATTTCATTCTTGACTAGAGAAATTTTTGAATAATTATGTAAATATTATGTATTAAATATAATTGTAATTAAGTTTTATTTCAATATTACATTCTTATACAGAGATGTACTTATTTTTTAATATAATACTACATTTTTTCTCAATAATGATTAATGGAAGATTTACAAGATATGCTAGTTTGTCATTTTAGTTGCACAAATACAATAACGATTTTTAATAACAAAATTTAAAAATGAATCCATATCATTAAAATTTCTTAAATCTTAAGCGGAGAAAGTCTATAACAACTTGAAAATTATTCTTAATTAACCATTACCTTGACATTAAGAATATTTAATTAAACGCTTATGGGTGAAATAATTTTACACGTTCCGCTTAGACGATTGTGAAAAAAAATGTGGCGGAAATGGCAGTCAAGTATGAACGTGAGAAATTCCATAAGATAAATTATAGCTGTCTTTTAGAATGTGCACGCTAGCCGCGATAACGATAACGGCAATCGTGAAGAAAGAGAAAGTGTTCGTGGCCATAATTAACAAGTTTTCGATTGAAGCTAATTTTCCTGATAACAATAATCGAACCGCCGAATTATATGCTATGAGTAACGACGAGATAAAGCGTGTATGTGTGTATGTGATTTTTAAGGATGATTTTTAAGAATGTTTTTTTTCTTATTAAGAAAGATGTTGAGACACGCATATTGGATAATAACAGTATATATAAATTATTTGCATATAAGTGGATTTGATAATAAAGAAAAGAAGTTTTATTTCTTGATATATGATATACGATATTGCTTAAATATGAAACCAAGAAGAAAGAAATATAGCAGCACTATTATTTCATATATTTATTTATTAATATGTCGTCAATTATTAAATTATTTGTCATTGATGTTATTTATCATAAATTAATAAATTTTTAGTTTACAAATTTATATCGAGTTTTATGATATTTTTTTCACTTAGTAATTAGTATTTCTTTTCATAAAACTCATATGTGTGTTATGTGAATCGTACAAACAATTGATTTGTGTATTAATATATCCTAAGCCTGCGAGTTTGGTGGACTGAAAATTACAGTAGTCAGTAGTCGGATCGTGCATATCGTCAGCTGCACATAAGAGACAGCTCTGGAATTCCGATACTGTAACGTGAGGTATGCGGGCCGCACGCCAAATCTCGCTGCGACTCGTATACGCCGCGCGTAGCGACTCGGCATGGAATTTATACCTACTCCCTTACTGCTCGCTCGGACAGCTTTCATTAATTCCAATTGTGAGCTTAAATGCGCATCGGATATTATCCGGGATATTCCGACTGTTGTAGCGCTAATTGCGGCCGCGGTGATTTTTTTGCAATTTGCGCCGCGGTCCCTCTGTGATTTTCTGGATGATTAGAGCGGCATGTACTCGAGAGCGATGCAGAGTTATTTTAATGCGGATTTCGACGAGAGAAAAATCAATGGGACAATAATCGGACCGATAAGTTTCATCCGATAGTGTCTTTCGCCATTTGTATACAGAGTGGAAATAGAAGACGAGTTATTGCCGCAAGTGCGTTAACGTATCGAGTCGTTTAAATCAGGCAGGTGTGCGACGCATTATTAATTCTCGACATGACTGGCTGCAAAGTGTCTTTCGATACGTTACAACGCGATCCGCGCGGACTGATCAGCGCGCAGCCGTTTTACGCGGAAAAATTATGGGTCGACGCAGAAAAATGTGGACGCAAAATCGAGGCGGAGGGATCGCGCCAGGAGAATTCGCTGTATTATTCATTAGATCGCCACGATTCCTTGCGAAAAGCGTCGCTTGCGATCGAGCAGATCTACCGGGTCGGCTGCTTTTACGGCCGTTTCACGCGACGGACATCATGAAAATTAATAGTAGAACGCCAGGCGTACTCTTTCGGTTTTTAGATCGCCGACCCAGGTGATCTGTCAGAACCTTCTTGATTTAATAGACCAAGTTTTTTTCCAGATATCCCAGATATCGACTTGGATTAGATACGGTTTAAATTTCTGCGAAATGTTTTTACAAAGAGTAAAAATAATATCATGCAATGCTATACTGAATACTATCATCGTAACGTTTTTTATTTGAAGGAGACTTTAACGAAATGTAATAGAATTTATTTATCTGTTTTAACGTTTAACTAAACTATTCAAAATATTTTAGTATTCAACTTTAATAATAATTGTTAGCATTAGTGATAATATTAATAAAATGTTAATGAAATTGTAAACGAAATTTGAAAATGACGCGTCTTAAATACATCTTATTTTAATAAGATGTATCAAATTTAAGAATATTGTACACGAAAAATCAGATCTTTAATTATTCTATAGACTCCAATTTTATTGATTATTATTATAGTGCTTCTAAAAAAATATTTCTGATCAAAATCTATTAAATTTTATAAATGATTTAATTAATACAGATTTATTCTTTATTAAATTATATGATCTCATGATCTTTGTTTTTGTTAATCTTAATGGTAGTACCAATATGTATTTTATGTGGCATGCATAGATGATTGCAACAGTTTTAACTTTGTACGCCGAGTTTAGACCATTTCTCATGAAAGTGCGCTGTGCGGGATTCTTACTCAAAATCTTATTTTTCTTCTTATGCATTTACGTAGGTCGTAAAAATTAATAACCGAAACCTCGGAACTACAGCGTAGAGCTCGTGCAATGAAAACTGCAGGTCACTGCCGTTCAGCCCGTATCTTTTACCGTTGGCAGTTGCAGCACGAAGAAGATTAACTGCAGGCGTTATATGCTAGGACTTGACGTTTATTGTGGCAAAACAGCTGTGTTATGTTACAAAAGCGAAACCTAAGATGCTTGGGTGACCATAGCGTAGAAGGTTGCCACTTAAACATTGTCCATGATACACTGACAAGTAGAAGAAACAAGTACAAGAAATAAAGTTGCAACATTGTAATTTCTCGTTACAATCATATAAATTATAATCGGGTACGCTATGCTCGGATATATTATAACTTGAAATTATCTATAGAATTTTGCAACAAACGATATTACAGCATTTGAAAGATGTGTAGTAATTGGAGAACGATGCGGTTATTAACGGCGGATGACATATGATTGCGTGTTAGTACGAGTGGAAACATGTGATACATGCAGCACGTAATTAGTATGGATAATTATCACGAAAACGTGTAGCGTGGCGGGCGGTCGCTAATGGTTGCACAGCTGCATCTTGTTTTCTGCTCTTTTCATGACGCGACTGAAAGAAGATTAACCATTCCTTTGTCATAAGCAAATAAAAAAAGCACATCGCATTTCTCACTAGCTAATATAAACATTTTTTATTTTATTTTTAAACTTTTTATATTATTATTTGTACGCATTATTATTATTATGTGTCGCATTACTACAAGATTTTTCATGTATTATTAATTTTTTGGTACATTTTGAACTTTTCTATGCAAGAACTTTAAATGAAAAATACAATTGTTGAGATATCGCGTATATCAATTGTTTTATAACATCGACATAACATGAGTAATAACCATAGTAAATCATGCAAGAATACGATTGACGAGATCGTATGTTCTTGTTCACGATTAATTCAATTACATTCTTGTACTTACATGGTATTTTCACAACTTAATAACTGTAGTAAGCGCACAACTCGGTGCGCCATAAGAAACGTGCCAAGATAGCGCTTTCATCTTTATTTATTTTCCTTTACGTTCTTACACAATGATTGACAGTTTTTGCGAAACGACCACGCTTGTAAACGTCGTGCTTTGTCGCACGTAATGGCTAGGCGGTTCATATTCTGTTTGCTGCCACTTGTAGTAAGAAGTGCAATCGAGTTGCGACGGCGAGGCAATCGAATCTGTAAATATACAGACCACGTAATACCCTTACGACATCGTAGATACTATGATGTAATTGGCGGCTGGTTCAATTATTTTTTATTATGAAAATTGCTTTTACGAAATAAGATGCGTTGAGTAGAAAATATTTTGCGCGTAGAAATTATATGTCATAATGAAGAATATAAAAATATATTGGTGAAATATTATCTTGATATGTTTTCAAACGTACGAAACAAATTGAGAGGATCATTATTTATTTAAATTATTAATGATCAAATAAATATCATAGATATCTTTCTCTAAAGAATGTCAAAGAATATTTTATGATTATATTGGATTCCTTCTTTTCCTCTTTTGATTGGACAGATTAAGATGTTTAAAAATACGTGGTTTACTAATCTGCCGGAAGGTGAATCTGCATCTGTTTGAACTGTTTCATCGTGCATTCGAATCGCGTTTCGCTGACTGGCATCGCTGGCCGTCGTTCACGATCAAAGCGGCATCTCTTTCATGCGGCACTTGTGGACTCGTAAAAATTAATAACCGAAACATCGAGCGACAGCAAGTGGTGTATGGAACATCTTCGCTCTTTGGCGGCGATGCTGCTGCAACCCGGTTGCTGTCACTTTTCACGGTACAGCAAGAAGAAGATAAATGTTCAGCCGTTACATGCGACGGAGCATGGCGGAGGAGGTACGAAGCCTACACAAACTCTACATCCGACAGGCTGGCAGACGGATTTGAAGTCGTGCGTAAATATCACTACCGTTTTAAGCGCGTGTCTCAGTAAGGCAGTCTCAGTAAGGCATTAGAGACATCATGAAACTCAGAGCAGTCTAATTTGCATTTTCACCGCAGTTTAAAAAATTTAGGGTCGCGAAAATATATTGATATTCTTTAAAGAGTTATTATTTTTAAGTAATTAAATAAATGGATAACGTAACCAGATAAATCATCACGATTTTATAATTATTTAGAAATACAAAGTGCGAATTTCAATCGAAATATAATAATTCTATTTTATAAGATTATAAGAGATACGTGCGAATTAACGATTATAGATCCAATTCTTGGTTGATTAATAAGTCAAACATTTTTATCTTTCAACAAAAGAGGGAGAGGAAATTTAATATGTTCATAAAATGATAACTAAATTTTTCTTATTTAATTATTATGAAGATATAATTATGATATAAAGATATAGACTTTCTATCAATTTTATGTGCCATCGGAAAATAATATTGTTCAGCTTTCTGAAAAATATTCTTAAAACATGTAAAGACATTCATTTTGAGTATTCATTCGTGTGATTAACGTCAATCATTTAATTGATAATTTAACATTTAAATGTTTTCGAGTTCCTTGTAGCACAAAGCATACTATTCATACGTAGGTTGCAACATGCGAAGTCTCGAATGACTACAGCAACGATTCTTGAATTTCGCCAAGTGCTTCGCCGTAGTAGCGTGAGCAAAATGCAAATTCGTCGTAGACAGAAAGAGAAGGAGAGAGAGAGAGAGGGAGAGAGAGAGAGTTGATATATATATATGAAAGCACGCGGAAGCGTGTTGCCACTTTATCGCGAATTATTATTGAATGTAGTTGAATTTATTATATCTTTAAATTAGGTAAGCGATTCAATTATGTAAATGGCTTGTAAAATGACAAACCCAGCAAGCGCTTAGAGGCGAGATACCGATCGGAGCTTAAATTACGAGATAAAAATAAGTTACTAGTCAAATATATTATAGTTTATCTACATAGTATGGCGCTGTATGTTTCGTTACAGAGGAAATGACTTCCATACAAGCAATTGCTTATTAAACCGCACAATTCTCCTACGCGCAAAACATAAGAAAGATTTTATTTCTGAAATTTTATTATTTTGAGTTTCTAGATTTTATATCTTTTATTGCGTTTTTAATGAGATTTGCTAAAAGTGTATATTTCTTTTCGTTTAAAATGCAAGAACGCGCGTAGAGTCGCGACTTCAGAATCTCATTGCGGGAATAAAATGGTATCTGCACGCGGAAATTACGGTGTCGCATCTATCATTCTTGAAAAAAATATCTTCGGCATACTTTATTGAGTACCGGATCGAGTGACAAGCTTCGAATTGACGGCCTATCGCGTACAAAGCGCGACATGCCGCACGTCTGTACACGCACGTCACGGCATATATATTTACCTATGGCCATACCTATATATGTACATGTAGATGCACGTGCAGAATATATCCGCGACTTTGGGTTTTATCTCTTGGCGAACACCCGGTTTTACCATGTGCGATAGTCGGCGAAAAAGATATTATGAGAGTTATCTAATCCGACGTCCTAACTTGTCGAGGCGGGAGTTTACGATTTCTATATGACTAATAAATAAGATTGAGAAAGAATCTCTATAGAAAAATATACGTACTGCAGATTAAAGCTCGTGGACATTAATCTAACACAATCTAATAGAAATAGTTAAAGTACTTAAAAATATCAAAAGGATTGAGATTATGCATTCATCTATTGGCTATGCATACGCTGCGGGTAGGTAAGTCGTGTTTTATTGTCGTTTTATTAATCAATGCCGTTCGGTTATTGAGTAGGCAGTCAACGTCCGTTTTGTCCGTAGGCTGAACTAAAACACCACGTGCAACGCATGATTGGTAGCCCACGTGTGTAACTTTTGTCAGCGTGTCAAGCCAAGCCGTTGCTGTGGTACCGCAAACATACTTGAACAATCTTTTTTAGCTGGCTAGCATAACAGAAATATTTGCAGTATGAATATATTATCTATTGAAATGCACAGACTCAAATCCGTCGACAGAGGTTTTAGAATATTTCAAATATTCTTGACTTGGAGATAATTTAATTATTATTAATCTGATGACGTTTATCTGTGATTGACATCATTTACTTATTCAACAAAATATATAAGTTTCTATAAAAAGCAATTTCATTTTCTCGAGTATTATAATTCATCGTATATTTTTGGAAGCAGAATTTATAACCTAGCTAGCAAATGCTTTTAGAATTCAGAAAATTATCAAAATGTTTAATATATTTTCTATAGTTTTATTTTATTTTTAACATTCTTAATAGTAGTAAGTATAAATTTAAAATTAAATTTCTGAAAATTGTTATTTCACATGAAGATTGTTTATTATTTCTAATATTTGGTGTTATTATTTCTGATATTTAAATCATTTTTTGATTAATTGTTTTTACGAAAATACATAGACGTTTTAAACGAAAATATATAGACGGTTCTGATCGCACGTGTTAAATTCACAATGTCATTTAACATTTTAAACCAGCGACACATGAATGACAGAATTGTTACAAAACATACCGACAACCCTTCAAAAGCAATTGTTTGTTACATTATGAATTTTATTCCCAGGAATGTTAGAAACGATAAATCATAATTGAGAAACGGGAAATGTGCCTTTCATAAGAAGTTGCCCATGGACAAACGAATTGATTTCCGGTCTAAGATGTCCATAAAACGAGGACATAAATTGTCATTAAAACGTTAGTCGAGGCGGGAAAAACTTCCATAGAATAAAATATCGCAACGCATCGACCGGACATAATGAATCACCGTAACAAGAATTATCGGCCTCGTTGCCTATGATTATGGCGGATGTAGCTGCTAATATTGTCAGAAGCGACGGGTAATATCGCCAGCAGTTTAGATAATAATTTACAGCTGCGTGATGTATTACGACACATTACTACAAATCTTTTCATTTATTTATAATAACCTTCAGTGTACTATTACATGTTGTGTGCAAGAAAGATTACATATAAATGTAATTTGAGAAATTATGTATGTGTCGATGTTCTGGATAAATTACAATTGTATTGCGGAGATCCAGAAATGATTTCTTTTTACGTAAATGAAGAGAATATATTTCATATTTATTTATTGCATAAACAAAAATACAGCAACATTAAGAAAGCAATGAAAATATAATTTAATTTAATGCTTAGAAAATTACGAGCATAAACATGTGTCATAAACTGTCTGTAGAAACGTTCATTACTCGTTCAAGACTGAAAATTCTTACAAGAATTGCTTTTGCTATCACTTATTGTTACTCTACGCGTCTTTTCATGTAAAGGCAGTAAATTTACCACTAGCGCGCGAATGGCTGCGATTGCACGCTCCGTAATGCGTCATAAATTTGAATTTCCAGGTGAACTATACGTGAGAAATAGAAAACGATGCGTGAGATGCCTCGTAATAGTTCGTTGTCATTGGCGTCGAACTTGGAATCAATTGTACGTAAAAAATCTTAGAATTACTATGTTAAAATTATGTTTCCCCAAATTGTGTGATGTAAAAATCCACGTCCATCCAGTTCATATAAGAGTGAAGCTTCAACTTTTCATATTTCTTGTTAATTTGTTAATTTTCATAAATTCGTAGACAACGGTAAATATAAATTAGGTTACACGCGATTTTTAACAATATATTACAAAAAAATACTTAAAATTGTATTATTTTAACTATTTGGCGAAGTTAAAATCAAGTCTTAAACGCTTGCACGAATGAGCAAATAATGAGAAGATGATCGCGAGATAGTTAGATCTTTTTCCTAAAAAAAAGAGATTCGTATTTTTTTTCTTTTGTAGAAGTCGACGCCAATGTTACCGGCTGTTCTCGATTATTGCGCCTTGTCGTAAAATTACGCCACGTGCTTTTTTCATCCAATTTTTCCAAGCATCATGCGGGCGTGCGCGTATTTTGCGCGTGTTTACACGCACGGTCACATACATGTCGCAGATTCTTTTTCGGCTCAGCACCCGGCCTGCCGGGAATCACACGGCTTTTCTATCTCGGCCAGATGGAAATTTACTTGTAGATACGACCGCTCGCGATCGAATAATAAATAAATTGTTTTACAGCCGTGCGATTTCATTATTTAGCGATACCGTCGACCGTTAACGTCCGCCTTAATGTCCCGTTCATTCGTATGCGCCGTGCGTAAACCAAGCTACGGCATGGAATTTCACATGGGCAAATTGCAAATGTCTCGGTAATTTCTCGCCGAGCTGACGGCGCGGTGCGGCGGAATGGTCTTCGCGAATAGGATGCCTCAAGTTTCAAGTGAATCTTGTCGCTCGACCACGTCGTTTAATCCAGACTTGAGATTTTCTCAGTACGAATCGGTAATGATCGTAACAGTCAAATGTGATAACTGACGTTTTATAATGAAATTATAAATGTTTACTTTTATTCTGTTTATTGATTAGACTTCAATCAATTTAAACGAATTGAACTAAAAAATGTTTATAAGCTATTAAAAATGCTGCAATAGGATTTAACTTGATATATAGATAAGTAGTAGATTTAGTAAATTTTCCTATAAAGACTGATCAAATATCAAAATTCGATTGGAATACTGCAATTAATTGTAATGAAATTTTTATTGAGCATCAATTCCAAACATCAATTCCAAAAAATTTGTTTTCAAAAAGATTGGTCAAATGAAGCAATTATTTTTAGAGAATCTTATATGTTAAGTTATACTACATGAAAACATATAGTAATGAAATGTTTTTTGAACATCATTGAGCAAAAAATATGCATATTGACAATCAAATCGTTTCGTAATTATTACGGTGTTCAGTTATGACGTTTATTGCATAATTATGGTAAAATCAAATTTGCTATAGCGTTAAACACGAAGTGGATCAACTTAATAGAGATTTGATTGTGCCGTTATAACGCGGGATACACAACCGTTATGCGAGAAGACGTTAAATTGTGTCATAAAAGTTCCTTTTTGTTTTATCGTCGTGGCAATAAAGTTGGTACTATTACGGACGGTAAAGCACCTGCTATATTATTCGCGATTGCTATATCTGAACGATAAGTATAATAGCGATTGTCATTATCATAGTTTACTGTAAATTACAGTGATGCACGTGGGTTTGCTTTCTCGTGGAATCGATATATCTTTATACGTGCAAGTTTCACGGTACAACCCAGTAAATAGGGTTGTAACGCGAATGGATTAGCAATTAGCATGGCCTGTCGCGCTGTCGTTTCACCGTCCCAAAGAAATGTATGACAATAACGGTAAAAGTTATGATAATAACGCGGTCATTATTTTCATTGGAAAAGTAATCGAGGAAAGGAATTGCGGTTACAGCCAAATATATCACTAAATGCAGTATCGTATAAATCACATTGTGTAAATTATTGGGCCATAAATCGTCCGATTACAGCCCCAATGACAATCTTGCAACAAAAATGCAACACTGAAAGGTGTAACGAAACTAGATAAACCTGTTACGTCACGTCCTCCGTGCAACATCTTATTTTTAACTACATATATTACGCAAATAATTATTCAAATGAAATTTCGTCTCATTCGCGAAGAAGCTGACACAATTATTCTTCATTGTTGGGATCTTGCAAAAAGTATTTCGTTGTACCGATTAATTTTCTTATTAATTCACAACGCGTAGCACGCCGTAATCAAGCCCGCTCTTTTCGTTTCATAATTTAGCCGAGAATTGATTGCACCTTGCCTCCACGCCGCGTACAGTTCGATCTTCCCTATGCCTGCATCCGTAGGTAAATACGAAGGCAACATAGCAGTTGGCAGTTACCTGTTACTTCGGGTTAACTTATGTTCTACGAGAACGCCGGTTTTTACGTGGGGGACCGAGATAGGTTACGGCGCGGACGGAATTAATTATCGTCGGATGATTAATTCGCGCGCGGACACGCTGTCATTTTGTCTCACGGCGGGGAATCTATTTCGATGTTGCGCGCTGCCTCTCCACCCCACGAGAAAATCGAGAATCGAGAAGGAAACGCGCGTGTTGCAGGGTATATCCTGTAACCTGATGCTAAAATTACCACGTGGGCCTCATTGCGGGACGATTAAGAGAAATAATCGTCGTAAGGTATCGCCGGCACGTCCAAGTAGCTTTTAAACGCGCAACTTTTTACAGCTGAGATCTGTGATCATGTACTACCGTGTATGTCATCTGTGTAACGTGTTATCGCTTAAATTGCATCATTATTTCTCACTTCAGCTTTGGTGTGTCACATTTGTTAGAAAAATTTATACCTAACAAGACTTTAATGTATGACTGAGCTTAATAATGGATAGCAATTTTATTTTATGGATATAGTTATATAAAATTTATTTAGCAGTATATTCTGATAGATAATTATATTAAATAATGCAAAGGCTAACAAGATATATAAGAATATTATATATAAATCGGACAGATACATTCAAAACTGACACTAATCAAATTGTTGATATTTGATTGAATTTATTGTTGAACACTTTGTCGAGTCCGATAGATAAGATCAGTTGTTTCAACATCTGCATTGCGAATACGCGGTTAAAGAAGATCGCTCAACCAATAACGTGAGATCCCTATCAGCAAATCGTGACGCATTCCAACGAGCTGTTACGAGTTACGGGACACTGGCAAGTGCCGCCTTTGACCTGTCTCTCTACTGGAATCTGTCCAATGATCAACGGAATAGAGAAACACGCTACGAATACAGAATCTCTATCGTTTAATTCTCTATTCCGTAGTCGCGAACTACGACAAACGTTGCGGTCTAATAGTGGCGCATTGTGATAAAATCGAACGTGTCGGAATTAGGAGCAAAAGTAGTATTAACTAGCGCAAAAATCAGATCCGCGCATATATATATATATATATATATATATATATATATATATATATATATATATATATAGATTATTACTCCCACTTCCTTGGAGTTATGCAGCAGCATGCTGCTCCTACTTGTGCTCTTAACACATCCTACGATATACATGAAGGAGATCGCTACGATTAAAGATCAATTGAACTTTGAGGAACTGAGGAATGTCTATAGCGTTACTGTCTACAGCGTGAATTTTTTTTAGTTATTATTTAAGGAAACATCTTCCGATTCCATTTATCTGCGGTTGTCGCAGCAATCGAATAGCGGAATTGTAGTCCTCGACGGCCATTAGGCCAGGATTTCTTCTTTTTTTTTAGAATAAATCTCTTTAACCCTTTAAAGAGACTGAATCTCTTCAATTCACGTAGAAAAAATCGCGATGAATTGAAAATCAATCCCGTTTTTATTTCAAATAAAATGTTATATTAAAAAAAATACAATATTTTAAGAGAAAATATGTATATGGTTACCGCACAATTATCATTTCTCTCGATGAAACTGGTCGAATTTCTTCACGCTATCATGTGAAAATCGATATTTCAGTTGATACTTTGTTAGATTGTCTCTGTGTGATCAAACTTTGCATTTCTGCCGTTCACGATGTGGAAAATTACATTCAACATAGCATCGATGACTGTCAGAGTCGGCGTTCTATTCCGATTTCGATTAAATTTTCCTCCAACATTTGTCACGCTCTATTTTTCAACCATGTTTCGCGAATCTCTGTTAACATTAGATCTGGTTTATTTCAAACCGCTCTTCTAGTTTGATCGCGTTTTGGTCGTCCATTTATGCTGGCGTTATTTATCTTGATTACTACGATTTCTCTTTTCCACGAGACGCGTGGTGATCGACGTCATACTGCGTGAACGATCGATTATACCAGTGCTATTTGGTGGTTGATTGCGATTTATTATTGTAAGGTATTACGTACTAGCGGCACAAGAGAAAGGCCGGTCGAACAAAAAGTGCATCATAGATGGATAGTTTTACATACAAGTTCCTGTTCTGATACGGCAAAATAATGTTCTTACAGAGATGTTGATAATGACCAATTTTTGAACTTATTCATTTTTTTAAACATACTATTTTTTATATATTATTTGGCATTTTAATGTAATAATTAATACATTTTTAATGAAAATTGGTTTAATAAATAATTTATATTAACTCGATGAACTTCCGATAAAATTGTTTTAATTCCGATTACATTGCATCTAGTAGAAAAATTATTTTTCTATTTTGTTTTCTCTTATTTCTTATATCCAAATAAAATTTATGATGAAAAACGGATAAAAAAGAAATCAATCAATTCCAATAAAATTACAAAATAGTAATTTTATATAGCAAATATACAATAAATGAGAAGTATCTTTATATTTTTGTAATAAATATTTTAAGCGAATAACAAATATTCTCTGCCGAAATAAACTCCTCACGATGATAACACTCCTGAGAACATATCTGCTTACGCGTTTGCATCATGGTGCCACAAGATTTCATTTTGAACGAACTCATGCTGCGACCGGATTACAGGCGCGCAATAAACACCATAATTGCTGTTAGCCTTTTAGACGTACCGACGAATAGGGAAAATAAACGCATAACTGACTCGCCGAAGATTTACGTCTCTCTAGTTTCGCTCACTTGCCGAGACTCGCGAAAGTTTCTATATTACCGCCTCTTAAGTCCGCGAAATGTCACTCCGCTCGAATTGTACGCGTTGCTCGCGCTGACTGATAGGTCAACTCAGAGTTTTCACAATCGATTAGGAGTTTTGCTTGAAAAGGAAATGGTTTTTATACACAATACTAGATTTTTAGTTTGCACACTTTGAATGATTGAATTATTGTTTAATGTAATTTATATTAGTATTTTTCGTACATTAGTATTTTTTATGTTTGAATTGAGTTATTTAATTGTGTATTATTAATGATAATTGCATAATTGAAAAATTAAAAAATGAGAATGTAATAAGATGTAAATACATTTTCATTGAATTATATAAAATTTTTCATTGTTTCTTTAAATAATCACTCTTTTATTATTAACTTGAATTGCATTCGTGGATTCTAAGTGCATTATAAGTCCGATTTTATGTGACGGCGATATTAATAGCATTAATTATTTTCTGTACAATATTCGTGATTTAATGCGAAGTGCGTAAACGGTTTCACATTTCTATGGTTTTCATCGATTCGATGGTTCATAAACCACAAGATAGATGGATCACCGTTCATGATAATGCGAAAGCTAGATTTTTCACCGTGGTAATTTCTGATAAAATGCCATGACCTGTCGTACGTTAAAGAACGTTAAAAGACCTTGAGGATAATAACAAATGTCTGTTGTTTCGAAATAAATTGGCATTTTCATAAAAGGGAAATGCCCTGCCTGGTTCAGTAACCTCGCTAACTTGTGTCGGACGTATAAAATTATGTCTGACAAGATCCTGTACATTTCTTGTAATGCAGATGTATATACATATTTTGTCGAGTTATAATAATAATAATGTCGTAACTAAAAGATATATCCACGTACAAACGTGATAAAGAATATGATGCTATTGTACTGATAAAACTGGAAGAGTCGACATTGATATTTCACAGATTTTGGCAATTAAAAGAAGAAGATTTACGAGGAAATTGTTCCATAAAGATAGATAAGTACACATCGTTCCTTATCTGCATTTTTATTATTTACATAATTTATTTACATTACGAGATTTTATGTAAATAATTTTAAGTAAAATTTTTTTATTTTTAGAAACAAGATTTTTAATTATTAATTAAGTCTTAATCAAGTACATATATTTAGAAATTTTTAAAAAATTTTAAAATATGTGTATAAAAATAATAAGGTAATAAAAATTCTAATAATATTTCCATTTTTGTCATGTAGAAAATGAGATTACTTTAAACAAGATATATAAAGTATGTATACGTATATAAAATAATTTATCATAGAATAATATTTGTAAAGATAGAATAAGATTTTATAAATCCCTCTCAAGAGATCGTTTCAATCCGCAAATAATACGTATATTTTCTTTTCAAATAAAACGGAATTTTTTCTCAATCTCATCGATGCTTTCACTTGGCGTAAACGTACGCGCGATCATATTATCGACCTATGAATAATATCTCCAACGCAGAGACATTTGTAATTAATTATAGCCGCGTGATCTTTGAGCTATGTATGGCCGGAAGGTAGACGGAGATCGAAGATGATTAGAAATAAGCTTGTGTAACAATCCCGTTACTAAGATGTCGGAGGTGAATTCATATGTTGGGGAGGGACGTACTTTATAGATTTCCTTAATTTATAAAGAATTTAAATCGATTTATGTATGTATGATTACATTCTCTAGTCTCGCTTGCCAATATATCGTAAAACACTTTTAATATCGTTTTTACACAGAATCCACATATACCTTTTATTTCATTTTTTTTATAACACATAGCAGTCATTTATAAATGAATATTCTTTTTGTCCTTATGAACTCTTAGAGAAATTACAATTAGATTCGATATTCTAAGATCTTAAATGAACGAAGATAATTACAAATCGTAAAGGATGAAAACACTCTGTAAATTTTAACGAACGAGACACTCTTCTCTCACGGTTCTGCCGTGAAAGAATTTACGCATCTCTCTCGATAAATTAAATCGATACTCTTATCCCTCGTTCTTTTCATTCGCGCGAGAAGGTGTGCGGTTCGCGAAACGTCAAAAGTCTCGATGATTCACGCTACGTGATATGCGCTATGACGGCGGCGCGACGGTCCGCCAAATGAAAATCGAGGACCTGCGATAGGAATGTCAGACCTCTAGGAATCCCGATGTAGCGGTGCAGGGGTCCCGTGCATACGACGTGGCAGGGTCGTAGCCACAGTGGGCAGTCTTGGTGCTGTCAGTACGCAAGAAATATAGTCGTACGCATAGGAGCGTGCAACGCATAATGACTACACGTGAAACCACGTATCGCCGCGGGTAGGTACGCCGCCTCGCTAATTATAGGTAATTATCGTTGCTGAGGAGCCCGGGCCGCGAGGATCCTCGCGGGAGAGCGCCGGCACAGCCGAGAACCGGGCACAGGAAGACGTGCGGGAGGGGATCCGGGGGGGGGGGGGGAAAAGAAGCGGCCCGCTACCGAAATGATCAGGACCCCAAGTCTGACCGACAGGTTGTTGTTATCCAGATAGCACCTATTGAATTATGCTTTTTTTTCGCGCAACCAAAGCGGATCCGCCGTCTGGAACCTTCTGATGAGACTTTAAGGTCCGACTCCTGCAAAAGAGAGACGTAGGAATTCGAGCGGCCTCGTGGAGAGATAATTAGAGGCGTGCGTACATGGAACGATACTCAAATGGATATTTAGTGTGTGCCGATCAGGGCAACCGGGGGGGAGTGGAGCCGGTTGGAGGGGTCAGAAATTAAACGAGATGAGAAATTGCTGCAAATTATGCCTCTCGCTCGTTTGTTATTCTGTTAGAGACCGCGTGCGATTCGGATTACATGGAAGTGCGAGTTCCGATAGGGAAATAACTTGTACGAGTCATAATCACAAGACGGCGTGCCGGGATACTTTGCTTCTCGAGATACATATCGAACAACAAGGATTTGCTTCTTCCGCCTGGATTCGGATACTCCACGAATATTGCACTACGTATTTACATTAAATCGGGAAGTTGTCTCTCAAAAGAGATTTTTCAAAGAATCGAAATAATTTATCTAAAAAATTTATTTTGAATAAATGATCGCTCTGTGAATTCGTTGCATTTATGCAAAAGTTATTCGAAGTATAGATTGATAAAGGTTTCCGGATGTATTATCTGGGTAAAGAAGAAGTTCTCCTGCGATTTTCCGCCCCTCAATAGAAAGGAGAAAAAGGCGTGCGCGGTTCGAAGCACGCGCGAAGAGCGTCGGAGGTGAGCCATTACGCGCGCGCGCATAAAAACCGATCGCGTGCAACTGCATACGAAAGAAAACAATACGAGGTGGCGCATTACGATGCTGCTGGCCGGCAGCGGAGATAGCCCCGGTGCCAAGAAAGAGAGGCCTAAT
Organism: Tetramorium bicarinatum; assembly: GCA_928718305.1. Classification (NCBI taxonomy): domain Eukaryota; kingdom Metazoa; phylum Arthropoda; class Insecta; order Hymenoptera; family Formicidae; genus Tetramorium; species Tetramorium bicarinatum. The sequence goes on from OV788324.1 coordinate 11,499,909, forward strand.
GATCGAGCCAGCGCCGTTGATTTACGCACTGCGGCACACGCTGCACTGCGGCTTTGTCTTCCGGGATCGGCTCGTTAATAAAATTTTCTGTAATAGCGGACTCCATCATTTTGCCTTGCCTTACTGCCGCCGGCCGTGCCGGTCGTTTGTTTTATTATTGAAAACCGCCATAAACCGCCTAAGCCGAGAGATAACATTCTGCGTCTATCCTGGACAAAGATGAGAAGCAACAAGGGGCATAGCCAGGAATCAGAGAGGTGGACGTGCGCGCAGAGGTCATCGCAGGGATACGAACTACGCTTTCATGCGATTGTACGGTCATCAAACGATTCCAGTCGCGTTTGCAAAGTCGATGTCTACACTAACAATCTTGATTGCGAATTTAGTTAATTTATCCTATATTGATCAAGAATTATTTTATAGAAATAAATGCTTTGAATTTAAACTCGATTTTTTCCATAAAGATTTCTAAGAAATTTTTATCACAAATATTTCATCGTATAAACACGTATAAAATCGTAAAAATAAACAGTTTGGCAAATGATTCTAATATTGGTTATTTTACACGTATTTCTATAGCAAAGAAAAAAAATAGATTGTGACAGAAAAGCTTGTTAGTAATCATTTTTATTTTAAGATAATGCGAAATTAAGAACTTTTATTTTATAGAGACAAACTATTAATTTCTTATAGTGATTTTCAGAGATAGGGATGTAGGGCGTACATCTGGAATTTATAAAGTAATTTCTTGCTTGATGCGATTAAAATGAAATTAGTCGGTAGAAAATACTTCTCTTCTCTCCAGCTGGGGATGTAATCAATGAAATTGGCAAAGTATATAGCGTTGCAGTTAATTTAGTGTTTATTCGATCGCTTGAAAATGATCTATTTGCGAAAAAGAATAAATAAGTTAAGATTATAGCGAAGAGCATAAGATTATTGGCACCGGAAAACCACGGTACATCGTGAACTTGTTAATACGTTCGAATAAATTAATGTTGTTTACGGAACATATTTTAGATGTTAATGGCGCGATAGCCGGAGACTTCAATTACATGGTGACGCCTCTAACGGTCTCTGTCTACCGCGGCGGCAAGTCTTTTGAATTCGATCGATGCATGGAATGCACGATGAAATGCGTTGATGGCGAACACTGGTCCGTTAGAACGCATCATTCTGCGCAGTACCGGACAATGGCTGGCATGAATGCAAAGAAGCATTTGCTTCCGTTTTAAGGTTTAACAGCGGTATCATGAAAGCGACTTGAGTTAGCGCTCGCATGTCAACGTTTCACGTACGACGTTTTATATTCTAATGTGAAACAAGAGTCTCTAGATTCATCGTCATTAGGAAGTCATTGAATCATGAAAGTGCTAAGTTCTGTTTATATATCTATTTTTTTTCTATTGCAAAAAATCTAAAAAGTAAAACTATGGAGAAGCCATTTTTTAAACATTGCGATGAAAGATTTACAACCATTCGGAGAATATTTATCCCTTTGTTGTTAGAATGATATCCATGATTTCTTTTTCTATTTTTTATTCTATTTTATTTTATTTTATCTTTTTTCTTTTTGTTAAAGAGAATAATTAGAACAGTGATAACTTCGAGCAGTATATGTTCTACAAAAATTATAGACAAAAATTGTTTGTGAACAATTGTATTATCGTTAATTGTCGTTACTAATTATATAAATAGTGTTGTTAGCTCCATGTCAATTTTTTTGTATACATGTTGTGCGATGCTATCTACTATTCTATTACCCTCCTCCAATTGAAAAATCTGATATATACCGAAAAATAGGGGGGCAGGTGTATATAGCTTCAGAGCGATTCTTAAGTGACATCGCTTTTTGGTGTTATAATATACGCGAAAGGTGCGTGATGGTAGTATGTACCTCGTTAAGGGTTTAACTATGACGTGTTACCGTGTTACCGTATAAAACGATGGAATGCCGATCACGCGGCAGCTGCGAAGCTTCACGAGAGAATGAGATACTTTTTTTTTTTTAAAATACCTTTCTTGCGTATCTCCAAGTGAATGAAGCGCAGAGCATAATACTTAAAACAACCGATGGCCTATCATATTATCGAATGCTAATGTAGTCTACATAGACAGCTTATTGCTCTTTGTCGGCTACAATTCCTTTATTAATGTGCGCCAGATAAATGATGATGGCAGTAGCGATCTAAATTGAGAAAGATGTTCAGCAGCTTGGCTGATGAAACGTGAAACAGATTGTGTCGCGCCGTTAATTATATAATACGCACGATACTTTACTGTTATCAGACGACAGGTTTTATGTACGCGTCTTGAGACAGCTTGCAGATGAAGCATTTATACATGCAACGTACAAGTTTTATTACCCAAGTACGCCAATTTATCAAAGATTTTTATAATAATAATTTTACATTTTTATTAGCATGATTATGCAATGTACGATGTAATAATGTTTTAAATTAAAATTAGATGATGAGAGATTAATGCAATTTATGGACACTATGTACCAATATTGGACATTTTTATTTCGTATTATTTATATATTATATATATTTTTGATAAATACTTAACAAATACTTAAATGTATACTTATATCACAATTTTAGTAGTTATGGTGCGTGCGTATTAAATATAGCGCATTCCATAGAGAGAAAAGTATCAATTTTTATCAAAATTCAAATATACAAAATAACCAAGAAATCAAAATAATTTACACATCACAAATTACGATGAACCATCACGCAGCCCGTCGATTATTTGATATTTTTGAAAGAGATACTTATAAAAGTACCGAGTTTTTGCGTCGGCGAATCATTTGGTTCACAAAGACAGGCGAGGGGTATCCCGTGTTTCGTCATAATGTATCCGCTGATATAGATCATTGCTTCGACGTAATTAAAGCAACAAATTCCGATGTATACCCGCAGGCGCACGTTGACGCTCGGTGTCCGAGCGTTTCCTATCGCACGACGATCGGCAACTTTTGATGGATCGGTACAGGTGCGTGCAAGGAGTTACGGGCGCGTTTCCGATCACCCGCATCGACTCGCAACGCGCGACGTAGAATTATTTACGAGCGCGACGACCGATATTCATAATTGTCGGATAAATGCCGACGAGCCAATTAACGCCATCCTCCTCGACGTGCAGCGTGCAGCACAATCGCGAAACCATCCGTTCCTCTCTGTCGCCATCGTGCCGCCTTAACGAGACGTTATCAATCTATGCGGGTTAGAACAATTATGGGAACGAGAGCACCTTTTCGATCGGTGACGTGATGTTAATTTATCAAGTAAAAACATTGCACGAAAATCCATTAATCGCGTAATTTTAACATAAATTAATATTGAGTCTGCATAAATTAATATGAGTCTGCATTTTATTTACGATGATTATGAAGAGTGTATATGCAAATGACGATTTTGTACAAAGTTTCACATTTATATTAATATCTGTTAACGTATTTGTTAACATATAAGACTAACGTTATCTCATATTGTTTATTTATCCATCGCAATACGTTAATTTATATTGCTTAATCATAGATTTAATTTGATTAACGAGTATTGCCGAGAAAAAATGAAGCAATCTGATGATATAATGATCTTCTCCGTTAATTTTAAGCTTTAAGTAGCAACATAAGATAGATCAATAAAATATAAAATAGCAAAGAGAAGTAGAAACGGCAATCTGCCGCTTGCTAATTGGTTCGAATACCGCGTAACTTGTATCTTTATCCCGCCTTGACGACGTTGGGAACGGTTGTTCATTACCCGATTTTTAAATTCGGTATTCATCGCGGCCGCAGATGCCGGTGCGTGTACGTATGTACACGTGTATGGACGTACGAGACACATGGCGACACATAGGCGCGATCGAAAATTGCGATCGAGCGGGCGCGACATTTAGTCGGCCACGAGATCGTAGCGCGAAGATTAAGGCGCCGCTTGTACGTACTTGCGAGCTCGTGGAATAAGCGTGCACATTGACACGAGGGAGCTCGCGATAATTGGAAGGAGGATAATGACAGTGCCGGTCTCTCGCCCGTTGACGGTCACGCTTTCCGAAAGACGGTTCAGGTACCAGAAAGCGGCGGATCCAATGAGTACGTGTGACTTTGCCTCAGGTGCATCGATAATAAGCGGTTCTAGAGACACGTCACAAATTTGCAGTATCACTACGCGTTGCACCTGGCATATGACCGCTTTAACAAGGTCGTGAAATTAACGATGATTATGGAGAGTGTATACCAATACGCGAATGAAGATTGCACAAATATAAAGCTTCACATTTATATTATTTGTAATATCTGTTAATATATAAGGCTAACGTTTGTCTCATACTATTTATTTATTTATTCGCCGCAATATGTTAACTTATATTGCTTAATCGCCGATTTAATTTTATTAGAGAGTATCACCGAGGAAAAATGAAGCAGCAATCTGATGGCTGTATTTTGATAAAATACGAAACAGCAAAGAGCTTAAACTAATGGCATCCTCGTTCACTTCTGATGTATTAATAATGTCGAAAAATAACAGAAAATAGAGAGTTAAATGTGCAGAATGTAATAATTTTTATTTAGTTGTGACTGAAACACTTTCAAAATATCAATGTTTCAAGGATTGAAGAAATCACAAGAAGAAAAATATCGATTATATTTTTTTTAAATATACATCTGAGGCAAAGTGAGTTTTGAAATATATTTTACATGATAAATAATTTATATTAAAAATTTAAATTTGCGCTTAAGAATTTTCATATGCACGCGTATACATTTATGCGTGTGTCCGCGATATGCCCAAAAGAAGCGTAACGGAAGCAACGTGTTTAATAAATAATGTAAGCGGATGTCGTTGATTGACAGAGAATTGTCAAAGTTGCCGCACTCGAGCTTGTCGCTCAAAGATTCAACGATCTTTATCGGCACCCTTTTTTTTTTTAGATCTGCTACACGTTATGCAAAACTAGGGTGGCATTACCGATATCATTTTACAGGAAATGACTTGGCTCATTATTTTAATGATTGTACGTGGACAACCACTCTCTCATGTAAATGAACGGGGGTTGCGAATTTTGTTTTGTTTTTTTTTTCTTTTTTCTTTTATCAAGTTGTGCGATTACAAAATCGAGGGAAAAATAGTTTGATATTATTATTGAAAATTGCGAAGATTATATCTCACAATTTATTTGTATGTAACCAAAGACCGAAAAAATTTCATAGATGTATACCGTAGATTTTTTAAATAAAAAAAGTTGATTTTTAACTTTAAAAAAATATATATTGACCAGTATTTACACTTGTCAAATATTGTATTTATTAAATTTCAAGTAAATTACTTTAAAAAGAAAAATTTATTTATGAAACATTTTTCTGCTCCAACAGGAGAAAGACGAGAATGTTCATTTAAAATATATCTTATTCATACAATCATATTTCAAGGAAAATTATTATATATTGTTTAAACTCTCCAGATATATCTTACATCGATCGTATGAGATTTGAAAATAATGCAGCTTTTTCTTCCTCGAGCAAATTTAACCTTGAGTATAACTTAATCGAAGTCGCGGCGATTGCATTAGTTTGTTAGAGAACCGTCATTTTCGTCGTGCGTTCACCTCGCTTATTTGCCACTATTTCTCTTGTCGTAACTGAAATCTGTCTCTTGGAATGATGTTTCCTCGATTATGGGTAGCACAAGTGAGCAGAGATAAATTGTTCGTAATTGAAACTTTGAACCGAAGCAATCGCGATAATCGCCTGAATATTCAGTCTCTCTTATGGCGTCTCGAATTATCTCAGTACAAAATCGGGCAGTTATTTTACGCGCGATTTTTTTTAATGCATGTCGATAAAAATAAATTGCTTCTGGCGTTTTTTATCTTTGTGTGTCTCGTATAATAACTTATAATTTATTTGCTGCAAATAATGTTGTTATATAGTAACAAGCACTGCAGTGTAAGTGATGGTCACTACTCTGTTTATATTGCTACATAACATTATTGCATTACAGTAGTTTTATAAATACCTGTTTTTGACCAGACGATCGTTATGTGTTACCTTAATAATTATATACACGGTTTGTAGAAATTTGCATTTACATTCTCACAAATAAGAGTTAGAACTAAATTTAAAATGCATCCCAATTATTCATAAATGAATATTCATGAATTTCAATTTAGTATCTGTTACATTAATTTTTTGTAGAAAATAATACAAACAATATAAAAGTAATGAAGACATAATTGTAAAAAATTGAACTTCGATCAATTATCAAGTATGTAAAAAAGCCAAGTTTATATACATATAAGATGCTTGGTAATCGTCATTTACACAATACACAATTTGCTACTTTACTATCATGGCAATCTGGTCACATAGGAGTTCCGCATCGTTGTTTCCGGTAATTACAAATTGTAAATAGTTGTCTCGTTTCGTGTGTACATTGTGTACGTACGGCTTTACATTATATAAGTTTTATCCCATTCTCTCAGCTCTTATCTCGTAATAAATAGCTTCCTTCTTTCTCATATGTAGAGATATTTTAACGCAATTCCCCACGGCGGTAAATATTTAATTTTTAATTATTATTATTTACCATCCTTGTACAAGCTTAATCGAGGCAACATAAGCCCTGCGCGTTTATAGACTGGCCTTGGCGAAGCTCACTCGCAGCTGTTTTTTTATATGTATCGTTCATCAGCATTTCAACGCTATGGTGCTACTCTTTAACCGTATGCAAAATTTTATTCCGATAAAGAGAAAAAGTCAACGTATAATCTAAAATCTAATTTGCGAATTAAATTTGATTATCATCCATATAATCAGCGAGCATGAAAATATTTCTCTACAAAACCTTTCTTACCTTGTTAGAGAGAGTTTGCTTATGTATATAACATATTTATATTATACATACATAGTTAATTGGTATTTGATTAATTATTATCTTAAATATTATCTTATATTTTCTTGATTTTATAACATTCAGTTTAATTAATTTAACTAAACTTTTTATAACAATGAATTAATTATTTTGACAATAAAGTGATTGTTACGATAAATTCGATTTGACGACGAATTTGACGAATCTACATAATCTACATAAAATACAATTAAATAATTTTTTACACGTTTTATTAATACTTTACCACTTAATAAGATTGACATAATCAATTAGAAGAGATTAGCAATATAACGTGAATACTTATAATCTGTCTTTCTTCTGGGAAGACTATCATGAATACTTGTCTCATTTGAAATCAATTTTGGTTAATAAAGTATACTTAATAATATTGAATGATGATTATAAATGAATTTTATTCACATCACATTTTTAGACTTTTATGAAGGCATTAGCAAGAATCAACATTGTGCCATGAAAAGTGCAGAGTCTTTCTGAATTATTTCACAACACATACCTATCATCATATTATCGCGGTATTTATGAATACTTTGATATGCTTAACTACATTCTCGCTATTACGCCTTATTATCTGATCGAAAGGAAATGATTAATATTAGTAGGTAGATGATTATCCCCCGTATTGTCACTATCAATAAATCAGATTATAATACAGTCTTAATAATCGGCGCCTAATAACTTCACCGTACGTATGCATTATCGCGCAATCTCGGATATAGTAAAAATAAGCTGCAATAAATTCTGAATGAATATTGGCAAAGTATGAAACATTGAAATTTCAGTATTATTGTTAGATTTTTCTAAAAATCTCAATTGATCTGAAAATTAATTTTCTTACTCTCAGAAAATTTTTGTCTTGTTTGTTAATCTTGAAATGCTACGGATGTTTAACGCAATACGTAAAGTATCTCTATGCTTTGCCTTATTTTTCTATCTCTGGACGCATTTTGTAAATTTCCGTCGATCTCGCAGCACGAAGAAGTGTTTGTATTTCGACGGACGCGACTCACTCTGGAAAAGCCAGTGCGGCGCGACCGAAGGATAGAATTTTTTTTAAAGACAATCGGAGCGCGCCAGCAATTTATTTTATTCGACGCGTCGACGCGATCATTATAGGCGCACGTTCGGCGATCGAGTTAATAAGCGCCGCCAAGCCACTCGATCGTGAGGTTTACGAGCTTACGCAAATGGAACGCGCGAAGGAAACGCGTTTTCTCGACTCCCACGCTCTCTTGTCGGATTACTTGTGCGTACACCGCGCTGCACGGAGCAAGGGAGAATGAGAAAAATATGGAGAAAGATAGGGCGCGAGCGGGAGGGAGGACGGGAGAGCGGAGGAATAGCGAGGTAAGTGTACACTCGAGAGCAACCTGTACACTTAACGATAAGCGCAGGCCTTTAAGTACCGTTCAATGTGAAAAGTGGCCGCACGTTACTGACGAGACGATTCGTTGTGCACCAACGACCCCCAGGTATGATAATATCGCGAAATCTTTCCGGGAGTGCGCGCGTATTGCGCTCGCGCACGCATTCGCGGACGGCTGTGCAGGGTGCTATTTGCGCAGGTTGCTTCGAGGGCGTGTAAGATAACCATTTCGGAGTCCAAGTGGCCGGGCATTAAATATAGGCGCGACACGATCTGGCAGCCGGTCGATAGACTATCGTAAATTCTCGCAAATTGCACGTTCCCTGCACGTTCGCTACTGCTTTGTCGCGTCACTGAATCGTTGACCGAATTAATATCTGACTCGACGACGTAATCCTACGTAAATAACGTAGGATACAATGTGGCGATGTTGCAGGAAACTGATGATATATATTACGCAGGTGCACTCTGCATTGCGTGGAAAATCTGCTCGATGTTTGTAAACACGTGATTTCAATAATTTTATTTCATAAATATTTAGGGAATAGAATAAGAAAGGATCGGATTAAAAAAAAGATTAGAAGTTGTGCAAAATATCCTTTTTATCGTTTAGGACATACGCACGTCAGAGATCAAGCACACCTTATTTTTACATTTTATTAGCATAAAGCGAATTAGGATTTTTTCGAATTAAGCGGAATGTGCATCTATAATATTTCGCTCTTGGTTCTCGCGTGATATTTTCTGTCTAAAAGTCACTTGGCTAACATCCGCCCGAAATGTCTGGCAGATTCGCTCGCGGCACTCTCAGTATATTGTTATAAATTACATGCTGTCACAATTTTATTAACCACTAAATCATGCCCGGTTTTGTATGCCCGCTCATGATATCTACTTTCTCGTTGTATGTAATGGAAGTTTTATCGTGTCGACGGAGAGGTCCCTCGATGTGAGTACGTCGGCGCGGCCTTTTTCATCGAACGACCGAACGACGAAACGAGGCATCCGCGATCTGGGGAACGTCGATTGAAACCCGCTTCGATCGGGCTTATGAGCCATAATAGCGACACGGTAGTCATTCTCCTTACCTTAAATCACGTCCGCGTGCACGCGCCTCACCGCGGCCCGTCGTCGTTCGCAACAAGCAGCTCCTTAGCCGAGTATAATGGCGCAATAAATTACGCCACTTTGTGAATGTAGTTAAAACCGCTATTATACCGACTCGGGCCATAACTAGCCGCGGGAGATAAAAATGCGTGCGCATCATTGACCTGGACGTCGGGAAGGAAAAACGTCGATACCCCGAGACACTGATATACTGTGCTCGCAGTTACGTAGGACGGCGTGGATAAGACGAATGCGTCTTACCCCGTGATAAATTCATCGACCGCGTGGGCGGAAAAACAGCGCGAATGATGTTTCGCGTTTATGAATAATAATGGCCATAGCAAATGTTGTTATTAGCGATAATATATTATACTAGTTTCAGCGGGCATGCTTGTAACGTTGGCGATCGCCGGACTTGTGATCTTTGTTAAGTACCGGAGACTTGTATAGTTTTGCATATGCATATTAAACCTTTCGATGCAACGGTTAATATAATTATCTTGTTTGACGTCATCTGTAACATCAATTTCTCCCTTGCAGCACACTCTTAATAGCGAGCGAGCTGTATGTCACGTTTTTTAAGTATGCCTTACTCGCAAATTTAGTTTTCATATTCTGTTCAATATAGAAGATTATGTAAATTTTAGAAAGAATTATTTAACAAAATGATTTTATTTATTACTTGTTCCTTTTTTTAGACGTCGACATGATTACTTTCCTATAAATATTTATTAGCGTAGTATTGATACATTCATTTTACTCCCTTTATATAAAATATTAAAATCCAAATTACACTTTTGAAGCCAACATGATTAATCCTGTTCTCTCTTTGTTAGTGATTGATCAATGTATGACAAAGCAACGGGAGTTTGAGTACAGATAATTAGATCTATCTGTCATATCTAGCATTTTACAAAGAATTTTGAAATCATGGACTTTGCGATAATAATTCATTCATCGGTAGTTCACACATCGTTGAATCTCTTTTTTCTTGGTTTTTCCCGTTCAGTTATTCTTGCATTGTCCTTCTCGCTGTGGGTGCGCCAAGTAATACGGTAAATGGATTGAGGAAGCCTGCTGCCAGGATAAGCATCAATGTATCAGCGAAGATGACTTCATTCGCGCCTGCTCTTAACTTTCCTCGGGCCGCTGCTGCTAAGCTGCTGGCGTGAGAATGATAATGATAATGAGCAAGGCAATGACGTGCGCGATGATCGCGATCGTATGTCGCATCTATTATTTCCTGAATATCATGACTGTGTGACATATCAAAGGCATTATATAGTATCTTTAAACATTTACTTTTTTCTTTATACACAATGATAGAAGGAAAAATAAAATATTAGCGTGATCCTCTTTTCAATCTCATCAAGAAAAATTGTTCTCTCTGCAGAATGTGTGTTTATGTGCTAATAATAATTCTTGATACTGAGCATCTCTTATAAAAAATTCTATTCGAATTTTTGGATTTCAATTAAATTACAATGATGATAAAAGTTAATAATAAAGATATGTTTTCTTTTCTTTTATTATTTTTATTCTTATCAAGTTTTAGATTGTGATATTGACACGGCATTTTTTTGTTCGCCAGTCATGTAAAAGTCAGTGATAAAATGTAATAAGAAAAAGTCTGCAACGATAACAAAAGGAGTAAAGCGCGCGCGATGATACAACGCGTCTGATTCAGCGTTGTTATTCCCGGTTTAGTCCCTCGTGTCTCGTTACGCATCGCGGATGCACATGACGGGTCACGTGCATTGTTCTGTCTCGTGATTATTAATTTCTGCCTTTGTTCGATGAAAGACAATAAGACATAAGCCAGTGAGAAGATTATGGCGCCTATGTAACATGTTGTTTCGAAGCTCGCGCGCGTGCTGCAACCTTCTATCTTGTGCCTGATATTTCGAGGCGCTTTTTACCTTACCCGTCGCAGCATTGTGGATATTTCTGCTTTAATCCTCCTTCCAGCTATCCGAGCCGTGGTAAGCGCGAAGGTAACGATAATAATAAGCTGGCCGATGATGATGATTACGAAGTACGCCGCGCTTGAACCGCGCTCTATTGCTGCGCTATTATTGCGCACCTAAACTTGACGCGCCTCGTTACGCGCGATAATGATTAAAAGTAAAATTATACGTTCTGTCTCGAAATCTTGCGCCGATCACTGCGCTTAAGTGTAACATGATAGTATGTCGATTGAAGTACAACGTTACGGACTTATTAAATCGTGTTTAATCAGAGACATGCTGAGCATGAGTTTGCGAATTTTCGAGGAAAAATTTCTAATTTTATCTCATAATTAATAATAGACATACGTTATTCATGTTCCCGTTGATCGATAAATTTGCAGGGTGGCAATTTTGAAGGAGATATTTTTGTTGATCAAGCAAATGTGTCCACTGGAAATAATATAAATAACCACGCTCCATGATATTAAAAGAGATTATAAATTATAAATTATGCGAATAGTATGTGGGTGGCGCTTGCGTGACATATCGTATTTTATGTAAAGATTAATCAAAATTAGAAAGAAATACGTTATACACTAGTATTACTTTCAGTACATACATTAATAACAGCTTAAATTATGCACATATATTAGATGTGTCCAATAATAATTTCGATGTGAACGCATCGCTAAACATGTAAAAAAAAGGAATAGGCGAATGGCTAATTTTCTCTTGCATTGACCTATTGATCACTCTTGCACATCCATCTATTGTCTGGGTGCATGTGCAACACGCTATCATTATCGCGTGAAACGATCTCGAAAGCGTCTCGTTGTCATCCAGTGCACGTACCGTAGACGATATGGTTGCAACGCAATGCATCGCGTCGGGACGTGCCACAACAAGATATATTAGCGTGATTACAATTACCCCAAGCTGCCTAAGTATGATACGCAATAATACGCACGAATACTCGGCCAGGTGAACGACTAGCACAATAAACGACATCATTAATGTTGTACGCTGGGAATTAGTTTGTGGCTAACTTGTTAGAACGGTCGTTCAAATCGCATTATCGCCATGTTATGGAAATGGCAATAATTAACAATGTGTATCTATTTGTATCTCATTTTGATAATATTATAACATCTGGGAAGTATAAAGTTAATGGTATAATAACTGCTATTGAAACAGAAAGAAGACAAGAGTTACGATATTTTGTTAAATTGATTTGAAGCAAATGCCTCGATAGAAAGCAGAATTGTTGAGAATTTGTTCACGTATTGCTTACGTAACGTACATTTTATGCTTAACGGCTAACGGATTAAGAGTGACACTAAAATAATGCATAGTAATAACGATAACAATGCGGTTACTTTGCTCATGCTACAAAGAAGCGAGTTGCAGTAATGCGTCTGGCATTCTCATAACGTATGTAAAAGTATGTAAATGATTCAAGTGACAGCTGTGTCACGTTCTTATAGTGATTGTTCCGTGCCTCGCGGGGTTACCGCCCGCTAAAATTGCTTAATCGCTCCATCGTTGCCTGCATTTTTGTTACCGCAGTGTAATTTACATTGTCCGGTATATTATTCTTTTGCAGGTGGAAAATCTATCTTACTCTTTCTCTCTCATAATCATACTTGTACATTAACATTACGTGCGTGCGTCGGTGATGTAAGCCACCATTTTCTTACGTGTGAAAATTACATGGAAGATACACGAAACTTTACAGATATTAATCTTTATTGTAATACTGTGAAAGTCTATAGTGCGTTTATATAATACCACCTAACTGGCTTGTAATTAATTAATTATTTTTAAAAATCACGAAATCACGTTTAAATTATCTCTGCATGTTGTTCCGACAATAATTATCATTAATAAAACATTTTAACATATTTTATCACGAGTCAAAGAAAGAGAAAGAGAGAGAGAGAGAGAGGTGGGAGGGGAGGAAAAAAAGAAACTTATTTTTTAAATATGTAAATATTTGATTTGAATTATATAAATATTTTTATAGCCTTTTATTACTTTCATTTATCGATGAAAATTTTACTGCTTGTGCGCACAAATATGCAATTAATACATGTACTTATATATGTTTTCGCATTAAATAAGCCCTACATGTATAACGAACAAATGCACTATCGTACCATTGTTACCATTGTAGGTAGTAATCAGTTCCGCAGGTAACATAATTTCTCGCAATTATCGCAACAATAGTCAATTCTGTTTTCCGTCTAACTGTTGTATGGTTCGTTTCCCCCAGTTCGTAGCAAACTTGGTGCAATTAAGCTTGTTGTCTTATCGGGACATTTCCATAATTTCTTTCCCATCGGGCGTTTCCGAGAAAAAGAAACGATATTCCTCGGATCTCGAGGCAAAGTACAGTTACATGACATCATTAAAATGTCATTATTAAAAACGCTTTTATCGTATCGGGCAAATAAAAAAATTCTGTTCAAATAATGAAGTGAGATATAATATATCGCAAAAATACTTCTTATACGCTTTTGCAGATTCGTTATTAAAAATTTTTATTTTCGTGGATTAAAGTGTTAAACTATGTATCTTAATGATTCATTCCGATTGGACTTATGTAGGGTACTAATTATATCTCATCTTGCAAGCGCATACTGTGCAGTAGTATAATGAGAGCATGCATAGTGTCAATAGTGAGTCATAGATATCCTCATTATCTTGAGACAGAGATAAAAATCTCGCAATTTGTTTTCTCTTGATAACTTGGATTTGTGTCACAATAATACATATCGCGCTAAATACTGGCGCATATTAAGCATTTTATTACCTGCAGTTAAAAACAGTATTACATTGAGAAATGTAATTGGCGAGTGCCATGAAAAACATCTCACTTGTTCAGATTTTCTATACTGATTATACAATCGAACAATCATGTGTATGTATAATTGTCTTGATACAATGATTTACATTCTCTATAATCTATCAAAATTATGTTTGAAATTATAAGCTTCTTAAATATTAACATATACAATATGTATGGGAATATTATATGCTTATATTAGTTTTTTACGTTAAAGTCTAAGTAAAATTTGAAAATCATTAACGATAATATCTATCAAATTCGGCAATACTTCTCATAAAAAGAACCGCCTTCCATTTCCTCTGAACTTTCTTATCTACTTGTCTATCTTTTGTTTTGCGCGCGTCAGCTTTGTGTTAAATCGCCAGCAAACTATTGCAAGGATGCACGTGGATTACGAAGAAGAGAGTAAAGTGGCGTGTCGGACAGATCTTTTTTTTTTTCGAAATTGTCCCTTCGCGATGGGACGGCGGTAACGGCGGGGCCGGTTACCGTTGCACTAATTGACGTGTACTTGTCAGTTTTACCACGGTAAGGCCTAATTACGCGCTTCCCCTCGACCACATTACGCTCGCGCGCTCACCGAGAATGCGCACACCAAAAGCGCATCATCCGCACGGTTTTTCGTTGCGCTTCTATCCTATAAAACAGTTTACGCGCTATAAAAATGGCCAACCGCGAGATTTTACCGGGCGTTTTACAACGCTAGTTACATTCAGTTACGACTGGTTCCACGCCGCGGCGAAATTACGTGCATTTTCTCTCGGCAAGCGCCAACAGTCGGCATTGGAGACGCTTATTTATGACGCCCTGCTGTAAAATGAAACTGTTAATGAACTCTAATTATATCCGAATGCCGATCACAATTATTGGGAGTTAATAATCTTGACACGAATTGTTAAAAGTGGCCTTTCATTTGTTTTTCATGCCATTTCTATATTTTCTCTATTTTCAGAAGAAATATAAATATCAGGACTTCATTTAAATTATTTAAATGATTAGAAAACCAATTATGTTGTCCTTTAGTTAGATACTTTAATTTTACATTTAATCATATATTAGTCCCACGAAATCAATAAATTGTAAGGAATACTAATGAAATAATTTGAATGAAGTTATGTATTATTAATATCATTATATGAATATACATAGCTTATTATATGAGGAATTTTGATTGTTGTTCCTATAATTATAAACGTAGTTTGATTTAGAAAATGACTACTTTATCCTCAGAGGTTGAAAGACACAAGAATTCGAGCTTTCTCCGCTTCCCTTTCTTGTTATTCGGCGCTGACTTCATCGTGCATAGCTTAGTAAGTGGTTCCCTCTATGGCAGAATTTTGTACTTGTTTTTGTCCTGTATCCTGCACCCTTGTCCTGGCAGGATGTAGTTCAAGTTTTGTTATGAGAAACGCGGTTTATAACTAAAAAAAAATATAATGAACGAGTATGTGGCGGATCCTAATGTATTTAAAATGGTTAATAAGTTTAGAAATTTAAATTTACTACGTTTAAAATTATTAAATTTTATTGATTTAACTATGTGCCCCATGTGAAATAGGGATCTTCTTTTCCATCTGTTTTTTGTTAAACTTTTTAAATCGTATCCAATTAAAATTTTCTTGATAGTATGCCGTTGTTACTAGATTATTTTTTATGATTATAATCCTAGAGTTTTAAGAAACTAATCAAAGTTGTTTTAAAAATATCATGAAGAGATAATAATGAAATAATAATAGTACAGTTATATTAATTAGAGATATTTATGATCATGTAACATGTATATTTGGGGAATGTAATTTATACATAAAATATGCGAAATAAAATTTGTAATCAATTTTTATTCAGACTTTTTTGATATGCGAAATAATATTTTAATAATCGTGATTATTTCCAAAGATTCGTGTATTTTTTAATATTCTAATATTACGAAGAAAAAAAATTTACTGACAAAGAATTTATTTCACATGAGGAAATATTAAGTTTCCAATTCTCGCGGTAATACGTATAGTTGTTACATACGAGCAATAATATTTCTGGCACCCCGCGGATATAACAGAATGAGAACGAAACCTTGCCCGGAGATAATGCGGGATTTTTATAAGATTATAATACGTTTTCCTTGCGTGGCCTCTCGTCCTTTCACCCACTGTCTTATTCAATCATCGATCGACCGATGAAACAATCGTCGGTCAGACGCATCGTGAATCACGAGTATAAAGGTCATTGTGAAAAGTGCAAGTAAGCAGGCGGAGATGGAGATCGCATTAATAGAGATGTGACACGTTGCCGTTGCATTGTGGGGCTCTCTTTTCATGCTACCGCAACATATATCCTGCTTAAGTGAATGCCAAGGCCGAGTCCGTCTCTTTAGCTGAGAGTCTTTAATACGGCTCGTACGCCAACGGTCGTGGCGGACACCTTTATTTAATTACAATACGCGTCTCCGTCTAAGCGTGTCTCCTTCATTTAATTACAATAGCGCGACGCATGTAGCGCATAGCACGTAGACGAAGTAATTGCCGGTTACCGTCAATAGAAGTAGGGTTGTTCTCTCGCTTTTTTTTTCTTCTAACCCTCAGCAACATTTGGTATCCGTCAGATATCTCACCGTACGCGCGCAGGTCTTTTTCACGCATTTTATTACCGCGCGATAGACCGCACCGGCATGTATGTATGTATGTACGCGTGCGCGTATCTAAATTCTGCTGGAGGCTCGCCTATTGTAGCTATTACATTGCCGTTAATGGCACTTTACAATGTAATTTGTACGGCCCCGATCCCGTCCTCCTATTCCTCTTCTCGTGTTCTGATAAAAAAACAAGTCTTTCATGCTATCGTCATTGAAGCGAGTAACGAATGAAAATATGAAAAGGTCAGTTGAGCTATGACGAATCGCGTTTACAAATTCTGGTCAAATCCTGTTTGTTCGTCGCGAATATCCTGTAATTTTAGTAATTCCGATACTTTCTATAATGCATAAAAATTAATATAAGAAACTTTTTTTGCATTTTTATCATTTATATTGAATTATTTAATTTTTATATTGACGAATGTGAAACGTAATTACCTTTTTTTTTACAAAATTTACAGCACAACATAAAACCGTACAATATATAGGTTCCACTGAATTCAAGCTCTTAATGTATGTATTATTTCTTATTCATTAAGTCACACAGCTTAATACCCTCTGTCTTGATGACTTTTAAGTATTTTTTATTCTATTTGTTTCTCGAATTTTTTATTATATGTATTTCTCACGCCGCTAAATGCGAGAGAAAATATGACAAAGTATCGTTATAAAAAAATAAGAAGATACATGAAATATATGCAGATAAGGATTGAATATAAATGGCATTCGGTATGAAATACTGATGTTATTCAATTATTGATTCTGTTTAATTGGAAATGTCCGTAATCACGCGTCATTAATAAATATGATATGTAATATTAAAATATTCCAATCGAATCGCGAAATCGATCTCCGCCGTAAAAGGTCCGATCTCAATCAGTGGAAATTATGTCGCGCGTGTGAGCTTCGATATATAAATTCGCATGACACGCGAATAAGATCATCCTGTGCCCGCAGGGCGCTGAACGGCAGCCCAGCACTTAAGCGGATAGCTCAAGTACGCGCCCTGAGGGTGCTACCGCGACGATCGATCTTTTGATACGCCTGGACGTGAGCCGCCACCAATGAACGACCGAAAAATGCGGCTTTTACGAGTGAGGACGAAGATAGTTTGTTCGGTTTTTGTGAGGAATTATAGGGATCTTGTCGTGGTGGTCACCTCCGGCCAATGATTAAGAGTCACCAGGGACACGGTAAACTTTATTATTTCGTAGCTTGTTCGATAGCAATTGCGTGATTTCGTTTCCGTACCTCGGGCACGGTGGGCTTGTCTCTCTATTTTTTTTTCCTTTGTTTATAAGGAGTATCTTTAGGAGGATAATCTTTTGTGTATATCAAGACTTTCTATTTATATACATATATACATGGCACATCTTTACATCTACATGCATTACAACAAATATTCTATTAGGTTCTGATATTTTAGAAATTGTTAAAAAAAGTAATTTACAGTCGCGCGAGAAAAAGTAGTCTGTCGTAAATGTCATAAATGTTAATGCATTTTATCAACCGAAGATAATAGATCAAAGAACAAGAAAGAGAAATTATATAATAAAGAAAAGAACTAAAAGAGAAATTGATGGAATGACCTTATTTCTTTTTGAGATAAAATCTGCAATATATGTTTCGTTGTAGTTGATCGACTACGCAAAATTTTGAACGTTTCTAAATGGATGCGAACATGATTTGCATTGCATGTGCATTTCCCATGATTATTAAATGCATAGTGCATATTTTTGTAAAACAAGTCTAATTCAATTTAGTACTATTTCTATGCATGTATGAATGCTATTTTTATTTTATATGTCACAATTGATTATAAAAATATAGGGAATCATTAAAAATTCATAAATCATATATTAAATAAGTATGCTGTAAATTATTAAGTATATTAGTTAGTCTTTTCATAGTTTCTTTATATTAAAAACTATATTTTTTGTAAAATACTTTTTCCGTTTTTTTTTATGGTGTCTTTTTACGTCATTACATCAGTAATTAGGCTAGTTTGACTAGGCTATCATACAAAATGTGTTCTTTATGAAATTTTAGTCTGCGTGTCACCATAAATTTTGTGTACGGGTCACGGGCGGCGACTATATACATATACTATCTATATAACGCTAGGCAAAGTGGGAAGAGAAAATAAACAAAGAAAAAGAGGGAGAGATAAAGAACGAAAGAGAGACAAAAGTCAGGAGGAGAAGAACAGAAAAAGAGATAGAGGGAGGTAGGAGAGAAAGAGAGAGAGAAAGAGAGAGAGAGAGAGAGAGGGACGAGAGAGCTAGAGTGTGGAAGAAAGGCTGGGAGAGCAAACGAGAGGAGAACTGTTTATCTTGCTACCGGCGGTACGTATCGGTCAATATGTGCCCAGCCTCTGAGCACACAGACTGCATACGTGGATACATAGGTTCCAATTCCTCTTCCTCTGCCTCTTCTTCCTCCGGGCGCGACTGCGGTGGCGGCAGTGGTGGTGGCGGCGTCGGCGACGGCGACGGCGACGGCGACGGCGACGAAGGAGTATGATGAGATGGCAGGCGGTTGCCCGTGGACTTGCACATTACGTACCGCATTATGCGCGTACACAGGGAGCCTTATCTGCGCGGGCACGTCCGGGTAATTTAGTCCGGCACTCTTCACGACGTCGCTTCTTCCTCGTCTTCGGCGCTCTTACATCTTCTCCTCCTCCTCCTCCTCCTCTCTCTCTCTCTCTCTCTCTCTCTCTCTCTCTCGTGGATCCTTCCTCCCCATCTGCTTCTCGGTCCCCATAAAAAAGAAAGCATTAAATGTTAATACATCGTTGCGGCCTCATCCGAAGGCAATAAGGACTTACATTGTCAACTGAACTGTATCGAGATATGGTAATTAGAGTGTCGACGATTGATGATCGCATACTGCGACCGCGTGCGTGCGAATGATGTGGATCAGTGTTGCAATGAGTCGTGTCTGACGTACCTTGAAACATTTCTAAAATGATAGCTGTAGGGTGTGATATCTATACGGGATGCACGTACAATACACGAGCAAGTTTGCTATTTAAGAGGTTGATCGATGTTTTTCGTATGATTGGACGTGTAACGTCAATTGCAATCATAATTTATTTCCCCTGAAAATTATAGTATGATAATTTCGAGACATGGAAAAAAGTTGTCTCATTAGTCAATAATATTTAATGTTGGTCTGTGTTTCGACTTAGTAAGTTTAAAATATTTTTAGTTATTTTTATTTTTTTATTTATACAAATATAAATATAATGTTTACTCTACTTGCCTTTAGAAAATTCTTCTGAAAATACAAAATTTTTAATTTATAAGTATTTTCTTAATGTTGCAAGGAAAAATTTATGCTTAAAGTCATTATTGCTTTTTGTAATTATGAATTAATTAATTAATTGTCAAAATTGCAATGATCGATTGCTAATAATATTATTAATTATATATATTTACCGTACGCTAACTATTGCCAATACAATTCTTGTGCATTTTAATGTGCGTAAGTCTCGTGCAAAAAACGTAATTTACAATTATAACTTACAATTATAGTTTGAGCCAGTACTTTGAAGATGAGGTATCGAAATGTGCAAATTAATAATTAAATTAGACATCTCGTTTACTCTTTGCACCTGACACTAAGATGAATGATAATTCGTTGTGCAATACCACTCGAAAATATTAAGAGCTCTTTTCACGTCTGAGGAGTTGGTGAACAAACTTTATATTAGTGCCGAGTAATCGTGACTAAAATGAACGTTATTTATGGCACAAGCTGCTATTTCGAATTCTGTAAGCCATAATTTCGCTGTTTTTTTACGATGACTTTAGTAACGGTAATCTTCTTTGTCGCGTGTACGCAGTTAGTTAATGAATTTCTTTAATTCGATATCAGCCTGTAACCGAATGAAAGAACGAATTATTATTCCGGCAGGTGCGACAGTGCCCGCCGCCAATGTAGTATAGGACTTAATATGTTTGTCGCATTCGAATAAAAATGATAATGTTACAATGTTTAATACGTAATTTAATTGAGAGAAGAAAGGAATTTTTACGATCTTGACGACATAACTGACGACATAATCGATATGAAATAATAAGTTCAAATTATATTGACATTGGATTGCTTCTTTTGTAACTAATATTTACTTATTATTTATGATATTAAAATGATGTTTATAAACCATGATGTACCAAAACAATCATTGTAGATATTTGCAATCGATCGGTGCAAGAGTTTCGATTATTTTGTTCACACGAGGTCTTTTCGCGCGACGGTCTTGAGTTTGCGGGTAAGCATCCGCTTAACAACGGGTGTGTCTCGTACTTGAAAGTATATGACATCACACACGCATATGCGTTTTGTCGCACTGTGATGCAAATCGGGTAGGTCGCGGTAGGATACGAACGCGCGGTCTTAATTTAAATCTGAAAAGTGGTCCTTTCGTACCACCGGCCGGACTATTGAAGAGAGTTAGCATGTGAAAGGAAGATATGCCACTGGCAAGGACTTCTCTCAAGAGGTCCTTAGGTACGCCACTTCACCCTAGATTTTTCAATAATCCGTTCGGTCAGGAAGCCAACTTCAATTTTTATTTCTCATTGCATTCCCGCGTATGTCTTTAAAGAGTGTCAAAGACTCCATTGATTTCTCTTCTGATTTCATGGAACATTTGAAAAAAGAAAATAAAAATATAGCAATCTTGTTACATTTATGCAAATTATTTTATTTATAATATTTTATTATTTTATTTATGTATTTATATGTCAATACATGTTATATGAATCAAACTCTCAATGATAATATTGATTTGTTAACAATAGTATACAATACTAAATGAAATTTTATTTGACAGTTTTGAAATGATATTAATATTTAAATTATAGATATTAATTAATCATTATAGGTTTTATATTTTTTATATGTTACATTTCACTATGTGCTTGCGTATTCTTAATTTTGCATATATAAATAATTTTGCTCGGTCTTTTTTATGCATATAAATAAAAAATAAATATTGTCGTTGAAATTGTGATGTTTATACGGAGCGAAACATGGACTAATTCTTTTAATCCGAGAGTTATATTACATATCGACACCCGTTTACTTTTGAAGCAATAACTGTTTGTACATTTCTCAATTACATCGATTCAATTCCTTCTCATATCGATTTATAAAATATATCGGAAAAATCGTTTGATAAAAAGATGACTAGACACAGGGACGATACGGATGTCTTGACTTTATTATCTCGAATGTTACTGCGAAATGAGAAAATAAAATCATTTGTGCCGTCTTGTTTTGTGTTAGAACATATATATGCGCCAGCTAATGTATATTTAGAAAGGCCGTAATCCTCTTGCCTCTCCTTCATTAGTATTATAACAAACTAAAAAAAAATGTTTTTAGATTATTAGCTACAAGCGCTATTTATGATTGCTGTTGAAACGTAAGATTCAATTGGAGCTGGAGTACTTATTCCGATGATGGCCGGATTCGATGAATTGCCATTACGCTGTTGATTATTTACGATTCAGTCGTATTTTTTTTTGTACTTTCGATATTTGCACCGTTGGATAATAACACTTGATGCTGCACGTTGCGACGTATGTCGAGAACGGGAAATCGAGCCTTCTAACTCGAGTTTTGAAACGGAGCACGTGGAGCGCGGTAATATGCAAATGAATCGTTTGCATTTCTGATCGGCGCTTTCTGCGTTTTGCATTCTGCGAGATACGAAGCTGAGAAAAATACTCGGCGACGCATCGATATTCTTGTCGGCATGCAAATTGGATGGAAGGGTGGGAATGTGTGGGAATTTTCGGGATCTCACACGGGACACGCCTGGGCCTCACTGGGCTGGCTAAAGGATGGTGACGAGAAACAGTAGGAAAAAAAATTATTGTGCAGCCATCCCCCTATCGACGATCCCTCGACCCACGGGGTTGCGTTCCGACCGTTTTTCTGCGCCGATGTCACGGCGGTGCATAAGAACTGCCGCTAATTATACGAGAACATATACCTGGTCCATGAGATATAATATGCTAAACTCGCGGCATTATGCGCGTGACAACTTGGGTACACGCTAGGGACAATGTTGGGAAGTGGGTTGCGCCTACCTGGAGCACAAGCGGCGTTACAGACAATGCCGCGCGTTAGGATATGTAGAAAATTCTATTTCCGCTTGTCGAGTAGTATCACCGCGACGTCATGGTTCGTTAGTCACTCGGTTTGGATCGGATGATCCACTCAGCACTGCGCTGTTGAATAATTTTTTTCTTTGACTTTCAGTGGAATATCTTTATCGAAATTGAAAATATGACTTATTTATCTAGCGTAATATTCGAAATTATAACTTTTAGAATAAACTTTTTGAAGCTCATTAATAACTAGAAGAAAAGAAGAAAAAATAAGCAATGCTGTAAATATAAAAGAAGATTATTAATTGTATTAAGAAAATAATGCACTTGATAAAAATTAAAAGATATATAGTATAATATTTCATATTTTGTTCAATTTTTCTTTTTTTAACATGAAAGCAGCATTTACGAAATTTGTTATCTTATTATAAAATTGCTCATAGACAATTAATTATACATTATATTACGTATTTACAGTATGTTTGTGTCTCACAAATGTTCTTTCGGTAGTATCTTATAATTGTGAAGTCACCGAAAGAGGGGCACGTGTAATATAACGTTACTCGTATTTGTCGTCTGCACTCGCCTTTTAATACCATACGATCGATCATCGAACATTGAATCAAACCCTTTGTACCTCACAACGCAACACCGCTTATAAATCCATTCTGCATCGATCCACCTTGTACGAGGGCGTGCGTGGCAGGCGGCCCGGGTTAAAATGACGATTATGCTTCTGGATTGTGTTTTCGGGTACAGGTATGCGCGTACGCACGTCCGCAAAACACGCACCGCGCTTTCGAGAAGCGCGTTAACTTTTGAAGCCTCCCTTTCGGGGGCTCTGTCTCTCTCACCCTCTCTCACCGAATGAAGCCG
Source organism: Tetramorium bicarinatum (assembly GCA_928718305.1). NCBI lineage: Eukaryota > Metazoa > Arthropoda > Insecta > Hymenoptera > Formicidae > Tetramorium > Tetramorium bicarinatum. The sequence goes on from OV788324.1 coordinate 11,523,735, forward strand.
CGTTCGTGCACAATACACGCGAGAACGACAATCGAGTCTGCCGGCAAACAGAGAAAGAGTCACTCTTTGAGCTGCCAATGAAATATACGATTACGAGCCGCACGAGGACCAGAGGTCGAGTAGGGATTCATAGATCACCGATTGGAAGCACATAAGGTCCCGTCAATGGGATCGGCGTCACTTCGGGTTACAAAAGGCGCAGGTTCCACACTGGCGTGTTCGCAGGGGCTCGTTAACCCTAAAGGCGGGCTTGCCGGTCCCTTCTCAGGTTGCCCAGGTGGGTCGCGATGGGATGCCAGGATCGAGTGCTCGATCAGTTTCCTCAGAGCTTCGCGAACCTCGTCTTCTCCTCTTCGTTGTGGCGCGAAGTTCGCTCGTGTTTTTGAGAGCGATTCGTTTTAATCGGTGCGACGTTAACACAAGAGGTATTAAGTGATTGTATCCTGGAAGTAACAAGAAAAAAGTGATTCGAAACGTATTGAAAATTAATTTATTTCTAGCTGTAATAGATATTACGAGTATATAGAGTAAAACTTTAGATGAAGTTTTTCTTCTAATTGAACGATTTTATAAGTTGATCTTGATGTTATTCATTTTGTAGTTTAATTATCGTAAATATCGGATCCAGATTATCTTCAGAAACAAGGGGAAGGGAGGAAGAGAGGGAATTCCTATAATCAAATAATACAAATCTGCAGATGTCAGCGTTTTGACGGAAAGTGAGATATCAATAAAATGATTTAGGACGATAGAATATAATATTCTGCAAGATTATGTTCAAGATAGAGAAGTTGGAAGAGAAAGAAACAAAAAGTACAATGAAACACACGAAGAAAGAATCGTGACTAGACGAAATTACATCTTCATTAAAAAGAAGGTATGAATTGTGAAGATGTGGGCGGAACTGGTGAATGAGAAAACGAGAAAGAGAGCGAATGATGGACAGACAGAAGTACAAGTACCCACAGTGTTTCATAATGAATATGCAAATTGTCAGAATGCAGGATCTTAGTGACGGATAGGTATCAATAATTATTCGTTTCAGTTAGTTGTCATTAATTCCATTTGCTTTCTCATTGTCCGTTTTCGTTATTAAAAACAATTATTTGCAATTGATTAGCGATGCAGATGTTTAATTTCAGTTGAATACGGTACGCGCTTGAGGTACACGCTACTTATACTTGTCACCTAGTTAATCTCAAGGTAACAATTATTATGCAATTAAAATCTCTTTTGACCTAAAATATACGTTTTCATCGGAGAGTAACAATTAACGGAGAATTGCAGAGGATTGTAAGATCTGAGGCTACACGGATACTTATTTTATGTATCAGTGAAAATATATTTGCATCGCGCGAGACGACTACAACGTAGCGATCATCAAGAGAATGCGGCAAGACCGTCTAAGTGGCCGGTTGGGCAGGAGTGAGTAAAATTATTGCACGGTTTATTGCATAATAAGTGCATGATTGATGCAACTGTTTGAAGAGGCCGGTCGCCTGGTCGAGCGTGCCGTATTTACGACGATGTTTGTGTTCGTGCCGGTATTCCACGTTGCAAAATTCACGTCCTCCGCGAGATAGATCTACGATCTCTCATCGCGCCCACTCGCATCGGGCCACCACTTCGTATTCCTTCGTCCACGTAAACGAGCCGTGCACAGAAATCTACCTACGACCCGCTATAGAATGTGGCTCACGTACGTTAAATACGGGCACGTGGAGCGTGCCGCTCTCGCTACTTTGTGCCGCGCGATACGACGAAACGGCGCACCGCGCGTAAACCACTCGTGTTATGGCACAGCTCGGAGAAAACGGTTCCGATCCGCGTGTGGTTGGACGACGTGCCGCGTTTACGGCGTGTGGTTTTACAACGAGGGAAAGAGACAGAGGGCGAGCTTTTGCGCAACTGATATAAATCCGCGAAGTACAAGCGCGCGATCCTCCGCGCGGATAAGAGCGCCGTTAATTTTCATGCTCGCGCGAGAACGGGAGTCGAGCGATGGCATAATCAGAAAATCCTGCCTCAGATGAAAACACCACGCGCGGTTCCAAGTGTAGAGACGGTAATTCGTGGATAGGAACGGAAATGCGCATTGTTAGCTGTTATCCCTCGAGGGAATTTCGTCTTCGCCGTTCGTCTAGCATCTCGGGAACGAAAGAACACGAACCAAGATATTTTAAGTCTAGTCAAGCCACATTAAATTTAAAAAGATTTAGAAAGGTTTTATATAGAACCTATTTTATTAAGTGACACGATAAATAAATTCATTTTTATTGTTTTTATCGCTAATTCCTTTTCTAAAACGATCAAAATAAAACGTTCCTTTCACGGATTTAGTATACGTAAAGCTGGTAGCAATATTCAGCTGGTGATTGCCGGCAAAACACAAGTTCTCAGAGGAGAATTTATTTCTGTTCAATATCTCGGAATTTATATCGTCTTAGGAGTGAATGCACAGCACAACATACGCGATCTCCCTTCTTACCAGCCGACATTACTGCCTACGTACGTGTCAACTCAAGACAACGAGCTTTCAACCTTTTGTACACGTGACAGCAAAGCGCACTACGAAATGCACGCGTGGGCGTACGTTTGTAACCTGATCCACGTGGAATTTGTAGCTGCATGATCGATGGAAAACGTATAATCTGTACTTGTATCTAGTGGAGAGATTATGCATTTTATAGACTTAAATGTTTGCATGTTCTAGTTTCATATCTTCGAACAAAAATAAACATGTAACAGAAATGTAGAAAGTATATAATAAATCCATATATCATTGCAATTTATTATTATGAAAATAATATAAAAATCGCGCTCATTATAATATATTATACTAATATATTAATATTGTGCACAAAACAACAATGACTTTATGATAATTACTTTTAAAAATTCTTTAAGAAAACGAGATTAGAAATTTTAAGTAGAATTAAAAAAAAATTTAATTCAGAAGACTCTTATACTCTTATAATATTTATGGTTGTACGTTTTTAAATCTGTGATTTATTTGCTATGATGTTTGCGTCTTACAAGATGTACAATTCAGGATGTCTTAGAAAATATTCAACAGAAGACGGAATATGACTTCTTCGACATCTTTTTCCGCATTACTCCATGCTGAAGATGCATATTTTCGCGTAAACTGGTTGGAGCCAAGAGGCACCAAGAGGATGTTTATGAGATGGCATCATATAATTGCGTCCGCATACATATTTTATCGCAGGATGCATCAATCTGTACACGCAGGATGCAAAGACATAGAGCCAATAAGTAAGACGCATAAAAAAAAATTATACGCGCGCTTCTTTTCGAGTTAGCTTAAACGGCAACTGGCTTTTTGTCCGCGTTAAGAAAGATTACGAAGCATGCAACTCACAACCGGCGACTCGGTAACAAGGAGTCCCCTTGTATGCACCACACGAGTCGTACTGGAGTACGTCTCAATCATTCGAGCTCCGCGTGGTGGCATACCGGAGAACGTTGTTCTGATCATACTTTAAGCAAATTGTGCTTTATCATTAGAACGCCTTTTCATGAAACTTGTTTTGCGATTGGAAAAATATGAGGGAAACAGATAATAGGCGAGTCAAGTATTTGAAGAAAATCAAGTTTGAAAATTTTATTGTCTTATAAGTATAAACTGATTAGTTCACATTCCATCGGTATGATGCTGATTTTAGTATTACGTGTATTTCAACGTATAATTATGTTGAACACAACAATAGGCTGCTTATGAATCATTCATGAGTATTATTTTATACAGAAATATTTAATTAATCATTTATGGTGTGAATTGTATTATTACAATACATATTAGAAATCGAGAGAATGAGTATGAAATGCAGGCGACAAAATTTTCGATGTTAATAAAGTTTCGATTTTAATGAAGAAAAAAACATATATCTTCATTAACTATATATTATAAAATACGCCTGGTAACGTTGTAAAAATTTGCGATTGAAAAATAGAAAGCATATTAATAGACGAATTAAATATTAAAAGAAATCAAGTTTTGACATTTATTGCTTCATAAATACGTTTAACATGATACTGAAGTGCTCCATACATATATTTAACGTATAATTATGGGGAGTATACCGTAACAATAATATACTGCTTATAAATTATTCATGAGTATTATTTCCAGAAATATTTTATTAATCACTTGTTATTTATTTATTTATTTATTTATTTAATTTGTAATTCCTGATATTGGTAATCTATAATTAGGATAAGATGTTTCGATTATATACTTAAAAAAATTAAATTAAGTCTACTTTTAGAAATGGAATTATCGTCGATAGGAAATTCTCAGAGATTGGTATTTGTAAGAATCGATATAAATCGATTGAGTATTTAATAATCGTTGGACAGATTCGATTGAAATTTCGCACAAGCACTTGAATTTAGCCTTAAGTACGTACGTATCGACGCAATCTTCCAAAGTAGACACTTGCTGGCTCACTATATCCTACCGATGCTTTCTCACGGACCCGCTTATATCCCATGGGTCCATTTACTTTGCGACGTCTACAGGCACTCAGCGCACATTTTGCAGTAGCCATTCGGTTACATCGTTGTGCTTGCCATCCATTTAAAATTTATCAACGATACTGGGAATGCATTAATGCCGTCGTGTATGCCGCCGAGTGTCCATTCAAGTTTTTTTCATTTCGACTTATCGATTGATTTCTATTCAGTATGGATGAATGGAGTTTCTTGCTTTTGGTTGGAACCTGTAACTTATGAAATTGTTATACTGATTGACAGAGTTATATCGAGCGATATAATGATTAAAAAGAAATAAATGTTAAAGAAAACGAATCAAAAAGATTTCTATGTATCTCAGAATTGATAGATTATTTTAATTACTGCTCAAGTGTTTTAATTAATTTTTAATTGATGAATATAATTTTTGATGATTTTTATGAATTATAAATAAACTACAAAAGATGAGCTGTAGAAAAAATTTTCCTGTCCTTTTTTTCAATAATACACGAAACTAAATTTAAATGAAACGAGAAAGAAAATCGAGAAGAAAAGTGACTCCCTCTTGATGTGACTGAAAATAATTCTCTCATTTACGTTGTTTGCCAATAGGATACAATGAGTAAAAAGATTTTATGAGACTTGTATGAAACAACAGTGAGTTACATGAATCACAGTTGCGTCGCGTGCAATGTAATTCGAACATATTTATGTGCGCATATGCGCATTGCGGGTCCATCAGAAAGCGCGTGATAATGAGTCTGTATAAGATCAAAAAATGAAATGATCGAGTATAATAACCGAATGACGATGATAAAATTTAATCTTGAGCAATAATATTTATTCAAAAGATCTTTGATTATTACTAATACATTATTAATAAAGTGTAAAATAAAAATTGTATTAAATCATTGCATTTATTAAAATCAGCTTTAATAAACAGCACTTTGATTATTAACATTATTTCTATTTTGGAATGAAAATTTGATTTATTGTTTTAGAATTATAATTACAATCATTACAAGAAATTCGTAAAGAAATGTTAAAATGTTATAAAAATGCTGAAAATTATCTTATGTTAATATTGAAGATATTATAATTTTTTTAATCAATCAAAGATCTTTAATTATATTTTTTTATATTGATGCAAACAGTATGTATCTATTTAAATTATATGTCTATGAATGAAGAACTTGGAAAAAACAGATATAATCAATACCGTCGTTTCAACTACTTTCCGCTATTTATCTTATCAGTCTTCAATGCAATATCTCTAATCGTTGTATCGTTTCAATCACACACGAGTACCGGAAATATTTCAAGTTTTTCTGACTAATTATCTTCTCTTTCTCTTTCTTATCGATTATAAAATACAAAGAAAATTGCAGACACATAATATAATTGCACTAATTATAAGTAATAAAAGAACACATCCAGGAAAATAATAATCTTTTCTATCTTATAATTAATATACATAATATTAATAATAACCGACAAAATCACATGATAAGTGAATATTTGTGAATGAAATGAAATGAATCAATACAACGATTGAATCAACTCATAAACTAGATATCAATTCTCTAATTTGTTATTAAAAAATAATTTTTTATTTTATAGAGATTTCATAAAACAATCACGAATATGTTTCGCTTATTTGTAAAACTCGTGTTTTAAAGTGATAAAACTGGAAATTAAAATATATAATTTTTATTTATTTTTATTATTTTATATTTATTTGACACAAATTTATTCAACAGGATATACTACACAGAGAAAACTCCACTGATAATTTTGTCAAACATGCTAAGAGATTTACTATATCTTTAGAGTACATTAATATATATCTTAATTTCTGCATATAATTAGGATGCTAATATTTTTGTTGCGTACATTAACTTATTTTATATGTATTCACTTTGAATTTTCGACACGTCGATAGAGTTGCCTATACCTTGATCCTCAAGTTGAAGGATCGGAGTCACGGTGATTCAGCTGTTTCTTGCCCCTACGATCGGTTGACGCTTACCAAACCGGTCCTGCAACGGGTACTGGACCATCAGTGAGGAATGGTAAGAGGAGAAGGAAGGATCTTCGAACTTTGCCTGACGTCACCGTTGAGGTCAATGTCATCTCGTCGAATCAGTGCAAGAACTGGCGTAACCATTTGCGCAATAACAGCTGAATTTCTTTCAAAGTTTAATAACCTGTATTTTCTAAAAAAGAGTTTAACTGTTTTTTTTTCCAGTAATAAGTGAAATAGAGCTATCATGCATTAGTATTACATGCTTATAAAATATTCTGGATTTTTAGCTAAAAAAATAATTATTTAGAAATGTTTAACGGTATAATTTAAGCACATATTACGATAAAATAATATTTTATGAAGATAAAATATAATTAATTTTATAAAAATACATACTTCATTCTCATTCTGAATATATTTTGATTGTTGAACAAATGACAATGACTACTGGTGAATTTCAGATTTGTTAGTATGTAGTCATAAAGAGATCCTTGCTTCTAATTTTATGATTCTTCCACCTTGACAACCACTTTGATCTGAGAATGATTACATCGAGAAGTTCGTTGTCCTACTTTCAACCCTCTCCATGATACTGCGCTTCCCCGCTATTCATTCACCCCCACTATTGGACTCTGATCCTCCCCGATGCGGAGAGGGATAACGGGAGGAAAAGAGCAAGAGAAACTACCTCCACGATCAATACGGTAATGACGCCCGCGCCGGGATGTTACTATGCTAAGCGTTTTGTTGTTTTATGCTCTGGTTCCTAGGTTTTTTTAATTCGAATCGCGATAGGGCAACCGATACGTTGTCTTCTTTTTCTTTTTCCTTCCTCGATTTCTTAAATCTGTAAGTTATGATCTTTTACTGATATCTATAAAATCAAATGCATTGACATAATCACGTTAGCATTCATAAATCTAATTATGAATTAAAATTGAATATGTGTATACGAAGTCATTAATTCTGTATGCCACATAAAATATATGATTTTTTTACAAAAACTTCATGCATATAAGAATTGAGACATAATTATCATATATGTACTATTTGAATAACTACATTTCGTAAAAGAAAAATATGCAAAAAAAATGCCATTGCAACTCTTATGACTTGCTCATGAAGATCAGTTTTCTTTTATGAGAATTTGTGTCATACGAACTACGGTTAAAATTATGTCGATCGAGCTTCATCCCCGGAAAATTGGTCCGGTAAAAGAGTGCTAGCTGATCAACATCCACGACGAGTTGACGCTAAGCCTCCGGAATCAGTGGCCGACAGCCGTAAGTTCGCGGATGCTTTAGGACCGTACGATGAAGTGTTTCCTTTCTATGAGCAATGAGGCGAAAAATTGCTGACCTCCCCCGGCCCCGCACCGCCGATTGATTGGTCGAAGTTACCTACGGTCGTCCCAACCCCTCACACGATTTTCCAATACCTCGTTCCCTATCATCCCCCATTGTCACCCTTCACAGAAACGATTTCGTCTTGTTACGAAACCATTTTTCGATGACACGATACTATACATTGTCAAGTAAAATATTTTTGTAAATGTATTTTATTATATCTGCATTATGTAATTATTATAGATGATTGCAGGGCGTAATTATTTATTGATTATTATAAAATTATTGTTTCAAATCATATATGATAGAGATTCAATTCAACATACAATATTTTGAAGTAAAACAGAGAAAGTATTAACAACAAATTTTGAAAAATTCATATTTAAATATTATACTTCAATTCTTCATACATATATTTATAAAATTATATTTGAATTTTTCTTTAAATTATGATTGCGATATTGTTTGTGATATAATCATTTTTCACAACGATAAAGGAAAGTTAGTAATAGTTAATAAAAATAATTTGCTCGCAATTTTAATAGGTTTCACAATCTTCTGGGAGCTTTAAATTTTGATTCCTTGTCTTTCATAAATGTACGGTGACCCGAGAGATTAATAAAGACACTTTCATACGTGCTCCGTAATTGTCCACGTCGAAGAAGGTCACGGTCGTGAGAAACAAAGTCAAAGTAGTTTGGAATACCGCGGTAGTTCGGGTTGTCGATTAATTTTCTGGCGGCTCCTCGCGTTTATCGCCTACATTGGTGGGCGATGCCGTTGGAGGGAGGGGGTTCGGGAGCGTAGAGGACGACGAGGGTGATTAGCAGAGTCCGCATGCGCCGTCTCTCTGGCTTCTCGTTGCAGCGGTAGCTAGCAGCTAGCAGCAGCTAAGACCGGGGGCGACTCAAACCCCCCTTTTCGCGAGCGAGGGGGAGGGGGGATGGTCGAGGAAGGGACCGCCGTAGGGTGACGCGCGAGGGGAAGAGGAAGCAAATTAATACGGGCGAGCAAGAGGGTCCAGCTAACGAACGAACCGACGCCAAGTCTAGTGCCGACCAGCGCCGCGACGCCTCGCAATCCTCTCTCTCCCTGTCTCTTCTCTTCTGTTTCTGCCGTTCTTCGTGTCCAACAACAAGGCTATCGTTTGACGAGCTCGGCTTATCTGGGGCGTCTCGAATCTCGCCGGCGTGCGGTAATAATGCAAAACCGATTGGGTCAGACCCACCTCAGGGTGAGGACGCGTCACGTATAAGTGAGCAGTGTGAGTCCCGCGAATCAATGGACCACGCGCCTCCCTCTCGCGACGAGAGGAAGCCCATCCGTGTCGTCCCGTTGGGCGCGATCTTCTCGCGGCGACGGTGAAGTGTGAAGGTACCCTTGCGACGACACCGGCCATGACAGTGAAGGATGGGATTCCTTTTTGTCTTTGTTTCATACCGCGGCCGACTGTATGAGAGCGCATGTATGTATCGTGCAAGGAATAACGGTCTTCCCGGGATTGTTGATGATCTTAACGGTGTCGCGCATTTTTATTTCGTACTATCCATCTAAAATGCAGCGAGATATGTATTCGTTGAAGATAGGTTTCTTCGAACACTAGTATTTTTTATACGATAGTGAACGTGGCATGTCACGAAGCTTTTTGTTTCATGTGACTCTTTGGCTGGTTGCACAATTATATTTTGTACGTCGTATACTTTGTATCATGGAATCATGAAATTATGTTGTTAACTATGCTGTACAACATATAGATTAAAATATAATAGTTTTAATACAACATATATGATGTGTGAAACTTTTTTCAAATTATATGATGTGTGAAACTTTTTTCAAATTAGTATACGCGTGTGTGTGAATATTTGTTTATCTTAAAATTGTGCAGAATTTTGGAATGAATTTAGATATATACGTGTGTAAGAGCGAAAGAGTGAAACATGCAAATAGAATCTCGTCAGAGAAAATAGTAACGATGAACAGAGCGTTAACGCGGTGTTAATTAGGCTTCACCTCAATAGCGTCATTAACGTAAGCTTTCCAGTAACTTTACTCCACTCAGAATGATGCATTTTTTCTCATGTTCCGCCATTTTACTATTTTATGCTTGCCAAGATTGCAATCCATGCTATTTTAGTGGGTGCAGTTAAATGAAGATTCCCAACGAGAATAATAAGAACGGTACAATTATTACAACAAGCCAATTATGTAGCCGAAACAATTAGTAATTACGCTAATTATGACGTCGATGCAATACTTTTTTACAGATTTGTTATTAACTTTTCAATCTTGTCCTGAATTTAATATTACATATTTATATTGATTCATTGTTTCGTTTTATTGATCGTAAATGTTGCATTTTGTTTCTCGTCGCACGTTAATGTGTCATCCGCTACTGACATCTATAAACTTCGACTTCCGCGATCCCATTCCGCCATGTTTGTACGATGCATTCCTATTAAGTTGTATACATGAATAATTAATGTTGCTTGAAATATTTTTTTACAGGATAAATTATGTAAATATTGTTTCACATTTTGCATTAGAAGTAAATACATCAAAATCCCATGTCGAACAAAATGTGTAATTTTCTGCATTATTACTTGTAAAATTTAAAAGAAATTGTAAAATTATATTTATTTAGCACAAAATTACCAGATTTTTATTTTTTTATCAATTTTCTATTAAGACATTCATTCGCAGTCATCGCATTTAGTTATTATTTTCGGTTATAATCCTACAATGTTTAAAGGATTTCTCCAAAATAAGTAGCTTTCATTCAAACAGTTTCTTGATCGAAGTTCTTATTAAGATCCAAGGTCTTCGTGCCGCTGAGACGGCGGAAAGTCCCCGTAGTATCATTTTAATTAAACGAAATTCCGCGTGCAACAAAGGGCGGCAAGCCAGCCGGATAATTCGAAAGGGCAGATACGTGCTTCCTGGTTGGTCGAGTTTATAGACGCGGGTGGTGGCGGTTGGCGCCGAAGAAGGAGGACGGCGGGGAACGGAAGCGGTTCTCTAGGGTTTCCCCGGGGGTAACTAGGCGCTGAAGGGAGACGGTGGCGGAAAGAGAAAGAAAGAAAGGCAGAGTGCGAGAAAGAGCGAGGGGAAAGAAAGGGGAGAAGAAGAATGAGAGCGAGACCGGAGGGACAGGAGTGAGGGTGAAACTGGAGTGGGATCGATAAAGGGAGTGTCGGCATGAGAATGGGACAGAAGGAACGCGCCAGGGGTGGCTCTCGCCACCCGAAAGACGATCTTAAACGGGTCAACGCTGCCGAAAAATCGATTGCGTAAAGATTCTGAGACTAAAATTCGACGATATACATCAGAATGAGTTAATGGAACGGTTTAAAACAAATTATATTTTTCATGATTGTTTACTAATGTTGATCGAATTGTAACACGTGTTCTTTATCTTCTTCTAATTGTAGTTTGAAAAAGGAAGAAAGAGATAGCAGATTAAACTGATATTATAATTAATCGAAAAAACGTGAAGAAATTTTCCTTTAATAGTTCAAGACGATTAATTATTTGCAGCAGTTACGATCAGTAAATAGTTATTAAGTTAATTAGAAATTTATTTATCATCATTTTATCGATTTGTTCTCGATGTGCACTCATGAAATAAATAATGTAAAAACAGGAACGTGGTAGAATGCAGACGATGTATGAATTTTTTAATCGTATAGCGATCACTTGCCAAGATGCTGCTGATACTCCTTTGATGACTGTTCCGTCACATATCATGGAAGAATGGCACGACGCAAGACTAAGATTAAGAAAGGTTTACGTTTCGTCGTAAAATAAACGTGGCATCACATTCCCTGTCTTCGTCTGATCTAACACGATGATTATTTCAGCTCTTACATCAGATCCGTAACGGTCTTCTCATAATTATTACCATGCATACGTCGCATGATTATTGCTGTATTATTGCACCATCGTCGGCACGTTAGTGCCGCCTATTCGCCATTAACCACCCCGCCATTTGTTAACGTCGCGCGGATAAATTTATCGTACTTTAGTGCGCAAGGCGTATACTTTCCGCAATACGTATCTCCTAATGCCCGTTTCTCCTCCTATCCTCCGGCATGTAATGGATGGCTGCTGAATATCGGCGGTCAAGATGGGTTGCTGGTCTTATGGGCAGTGGCGACACTGAGACTTCCTATAGAACGACGTTGACTAATTGATGCCCATGGGCGTTAATAATTCAGAACATAATAATTGAAGAGAAAATTGTATGAAGACGACACGTTCCAACATTTTACAGTTAGTAGGTTTAATGTCCGTATAATTGTAAATAATTTTGAAGAACGTATGATCAGACATGGGGCTTGAGCGTATAATGGTATTTATATTACTGAAGTAATGTATACACACTTGTAATATTATTGATAATAATTTCAACTTAATGCATGAAAATAATTTCTTTCCCAAACATTGGGGTTCTCTTCTCCATCTCTTAGCTTGTTCATCTAAGACGTCATTTATCATACATTGTGTTTATTTAACATTTTTTTTACACAACGATGATTGTATCTGTTTCTTAAATATTCTTGATAAGTAAAATTTTTAAAATAGTTACGTCTTTATGAGTCACACAGAAATTTGTTTTAAGGTGAGATCGAATTATTCCGACGTGACGGAGAGTTCACGATATTCGAAGTTATATGAAACAGGGGCATCAGCGAGGGATGGGATAATCCTTGTAGGCGGATTATTCGGGATTCTCCTTGGCTTCGAAGTAAAAAGAAACGGGGCCGACGAAGCTCGCCACTTTCTCGCAGAAGCCTCCGCCCTTCTGCCAACTTCTCCTGATATATTGTTCTCTCATCCCTTTTTCTTTCGCCGTTTTACCCTCCTCGCAATACCCAGTCAACGCACGCTTACTTATACGCGAACGACGGCGGAGCAATTCCTTCAGTTGCGTATTAAAAGTTTATGTTAATCAGTAGGTGCGCTATGAACGAAGCGTTTCAATCACATTGTTTCCTTCACATAACAAAACGTGAAATATTTCATAACTTTATTGTCCTTTGATTATTTTCCCACGTATATATCTGGATTGTAAATTGAATAGTTAAACAAGAAATTAAGTTTCACATTTTCATCAGTACAATAAAAAGTTATTCGAAATTAATTCGAAGACAAGACATTCGAATAATTGATTTTTTGGACAGTTTGCGGACGACCATGTTTTATAGAAAGTTTATTTATTAATGTTCTATTAGCGATGTTTATGACAAAGTAAATGAGTTTTTCATGAAAAATTTATATGTGAAAGTTTCATATACACATGCGTCAGAAAAGTAGAAGCGTCGTTGTCTGGCTTATAATATCATGCAGCAGCTCCGAAATAATGTCTGACCGCCTTGTTTCGCGACGCTCCTTGCCGGTCCCTCTTTTAACAAGAGTATTCCTCATCTATCAACAGCTTTCTTCCCTTTCTCGCCCTTTCCCGCGACGTACGCTTTTCCCGGGTAAGATTTATGAAATGGTACTTTGTACAGTTCCATTTTAGCATACGCCTCGATTTACTCTCTTGGGGTAAGGTTGGGCTCCGGCGTCATCTTATTCTGAAAGTTTCGAGGAATAGCTATAGCACTGCTATCACCCTTACACAGGGTTCCACAAAAGTCTCGTATTTGAATATAACTGTAATTTTATTCGCGACTTCTAATTTTTCTGTTTAGATTTTTTATTTTAGTTCGAGCTGTTACTACATGTACGTATATGTGTCATTAATTATACAATAAATATACTACAAAAATATGATGTTTGTTTAATTTTATTTCTTTAAAAGTGTCGGCAATTAATTTATAATGTGGCACAGTGACATTTATATATCATATCTTACATATCATATTTTATATCATGTGACATTTTTTATTTAGGAATAAAAATATAGATATTAAAAAATATTGTATCTACTCGTATTTAATATTTTATATATAATTTTAGTTGACAGTGCACAAGAGATATAATATACGAGAAGTGGTATCGCGTAAAATTTTCAAGTTTGGTTAGTATATGGAATTGAAATATGTATGTATGTATGTGCGCGCGTGCATTGACATGCGTGTAGTTACGGTAGCACGCATGTCTGAGGAGCCGCATGGCGGTTGGTCGAGAAAGAAGGAATCTTTTGCAGAGGGTTTTCCGTGTGTGAACGTATAAGAACGCCAGGAACGTAACCACGTATCAGAGAATTCCACGAGTTAGATTTAAGGCACGTTACCAGCGCACCCTCTTGCCACTCCCACATTCATCCCCGAAGTCACATCCATCAAGTCGGAATCTTGATTTCCAAATCTACCATCTTGCGACTAGTTGGTTCTTTTGACTCGTACTATCGCTTTTTCTTCTTCCAGACAGCTTTGCTCACGTGATTTCTTATTCAAACTTATATTTCGCATTTAGTACACACAAAGAAAAGTAAATTTATTTTTTTCAATCTATTTCAATCTATTTCAATCTGTTTTTAATATTGCAGAAACACTATCAATTTGCAATAATGAAAAGAAGTTTGTTTTCTATCGCATTGGATGAGTTTCTTGTGATATCAGTATCTTATTTGTTTAGTTTTCTATCAACTCTTTGTATTTTTGAGGATTCATAGAATTCTTCTTGGCGTAGGGTCTTGACTAGTTTTGAAAGGAGGACGCGTAAGGTTCTCTCCCAAGCCCCTAGCGCACAGAATAAGACACTTATTTATCATTCGTCCGCCGGTAGCCACGGATAATTAAAGCCGCTCCCCGTCTTGTGACCCAGATATTAATTAGGCATTCGCGGACGTCGTTTACCGACGGGCCACCGCGAAATGCTGTCTGCTGTAATAAAGTCGTTTCGTTGCCATTAATTGTTCTGTGTATGTACATACGCGCATCGTTACGGTACGAAGAAAGAAATACACATGTAGTAAATATCATGCGCGATGTAGGTAGGGTAATAAAGCAGCTGCTTTCACACATTGCAGTTTGTTCATGTATTTTTAATTCAGTTGTTCTTCTTTCCTGTTGTCAAGAAAGACCGATAACCAAATAGGTTTTTTTTTATTGAAATTAATAAATTTTAGTGTGTCTCACTAATATAGGTTTAAAACTCTTTACACGGTTATTTCTTGTAAATATCTGGAAAAGAAGATTTATATTTATGCTACCATAATATTATAGACAATTTTTAAATATTATTCTTTGAGTTAAATTAAATTAAATTTCGCGAAAAATGAAAGAAACATTGTATTATATTCCTATGTATCTCATGTTATATTTTAAAAAATTACGGTTTTAAATTTGCTTAAATTTGTCCCAATCTATTAATTGTACATACGCATGTGTATAAAGTAAGTATTCTTGTTTCTTTGCCAAGCCGAAATTAGAAGATGCAGCAGTGATTCACATGCGTGACTAAAATCTGGCTTACGCGGAATCGAGGTGTTTTCGCATAGTTTGCAGGTGGGTCGCTTGAATCTCCGGTGTGGTCGAAGCTCGATACCAAGAATAGATCAAAGTCGGTACGTCGTGACCAAATTGCTGGTCGCAGATGCACGCATAATCTCCGGTATCGTTCGCCTATATTTATTGCACTGCGGTAGACTCGCCGCCGCCTTTCAGTTTAATGATAGAAAGACGAGGAAGCGGAACATCCGTCATATCAGCAACGTTTATACGAGGTGACCACTCAGCATGAAGCATGCCATATTGTCATTTCTCAAAACGCGGTTATGCAGAGTACCCACGTATATTTCGTGTCGCGGATAATAGATTTTGCTCAAGTAGACATATGTCTTTCTATATTGGTAGAAAGTTGTATTCTAATTTGAACCTATCCAAAATCTTGAGATACGGTTTAAGAATGTACAGTTTCTCTCATAGTTTTTTCCTTTTTAATTCATATGTTTCTATACAAAGAAAAAAATAACTGGTTATTCAGAAAACTGCTAAAAATAGAAACGTTTTATATAATTTATTCTGCTTATTTATAATATTCCGAAATTTCATTGCAATTTTTTATTTCAAATAATATTTTTTTCTTAATTAGTTTATTATATTTTCTCAAAAATGTTTCAATAATTAGAGAATGTGAAAGAGAGTAAATTACATATTTGAGACTTATATAAAGACAAAGATGTTGTGAATGCTTTTATGTATCTGTCAATAAAATTGTTATTAATACAACTCCTGAGATATTTCCTGATCTTAAATGAGTTAAATCTAATTTATTTATAAAATTCTCATAGTAGACATTCATCGAGAACGATGCGCGAAACACAAAATTAGAAGATGGCTGCACCATAGAAAAGCCGGAAGACAAACCGTAGAAATAATTAGTCGTGCCCATCACCGCAGGCCATATATCGTTTCTTCCATCTCTTAACGAGCGACCCGGGCGATCGTTCGGGCTGACTGTGCGTATTCTCTTTCTTTTCTCATGCACGTAGCCACGTGGTTTTAAGCCAAATAGGACGGAAGCACTCTTCGTTCGAAAAGCCGTATAATTTTTTATGCAAAGTTGGGCCACTGTTCCATCCCGAAAACTGTAATTTGCGGCGGTTTATGAAGTGGCCGAGTATACCTCCCGATTCGATGCATCCGCAGAGTCACGTCTATGCGCAACGGTTGCGCAAGGTGGCTCTAACCGAGGTGATAATTACCACGTCAAAATCTTTTTATGGGGGTTCCCTAATTGTAAACAACGGGCAGCTAACGAATGATCTCCTATCTGTTAGATAGAAGATAACGTGGATAGATCCATCATTTTGATGGTTCACCAGGATCAGCGCGTTCCACCGATGTAAGTCGCTGGAACGCGTAGATATATGTACATGTGATTGATGCCGTTATAGCGTAGCATTTTTAAGGACTGACGTGGATAACATATCATAAGAGAAATTGTACAATGAAAATTGTGCTAAAAAAATTATTTCAGATAATTATCA
This sequence comes from Tetramorium bicarinatum, assembly GCA_928718305.1. Taxonomy (NCBI): domain Eukaryota; kingdom Metazoa; phylum Arthropoda; class Insecta; order Hymenoptera; family Formicidae; genus Tetramorium; species Tetramorium bicarinatum. The sequence goes on from OV788324.1 coordinate 11,540,539, forward strand.
CGTGCACCGTAATTACATACGATTTCTTAGATGTGATAATTGTAAAGGTTTCATACACACTTTCATATATTCCTTTTACTAAAGGAAAACGTAAGTTTCACGAAGTTTAATATATTATATATGGTAACTGTACTTTTCTTCTGAAGTAGCTACTATAATCTTGATCAATTTCATTAAAGCGTGGCGAATCAGCCTATTTGATGCCGCGTTGTCGATTATATGGTAAATTAAACGGAGAATCGGCAAATTCTCATTCTCTCAAGTTCCATCCCGTGACATCGAGTCATAGATTATCACGCCGCTGTAGTCTCTTCGATATAAAATCCATCCTCATATGAACACGCTTGTCTGAACTTGGAAATGTCAATCGGCACACTTACAGCCGGTACTCGTGTACGATGTACACGCATCTTTGCATTTATCTGCAAGTCGCGGTACAACCATCTGTCATGTTATCTTTCACAATATAACGACATTTTACGAGTAGTTGGTTGCTTTTTGCTGCGAGACGCGCCATCGCGATTGCAATTTAGCCATTCGGTTGTTTTACTTATCGTGACGAAATTGTTAGGCATCGGAAAAATATGCGTGCATTCGAACAATGGCTTTGTGTGTGTTTATCGTAATAGATTGTATTTTCATAATACATGATTATTGTAAATAATGAAAAAATTCCTTAATTTACAAGATAATATGTAGCATTATATATTGTTACATAGTATCTGTTCGATTTTTCTCATATGAATGCAGTTTAGAATACTTGTTTTAATTAGATAGTTGAAAATCTTCGATACGTTTACGAGTCATGTATCCTTGTATAATGTTTGTTCTCATGAGAGAAAGATAAATGACTTTTTAACGTTCGATAATTTTATTTTAATAAAATACATGCTTCTTGAAGTATACGAAAAGAAAGTTGCTTCAATTTTTGCGTACATTCCGAAAAATTACGTATACAAAGCGAAATATCAGTGCAATTACTTCGCCGGAGTTGATTACCTTAAATTCTGAAATTGCGTTTACTGATGTATTGAAATTTCGTTATAGGTGCTGGATTATCCATATAGGGATAGGTATTAGCCAGGCATTTAATTAGATTTTATTACGGTGCATATTGCATTTCATCGATGTTCGCTATAATGAAATTTCATTATGGCACGTAAGCGTATGCACATATACAGAGTGCTCTGGGAATTTAGCATTTTTCTTGAGTCTTACGACTTTTTAGAATGTCGCATTAAATTTCTCTTAGCAGACGTATAATTGGATTAGACTACCGCAAAATTTTGACCTATACGAAATATCTTGTTGATAAAATAACATGATATTTTAGTAGTGTAGGTATAAATTTGATAACCCGTCCAATATCTAAATATTAAAATCTAAAACACAATTAATGCGCAATAATGTGCAAGCTTTTATATTCGCTGACGCGATCAGCGAATGTCAACAGAATGCGACGTTTCAGAAACAGCATATCGGTAAGGTAAAAGAGGTAGGAAGAGATATGACACGGTGATGGAGATTACATAGGAAACGTCTTTCGATAGGAATCGAGTGCTAACGAAGCCGATAGCGCAGGCCCTGCTTCTTCCTGGGACAGGACAATAACCGATATATGTGCGTCTGTCCGTCCGTCCATCCATCCGTCCGTCGACCGGTGCGTTGTCCAGCAAGACGCGCCTGCTGTCGGTACGGCAAGCAGGTGCGACCGTGACTTGCCTTCTCCGTGTGTGTTCCTTGTATGTAGAATTATGCCTGCACGTACATACGCGATATGTACGCGTTACGCGTGTGCTAGCCTCGCCTAGTACATCCTCTTGCGCCCTGTGCATGTACAAACGTCCCTACATAACGATGGATATCGGTACATGATCTTACGTATGAATGTAAGGGGGCAATCATCTCGGGATTATTTTCGCAATATTGATAAATTTAATTGGATTGGTTGGTAACACTCTTTTTATAGAAAGTACTCCGGCTGATTCGAAGTGAATGCGCGATTATCTTTTAATAAAGTTACTGTCACTTTAATAAAATTCTTATTGTAGTAAATAATAAATCATAAATTGTGAAATAAGTTGTTGGCCCTTAAATCGAAATGTTACAACGTTATGCACGGCAGACACAAATTATCCTTTAAATATAATTAAACTCATAGGGGCAGGAATCATCTCGCCTTCCGTATTACTCGCAACGCGTCTAGTTGAAGTCTGCGCAATTCACGCAGCGCGTATTCGCAAACGCGAGAGTGGACGGCGGTGAAACTGATCGTTTTACAATTCTTGCAATAAACGTTCTCGCCCCCATGTCCCGTATTCCGCGGGAGCCTGGCCGCTCTTTTATTCGCGAACGCCGTGAATTATTCAGGTAATTCACGGCAGACTTTATTTCACGCGCGACAAAACAACGGTTCGGTATCGGAGTCGCCCATTGTACACCGGGGTAATACCGCTTATCTTCCTTAATTCATTAACCTATCTGCACGTCTCTCGTGCCCTCACTCTAACGGTTCCATTAGTGCGTATATCCACCTCAGTCATTGCAGCGCATTTACAAGGCGGGGGATGTACGGGGGTTAATGTTATGCAACAACCGGTACACGCGTCTGTCACGTACATTCGGGCGCATAGCGCACTAATTCTCACACGAATTCTCACACTAATTTACTCGCGGATCCGGATATGCGTTCGCATGCATCAAAGTACGCACGCCTGACAACACGTACACATATGTATATCCGGGTGAACTGATACCGTGCCCCCGTGCGTTCATATCGCATACGACGAGATACGCGCGCGCGCAAACTCCTCGTATATGATTAAACATGCGTACGTTCTCTACAGGCGAGTCTACATACGAAGGATTCAGATCACATTGCTCCTAGACTGAAACACATATGTATGTGTGTTTATATGAGGCACTTCATTGATATGTATAATGCCGATTATTTCTCTCATTAACGAGGCTACGAAACGAGCATTAATTACGCAGCGTTTAGCGAAAACGTTGCTCGAAATTACGGTTTGATTATCTATTACACGCATCGAGCTACGTTTGAAGATACCTCAATACACTCGCATAAACAATTTGTCAACTGATGAATTGATTGTCACATGATTTTCCATAATAGTCGATAGTTAAATGATTAATATTGTGATAAGCTTTGATTGCAGTAGCACATACATGGAAACATACATGTCTAATAATAATATTACAGTCTCATTAGCGTATCAACATCTCATCTCTATAAACGGATAAATGAAATAAGTTAATATAATTAAATGAAGAAAACAGCTTCCTACAGACTTACGTGTCACATTAAATCTTAATGATAAAAATAATGATAAAAATAAAATGCACGGCGTATATCTTTACTTTTGTATTACTTTTGTATTCTTTTGACATGTAAGAAAAGAGTATATAAAAAAATTATAAACTATACATTAATAATATATTTTGAACATTATAACGAGAAATAGAAAACAAATATAATTAAAAAATATTTAAGTAAATTAAAAATAATGGATAATAAAATAAAGATTTAATAAAATAATTTTTTGCAAAAACAATGTCTTTATATCAAATTATAAACGTCAAATTATTATTATCAACGTTAAACGTACAATTAATTTGTAACAAGCGCATTATGTCCAAACAATGAATATGTTCGATTTAGGTATGTGCGTGCATGATGCGTGCATGATTGTGGCTCGTTAACACATGTAGATGCACAAATGCGTTGATTTGTGCTGGTAAATCTGCGTGTCGTGAAACAGACAGGGATGGGGAGGGAGAGAGAGAGAGGAAGAGAGAGAGAGAGAGAGAGAGAGAGAGAGAGAGAGAGAGAGAGAGAGAGAGAGAGAGAGAGAGAAAGAGAGAGAGAGAGATTCATCGACCGCGATATTGTTGTCTTCCGATTACATCGGACAATGGATCCATTTCCGGAAGTAGAACGGAAATTATAGCACGTAGTGTGGGTAGGAGACAATACGCGTACAGATACGGCCAGTGTACACCCGCCGTCTTTGAGGGGGCGTAATTTTGGATGCCGCAGACGTCACCAAGATGGAAACCGGAAATTAGATAATCTGATGCACACCGGGATTGTTGCCGCTGCAACGGCGCCGTGAATGTTTGTTCCTTCGGGATTATAATTGAACATTTCAACGGAATAAACTGCGATGAATTTTATCATCACGTAATATCGAGACATATCCTCGAAATTTTATATCTTTTTTCATATCGTTCTCGAGCATTACGTGTTTTTACGACTTTGCGATCTTGCGATCTACGTAAAGGCTCCGTCGGATAAATATGCACAAGATTCTGTATGTTGGTTATCAGCGTTATCTTCGTCGTTAAAGCAATGCAAAATCTGTTGCAGCAGATAAATTCGAGATCCTGCCGCAATAGTGTCAAATCATTATGTGCATTTTTTTGTCGCCATCTCTTAAGCATACAGGCGATACCGCCGGCATCGGACAGTCTAATGGCAGTGCAAATAGTTTCTATTGAATCAACGGATCTTACGCGGCCATTTTGCTTAGAATTTCCTGCGTGCTTTTGTATCTTGTGCTCGAAGGCGCCTCGTAAGCGCAAATTTCCTGGCCGCTATTTGCTATTCCATTAAAGGCGACGAAGGCGTGTCCTCTTCTTTCGCCATGAAACTGTCTACCAGCTCCTTTGCGTGCATCGAGCGAAGGAGAACGATCTCGGTTACTAGTTACGAGATTGTGGAGAACGTATAATACTTATCGTTCACTTGGAGATATAAATAACAAAGCTAAGATCGAAAGCCAGGAGAAATTTTTGATAAAATGTTACAGCTTCTAATCGGTTTGCAATGGGAGATCGCGATCTGACGTATCTCTCGACTCAGAGCTAACAAGTACTATGCATTTCACAGAGAGAATGTTTGCGCTTTATTAGAAATGAAAAGGTGATAGGTTGATGCCGGCTATAATTTATCATAGTGTAGCTTTAACGTCAATCAATCGATTGCAAATTTCTGTTTCCCCTTTTTATTCTGTCTCTGTAGTTCTTAATTATAGCGAAAGGTGGCTTATCGCACCCACGATTTATAATGCTTGATATATTTTATCATAGGTATCGCGCGTAATCTGAATCTGAAAATAATCAATTGTCGATACGGTGAGTTTCCGCGAGATTTACGATACGTACATATCACGATGTCAATTTCTCAATCTCTCATTTCGAGATTTAATTTTACCAACAATTCTATGCATTATTCTTGTTTCTACTTAGTACCGCTAAATATACGTATATTTAACCGTGTCAGGCAGGCACAAGATAATAGACATATCCTACTCCGCTCGCACAATCTATAATTTAACTTTTAGCCGTAATTCGCAGTGTAACCGCCGTTATTCTCGCGAGCGAGAATAACTAAGTTTGCGCGCATTCAACCAAGATTTGCGAAATTCCGCCAGTGAGTACCTGTTACAACTTCGTTACTAGCGCTTTGTGGTTTTGAAAGTGCGAGCTGGGAATGCGTGGTCCATTACGATTTACTCAAGCCAGCTATGTAGCTTTAATCAGTGTATCGTCTGATAATCGCTTGTTTTTCTTTGAAATCGTTCGTCCTTCTCCTGGATAACGTATACACCGTGTGTTAATAGAAGATTCCCTCGCAGATATGCGACTTTCCGATTGCAACGATGTCAAAAAGCCTGAAATACATGGAGTGTATTGAGCGTAAACGAACGCGAGCTTGGTGGTATCCCCGATAATTGGTATAATCATCTGTAGGCAGTCAGTTTATCCTACCATTACGGATACCTAATGAATAGCATCGCGCGTAAGCTCTTAGTTTTAGTGCTCTGCCCGGATGCTGCTGCTTCTTCGATCGTTTTTATTATTGCTTCTCTTTCTCTTCAATATCATTGGTCACGTCTCCCTACTATTTTCTTCTCTTCATCTCTGGTATATTGCTAATCGTGCGGGAATTTTTTTTCATATTTTTTTCTTCTCTGACGCTGCAGTGTGTGATTAATCCGCAAGTGTTTGTGCTATAATCACACGCCAAGAATTATTTTTCTAGAGAGCAAATCGTGCTATCTTTATTTTTGCAAGCGTCCGTAAGCGCACTTTTTAATTATTTTTAATTATTGCTGTCGTTTGATTCCAAGAGACGCATATAACTTTATGAATGAGAGCTTTGATTATAAATAGCTAAAGGTTCTCGATGAGCAGTTTCAGAGTAGATTAAAAAAGGAGATTTGAAAAACACCGATATCCTGAATTTTCTGAAGTCTCTAATTTCTGAAGTTCTCTTTCAATAAAATGAAAAATACTTTTTTCTATCTTAAATACTCTTGTTTATAATATTTTGCTCTTGATTTCAAAGGAGTCCTCTTGAGGTCAAAATAAGAGTAAAATCTTCTAAGATTTAAAAGATTCCACGTATATTAAAATTGTTTTTTTTTTAGATGTTATTTCATATTTTACATATTTATCTTTCATATAATTACATAATTATATAATTATAAATTAATTAATTTTTTGCTGAATATGAAACTCGAATTTTAATAAAACATTGACTTTAAATTGTGCATTGAAGAGATTTAATAATTTATCTGGTGGCATTCCTAGTCTTCCTTGCAATAATATATTGCTTGTAGAAGTACAAAGCATGCACATTATCAAAGTATAATGAAAACGAAGTAGAATAATTTACCTTTACGATAAATAAATTGCACTGCGCAGTAGTCGGCTGTTATCAAATGCTATGTTGTGACTTGGAGTTGAATTGTTGGTAATTTGAAAAAATGGTTTCGGTCACGATACGGCTTATCGCGCATGTATTTTTCCAATGGAGCACGATTAACCTTGTGAGAAAGGTATTTCAATCTTGGAGAGAATATCGGCGGCTTTTTTCGCTTTACGTGAAAATTCCAGGTAATCCGCGGGCATTGGCAAATGCTTTCGTCGCAGTCTGTACATTAATCCAGCTCCGCGTAATTATTGATTGCTTAGCGGCATGCGTCCAATAAATGTTGCCGTCTCCCACACACCTGTGCCTCCCCATCTCTCGCACACGTATTCACCTATACCTGTGCCCACCCGCACACGACGTGTCGCCGAAATACGGGTTTATATGTGCAAATTCACCAATCGCCGGTGTATAACCAGACAGAGCGAGCCGACCCAATCGTTATTCGGATTTAATTAGTCGGTCCGAACTGTTGTGACATTACGCGCGCAGAATAAAGCAAATAAAAAAAATTATAGAACTATCTAATAGAAAGAAAAGTAAAATTGAAGAGTGGGAGGCTAGAGAGGAGGGAAGCGAGAAAGAGACTGAGGCAGAAATTGCGCGAAGAGAAAAATTGGTCGGTGGCTACCAGTTTTTATTAGCGGCCAGTCGATATACCGACCAATCGCCCTTAGCCAGTTTGGGCATCGTTATCGCATAGGGGATCTCCTCGGCGGTTAAGCCAGCAACATTAATGAAATTTACTTCCTATGAGAAAATTATAGCCGCACCGTCGTCATCGTCTCGCTAAACAAGCGAGAGAGTCGGAGGAGGAGGAGGAGGAGAAGAGCGCGAAACAACGCGAACGACAAAGAGAGCCAAATGTAGAGAGAGAACGCAATAATTTCCACCCAATTACCGACGATCCTAACGGTTTGTTTGCTCATCCAAGACCCACCCGGCTTACGTTATAATCATCCCAGGATAATTGATATCCAATTTCGTCTCGATGTGTCCGGGCATACCCCTTCGACGTATTCCGAGGTCGACTATCTTGGCACTCTTGTCGATCGCGATATAGACTCAACTTCAGTTGTAATGTTCATTTTAAGTAAGGAAGAATTGTTGCATTTATACACGCTCAAAACTTTTCTTGATATACAAATAGTTTATTCGCGTCTATATGAAATGTAAGTCCATTATATAAGTATCGCACGTGTAGAATCTTATAAATGTGAATTGTAGGGTTGTTTGTGGTTTTGTATTTAGGTAGATTATGCCCTAGATTATTCTATTGGATAGAAATTTGTGACGGTATCCTAAAGCTCGACTATTCTTGAAGTATCCCGATTGTGCACTTTAACAAGATAAGTTGGATAATAATGCGGGGCGATGAAGTGCAAACAGCGGTAATGTGTGCGGATGTAAGTATATGTTTATGATATGCACTTCGTATTCACTTTATCTTCGGCGTGGGTTGCTTTGTTGTCGTGCAACTCGGTTGGCAAAACCGGTTATAACCCCATTGAACGCATCGAGAACTTTATATATGATTAATCCTACTGCGATGGCTGTGTGTGCTGTATTTCGAGCAGAGTTGCATATTAATTATTACAAATGCTGCGACAATTCTGACTTAAAATGATTATGCGTATAGATGGTTGTCTGAAGCGAACGTTATATTTTTATCCCATTTTGCTTTTATCACTACAAATTTGATACACGTCATAAGATGATGTTGAAAGGAATGCAAGAGAGAGATATGTAACAACTTCAGTTAATGATGCGCTTGGATTAAATTGAAATAAGCTCTTGAGCGCAGTACGCATACGTCGTAATACACATACATTACATTCAATAGACTTTGTATCTCAGATTATGAAACTTCTTTTTATTTTAAATTGGCTTGTGATAGATACGTGATTTATAATACAATTCACAAAGGCTAAAAGAAGATACGAATAGTTGACTTGGTGCATTGTTAATATAAAGTGTAACAGTTATAGTACTTTTCTTTCTTAATAATTGTAAATTAAATTTTGACACATTGCACTTTGCAGCCAATTTTCTGTTTAAAAAATCTACACGATTTTTAGAAATTTCCATAGAATATATATCTCTCAATATAAAATTTCAAATGGGATTAACCGACGTTACAAAAATCTTACGGTGCAGTGTTATTTATATAGTACATGAGATAGCAATCGGACTCTTATATCTTGACAGCAGGATATACGATCATAACCGTAGTAGGAAGAACTGGTTGGCTACAAAAGTTGGCGCAGGTTACTCGCCGCACATATTATAAATCTTTTAGAACGAAATATGTAGTGGAGACTTCAAAGACTTAATTCACGATCCGTATATTATAACTTTACAGACAGCAATACGGTAAAACAGGCATAAATTGTAAAAAGTGGTAGCAGAACCAATTATATGCAAAGCAAAATTATTCCTGCAATAATTACGCATCAGTCCTCGTAGGTGCACGTGTTGTATGCGAAGGACTTGTGCGTAGAATGCGAAGGAGAAAAATGGCAAAGCGGAGCACAATTTCCTACGCCACAGAAATTTAAAATGCAATGCCAACGATGAAACGGCAATCTAGCGTTTCGACAACCGGTAATACGATCATACCTCGTAAGGAAGCTGCGGGGCGAGGGGCGAGGGGACGGATTCTAGGTATAGTGGTTCCATCCCCTCTGTTGTATGTGTATGTGTGTGTGAATGCTCTAAAGGAGTACGGAGCTCTTCAAATCCGAATGAAACCTCGAGCGTGGATCTATATTGAGGATCTACATCGGGTTGCATAACAATGCCGAGCGATGTTGCCTTCATGCATAAGTATCTATGCAAACCGAATAGCGATCCCGAAGAGGCACGACGCGCGGCGAGATAATATTTTCATATGAATACAAATGGCCCTCTCTTTCTCTCTCCCTCCGCGTACGGCGGGAAACAGGTCTGTCCTTCTTCACGCCTACTTGTACGTATCAGCAGAGTCGCGAATGCTTTTTCCCGTAACGGATGGCTCGACTGTTTCCTTTAAGGAGTTGCCCGTGGTAGTCATTTTATTTAGCCGCAAAACGCTAAGAGGAAGTTCCTGCGGCAACGCGAATAATGTTCTCGTTTTAGTACTTAGCGAGACGCATTTGATACCTTAGGCTGATAGGCAGTAGCGGACCGACGATTGAAGCGAATGAAAATTTCTTCTTGTATACAAGATATCCCAAAGTTAATCCATGTGAATTCTATTCGACGATATTTTTTGTGAGCAATCGAGAAATTATATTTTCAACATATTTTTGTTGAATATTATTATCGGAACTCCAATGATTTTAAACTTGAATGATTTCAATTTTTTTTTATTAATGTTTTAAGAATCTTTAATTATCTCAATTAATTAGTTCTTAACACGTTCCAAATACGTTTTAATTCTTATGCATTATATATGAAAAAAATGTTATTCTAATTATTTGCACTATAATATAATAATAATATAAAAATTTTAGCAATCATTAGAAAAAAAGAGAATCATTTAATATTTTTTTATGTAACTCACATGATGGAAGTGGAATTTTATTTTTTACATTTATTTTTGTATATCCCATCATTGGTTTCAACCTTTGATAATAATGATTACGCTGATTACCGATATTGCACGTTATAAAAAGATATTTGATTGTTATCGATTTGTGGCTGAACACGTACTACACAAAATGCTACGTGCCTTTTGTAGCTGCCGTGATATTTCTGTAATTATTGGTTGTAGTGCTGTTTACAATAAGCAAATCATAACAACGCTGTAGTAAGCAATGCCCAGATATTTGCATACATTTTAAATTCCACAAATTTTTTTACCTTTACGTATGCTATTTTACATAAATAAAATGTACATGCAATTTTTATAGAGATGGAAATATGTTTACTTGCTTGTATGTTTATGTTTGATTTATCGTTAAAAATAATTGCGTTGCGTCTGTGTTGGTGAATACGTAACTTTAATTTTGGTGATCGATAGATTAAAAACAAATATTTTCAATATAATTCAAATAATCACTTACGTTGTTTTTTACGGTTACAGAAAATTAAAATTTTTTTATATTGGAATGTTATTTGAGTTATTTGTAAATGTATAAATATATGAATATTTGTTTATTTTACCCACAAAAAATATTATTGATAAAATAGCTAACGTGACAATACATTCACGAGGCGATATATTAATATACTTACATTTTTCTTTTTCAAAGTAACAAGCTAATGATTTTGTTTGCCATGAAATAGTTGACCACAATCGTCAAGTAAGAAAGAATAACAGCAGAGTGAGTCATTATTCTTTTCGGCACTTTATTTCTTGCGCACCGGCGTATGAATGTGAAAATTTTATTCGATGCTTTGCGGTCTGTGTAGATAACGAAGGTAAGAGGTATCTCTTCCGTCTGGTAGACCCCGTCGTCTGGTAGGTGGAATGTTGAGTATACGGAGATACGCGAGCCAGCAATGATAATTTCGAGAAACTTGCAGTATGAGAGATGCAGGGGCAGAGGCAGGGTGTAAATAAATATTCCCCGGCACGTATAACGAGATGTAAACGAAGACCGAAGTAAAGGATACCGAGCATATCTGACGAATAAATTGCAAAGCGAGTATCGCAATGCACTAGGTGTTTAGGGAGTTTTAATTGGACGTATATATGTGTCGCAAATAAAGAGAGCGTAGCTGAACACGCGGATTCTAATTGAAATTCTAATTTTTCCGTTAGGAGTTTCTCGACTAGTAGCATCGTAACATTGATAAAATTTTGATTTGGCTTGTTGCGACTTATGCAAAACACATTTTATTATATTTAAATATATTTTTACGTATTAAACACATAAAGATATTTCGTTATTAAACGTGATAGATATTGTACAAGATCTCTAATATATCGAAATAAATTACAAATTTGTTGTTATCGGTAATTTCATGTCCTACTTTGTTCCTACTTGGTCGTATATTTTTTTTAAAGCAATTGCAAGAATACTATGCGCGTGGAAAGCGTATTTTATTACCGTATATGATGCCGGTGGCGACGTAAGACCATTAACGCGCGCGCGGCTGCGTTCTTCTCTACTTGTTTCTCGACATGCCGCTACTCTACCGCCGATTTCTTGCGTGGTCAGGGTAACCAGAAGACATTAGCGCACTAACTAATTGCAATCAGGTATTTCCCGCATAGTTAACTGAACATTTAAATGATTCGTAGAAATTATAAGCACCATCACTATTACTTACGTGACTGCGAATCTTTTTTACGAGTTGCGATGTGATATTTATTTGATGAATCTGCATGCTTTTTTCACAATGCATGTGTAATCTTTTATAAGTAAATTCTTTTTAACTGCACGTTTAAACTGAAAATAACACTCTCGTGATTATTTTGTAATTTGTAATTCCAAGTTCGAATTCTCAAGACTTATTGTTAGTCATCAAGAGGATACAATAAATGTGTGTGTGTGTGTGTGTTTTAAAACATTTCTTATGAACGGATTTTTAAATCAATGTCGCAATAAATATTTCTCTAATGAAATTTTTATTAAACATTTTTTTATCATTATTTTTCAATATTGAATATCTTAGTAATTGTTTTTCAATTTTTTATGCCTCTGTTAAATTAGATGGAAGTATTTTAATAATTTAAATTTGTTCTTTTATACACATTAAAGCATAAAAAAATCTTTAAGTTTTAATCGGTTAACAATGTAGAAACTATTGATAATATTGAAAAAAAATTTTTCATTCTGCTTATCTTGATTTTTTACATCAAAGATCAACAAAAAAATATTTCTAAAACACCTATTTATATGTTATTAATATAAGGTGTTCTTTGAATATTCTATTCCATTACGCTCATGAAAAGAGACACAGTTTATTAGCACGCGTGAAACTTGAGACGGAAGCCATTGGTAAGAGGATGTAATACAATTCTTTCGTGCACAAAGTTGCAAGTTTAAAATTACCGATTAAGTGTTTTCTTAAGAATTAACGAGTAACATAATATTAACCTTGAAAACACTGAGTCGAGCGACAAGGTTGAAGGTTCCGTGAAAGTGATGTTAGAAGCGATATACATTTTTGTTGATAATATTGAAGGGTAAAACCGAGAGATTCTCTCTCGTAAGTCTTTTTAAAAGGCGCAAGAAAATCGAAGTAATAAGAGCGGTTTAAACTTCATGAATTCTTTTATTAATCTGCATGGGGCGGGATCGGATTTAAAATCTCGAGCCGGAGAGTCAAAGCTCCTTTTCCCTTTTATCAAGATTTTCTCCCCCTCCCCGTTCTTATCCGAAGAAGGTGAGGCTCAGAGAATTTCGAGAGCCAACATATTTTGGATATGATATGTACGAAATCAATGCATCTATTGTCTTTAGAATAATATATGATGCTATAAAATGCTATTTTTATTTTATTTTGTAATTAAAATTTTGATAGAGTTGATAATAATTACAGTTTAAAACATTACGTTTATTCGCGATAATGCCTTATTATAATGCCTTATAATAAATATAATGATTTTTTATAATAATCATTATATTTATTATAAAGTTTAGATATTAAATAAAATTATTTTTTTATATATTTGTTTTATTTTGTATAATTGAATATAAATCAGTAATCTTTTTTGATCTTTTTGAACAATTATATATAATTAAATATTTTAACCTTGTTATGGTTTAAATGTAATATTTAATAAAAACTTTAATAGATAAATAGAGTTGTCTGTCCGTTATTTGCAAGATTGATATTCGGATCAAAACACTGCAAATCACTGCACGTCAAAATAGTGGTAGCAAAATATTTATCCCAGTCTCGTTAAATTTCTTCTGTCCGTTTTCTGCAGGATGGATATCGACGATTTCCTGTGTGGCCTTAAGACTGACTTGAATCGCGAATTAATGCTCGCGTCTTTCTTCTTCGCCAAGTTTTCTATAACGAGAGAATTTTCTGCATTCTTACCGTATCTTTCCGCTCCCCCTCTCTCTCCCTCTCTTTCCGTTTCTCGTCGTATAAAAACCATACGGTCTGGCGAGCATGTCTGGTGGGCAGCGGACAGGCGCCAGCGTCCACCCTTTTACACAGTCCCGGCTGATGTCCCGTAGTCTTGGCCCGTTCCACCCCCTTCCTTTTCTCCACGGTCGTTAGAGCGAAAACGTTCTCCATTAACGCCTCCTTTTTTCTCCTTTTGTCAGCTGGCAGACGCGTCCGCGCCAAAGCGATATTAAAAACTCCCGCGCGCTGCAATAAAGCTAACTGCTTCTCGCATGCATAGGTTCCAGTGCCGTTATGGGTTGCCGTTTCCGTTTCTTCTCTTTTGGACTTCTTAATACAAATGGATCCGGTACGAGATTTCTAAGTTCCGAAGCGTTGTCGAGAATTAGGGTCGATGGCCGCGCTTTGACGCAGGTTTTAGTTGTCGTCTAATTTCTTTTATTTCTTTTATGTCTGTACATTGTACTGTAGCATTGTAAAGTTACAATTGCATATATTTTTATTCTTGTAAATGTGAGATGAGATGGAGTGAAATTCAAATGAATTATACTGGAGGCATTTAAAATTTTTACTTTTTCTTTTTGTCAGTTAAAAGAAAAGTGTAATTACATAGTATGTCAATAATATTGGCCGCATTATAATTAATTATGTGTATAGTTTATTATAGACTTATACATCTAACTTATAATTAGTGGGAAAATTTCCATTGAAACAATACAATGGTAATAGTACATTATTTCAAGCTTACTGTTCACACAAGACATTAATTTATTCTATATATATATATATATATATATATATATATATATATATATATAGCAACTTTGCAACTCTCAAATTTCATAAGATGATGCATAAGATGATGCCTATAGAAGATCAACATTCTTGTTAATGTGATATAACAAAAGAAAGTATACACGAGAAATAATCATGTTGATCCAAATTGTCGTTTTTTATTGTCATTCGTCAAATCAGCGTACTCGCGTGCCCCGAGAAAGGAACATTCCATTGTCTGAAATATAAAGAGAAATCGAAGAAGAGGGATAAGTGATGAAAGAAATTATTTTCTTCGAGCGAAGAGCGAAAGGAGAAGCGCGCGTGAGACTAAGAAGGAGGAAGAGAGAAAGAGTGTCGCACCTCGAGGATGAGAAGAAAGAACAAGACGCGGAAGAAGACGCAGAGATGAAGGAAAACGGTGGATGAATGAGGAAGAGGCTACTTTTGCCCGACGGAAGAACCGCGTTGCGAAGTGGAGTGCCGGATATAGAGTGACGGAAAGGCAAGAACTCTATTGCTTCGCTATAGAGCTTGAGAGGGTTGGGGGGACTCCAGCTGGCAGTATTCGAGCTTTGATATCCAGCCGGCACAAAGAGTTGTCGTCGACGTTTTGTATGTAATGTAATTGCGTGGATAGGTACATACTTATCTATATAGATGCACTGTCCGCCTCTCTACTTATTCGCGCCGCCAGGAAGTCGACGTGCTTTACGCGTCTAGCCTATAACGCTCGGCATAAGGGCTTTCGAAATAAAGGAAGATTCCTCCATCTGTCCCTGTGAATTGGCGTTACGAGCGAAAATTGTACCTTTCGTCGATCCATGTGTCTCTTTGTTGCGCGCGACAAATAAAACAATTTGGCCAAGGCAAGTGTTCTTACGCGCTGTCTGGAATTTTAATGAAAGTGCTTGGAAAAAGTGACTGTGAATTGCGAAATTTCTCGCTCGTTTTCCGCGAGTTGCGGACATTTGAATCATGCAATCATATAATCTTTTTCATATTAATCTAATGAATATTAGCAGCGCGTTGACAAAACATTAGAAAAAAAGCTTCGAATTACGCTTTAATTAAGAGAAAAAAATATGAGTTCTCCTTATATGTCGGAGCGTACATTTAAAGCCGAGA
Organism: Tetramorium bicarinatum; assembly: GCA_928718305.1. Taxonomy (NCBI): domain Eukaryota; kingdom Metazoa; phylum Arthropoda; class Insecta; order Hymenoptera; family Formicidae; genus Tetramorium; species Tetramorium bicarinatum. The sequence continues at coordinate 11,556,191 of OV788324.1, forward strand.
TTTCATTCGTCTTACTTTAGATCGAACGTAACCAACGTAGGCGAGAGTGTCTTTTATACGTCCGTATATACCAATCACGCACCGAAAGCCTTATATATTTGTCGCCACTGTGTCGTAGATTGAGCCCCGTGTATTTAAATACATCGAAAGAGATGGAAATGTATTTAGACGACAGCTCTTCTGAAAGGAAAATAATTTGACATATTTTAAAAGTTGGAATATCACTCAAACTCCTAAAGCCCTCCCCCCGGGTTTCTCCCGTTCGTGGTTCAGCAAAGAAGAAGGGGGCCATAGAGGATGCCAGAGAGGGATAGTGCGGCTGCGCGCCCGGCAGTGCGAAGTAATTTTAAAACCGATTTTTACCGACAGAAGTTTACATTAATTGGAGGTTTATCAAAGCATACGAGAAAAACTTTGTCGTTGTGACTTTTTATTGTCTGGCGCGATGCTAAATATCAGTGTAGCGATAAAATGCTGAGCGTGCCGTGGAAAACCTATTTTGCTAGTCAAATAGAGAAATGTCATTTTTATTTTGAAAATAGTGTGCATTTTTATCACGTATACACAAGTTTATGAGAAATTTACTATAAAATTATTCATAGTAAATATTGTTGGATATCTGCCAATTTGAAATCTTTTTATATTGAAATCTAGCTTGTAAGATCGCAATTTTAAGTTTTGATAAAGTCTATCAAATTTCGCGGTTTATTGAGGAATTTTTAACTGAAAAGACATTGTCACTTTTCATGTACACAATATTTATAACATATAATTCGTCGAGGAAGTAAATGTGACAGAAATGAAAAGTAAGACAGATTCTCCAAAGTTTCGCCAACTCGGTTTTTAATGCTATTATTATACAATGTATACCTTGAAATCATTCGATCGCAGTAGCCACACAACTTTCCGGCTCCAGAAAGGATTGCGGAAGAAGAGTGTGGTTAGCGCGGCTTCATCCCCCTGTTCCGACGTCGGCGTAAAAATAACGAATTGTCTAGGTGAGCGTTTTCGCGGGGGTGCCTTCGGGCTACGGGAATCGGTGCCGCAGTCCAACTACCGCCTCCCGCAACCCACTGCTCCTCATCTCCTCCCCCCGTACGGGGAAGCCGTGTACGCGGCTCGGCATGAATATTGCCAATTTACGGGTGGAGGAACGTACGGTTCTCACCCAACCTTACTCGGTTCTCTCGTTACAGCCGAAGCTAGCCGTAGCTCCTCGCTCTCTCCTTCTACACCCTCCCGTGCCGCCCACCAGGCTCCTTTCTTCCCTTTTTCTCGTTTCGTGCCTCGCTTCCATTTCCTCTTTCTCCTCGAGAAAAGAACGAAGAAGCGAGACGAAACGAGAGGAAGACGGGAGAAGGGGGGGGGGAGGGAGGGTGAGTGAATGAGAACGGGAGCGCTCGCTTGACGCGATATTGGAAAATGGCGTCGACGTGTGCGGAGGGTAGCAGGTAAGTGGAGAAGGGTGCGCTCTGCCTCTCCTTCGGCAGCCTTCTTCTCTCTCGCTCGCGCTCTCCGTGTCTCTCTTCTTCTCTTACTTCCTCTCGGCGCTCCCCCTCCCGCACGAGAGGAATAGGGAAAAATAAAATAAATTGCTCAACATATCCAATAAGGTGGCAGAGCCGTTGCCCGGGCGACGCCGACTCACTACTCTCCTCTATGCTTTTCCAGAGGAGCGAGAGATGTTTCTTCCTTTTTCTCTCGTTCCCTCTTTCTTCCCGCTCTCTCTCTCTTTCTCTCTCTCTCTCTCTCTCTCTCTCTCTACCTCGGTGGCCCTCTCTCGCGGCATAACTTCCCGCGGAGTTCGATGACGTCGGAGAGAAGAACGGAACTGGGAAAGAAACGGGTTGGTACAGGGCGTGCGCGTCCCTCTCGATTGTCTCTTTCTTGCTGGCGCGAGGATAGTCGTCGTGAGGTTGCGCGTCGATCCGTTCTCCTTCGTCTCTTCTCCTTCCTACGTAGCGCTTCTTTTTTCGCTGCCACCGCATAATACGCGCATGAGAAGGAGGGAGAGAGATAGAGAGAGAAAGCCGGGTATTGGATCGCGGGGACCTCCCTGTCGATATTACCATACATATAGGCCGGCCTGTTACAACCTACCTCTTCTTCCTGCCTTGGAAGCCGCCACGAGATTCATCTGCCTTACGTACAGGTGGCTGCGTCACTTGCGCCGCTCCTTCTCGGAGCTGGTTGCTCGGAAATAAGAAGACCATGTTGACTCTTGGCATCCGATGTCTTGTCGATGGAATGTTTTGAGGAAATTTAGTCAAGTCCACGTTATATGACCGCGGAATTTGTAATTTCTTGACGAAATATTCTCTTGGAATAAATATTTAATTACATTGACAATGTTCAAGCCTATAGCTATTGTACACATCGGAAGTACTGTAAAAAATTATTTCAATTTAAAATTTTGTCTTTAATGCATACATAATTGCTTGATAACATTAGCGCATTTTTCTTTTAAGTCATTTGTCAGCCAAATACTCAATGGTTGTTGAAATGAAAAAATTTATTCGAAAATTTAATTTGATTTTTTTATTTGATATTTTACATATGAAATTAATGCACTCTCACAAATTTGACAAAATTACCTTCTCTCAAAGAATTGATTTAACAAAATATTAATATCGTTATATAATTAATTATATAATTAATTATAGTATTATTAATAATAATTTTTATATAATAAATCCGTTATATGTAGAGCCTAATTGAGACGCAACGTCCGAATTAATCGTTGCGTGAATTGCACGAAATGAAATTCTTGAGAGCCTGATGCATCTACATGTTCCTTGCCTTTACGGGACACGACTTCTTCGTGCCGGGCATGTTTCGTGTTGAGCTCTTTACCTGGAACTGCGGTTCCCTCACAAATGAAGATCATTAACCTCATGCAACACTGTTGGGTGGCCGTTTCATGTACACCTGTCGGTTTAAACGTAGACAGACACGCGGCTCATAGTACAAGTGATCGGTACACTTCTTTTTTTTTTCTCTTCATATCGGATGCCTAGTAACATCATTTCTGAATACAGCGTTGCAGTATCATGCCCGCGAGCGCACGTGTTTTATTTGCCGTAATATCACGTATCATGAGAAGAAGCCGGTATCCGCCGATTCAATGTGCGTGATGGATAATTGTGTACGGGATCGCTATACGTATATAGCAGCACGACGTTTATCTTCTTACAATTTAATAATCCGACAGGCCGACGGAAATCACTATGTTCCGCCAGTCTTTTCGGGTATGATACGACATTCGATTATCTGGAATGTTTATGGGTACGGCTGTATCTCTATGTAACTATTCTCTATATAACTCTAGAGGTTACATTCTGATAAGACGCTATCTAGCATGCATCTCTGTACGTAACGCGGTAGACATCGATTTACAATCTCGTTCCCTCCCCTAGCTTCCTCTCTCTCTCTCTCTCTCTTTCTCTCGCACGCGGGCGCGCGCTTTTAATCATTCTCTCGGCTACAAAATATTTCAGCGATACACCTGCCACAACAGCGAGCATCGATATATTCGCTTACAAATTCTATTACGCGTTTCCGCGGCGCCGTTGTATAGAAAAATAAATGTTTCCCGCGGATCATAAATTCGAAAGAACTTCGGCTCGTGCTGGGCGCCGTTGTTCGCCGGTGTGGCGCGAGCTCGTATGTTCAAAGCGCGGGAAGCTCCGCTTCCCGATGAAACGCATTAAATTGCAACAACAATGTTAAGGTGACTGTATACACACGCGCACACATATGCCCGGCACCAAATTGCCGGCCGTTCCTTTTTGCCATGCTGGAAAAATTGGCAAAGGCAGTCGGTACCGGCGCGCGCGGTACGCCTCCTCCTGCAATATGTAAAATAATGACGGCCGCCTGAAAGGAATGCATAATGAGAGATCTCTCCCGACGTGCACCGGGTCCGAGGCGCCTCTCCACCCACGTGTCTATCAGCATACGAGCATGCATTATCGTACGTCGTGTATACGCGCTACCGCCGAGAAATTTCATGGAAATTTTGGAATATATCTCCGCCTTACGCGCCTCACCTTGCTTCCCTGCGCAGTCATTTGCCACATTATTACGCCTGCAAGAAATATTCATGAACATCGACCTCTAATAAAACTAAAGTAAAACCTAATTGCGCTGAAATCCTTGTTCCTACTCGATCATTTTCTCTTATTAAAACTGCATCGCTGCATCGCTATTTATTACATCATTTTTATCTTTAGATTGCGCATATTTTGTGCTTTGTGACAGTTAATTGTAAAGTGGTATATGACACCTCTGTTTCGTAACTGATTTTTAAATTTGCGTCCGTTTACCTCCTTACAAGTCTGATGAGCGTCCTTCAAGTCCTAGAAACGCATTAGATTATAGATGTTAGTTGCAGAGTCTGGTACGCTATCACTTGAACACCTGAGTAAATACTATGCAGGTATGAAGTATGTGTCGGAGTGCGTTAACTGTCAGTCCATAGTAGTGAGTTACTTATCTCGTTCTTTCTGCAACGGCAATGTTGATCAGAATTTCATTCGTGCGTGACAAATATCGGACAAATATAGAAGCATTAAAATGCCAAGGTTTAAATCCAGTATCATTGACTGAAGCAATTGCTCACAATAATTTTGCGTCATCTAATGAATCTGCCTTTTCTATATTGATTATTTGTACTTTCCATCAAATGTACAAAGTTCTTTGCTTAATTTTTTCTTTTGCAGAGAGATTCGATTACTCCGCCGAAAAATCAGTAGACAGCACGGGGTAGTCGATACAAACTTGCAAGACGTAGACATGGCGGGGTGTATACGCGTCGCTGCGAGCATAGAAAATTCAATGACCGGAAAAAAACGGCATGTATTCGAACAAGGGTGGCCCCAAACCACGCCTCGTACGTGAGGCATGCGTCCAAGATACTCGGGTGGATAAAGAATGCTTGCTTCCGATTGGTCTGTGGACCCTCGTACACCCCTCTGATATATACGTGCCTGCCTGTCGCGTGTAAGGGCATCCATACGCGCACCCACGTACACACGTGAATATGTCGGTACGGCTTTCGCGCGGATATGTATCTAACGGCAACATACAAACACGCATGTATTTCCAATACGTGTTCCTGCCCCGGGTACATACTGCTGGCATACACAAGGTTCCGCTCTATCATCTTACCGGGACCATCCCCTCTCGTTCTTCTCCACGGGCTCGAAAGAAGCAGTCTCCTTTTTCTTCGCGGACTTTAACTTACGCATACGCGCGCGGTTTCGAACGCCAAATGTGTAGTCTGCGCAAGTCAACCACCCTCGAGTGTTAGACTCCACCTTGGTAATCAATCAAACTCCCTCGATATAGAAGCGAGCGCGACCATCTAAAGCAGCGCTTTATCGCTGAAAGATAAAGTACGCTTCGAGGGGGATACTAAGGATGGAACTCGACGGTGCTTCGTAAAAATTCGACGTTCCCCAAAAAAGTTATCAGTATACATTATGGCATTATTTATAGAGGCGTTTCTTCGAATGTGAGTGCTCGTTGGACGTTAAGAATACATTTCTCAATTGAAAAAAAGCGAAGGAATCTGGTAAATGTTTCGTTTTTATTATATTTGAACTAATTCTTAATAATGGCGTTAAATCGAGAAAAATGCCCAACACATTTTATATACAGTTAATATAGTTTATTTATTCTACAACTACTCTAAATTATTTTCTAACTTTTGAACTTTAATTTAATTGTCTAATATTTATACTATACATTTGCAAACACTAATATACAGTCTAACATGTTTCGGGAAGAAACGTAAGAAAGTGGGAAAGAAAAGTGAATCAAATTTGAGAAGGAGATAATTCTTCTGTCAGAGTAGTCAAGTGGAATCGAGTATGGCGTAAAGTGGTCGAAGGTACAGGCGCTCTCTCATCCGTCTCGAGCTGAAAATCGATAACTGGAAAAGGGTTAAAATCTACCCTGCTACTATGGACCACGAAAGAACTTCTGGTTCAGGGATGGATGCTCGTGAAGGGAAGGGAGAGTCGGCGCGGCACGACCTCGGTGGAACGAGATTTACATACCTCATCCGGTGCCTGCTCTTCCGGGGAGCCCCTTGTTAGGCTAAACTTGCTTCGTCTGCGCGATCCTGTTGGCTCTCGCCGTGCTTAAACATTGTCGATTGTTAGCGGATAAAAACCCGCTAACAGAAAAGTTTCGTGCCTCGTGAAATTGCGAATGCCAAAGAGAGTCAGAATTTCAAAATCGAGATTCCGACACATTTGTTGTAGATAACTTTCAATGAAGAAATGTGATTATTTGATTTTTTTCTGGGCGTTGAAACTATTTTGAAAAGCTAAAAGTATATTTTTGACAGAAAAAAAAAGAGAAAATCTTTTTTTCTGTCGTTCCCAATGTTGATTGCGTTGTTATCGTGATGTTGATGAAACATTTTAGAATCTGCTGCATCTTTTGAAGAAGACTTGATTTAATAATTATTATTTTGTATATTTTTGCACAAGTTCAAACCTTGTTACATATATTTATATTTAAAAGAAATGAAATTGATAAAATGTTTCTTTAATTTAATATTTTAATATTTTTGTGCTCTTATAAACACTAAATTTATAAATTTATAAACTTGAAAGCTTTATGTTTCATATATATATATACATATATATATATATATATATATATATATATATATATATATATATATATATATATGTGTGTGTATACACATACTCCTATTAATTTACAGTGGAATTGATAGCAGAAAATTAAAATGTATTGTGCATATTGACACGATGGAAGCAATTTTGCAATAGTGAAACAAACAGCAATTTTTTAACGGATGTGGTCGGGGTTGATTGCTGCCAAATTCAGTTTCGAGGCAGCGAGCGTGAAGAACGAAAAAGAAAAAGCAGAATAACAGTGAGGCTTGTAAACGTCGTACGTGCGCGCGGCGGAAGTTCCCGGAAAATTGGAAAATAATAAATTGGCAAACTACTTTAAAGAAATTAGCGAGGTCCGCCCGGATGCTTCCCGGTGAAATCTTCTTTTTTTCTTTCTCTCTCTCTCTCGTCCCGTGGCTCGCCGTAAACTTCCGTCCTCGTTGATATTGATTAATTTGCTTAAAAAGTTCTCTGGCAGCGCCGCCGCATCCGCTTCTTTTTTTGCTCCTATTTTTGTTTAGCGTATACGCTTACGCGGTAGAACGAAAAGACGCCGGACGATAAAGATTTCAGAAATTAGTTTCAAGTACACAGTGGCAGACAATAGATCTCGCTATATGACCAACATCCCATTCTTTCGGAAAATATCTTGAAAATATGATATTTTAACTAAAAGATATTTTTTTTACTAACTCATTGAGAAGAACCGTTTGTGAATTAGACTTTTTCTAGAGAGTGTAATTTTTTTGAGCGTATATATTGTGCTGTTAATTTTATATTATTTCTCTCTTGAAATGTATAAATTTGTCCATACGATGGAAATTAAAAGTAATTTTGCTTGTATAAGTTTTTAATATAATGTATTTTTAATGTAATAAAATTTTATTTTCATAATTTATTAAATTAATTTATGTTTGATATAACATCTTTTTTATAAATAATTATTTGCATTTATACATCATATTGCATGATACATTTTTATCAATAATTTCAAAAATTGAAAATTACCATATAATTTTAAATAGCTAATAATTATATAGTTTAGTTCTATTTTATTACTCGCAAATTTAGAAGAGAATATTTCAACCAATAAAAACCGTTTTTTGTTTTCTGCCTACGTGTCACTTTTGAGAGGTAGGCAGGTAGACGATTTTTTCCATCTTTATTTCAATCTTTCCACGCGGCTCGTATAGAAGAGGAAAGACACAATCGGCTTATGTTAATGTCAATGTGGATAAAAATACACCTACCGTCCATTGTTCCACGGCCAGTAAGATCTTCTCTCGTCGGCGAGAGAAACCATTGGAAATACAAGAGGAAAAAAGAACGACGAAAGAATGATGGTGTTGTATAGTCGTTTTCCTCGTTCGTGAAATGAGATCGTATGAAAGGAAAATATATACGAGTGTCGGACGAAATCTACAGCCGCTTACTATCTTGTTTTTCCATTCGCAGAAAATTCTTTGCTTTACATTTATTCATTATTTATATAATTTGTTTAGGAATTTGAAATATAAATGCTAAATTATATGTGTTTTATATGCACACTTTAAAAGAAAAAAAGAATTATTACAGTTCATATATATGTTCATATATGTTCATATATATTTATAAATACACTTTAATCAAATAAGGAGTTTCAATTATCGAACTGCGACTCGAAGTTGCGATAGTTGTAAAATTATGTTAACTCGATTTATACCTAGGAACGGTTGCACCGACTGCTCGTTGTATCAATTACCAAACGCTTGTCTCTAGCTTAATTTATGACTAAAATATTGTTTCTAATTAATTGTGTATTGTACGGCATGTGCACGTATGCATGCACTTGATGCATTAAAGGTTGCATAGAGGTATTTTCATGCTCGCCGAGCATATGTCACGCGGATGCAACGAAGGTTCCGATTCATCGAACATCGAATGGTATGTGATGTTGATCGCTTAGCCATTTAGGGTAGCTACAGCTAATCGATCATCAGGAAAGCTTTGCTTAAAGTATCTGGGCTATACTATTGAATGTCAGAATTTAATGGTGTTTTCGGACAAACAGAAATAGCGAAATGATTATCGGATAGGCTAAATACTTTGTTAAATGATATATTTTACGGATAAAATTCAATCGTTTTTATCTCTATAAAGTTGCCCCTGATAATGAATAAATAAAGATCTCACTTTATTCTTTTATCAGACTTGAACTATTATTTTGTTTAAACCTTCAATTATCCTTAAAAAAAGCTTCTAAATACTTTAATGCTTTTTACAAAAGTTTCCTCTGTATCTCGATGCTACTTATAGTCAACTTACAACGTGAGGCGGAAGCATAGATCGTGTTCTACATTTACCACGATCACTCGTAAAACGAAATTTACGATCGCCAGAAAAGCGGATCGGATTATCGTTTCACCTACTACGCGATCCCCGATACTCCGACAATTCCATCGAGCACAATGGCTTGAATTACTCCGAAGTTAGACGGTTCTTAACTGTATGCGTGAACGCGAGAAACACGGATACCGGCAGGTCGTCGTCGATGTTGGTAACGATATCGTGTGTGCGTGCGTACGTACACGCTTACGTATACACGGCACTGCCGAATCTGGAAACGTCCATATAGTCCTATGTAAAGTTAACGAGGCGACCAGGAAACTTTCGCATGAATACGAAAGTGGGGCGTCCTGCCTGTGCGCGTCGCCCATTTATATTTAAGGCGACGGTACGTCGACTAGATTGGATGGTTATAGCATTAATATGTTTGTGCCTCGTGCGCTACCTAGAAAGGGCCACCAAGAAAGGTGAGGGTGTTCTATCTTGGCCGGCTTTTTGGGAAAACCGTTTCCAGCGGTTTAGCAAATGTATGACGGTGTCACGACATTAAATGCTAATATTTTCTTTGTTGTAATAAAAATAAATCAGAGAAAATTTTGTTAATATTTCTGACTGTGCGCAGTAATGTAACAATAATTTCTATTTTAATCATTTAATCATTTAACTGTAGACTTACATAAATTACATTTTTCATTTATTCTTTTGATTTGGTTATTTGTGAGAAGGATAAAATTAACAAAGGAAAGAATAATATTGGAAAAGTACATATTAATTGAATTTAATTATTATCAGCGAATGGTATCATTTGTTTGGTATCAATATGAAATTGTTGTATTTTACTATATGTAATTATGTTAACATTATTTATTTTGATATCAGCCTGGGGACATGAGCGTAATAAAGTATATTGCCTCACTTTGATTGCCAATAAATGCGAAACGTAATTAGCTATACAGGCGCATAACTTAAAAGTTACATTTTATACGTACATTTTATAAATTCGTATAAACAGAAACGATTTAATTTGTTCTGGGCTTGTCTGAAATTTGTTGTAAAAACATTTTTTTAAACATATGTGAAATAATACATATGTAAAACGTATATATGGAATGTGACATCGAATAAATTATGTGATGTATAGTACTATAATTTTGACGAAATATCTCCGGGATGTACCGCATTTATCCAACCATCAAAACGTGCTTCCATCAACATTACAAAAGCGAAACGCTTTCTCGTTCCGAGATACACGTGTGCAATTGTACGTATGTATGTGTGTATATACGAAGCATGGAAGTGTATGTATGCGTGTATGTGGATGTATGTGTGTGTGTGTGTGTGTGTGTGTGTGTGTGTGTGTGTGTGTGTGTGTGTGTGTGTGTGTGTGTGTAACAAAGGACAGAGAAAGGGTAGCGTGTACAGCTCGTATTGACGCCCACGTAAGAGCATGCGCGTTGGATGTCTTTCCACCCTTACGATACGCACACTCACACATCAGGGCACGATAACCACTCATACACGCAGCGTCAAATATCACATCTTTCGTACTTTTCTCCTTGAACTCGGATATATATATCCACCAACGTCGATTTACTTGGCATTTTCAAGTTTTTCATAGTGTTTGCTATATTTTCATCTTCATGCAACCTTTCCGTGTCGCCATCGAGCCGGGGATGGAAATAGAAAAGCATAATTGTGGAATTTCTGTTCCTGGCATCTTTTAAGTTCTCTTTGCTTGATGGAATGGAAAATCGTTTCCTCACATTGCTATATTAGAAATTGTGAATGTCGATTGTGTTTCAAAGCCGTTCTCGTCGCTTTTTGTATTTATCGTACTGTTAGGTATTAAAAGCACGAATTATATTAAATTAATAAATCATTTACTATGTATGTGACATAGATTCGATTAAAGTTGACGCATCATTACGCTTCAAAGAGAATGACAATTTTTGTCATAGTAAACGAAATGTATGTATGACTTTGTTACGACTGTTTAATAATGCAATTAAATAATGTATTATTTTTTGTTTTTATTTGGGGATGCAATACTGTGATTATTCAACATAAAAATTTCTTATTGCAATGATAAATAAACCGTTGAATAAATTAATCGCACATTTTCAATTATTTTATCAATATTGAATCTTTGTTTCATCAAAATAAAATAATAATATCCATTAATAAAAACTAGATAAGTAGTCATATCGGTTCGTCTTGCCAAGTTTGAATCGCGATCCGGCCCGTGGTACTTACTTTTGTATAGTAACGAGCAAGAAACGCGAGCGGCCGCGAGTAAAATCGCGCTCAGCCAGTCACTTGGCCGCTCAAGAGGATTTATAAAGCACCGGCGCGCCAATTCAAGGAGTCCCTTTTTCTTGAAACCGCGATAACCGCGACTTCGTTCTCATTTAGACGACGAATTAAGATAAAAGAGGAGCAAAGTCGTCCGTAGATTCGCCGCCAAGCAGCTCGAGAGAGCGAGCCAAGCAGTCGAGGAAGGGGTGGAAGATCCTGAAAGCCGGAAGGACGAAGGCAGACGCTCCCCCTAACGAGATTAATTTGTTTTATATGCGACCGCGCCACCGCCACTCTGTAGTAACATGAAAGTAACTCCTGGCAGATTGCGAAAGGCGTTTCACCCCGGCAGCTCTCTCTCTCTCTCTCTCTCTCTCTCTCTCTCTCTCTCTCGGTCTTTTTCCATGGTGATGTTGATCCTGCCAACAGGAGGATCTCTGAAAAGATTGAAAATTGATCCACGATCGCAATAAGCTGGCTGGCGGTGTCGTGAGAGGCTTCCTTTGAAAAATTGCTAGTCCTGGATGACTATCTTCGTGTAACCGTGCTGGCACGACATTAACGTAACTCTATCGGTCTGTGCTATCAACTGCGTCAATAGATACTTTTTGAATGTTTCTCTTGATCAGAGAAAATTTCTCACTTTATTTTCAAGATTTTTATATTTATTATGATTTTACTAGTCATTTCTACGTATCTAAAACATTTAAAAATAACTGTAATTATCAAAGAAATTGTTGATTACTATTGTGAAATGAGGATTTCGATCAATTATTTTTCTAATATCTGCGAGTCATCTTTATTAAACATTAATTGCGTTAGTTGCGATATTGATGTGTGTTAAGATATTTAAATTTTCAATAAAACTAACGTTTCTTTCTATCAAACATCTCCCGCTAAGTGAGGCACAGTTGAAAAAGAGCTCCTCTCTGACTTCGCGATAACGTTAGATATAGGCAGTGCTGTTGCCTCGAAAAAATCATTTCCCCGGAACAAATCGGGAGGAAGGCAGCTCGTTGAAATGCACGGCGTTCGAAGCGTCAAAGGGAAGGCAAAGTCTGCAGAGCAATTCCGTCTCGAGTGCGTTTACGCCGATGCATCCCTCTTTCTCCCTTTTTCTCACTCTCGCTTATTCGTTCTCTCTTACCGGTATAGCCACAGCTATTATTTTTCATCGGTGTTAGTAACTATAGGTATGCCAGAGACGAAAGAGAGCTTCGAAAGAGGGAAAGATAAATCGAGAGAGTGGCTGCGAGGCAGAAACGACGAGCAGAAAGAGGGAGATGTAGGAAGAGAGAGAAGGAAAACGACAGGGCGACATGGGTGGCAGGGTGTAGGGGTGGCTCGTGGAGCCGTTCGTGTTTTATCTCCGGGTGAGTCCGCCGAAGTCGGGGTGGAAAAACGGGGTAAAGGGTTAGGGAACTGAAGAGCAGTAGACTCGGAAGGGTTGGGTCGGCTGGCTGGCTGGATGGCTGGCTGGCTGGCTGGCTGGATGGCTGGCTGGCTGGATGGCTGGATGGCTGGCTGGCTGGCTGGCTGGCTGGATGGCTGGCTGGCTGGCTGGCATTGATCTGCACTGCTCCCAGCCACCCCGTGTGTCGGCTTTTCTTAGTACAGTCGCCTTCTCTTCCTCTTCCACCACCGCCACCGTCTCCTCAACCTCTTTCTCCTCTTCTTTTTCCCTTCGAGCTACTATCACCACTACTACCACCATCTATGCCGGCTAACCATCCAGTCAGCCAGCCGCCTCTCCAATCTCCCATCGCTCTTTTCATCATTCCCTCTTCTCTGCACCGGCTTCTTTCTTTCTTCACGCTTGGTCCGCACACAGGACCGATCCCGGGACTCACCACTCAAGGGCGCTCATCTCCCTTCCTTTCTTTCCTTCTCCCTTGGCCTTTCTCTTTTGCTTCCTCTTCTGCCTCTCTGAAGGGATCATGAGAAGAGCTGTACAGTCAGCAGTGCACGAACCCTCTTGCCCTTACTCTCATCGAATCTGACTAGCTCTTGCGAGGAGATATGGACATACGATGATGGAATTGAATTTCGGTACTCCGGACTTGATGATGAATTTTCTGATTTATCTATTTAATGTATTGACTTATATTTTGATTTAATAAAATATTTAATAGTATTAAAAAATTAAGTTTATAAAAAATATTAAATCTATTATAGCTTTATTTATTATTATATTATATTTATATTTTATTTAAAAATCAATTTATTCTTTAAAAAGAATTATTAACCGCATAGATTATTTATCACTGAAAATTTTATATTATATTTCATGTTGTAACGTTTATCGATAAATTAAAGCTATTAACGGTTATGCTTATTCTTATTAGATTAATGCGATAAAATGTTGGGTTTCTTTTTAACAAAAACTTCTTTTGAGGATATTCAAAATGAAAAGTGGAGAAGGGTTATATAGAAAAAAAATTGCAATTTTATGTCTGGGATATGACACAAATTTTATAGTCTCTAGTTAATAATCTCTTTTCTTTTTTTGCTTTTCTTCTGCTCTTTTCTTCTCCCTTCTTAAAAAATACTGAAGTATACTAATGAATCTCGTATTGCGTCATCGATTCCAATAACCCTGATACGATAGGGTTAAGCGTCCGATGTTCGGAAGAAATAGTGATTATTAAAGGCTGATCTACGAGATGCTGAGCAAGGATGAGAGGGCGTTCACTAATCCCCCGCTATTACGTTACACCACCGACAATTTATCGAACGTGAACTAACGCGAGGTTAGAAGCGAAAGTTCCCCCAAGATAATGACTCTTCTTCAACGATCCCTTTAAATAAGGCTGAGATAAATCGGGCCAAGTCGAAAGATCAATTTCACGAGTCTATTTATTTTTCTTTTCCGATAATTTATGCGTAAACTTTTTATCAAATTAATACATATAATAATTTCTTCATTTACATGTCTTTGATAAATGAGTAAAATTATTTCTCTGTAAGTTGCATAAGTTGATATGAATTATGAAAGTGAATAATATTATGACAAAACATAAGATATACTATAATTTTTTATTTGTTAAAATTAATATCACAATTTTTTTTAATTTGAAAATTTGACTAAAGACATGATCTAATATATAATAATAATTACTAATTTTATCTCTACATTTTTTCATTTATATCTTAATTTTGTTTCATATTTAGAGTTGGTCTTCAAGTATTGAGGCAAATTTGTTCTAGAAGAGGAAGGGTCGCATATCGACCTCGTGTGTACTTTTGTCACGTTATTTCAGGACATTACCTCACGTGTAAAAGGATCTCTCTCAAATATGACCATCAAACAGTCGCAGTACGACACGCTGCTCTTGTTTGACAGTATATAAATGCACATCTGCTATCTTCTCTGTCAGATTAATATGAACTTATTGATATCAAATAAATATGCGAATATCCGAAAATATCACGTCACAAATGATATTGCGATATAAAATATAGCTTAAATTACCGGTACATGAGAATTGACCGGTACATGAGAAAGATTGAAAATTACATTATATATTTTACATCGTATAATAATACATCGTAATAAACCAATTTATGAAAAAAAATTATATATATGTTTAATATTTATATAAATATTAAATATACATTATCAAAATTCTTATCTTGAGATTGTATTGTAACTAAAGGAAATTTTAGAATAAAAAGGGGATGAAAAATTTTTTTAGATTTTTTTTAGTTATGATATTTGTACGAATTTATACATCGGAGTTTACAACGAATTATCATTTTTCGATCAACGATAGTACAGAAAATTAAAACTTTAAGCAGACACGTGGTATGACTCGAGAATTTCAGACGCCAGTCTTCCCACGCGTATATCTTAACCCTTATCCATATCCAACTTCTCCCTCAACCCTTTCGCTCCCTTTGCTCTCGAGGTCTCTTGCGTCCCTCGGGCATTCCAATGAAATCTACATACGAAAAGGAGGAGTGCTTTCCCATGTCCCTATCTCGCGGACACCAGGCAACCTATCTATTCAAAGAAACCTAATCTTCTTACCCTCGAGACGAGAAATTCTTGGAGAATGTTAGTCACGTGACATTCAAATTTTAAAAGATTACTTTACGTCGCGTAGAAAACGAAAAAGAATTGCAATTCACGTAATGGAACATCAGATTTCAAATAAATCCGACAATGTTGTGACACTGCTCATGTTAAAATGTACAAGAGTTATACACAGATCTTACAATTAGATCTTACAATTAGTATTATAATCAGTAAGCTTTCATATCCAATCTTTATGTTAAGTAACATATAATTAATCTATAAGCATTTCATTTATTGATTTTTATTTATTAAGTAAATCTTCACATACAAAAATCTCATATTCATAAATTTGATTTAAACTTTACATAGTTGTCCGGATAGATTTTAACCATTTTAGTCGAAGGTAATCGACCTAACAACGTGGATCTATCGTATTTTCGAGCAGTCAAATGTAATTAAATACGGTACGAATCAATCGAATAAAGAAATAGACGGTTACTATTGGCTGAAATAAAAAAAAATGAAATAAGAAAATAGAGGAGCAGAATCGATAGCTCTCGGGTGCCAACTGGGCGCGACATCTGCATGCAGATGCATCCCGAGTGTTCTCACGTTACTCAGGTGACGACTGACTTTCTGAATAAATTACCGGCGCGAAAGAAATGAAAGTCCCCGAAACATTTATAGACACCCTGTTGTGTACACGGATACGTTGGGGATAATGGGTCTACCTGGTTCTTCAACCCCTTCCGCTTCTTTGGCCGCCGGCTGCACGAGCGGACCCCACTTTATGCTCGTTATGCCATTATTTCTGGAGTCAGTTTATTACCATCGACCTGTGTCATCCTTTATGCAGAATAATTTGATATCCCAGGCATCGAAGGGCAAGTACAAGAGCCTCTTCGCGCACGTCTGTTTTCCTCGTTATTCGTCGGTTAAATTTCTGTTCTCAGTAAGTGACATTCTTAATTCTGTAGCCGTTGACGATTATAAACGATTATTATAGACGAAGTTGTATGCAAAAACTAATTGTGATTAACGTACGTTAAGTATGGTATTTCCAATTAAGTACAGAATAGATTTGGAATTTCATATACCTGCTTGATTCAAACTATCTGAAGATTTTGCAACAGAATAATTATCTGTGTTAGAGAGCAGTTACATTATTAATATCAATTAACATATTATTTCATTATTATTATCAATTAACATTATAATTTTTGCAAATTAATGTCGTATTTATAATTTCATTATAAGATTGCATATAGACACTGACGTGAAATGTATATAGAGAAGTGAAATTTATGTTAACATCGTGATATTAAAGAATGATAGCATGTCAAGAGAAAATAGAATAAATGCGAGCTTGCGATAACGTGCGTACAAGTCGCGGCGGTGTTGTTTCTGAATGACGGCAGGCGTCTCGCTTTGCAGAGTGTACAAACGACTTCTTGTTCGCAAAACAGAAATTACCGCGGCACAGCGTGGCGCTGAGGAAGGACAGTGGAAGGATGAGGACACGAAGATTCCATTAAGGGGTAACCGGCGGTAATGAATGGAAGACACCCCCTCGTGCCACCTCGAGATCTCCTACCCCTGAATTTCTCGTTCACTTCTCTCTCTCTCTCTCTCTCCTTCTCCCCTATCTTCCTTTTGCGTTCTCTCTCCCTCTCTCTCTCTTTCTCTGCCTCTGTCTTCGTCTCTCTCAAGTTCACCGCTGCAGTGGCTTGTCCTCCTTGCACCATCTTTACTACGACCAGGGAAGGCCAGCGTAATTTTCCTCTCGGTAAAAAATACTCTCGTTTAACTTTTCCTCGCTCATTATTCCCTGCCGCCCTGACCTAACCCGACTTGACCCCGAAGGCGGCTTCCTTTAATAACCCAGAAAGAAAGAGGAGTGCCGACAACCGACGTTAGGAAGCGAGAGAGATATAGGAAGCGAGACCGGAGGAGACCGAACGGGAGGAAGAGAGACAGTAGTAACGCCAAGGGCAATCCTTGGATGCTAATTTGTAACTGGGCTACTTCCGGGACAGTGGTTCCCCGTCGCGCGAAACTTTATCTAACTATCATTCTCAAATTACGGGAACAGTATTTGCATGCGGATTTAACATACCCTGACGAGAATTAGGAAAGTTTTTTCTCTCCAATTCAATGACCTTCCTCCCTAAAAACTTTTATTCTTTTTATTTAAGCGCAACAAATTTTTAATTCCTTGAATTATTAATAAGAATATTGAATAAGAAAATTTACTTTTTATTATTTGTTAAATGCCTGATTATATAATCTTTCAACTTTCCTAAGCTAAAAGAATTGTTTCTGATTTCAGATGCTACTAAATATAAATGTTTGTAGAATGTATGATATTTTATCGAATTTATTGTTTGTTTGTAAATTTAGATCTTAGAATTTGTCAAACTTGAAAGACGAAAAGTTTGTGCAAATATTTTTACAGTATTATTAGTTAGATAATTATTTTTATAATAATTTTATAATATACTAGAATAATTATATCTTTAAAATTTACCTTACATAATTTGTGTTGTGTAATTTTTTAATTTATTCGTGATAATTCTTAAATAAATTGGTAAAACAGTTTTTATCTCTTTAATGAAACGGACCTGAAGGAAAATATTTTTTTTATTATTTGTTTCAATGGCATATAAAAGTAAGCTTTATAACAGTAGAATTAATTTTTCTGAACAAATAAGTTAAGATGTCTTATATAAAAACTGGGAAAAAAACGGAAAACATTGAATTTAATTGCGTTGAAGAATTGAAGACAACTGATTTTATGTTGCAATAACTCCAGAGGAGCCGTTAATAAAACGGTAGTATAATCAGAAGGATGAGCACCTTGAAAGATTCTCCAGTGGCACGGCGAGGGATGGTTTTCCTTGCATCGGCAATTAGTCTCATCCCCCCTGGATACCCTTCGTTCTATCCTGCCGGTTATAGCAACCAACCCCATCCATGGCATTTAATTACCTTACCAACCCCAGGCTAACAGCCTCGGGGCCAAGGTCACGAGCCATTCAACTCCTCGTATTTCTCAGCCCATGGAAGCACACTGACCGCATTTGCTTTTAAGCCCTGTTTCTAAGTGTCGATTGTTCCGTCCGAATTTCTCTCCCGATTCACGCACGGTCTATTATACATTTGCTCTTTCGTTTTCTACGAATACTGGCGATTATAGTTATTGATCATTTTGTATGGTAAAAGAAAAATAACAAAAAAAATGAATGAAAAAAAGGACATTTAATAATTTTTAAATTACTTTTTTACTTTGCGCGAATTAGTTTAGTGAATTAGTTATTTAATTTGTTTAACTTGTCTCCATCTCCGAAAATCTCAATTTTAAAAGATTGATGATTTTTAAGATAACTTATCTTGATATCACAGTACCATTCATTTATTTCGAAAGGATTCGATTGCTCGTGATAATGGATCGATAAGTCGTAAATTCGCATGACCGTTTTGAGCGCTTACCTCTATCCGTTTCATTGACAAGAACGATGAAAAGACAGCGTTCCTCGGCGTTCGTCTCTCTTTTTTTTTTTTGTCAAGTTCCACGCTCGCGTGCTTCGGCACTATAATCCATAAATCACCGGAGGCCTCGATTCTTTATGGGTTATAGAAGAGTATGGACCTCTCGCACAGTCGATATAACATCCCCACCGACCACGTTCGATACCTGCAATGTCCCGCTCACGTTTTTATTTATTTCCGCGGAGTTAACGAACGAGACGCTGCTATTGTACGCCTCCATCGGCCGCTGGTGCGACATCCTTTTTACGATCGATTTGCAGAGACGCCATTTTCGCCGGCGTTTATACCGGCGAGCTATAATCTCATAAATCAGCCATCCTACCGGTTCTATCTGGCCCCACATCCTCCCGATTCCTCGCGAGAGGTGACTGCGTCGCGCCGCTTATCCTTGCACTAACGCGAAATTCCTTTTTGCATTCTGCGAGGGTAATTCCGCGACGGTACCGGCGATATTTCTTACGGTGGAATGGAGAGAATATTATGGCAAGATAGAGCTCGAAAGAGCAGCTCGTGGATCTTTTCTTCCTAAAGTACATTGATTTACGCTGTGCTCGAGCGTGCCGTGTTAAATAATACTGTATGGGATATTACGCTAGCATGTATTCCATGATAAAGTGAGGCAATGTTTCCTCCACATTGGCTTCTTTATACATCATTTCACTATCGAATGTTGTCGATCGTAACAGACGCAATCGGTACGTCTTATTTGAAATTATATTGCTCCATCTGATATGGACGATAAAATACATTAGACAATATATTATAATTTTTTTATAAATACAAAATTTGGAATAAACATTCACTTAATAAGATTTTTTAAAAAATGTTCAAATATTTATGTAAAACGTGGAAAATCTCGTGTACACGCGAAACTTTTTTTCTCTCGCATTTTTACAGCGGAATATCAACTACGAAGTATTGCTACGTAATTTTTACGTGAAATAATAAAAATCACATTGCATCTCGCTATCTCGAACGATAGCGGAGACGCCATTTTCTGCGAAGAAAGAATCCACGACTTATGTCTTCTTCTCCATACTCTCGCGCATACGAGTACATCTGGAGGGTGGGTCAACTGCAGAGGCAGCGTGAGATGGCACACGGGAAACGGAGGGGGAGAATGGGGGTGTATGTGGAGGCGCGCACACACATACTAAGGGAGGGTACACCTCGGCCGCCCCCGAGCTGCGCAGAAGTTCCTTCCTTCCGCTTGATCGACATCGATTCCAAGATGGCGGCCGGTCGGTGGTGCGCTCACGGCATACATATCGGCCCATTCTACGAGCCACCCCGCCCTTAGGGGGACCCCTTTTACTTCCACGATCCACCCTCTCCGCCACCCATCCTGACGTGCTCGTCCACATCGTAGGGTGAGATCGTCCTAGGGACGTCAGCGGTGGGGGTTGGGAGGTATAGTCGGCTCACGAGATGTCCGGGCCGATATCGGAATCGCATTAGAACGCCGCGCCACTTTCGCCCCCGGGAACACCGAACTACCCTCCTTCACATCCACCCGCTCCGCTCGCTTCTCCACGCCCGTCCGTCGCCCGTGACTCCTTTTTCCTTCGGCTGGCTCCAGAAATATCGGAGGAGCCTCACGACCACGCCTGCCGACCCACCGACGTGCCTCGGGCCCGAAATACCGTCTACTTATACGCTGAGTATAGAATATTCCTTCGTTTTTTCCTTCAGAAGCTTCATAAAGTTTCCAGTAGCTTGGACTTAACGTTTCGCCTTTCGTGAGGCTGTAAGTCATTTTACGTTATTCGCTTCGTGACGGATGGATCTCATAGGTTTAATATTTAGAAAGAAATATTCAATGAAATAAAGTTATGTAGTTGTAAAATTAATCCTGCAATTTTACATTGGAATTCGTTATATTGTAAAAGTTTTATCAACTAAAATTTTTTTAATTCAATACTTGGTTAAAATTTGTGCGTTTATATAAAAGGTTTGTTATTAATAAATACTAGAAAAATTATTTTTTAGATATTATCAATTTTTTACGTAAAAAAAAACTTGTACTTGATTTTGCAAGTTATGAGTATTGATTTCTCTGAGGACCGCAGCGATTGATGTTTAAATTGTGATCGATCGGAAATATGTGGCTAATTAGATAAATTTTGACCAGAATAACTGAATGCGACGAAACAGGAACAAGAGCGTAATGGGTTTCAATAAGTATAAAATTTCTTGCTTGCACAGGGAAATGAGGTCCCGCATTGCCTGTCGCTCAAACATTCTTATCGAGCCAGTGCACGCCGCTCGTTAAGGATGCTCGTTCAATTTCGTATGCTCACGCTCAGGAGGACAACGATTGAGAAGGGTAGCCGGCGTATCCCGTTCTGTAGGGGATGGCTCGTCGTGATAGACGGAGAGAACAAGAGTGACTCGAGACCAAAGCCGATTAGGATTCTACTTCGAGATCGAAATTTCACCTCCTACTTCGGCAGATCTGGAATTTTCATTCCGCCGTTTCTCCCACGCGTATAGCGAATTCCACGTTTTCCCTTCCGATATACGGGCAATGCGAAATGGACCGCGGAAAGAAAGGCCAGAAAGAATTGGAAAGAGACTGGATATTTTGAGGGGACATCGGAAGTAATCCCTGAAATAAAGATTTAGTCCACGCTCGCAAAATGCGAAAGGTAGTTGGAATCGCGAGCTGGTAGGAGGATCCCCTGGATACATTTTCTTTTTCGGACACACGCGTGCGTATCACGCACGTGTGCGCGCGGTGGTGGCGAGGAAAGCGGCGAAGAGGCTGGGGGATCATGTCTACGTAGGGAAAGAAGGTGGCTGGCTGGAGGATAAGGCGGAAGTGAGGCACAGTCGAGAGTGGGGCTGGGAAGAAGACAAAGACGAGCGCGAGGGAGAGAACGGAAGATTGATCTGCCGCGCGCTCTCGTACCTCCGATACGCATTTTATTCGTTTTTCCTCCAACCACCTCGCACGATATCCATCCTTTCTCCCACAAAGGGCTCGCAATTGCCCTTCGCCGCGGCGCTCCGAAAAGGAACGCGGATAATCGTGTAAACCGTCGCACCTGCGGGGTCGAGACTCGCGTAAACATATTTGTAACTTCTCCGGCCTTTCGCGCGGTGAGAGGCAGTGACAACTCGATGTCGGTAGCACTCTTGAAAATTTAAATGATCCAGAGTTTAGGGGTGCGCGAATATGCCCTAAATTATTCACGCGACATCCAGACTTCACAAGCCCGGCAAGACAGGATTCAGATATTCCTTATCATTGTGGCTTTTAAGAAAAACTGCTGTTAGGCTGTGTCAGCTTGAATCTGCGGTATACACTCTCGTACTGTACAGATATACAGATTTGTATTCATATTTTTAAATTAACAATAATTATGAGTAGAGTATATACGTTTTTGGATAAATCGCATGTTATAATTATTATTCAAATAATTTACGGAAAGAAAAGATTATTACAATATATTTAAATATAAATTACAAATATGATTTATTCCGTATCAATGTTTTAAGCGACTTTTTATGTTGCCAGTCAATTTCTAAAAGAGACTTCTACTTCTTTTTTCACATGTTCAACATGATTAACATAGTCATTACCGAAAGTTTGTTGTCTAAATCGTGCATAAACGGGAGACGTTGTAAATGCAAAGATAATGGATCGGCTTTTGCGAGCCACGCGATTGGACAGGATCATAAATTGACCTCGGTAGCGCTGGTGGATTGCGTTCAGGAATATTTAACATAAAATTGAATTTCGTTATAACGAGGAACGATCGCGTTGCTTGGATGAGGGAGATGCTTACGGCGTGCAAGAAATCGACTCTTGAAATTATTGCCCATGGATGGGCAGAAGGGCGAACGACGATGGTGGCGGCGGTGGTGGCGGTGGCGGATTTCTACGCGTCATTACGTGAGGATCGAGTCATGAAAATCGGCGAATCGAGCGGCGATTATTCAAACGAAACCTTTAACAAGATTCCCGCCAATCAGCTGCCGTAATGATCCTCGACCGCCAAAGAGAAGTTTCCCTCCTTTCCCTGCTTGTGTTCGCCGCAAAACGACGATGGGGTGGTATAAGGAAAGGGTAAGAAGGAAGGGTCTTCTCGTCTTTTCACGAATGACATCGGATATAGTTCTAGGCGATAATCCCCGTGAATTCCGATATTTTGTCGATTGATGGATATTACAAGAACATTAAAAAAAAAGATATCTGCAGTTTACAATAATCAGCTGTAATTGTATTTTAATCAGACTTTGATCGCAATTGCTTGTATATTTGCGCAATTGCGCGAATATTACTATATATAAGACATCACATATAAGTAGATGTTATGAAAATTTATATTCTTATATATCTGATTAATCTATTTAAAAATTGTAATATAACGTGTATAAATATGATTTTATATGTTTGATTTAAATAATTTGTATATTAAAAGAATTGTTGTTGGTAGAATAAATTAAGCTTCTTTTAAAATTTGGACATTTGCAAATATTTCTAATTAAAGTTTGCCAATCTTTAATATTAATTTTTTATACTGTTGAGTTTGATATCAGCATCATTTTTGCTACTGTGTCCATTTTTTTTCTTTTCTCTCTTTCTTTATTATTATTTATACTCTCAATCTAATAATTTTATTAAGATTAGTTACAACCAAAATTTGTCCAAAGCAATTTTTTATTCTTAAAACATCCAGCAACGATGCATTTATGGGTCCTACACTTATCCGAAATTAGTGTTAAAATAGATCGGAACAACTTTTCGCGCGATAAAGATCGAGCAACTTCTAACTCTGCGTTTTGAAGCCCGTCGAGCGAAGCAACTTTGAGGTGGATTTCTCATTACGTGAAACCTACACAAACGCTTGTACACGCACGCGTTTCCATTGCTGACTGCCGTTGATGCTCGATCGTGCGCCGCGGCGCGGCTCGGCGCGGCGTAGCGCGGCGGATAGAGCTGAGGGCGGTGAACGAATAAGGGGCGGAAAAGTGCGAGACGGAGGAAGGAAATGGCGAGCGGAGAAGGTCGGGTAGTTTCGAAAATTCCCATCGCAGTCTGGAGTTGCGCGCCCGGCTTTTCCGACGCCTCTTCCCGTTCGCCTCTTCCATTTCCTCTCGTATTCTTCCTTCTCCTTTTTTC
The DNA here is from genome assembly GCA_928718305.1 of Tetramorium bicarinatum. NCBI lineage: Eukaryota > Metazoa > Arthropoda > Insecta > Hymenoptera > Formicidae > Tetramorium > Tetramorium bicarinatum. Next base: position 11,580,159 of record OV788324.1, read on the forward strand.
CTACCCCGCCTGCCCGCCCGACCTCCGACTCCGTACCCTCACACCGCACCCCTGCGCCTTCCCGTGCCGCGCCGCCCGTCCGCCTGCACTCCGCGGGCTCTCACCCCGTTTTACCCGGGCGAGCGCAAATTTATTCCGTCGACTCGGCGACGGCGGCAGGCGGAATCGCAGTACTTTATACTCGTCGAGAATCGATAGACAGCCGCGCACGGATATGGAAGCACTATATTTTCCCTCGTCGCACCTCCATGTCGCTCTCTCAGAAGCCTTGTTGTCAATAAAGAGAGCACTTTCCTGGCACGGACTTTCATTATTTCTTTCCTTACCTACAGCCATCGAGCATCCCGCAACTATTGGATGTCTCCTGATATGCGATTTTCAAAGTTGCACATTTTTATTTGCACCGTGCAAAATGTTTAATTGCAATTTGTTTGTGCGATGGATATAGATTCGAAGTAAAAATGTATCATATTGAGAAATTTTATTGAAATTATATGTAAAATTTTTGCGAATCAACACACCCTCATTTCCATCGGAATTAAATCAGCATTTAGTTACTAGAAAATATGAACACATATGTATATAAAAGCATATAACAAATTTTGTTTGTCTCGACAAGTGAAAAAATATTTCCTCATAAACATATACTTTTCAATCTTTCATCGCTCATCTGAGATACGTCTACTATTCTAATTAATATAAACTCACGTCCAAATCGACTTGCAAATGGGAAACGTAATTCCACTGTATCACGTTAAATATATAATACAATCCTTTATTTCTACTTTTCAGCCATCACTAAAATGCGAATACGCTATTCTCTTTTCATCACTTTCGTCTTTCATCATTCCCATATCGTAAATATGAAGAAGATGGAATTTCCATCTCGTAGACCGTTATTCGCAACGGTGGTTAAAGAAAGCGAAGAAGAAAGTCAGATTTTTAGGGACTTGCCCGATGCACAGCCGCAGGGTAACTTGGCAAAGCAACTTTTGGAAGCTTCTTCCTATCGTGAAAAACGTTACGGAGTCGTAGGCAACGGTGGTTGAGAGAAGGACGGGGCAAGGAGGAAGGGAAAAGATTTAGAAGGTGGTAGGGGCCGAGCTGGAATCAAAGGAGTCCAAAGAGCTTTCCCAAGCTTTTCCCTCGCCCGGCTAGATTGAACTTCTTTTCCGCTCAGGAGTTTTCCTATTACTCCAAATTTTCAGACGCGGCAAAGCCGTCGCGGCCGCGGTCGCGGCCATGACGGTTTACATGCACATAATGTAAGCGGTTTTTTACGCGAGTATGTACAACTTGACGGCTGAAGAGAACCCTACCTGCGCGGGCTGACCACGTTAATTAATATTATCATGCTAGCTCGCGTGTAAAGTTTTCGAGCAAAGTAATCCAATTTAGAAAAATACAATAAATATGTTTTTAAAACAAGTTACTTTTTTATTTCTGTATAACAAAATATTTTTATTAAAAGATATGAGGAACAATATATAAATATATTATAAGGAAGAAGATGTATAATTATTCGTTTTTTAATTTATATTTCTAAACAAAACCGTAATTTATTATAGGATATTTATTAAGCACTTTAACTAACAAACATGTTGTGACAATATCTAGATATGCTTTTCATATTACATCATAGATTTTATTTTTGAATCTTAACGAGCGAAAGTAAACATCAATATTAAATTAAATTATTAATTAATGATCAATCTTGTAATATTAGATGTAATATCATAATATTAGACATGATTCAATAAATTATTAAAATATCTTTTTAATATGGAAAAATATATCTTTTCCGTACAAGAACGACGTACGTCTCCGACTTCGAGTCGTGAGATAGCATAACGATGCGTTAAAGGCGTCTCATTAGTACCTCCACTTTAAAGCAAGGTTCCCCTACTCGCGCATTCTCTCTCACCCTTGACTGAGCCGCCTAAGTAAAAATCAATAATTCCTTTATCGTACAAATTAACGTTAAGCATATTCCACCCTCGTACACGGAGCCTACTGGCGATGTTACACCGTTTCCTGCCGCCCTGTCCTGCATAATATCACGAATCGCATCGACACTGTCCTCTTACCACGCCTTAGTACATTTTTTCGTGATCTTTTCTTAAATGTTTAAAGTTTCGTTAGTAATATTTGACAGTGGCACTGAAATTAAAGTTAGAAACGTAAAAAATTGAAATAATAATTATAGAGACAAATAATTGATATGTATGTAATTATGATTATTAGATTGCGTCTTCTTTTTTTATTTAATTTTCTGTGCTACTCTTCAAATTAAAAATCGGAAATTATTGATTGAATGATTCAAACTAGAACGTTTGATTTTATATCTATAATGTATGTATGGAATCATTGTCTATAGATTTTTATTTATTCATATTCTATAAATCATACTTATAATTTTCCAATTTCTATTTATTTTTAATTATCTATGATATAATTTACTAACAGCTCCATTAATAATGTTACAATGTTTATGAAACGTGATTATTTTTATCTCATTTGTTATCTTTATGTGTATAAATTAGTACTGCTCATTCTTTAAGTACATTTAATTTAATCGAGCACAAACATATCTACATATATGGCGATGCTATTATCACCACGCACAGTCGCATATGAAATCGATATAACCACTTAAATTAATTTGTTTGCATGAGATATAGCTCGTCGGCATCGCAACGATGCTCGAATTCATTAAGTCAATCGTAATGGTTGGCTATACCGACGGTATTTTAGTGTTAACTTATCGAGTTTTATTTAAACGATTTCGGGTGGGGGAGGAAAAGTTGCTGGGGACGAAGACATAAAAATTCCACCCACTCGTCACGCCTTGATGAATAACACGAGATGCACGACGATAAAGTTTTAACTGCCGGCTAACACACGAGGCGACTTGCGCTATCCACATCTTATCGTATGACATTACCTTGGACATATAGAAAACAAATGAGCCACGCTGCGTTCTCAACGTGCCTGTGTGTGTATGTGTGTGTGTGTGTGTGTGTGTGTGTGTGTGTGTGTGTGTGTGCATATTACAATTTGGAATAAGCCTTTGCTAAAGAAAGTATCAAAGCATCAAAGCTTTGTGCTAATTTTTTTAATTTCAAATACAAAGGAATTGAATTAATCATTGCTAATGAGATGAAGAAAAACTTTTTTATTCTTCGTTTTTTAGATATATTAATATCTGTATTAATGAGCAATACAATTATCTATTTGACACAATGATTTTGTTTTCATGTGACATAATATCATTATTTTTATAAATCTCAAGACAACGCATTAGAAAAAAAATGTTAAGCATAATATATTACGCGGAACTTTGATTTAATACCTATAAATAGGTATTAAATAAATTCTCAACTTATTATACATGCTGTACAAGTAAGATACTTACATAAACGAATGCTTTTTATGAGTTAGACTAACGTATCTTTTTATCTTTCTGTTGCAGGTAGGTGTAATTTGAACCATGTAGGATATTCATCCAATGTGCCGCGCTCGCCATGTTCTCCAAAATTCAACGGATAACGCCGCGTCACGTGTCTTACGACCTTGACTTCCACTGGCATCGGAACGTTAAGAGGTTTACCTTGGTAAACCCTGGTATCTCGGGATACCACTCGGGGTCTCGGTCGAGGGATTAAGACGGGGTTGTTGAGCAGGACGACACGGAGGGACGACAGAGATTGGGCGAGAGAGAGGGAGAGCGAGAATGAGAAAGGGAAAGGAGACTGTTGTAGCCGTACGCCTGTATAATTGATTGAGTCTAATGAGTTAAAGAGGATGCTACAGTATCGATGGCGAAAATTAAAGAGTTCTGGGTCATGAAGATGGCGATAGCCTCGGGACAGAGAAAGTACGGAACTTACTTAGGTACTCGTTCCTCGCGCACCCCTCCGGCATCTCATTCGGCGTCCACGTCGACGCCGGTATGGGAGGAAGCGCTGATTGTAAATTAGTTAAAGGAGATGCTTCATTAGACGATGCTGCCTTGGTTCTTGAGGCTGCAGTTTCTCCGCGTTTAGCTGTTTTTAAAGGGGCTCGCAGCATAATAACTGATTCGCGCAGACCGGCCAATCAGTTAAGTATAGTGATCGTATAATTAGATGGGATAAAGAAGAGCATTCTTTATCAGAAAAATAATTCTTTACATTATAACCATAGCGTGATTATAGGTCCCTACATTAATTCTTATTCTTGAAAAGATGAAGCTGTTGTAGAGGAATAAGAATATTATGAACAATGTAAGGAAATACATACATCCATATTCAAGGATATATCTGTATATATTTTTATTTTCTCTATAATTTTCCATAATTTTTCTTCGGCATGTAAATGTCGAAACTAGTTTAAGAAAAGTGCATATCGTGTATAGAAGTGAATGATCGAAAGCATATATTCTCTCGTTTCTTCTTCGAGCCGACTCTACGTTTCTCTCATTTATGCGATATTACTTTTTGACAGGCTTGCGAGCTTTATGCGTTGTCTCCGGCCGACATCTCGTTCGCCGGCGTCTTTTCAATTTGCAAAGAAATGAAAAAAGTGGCGCGAACCGAGGTAGGTGGATAGCAAGACGGTTTAGGTGGCGAATATAGGAGCGCGACGTGCGTCCGAAGACGCGCGAGAGACAACGTAGTGTCTTCCGCATCCCCTAGGGAAATTATTGACAGTCAGCGAGGAAATGACGTCGTAAATACGCTGAGGCAAAGCCACCGTCCGCGCCGACCTCTTTTCCTTCGTCTCGCTCTTCTCTTCCCGTTCGCCTTCTTTGGCTTCGTCATCTTCCTCCACTTCGTTTGCTTCCTTCCCTCGCATACAATTTCGCGACGTTGTTTTTAGCGGCCGTGGTTCCGCAGCGCAGGGTAGAAAAAATACACGCGTCAGACCAAGCGTCTATTTAGAGACTCCGTAACACGGTGGAACAGCGGGCAATACTAAGAACAAACTGCAGCCGTCTGTGCTTAAGTTGCGTTAAGATACAATAGCAGTCTTTTCGATGAAGCACAGCTTATTTCTTTGCTGTTGTTGGTGTCACTGTGAGAGAATTTTTTATAAATAATCTTCGATATTCCTCTCGTTTTGAAAGCGCAAGCATTAAGTAATTGCATTGGTGACATTCGATTTATATTTGCAATTAGTTGTGACTTCCATTAATATATTTCCATTTAATTAATAATTAATGTATGATATTACATCGTGTTTTATGAAATCAATCTTTTTGCATATTATTCCTATGCGTTTTTTAACGAGATATTGAAAAAAGACGGCAATTTTTAAATTACATATAATTAATAATTCTTCAATTTATGTAACATAAAAAATATAATAAGTTAATAAAAAATTTAATTGTTACGTTAAGATTTTCTTTAAAAATACTATATTTATATATTAAACGATTGCCCAATTCTATAAGCCGTGACCTCGAGCCGAGCATGCTGGATTAATAAGAGAAAATCCATCTGACTCCGTGGCTTTAAAGCGTGTAATTATCGTAAAATGATTAACTGCCGCTGGGGCGTAAACCAGCTCGGCATATTCGCGTGGAGAGAACGAAATCCTGACGTCGTTGTTCGCGCTGAGAATATTGCAACTGATGCTCTCTTCGGTCTCCGTTATCCCGCCAGCTTCCTCGCCACGTGGTGGAAGAGGAACACATTATTCGCGAAAACGATCCTCCCTTTCGCCCAGCGACTACGGAGAAAAAGGAGTTCCTTCTCGCGAGAGAAAACACCGAAGGCGATAGCGTGGGAGAAGGCAACAGGGGGGTGGACGCGACGGTGGTGCACGTTGAGAGTAGACGCGGAGGGGTGGTAGCGACTGGTGCGCAGGCCAAGAAGCAGTACGAGAGTGGTGGATAGAAACGAAGAGGCGACTGCGGAACCCGGTGGCGGTCGCGGTAAGAGACGAAGGTCGAAGCGAGCTGCGAGATCCACAGGCTCTAAGGGTAGTTATTATAATAAATTTGTCGGGGGTTTAAGAAGCGGAAACAATTCAGAACTGCGAGCGACTCTAAGGATGTGCTTATCGTTGCTTTTATTCAAATGGAAGTGGAAGGCGACGAGCTGCAACGGACGCGACCTGTATCTGTGTCCCTCTCTATTCTCACGGCCTCCTCTATATTTATACGGTGTTCTCCTTTGAGTTTTTCTTGGTGTTCTCTCGGTTTTTCGAAGTGGCTAACAGAGGCGTGAGTATGGTTTAACAGTGATAGGGCATTGATCTTTTGTTCAATTTCATTCTTAAATTGTATGAATAAATGCGCAAAATCGATCTCACGGATATTTACTAAATAAATATCTCCTTCAACATTTTAGAGATCTATTTTCTATTATACTTATTATAGACAATTCCAGACACATTTAATAATTTGCAATTATGAAAGACGTGTAAAATAATCATATATATTTTTTTGAATGTCAATTTTTACCGAATCAGTCATTCATCTTTCTGATGGAGAAATCGTTTTCATTTTGCTTATATATTAGAGAATAAAATTCGTTAAGAAAGTACACGATAAACTATATTGTTACTTTCTTTTCCGCAGTATGCACATTTCAAATATTTAAAAACCGGCATGATACATTAAAATATTTGAGATAACGTAGCAAGGGGATAAGGAAAACGAAAAAGCCTCTTTAAAAAAAAAATCACGGAGGGGCTAAGGGGCTAGATAGAGGCCAGCTCGGCGATAAGCGAGAACCATAAGCGCACTCTGACACGCGTACCGCGCGATTTTCATGCGTCTTTTTGAGTCCGCGTTAATGGCCGCGCTCACGTGAGAATAAGAGGCAATGAAATCCGAGACGTTAAAGTTTAAGCGCGCTGACTTATAGGAGAGAGAGAAAAAAAGAGAACACAAAGTATCCCCGCGGACCACCCTGATCACGATACTGTTTACGACATTCCTGGCAACGGGTCCGATCATTAACGACGAACGAAGGAGGACATTCGTGCGTCTTTTCGAGGGTGACTCGAGGTAAAAACATTGCTTCCTAAAGCGACGTGAAGGCGAGAGTCCTCTATGCGCGCGATGTGTCGCCGAGAACGCAAGGCGAATCGCTCGGCCAGAGGTTTCGTCTCGTGTTGCATCTTTTTAAGAGCGCGGTCGATATAGTTTAGGGCCGCAATAAAGGCGGGCCTCGGCGCTTCGATTTACGGCTTAATTAAAAACCTCGAGCGCGCGGGCCTGAGAGACACCAAACGAAAACTCGTCGGGAAGCGGTTGTGGTTTCTTAAAGTCCTTTAAATACGAGTCAGGCGTATCCGGAGCTTCTTTATGGGGAATTCACGGGTGGATTTTTTTGACCGATAAACGACCCTTCGCGCTCAGCCACCAGCGGAAGTTGTCACACTTTCGTTACTTTCGTAACGATCTCGCGCGGTGTTTGCCTTCGGATTTTAAAAGCTGACCGCGAGGTTTTTGTAACTCGAGATAATGAAAATGAATATAATACAAAGTATGATGATTGGACATTTCAGGAGAACCGTGAAAAGTTAAGAGTCTTCGAGTGCATTTTAAATGTATAAGTTAATTTTCCATTCAAATATATTTACTCTTACGTTTGCAATGCAAACCTCAGAAATTCACCAAGATATATCCTAATGAATTGTATTTTAGTAAAAATGCAGACGTCTCTACACGTACATGTATGTTTCGTACAGCGCGAATATAAATATATTTTTCATACTTTAAGGGATTATATTTTGATAGCATAAATATTTCTCAGCTCGTTTGTCACGGAGCCGTCAGCGTAAAAATAATAAAATGCGTACGTGCGCCAGCGTACGCACCCTTTCTTACCCTAAGCTTCCTTAATTTTCTTCTTGTAGTCAGCGAAGCGCGCGGGGAAATATTTTTCTTGAGAAGACACGATCGTCTCCGTGACGTGGCGCCCGTAAAATCTTTATACACCCACAAAGCCGTACGTGTATGTGTACCGCAAGCCGTGCACACAGATAACAGGTTGCGTCTCATGGCTGGTTTTCCGCATAATCCCACGCGACATAATATGGGGGTTTATCTCGTGGAATCATGGTGGCTTAACGGGATGGTTCCCTCCCTCGTGCAGACCGCGGGTTCCTCCAAGGCAAATCCACCCCCGTGGAAGACAACGTCGCACACCCTTGAACCCTCTAGGCCACGTATACATTTCCGCCGCCGTGCCGTATATACGTCTCCAATTTCTCCTTCTACCATCTCTCCCTGATCCCGGCGCGACGATGCCGCGGGATTTGCCGTGTCCTTCCAGAAACTTGACAGGACCAGGAAGTCCCGAGGCTTCTAGCGAAAATATTACCTTGTCCGACGAAAGATGGAGAAAAATGAAAGGTTTCGTTGATATCGATGGTATCTACGCCCACAGCGATGATCTATAACATCCGAATGTGTTGAATAGATAAAAAAATAAACTGTCTAGAGTATATTAAAATTATTATTAAATCAAGCTTGTTACTAATTTATTTAAAATATTTTTTTTCTCTTATGAAAGATATTCTAATTATTAAGAATTTTTTAAGAATTTTTTTATAAAATTGATAAAATTATCTATTTACACGCGTTTGTAAATTTAAATACAATATTCAGATAATCTTTTATACAAAGTTTCTCTTGTCAAGAAGGTCATTGAAACAAATCAAGTGATAAAAGATTGTCTGGAATTTTTCAACACAAAGCATCTTAATCGAGCACGCGTGCTCAAGTTCGTAAAATTGGTGGATGGGCGCGTCCCTCATGCCTTTCGGCAACGAAGCGAAGGGTGAGACGAAGAGTGGGAAAAATTCGGTTGCGCAAGGAAGAGGGGCACAATGCTTCACAGAATGCTAGCGCCATCGGGAAAAGTTCGGCGAACGGAAACGGCGAGGGTGGAATTGTGTGTACGCGAATTGAGAGAAAGAGACAGAGAGAAAGAGAGTAGGATGGGTTGGTGGCTGCTGTTATTGATTCTAATGACATTTTCGCGCCGAAGGCTACGACGAGGGTGTAATTGATATCCTAGGACACGAGATACACTCATGTCGCTAAAGGATCGATTCTTCTTGACAGTAACAGCTTTGGTCTTTCTTGTCAGTCTTTCATGTATTTCTTGACGCGAGATATACGAGATATGTATCGTATGATTAATGTTCAGCATTATATAGAAATATAACGCTCTTTTTAGTAATGGACCGTCTTACATGCATTAAATTCCTTTAATTCCTTTAAATAGCGGCAATTTAGAACGTTATTTTGAGTTATCGAGATCATAATGCCTTATTGTATCATGTATCTCGATAAGCATATATTTATTGCGTAATAAAGGTTTCTATTAAGCGGGCTCTTTCAGGCTTCTGTTTTTCATCGACGCAGCAAACACGATCGGTGATCGCCTTTGCTGGAACATCATGACTTTACGTATCGCTTCCGACGTATATATATATATATGTATATCTCGCGTGACATCGCAAATTGATACGATCATAGGCGCGCGATACGTCGTATGATTATGTGGACATTTCACAGATAAATAGTATACCTGGCCCACGAGAGGTATGAGGATCATTAATTCCGACGCCGCAGTGGTAAGGGCCGCTTCATTTATTTCATTCCCGGCTCCGTTCTATGCGTGCTTTTTGTCTCGTTTTAGTGCACATCGTACAAGTATAGCGATCGTTAAATAACGTATCTTATTCGGTGCAGCGAACTGCGCACAGTTGGACAGCGACGGTGATACTGTGGTACAAAATGGTACTGTGGTACAAAGTGGTTTTGCGGTGACTTACGAGCCCCGCGCCACGGTATTTTGGCTTCGGGATTATGGTAGCTATTACTCTGTGCAGGTATAAATTATTTTATTTTAATAGTAACGCGCTACGATATAAATTTCTGACCTTAAAATCAACAGAAACGCCGTATAAACTCAAGGGTCGTTAAATAACTTACTTTACTCGCGACCACTGCTTGAATAACGCGATACAATGGTACGTAGCAGTGCTGGCAGTAGTGTAGATATCTCATTTTACGGAAATCATTTATTTAAATAATTAGAAATAATGAATGCTCTCGATTTTAAATTTTCTAAATCGTGCAACGTCTCGATTTAATAAGCGGCACTAAATAAGTTCCATTACGTTATCAAATCAGAAGTTGCGAATAAATCTAACGATCATGTACGTACTATGTCTGTGTGTACGATATAATAATAAAAATTATATTTTTTTATAACCATGTGTAAGAAAATTTAACAGATATGCTATATTATCAGTTGTGTGATTAATATACGAAATAATCATTAAATAACTATTTGATGCTATAAGTAATTTAGCCGTTCTGTAATTGAAAATAAGACATTTGCTTTAAATTCTGAGGTATGCAATAAACAAATTCTGCTTGGTGAGTAACTGAAGAGCAATTTGAAAATTGCCTACTAGAGAGTGATACAGGATCCAGAAGCCCTCTCAGGAAAGTACCCAAGAAAGTAATCGATCTGTCATTAGTGTAGCTATTAAAGCGTTCCGAGTTAATTAATTGGTTACTAGCCTCTCCGATGATTGAGAAAATAATGAAGCAAATGGTTCCACCATTTTCCAGTTAACGGTGTAATCGAGTCTCATGCATATTTATGGTTTCTTAATATAACATAACTTGATATTACTCACGTCTCTCTACATATTAAAGCAATCATTAACTGGTTATATGAATATATCAACATACTTATTAATGATAAGGAAAATATTTAAGAAACAGTTTCGCTATCAGAATTATGTTCTTCAATTCGAAAAATTCAATTTTCATGTCTGGTTGTCAACTTTTCCATCTTACAATAATTCTACGTAATTGCGAACTCTTTTAACATTATAAATTCTCGATTCTAATTTAGAAACAGCGTTGAAATTTTTACAAATCTCGCAAATAACATCTTATACATTAAAAATTAATTCTATCTGCCGTTATTTATCTTCATATCTAACGTTTTTTCCCCGAGTTGATCAAGGGAAATATCCGTTCGCCTCTTCGCAAACGCGTATATAAATATCGAATAAATCTCGCGCTCGTTAAGGGACATGCATCGCGTACACCGCACCGCAAATTGTCCTCGCCCACTCAGGAATTGAACGAGAGTTTCGATTACGTGTCTCATAGTACGGTATCTCGGGGGCCAAAGGAGACCCGCGAGAGCCATTAATTCGAGTCCATGGCTACGGTAAATGGACACCGCACCGGTTTCCGACGACGTTTCTATGGAAGCACGTGTGCACGCGCGAGTCGTCGTAGTCATAGTCATGGTCGTGGTCGTGATCGTGGTCGTGATCGTCGTCGCCGTCGTCGTCGTCGTCTTTTGGCGTCGGTGCGCAGCGACATTTTCTTATTTCGCGAAGAAAGTCGAAGCGCAGCTTGTGCCCGCACGCGGTGCTGCCATTCGCGCGATGTCGCGCGGAAACTGCGGCTTTGTATGCATATGTAAACGCGTTTACCTGCAGGAATTGCCAGGGGGAGGGGGGGCATTGTGCTGCGCGCGGATTCTCTGCGGATGGCGGGACCATTCTTCAGGGTGGGTAGGGAAACAACGTCGGGGCCCGCCGAACGCGTGTTCACGCACACGGGCGCGCACGGCTGGCCTCGCGGCGTGGCGCATGAATGCGGCGTTAAGCAAAACGCAACGTGACGGCTATTAATCTCGACGATGGGCGATGTTTAATCCAAGAAAGTGGTCGGAGTGTTTCAAAGCGGCGGAAGGAGCGTTTGATTGTGAGAAATCGTGGGATGGTTAGCGAGCGTGCCGTGCTCTCACGCGCGTCGCCGTCGTGAATCTACCGCACGTTCGCTTGCGGTTGTAATTTGTCGTAAGATCGATAGGCGTGAGCACGAGAAGGCATATGAAACAAATACGAAAGTCATACATTATAATATATATTAATACATTACATAATGATAGACAATCTTATTCAGTCTATTCTTCAAAGTTCAATCTTAAACAAATTTATGTTCTGTTATAAAATATACAAGTTATCTGTTAGCTCAACGATCGATCTATTAATTACCGAGATTAAGCGCGGAAAAATATGATAGAATAAGATGGGATTGCCTGTTTCTTTCGCCGAGATTAGTTTCTATCACGAACATGTTCCCCCGATATTAGCGATTTTATTTCCGCGAGATCACCGCCTATGATCTTGGCGGTAGACTGCAAGTCATTATTGCGACTCATTGTCGACACTGACGAAGGTGCTGAAACGGGTTATGACAGATCCGTCCATTAAGTCCAGACACCGGAAGAATAAGAGCCGCCAGATGACGATGATGATGACGCCGGTGAAAGCTCAGGATGATAGTGCCGTGGCACCACGCCGTGCCCCGCAGGGTACCGCCTCGATGTCCCGTTGAGAACCGACAATTCGAATACCTCGTAGGGTTTCCAACGTTGTAGATTCTCCACGAGAGCGTATGCGTGTTCCACGCGTGACGTTCTCGTGATTCAAGCGCGTAGGTGAGGCTAAACATTTTTAAACCGCCAACGATCAGCGATCGTTCTTCCGTAGGCTTTTCCCGCGGCGTCGCCGCGCTGCGTGAGATCATCGATCGACCCTTTCGTTGCCAAATGGGAAATGAGCATGACCACCAAAATATACGTATGAGATTGCCATGAAATATAACAGAACTTAAAAATGCGCTAAAAATTCGTGTGATCGCAAGAATAAAGAGATTGTGAAAAAGAAAGAATGTTATAAGATCTCTCATTACGAGACTACGTTGCTATGGATGCGTTATTTGAAAAAATTTTTGCGGGTTTTTTTTATTTTCCATGACTTTACGAATTGTATGCGATTCTTTGTCATTATTACGCATATCTGTCGATACCGCAGCTGCGTCGTCTTCATTTACAATATTTTCCGCTTCTTCCTTTTCTGTTTATATACATATAATGACGGCACTATTAATTTCACAAATTCAAGAATAACATACTGAATTGAATATACGGAAAGGGCTTGCCTTAATGCTTCGCTGTACACTGTAATCTTCGGTAACCCGTCAGCCCCTATGATACTTTAATTCCAGACGTTGTACAGAGGTTTCTCTACGCTAATGATATCTCTAATTGTTATTGCCTCATAGACTGTCATCTGGTAACTAATAATCCGTCTATCATATGGTGTGCATTATCTATTTCTATGAATTGCTTACAATATATGTTGTTGAGTTTATTAATGTGAGAATAACGGTTCGAAACGACCATTTCGTATTTTAATTTCCAGTTACAGTGCAAGTTTCTTTCGAGTTTCTCGTAAATTTACAGTTCATCGCTTCTTCTTATAATGACTGTGTATTATTTTCTATCGGACGTCATGTACTATGTCCAGAGTACCAACGTCACGTATGTCATGTCGATGTAGCAATCCATAAGTCGTATGTGAGACCAATTCTGCTTGCATCCTTTGTACCCTTTACGTACAGATACAAGATGTATACGGGGATGTATGCTTTTTTTTATACGTGCACGCATACGAGAAAGGACTATAAATATATATATCATCGCCGGAGAGTGGTGCGTCAGGTGGCCCCGTTATCCGTTTCCCACGGGCTTTATTATATCATTCGATCACAATGCACACCGAAACGTCTAAGGATCGAGAAGCGGCTGCACCTGCAGCCGGCTGCAGCCTCGAGTCCGCGCCGTAAAATAACAGCTCCTACCACGCCACAATGATGGCGCGGTACGGCGATTGAAGATACATACGTGTCTCATTGCGATGCCTCGTCGCGATAGACGTTCCAGAATGCAGACCACTTTGTTTTTGAAACGAATAAAGCGGCCACGGCATCTCCAAAACGAAAAACAAGGCGTTGCGTGCACGGAAGAGTCAATTATAACCATGTATGTATCGGGCAATTGCGCGATGGCCTCTTACATTCGCCAACTTACGAATTATTCATGGCAATACTGTTCAGAGTATTATCAGAGTACAAAATTATTGCACACCCGTTCTTTCACGTGTGAATATGATGATTGCTCGGAATTTGAATGACTTATGCTATAATGTGAGACAGAAGATTTTTATAATTTTAATTCATATTCTCTCTTTTCTCTCTCTCTCTTTTTTTATAATATATAAAATAATATTAATAATTATTTAATCAAGAATATTGTTTACAATAAAGCCATTAAAAAATATTAAATTATATAAGTAGGTATTATAATGAGTTTTTATTTTAAATATTTGTTTACTATGATTAAAAAAATTTTACTCAAAGTTTCTTTGCTCAGATATTCTTAATGCTCACATTTTAATTTTTAATGTGGAACTAATAATAAAATAAATTATTTTTTTATCTTTTTCCTTTTCGTCGTTTTTTTTTATCTCAAAAATTCAAATGGGAGAATTAGGTATGATAAAATTTCGTTTATTCACGGAAAGTATAAATTGTGATATTTGTTATATCTTCAGTTATATCTTCATTATATCTTATATTTTTAACAAGTTGAACAGATTAAATCACAAAGATAAATAATTTCTCTAACTGTCACATTCTATCTTGTTGCAAGAAAAAACCTACTTGACGTTTCACAAGCTCAGGAAGCGTTTATCCCATTACCGATCTCTTACAACACGTTATCGATTTCTCCGATAACGAAGGAGGACAGCGTATACGCGTACGCGTGTAAATACGGTGAGATGATCGTGGCGGACGCCAGCGAATAAATCGTCCTGTAGCCCTTGAGGGCCGTTTTGTAAAGGCGTAGGATCGTCGCTACTAAACGTGTACCCAGTGCTAGCAATTTATCAAGTTCTTGCTACGCTCGCATTAATAATGGGATTTATCAGGCAATATCGATCGATCTTCCGCGACCGGTGAAACTTATATCATCATGATCTGCACTCACCTGAACCGGTTGTCGTGCGTGTGCACGTCGGCCGCGACGATTCTACCTGAGATTTATCACTCGCTCTCGGGACCGCGGTCATTTGTCACAAGTGCAAATTTGAATCCACACGAAATTGCGATGCTCACGTTATCGACACGTTATTATCAACCGCGATTTTCCGCGAAACGGTTGCAGCATAACAGTGTAATCGATATAACGTCCATTATCAAACATGTTTACACTACCAGTCACGACCGCCTCTTTAGTCGCTCATTTTTAAGCTTCTCTCGATAATAATTTACCTGAACGCTTAATGAAATACACGCGCCTGTCTTATTAACGGTCTTGTATATTTAATTACTTTTTTGAAGCATTACAGGTTTTGGCCTCAAGATTATTAAAAAAAAATTGAAATAGATTAGAAATCTTGATAGGTAGGTACTAAGTTACTATAATTTGACAACTGTTTTTAAACACAAGATGTAATAATGTTCATAAAAAGAGAATTTATGCGCCATCGGATTTATTCGTCATTCATTAATGTCATCTGCAGTTATAATTGAGCAAAGGCTTAAGCATAATTTCGTATTAAAGAAATAATTTCTGCGGCACCTGTCCGCCTCCTGTCCTGTTTATGCATCGACGAGTTATGAAATTAGCGCATACATTATGCGTATGCTAGTTATTTCTCGCTCCTGACGACACTCAAATTGCTCAACCACAAAAAAGAGAAGTTGATCAGCCTTATTCGATATCATTCTCGTCGATATTTCTTTGTGATTTCCTCGTGAACACGTTTTTATTCTTTATGACATATGATACGTCAAGGTAAGCTCTAAATATATGACAAGTTAATGTTTGTAATAATTTTCTTGCGTTTCATTGATAATAATATATCTGGCAAAAATGAAATATATCAAACTATTTTAATATTGGTATCAATTTTCACGATAACTACTGATTACTGGTTATTTTAGCGTAAATAATTTTAGATTTCACACGTGCAGCATGTGAAATATAAAACTATTCACGCTAAAACCATGCTTGAACAGCATGATATGTTGGTAAGAAAAATCGAGGCCCCTGTAGTCGTCTTTGCCGCACAAATCTCCTTGCGTTAAGTTTCGGGCGAGATTTCACGCTTTTGAAACCGGAATTTTCACTTTCGATCGACTTTGGATACTGCGGTACTGCGTAAGTACCGTTCGTTTCTTGCAATGCGTGCAAATTATATAACTGCGAAGAGGCCGCCGCTCGTCAGCGTGTGGGCTGACCATCGATACCTCTTTCATCGTCGACAGGTTTTCATTCAGCCGACACGACACGACACGACACGCGATTGCACGAGACGAAGTGAAACCGCCGTGGCCTTCGCGGCTGTCCGCGTCGATGGGAATTTTTCGCAGCCCTTCCTCCACCGACCGCTACCGGAACTGGGTCAGCTTGTGACCGAAATTTAAATAACCGACCGTTCCTATCATTTTCAGGGCAATTATGTAAACCAGGAGAGACACACGCGTATGCATATCTCTTTGCGTCGTGAGGAACCGGCGCGGCACGGCGGCTGCATCAGCGACGATGTTACACGGCGCTTAAAGGTCGATTTACATGGCCCAAAGTGCGGTAATTTAGTCGCGGACACGTAACAACAGCTGCTGCCGCTTCTCCGTGTCCGTGCCGCTGTCGTCAACGATCTGCAGTTTCTGCAACATGAACGTTCTCTCGTGCTCCATCACGTCGACCACCGCGCGTAACAATCTCATGAATTTCTTTTCATCTTAATGGCCGTTTGAATCATCGGACAATTATAGGCACCTTCTGCGCCTCATTGATGTGATGCACAATTCATGTATTCGGTATACAAGGAACTTTTGGTTTCCGTCGATGACACACAGTCACGCTACATAAATAGAGGATATAAATTTATTCTTCTATTCAATAGAGATTAAGATGATTATTTTCGTTCTTTTTAAATAGCCATCAATCTCCTATGTTCCTATTTATATAAATGCTTTGTATGTAAATATATTAACGACTATCGCTCCCGTTGCTGCCAGCGCTGCTATTCACTCCATGTGGGCCAGCTTTCGCCGTTCCCACACTTGGAGTTCCGTGGTCATTCTTCTTCTTCGTTTCTTCCGTCGGTCGTCTTCGCGTTTGCAACCCTGCAATCTATCGCGGGCCCCACGCCACGCTAATTCTAGGGCTCCGAAATGCATCTTGGTGGAATCGTACAAGGCCAAACGGTCAGGTTTAGGATGTAACCGTACGGCCGGAGCGGCAGTTGTCTGCATAACAAACAATTAAAATGCACAGACTAGTCTGTTGCTTTTCTGCCTCTTCCACGGTTGAAGATGAAGTTGCCGCTAAAACGCGCGCGATACAAGCAACAAGAATACCAAGTGGTAATGACTGTACTTTACTGTAGATCTGAAAAAGGTAGATAAATGCAGCTGCGGGAAGAGGGATGCCTCGTAAATTCGGTGCGGATGTTTTGCTGCTATTTTGAAGGATCCGTCTGTTAATACTTATGCAAGGCTATTTTGTATCAATTATAATTGTTTTTTTTATACGTTGTCTATATGTAATAATAGATATTTTATACATACATATATAAAAAGTAACTTCTATTTTATGTAAAATTAAAACGGATAGTAATGGTTTAAATAATTGCCAATTTTGTTCATTTTTGTCGATATAAAACATATCATCATTTAGATATTAAAAGTCATACTACAGAACTTGTTTTAAGATAAAACTTATAAAGAGATTATTAAATTATGAAAAATACAGATTCGAAAAATTATTACTTTTTCTAAGACATCAATTACAGCTATGCTTTAATCTTTTTTTATTTCCACCTTATCTTATTTCCCGATCAACATTTGTATCTATAGTATTCATTAATGATTTAATACATCGTAAGGAACGGTTTAAAGTCTTGAAAGAAAGCGGTAGAAAGTGAAAAGAAGATTCTTATGAGAAGGAGGTCTTCATTGTATAGAAGGATATATCACGAGTACGATGGCAAATGGAGGTCGGAAAGTGGACAATTGCTGGGCCCTCTCATTTTGGGACCTGTTCGTGCGGAACCACTAAGTGGACTTTTGCGGCTTCTCTGACCAGTGTGAACCGCTATTTAAATGTGAAGGAGGTGACTATGCCAAAGAAAAAAGTGAAAGTATGCGCCCCGAAAAGAACACGAAATGAGATATGGCGTTTCTTTGCTGGCAACGTGTTATATGACATTTCAAAAATTATTTATATGTAGTGTAATAAATTTTTATATTTCTTGCTAATATTTATTTGTAGTTGTAGTTAAACATATGACATTTTTAATTCTAAATTATAATAGAACTTTTTCTCTCTCTTCTTTTGCAATAAAGATCCGCATTAATTAGAAATTTGATTATCGTAAATTTTATTTAATTTATTCGGATAATCATGTAAATGTATGTAATTCTAAATTAAATAATTAATTGTAAATTTAATATTTTAATTATTTTTAATTTACATAATTAGTAAATGTACCTATATCGTCACTATCTAGACGAAAAAATTATTTTTATTTGTACATAAAAGTAATTAAATTTAATTCTATTCTTGTAAATGAATAATAAATTTAAAGTTTAATTATATTTACATAATATAAAAATAATAATTTAAATATAAAATACAAAATAATTAATTAAAAATATTGCTACACAGTAAGAGTTATTTGTTCGAGAGCACGTGATTTTAACTCGCGAAAATATATTATCTCCGATATCTGAGCAAGATCAAAATGTAACCGGAAACCAACCACTGGTCGCCCCAGGACGTCAAATTCGTTTCTAGACTTTCCAGGTAAAATAATATTCGTGAACTCGAGCTGCGAATATGAGCCCATCGCATCACCATGAAAATTTAGTAGAACATATTAGATTCCTTACTGTTTAGCTGACGATGCGATTTCAAATAAGTCTAAAAGATTTTGTGCAGCAGATGGTCTGCAACATTATATTCTTGCTATTATAATTTCTCGATGCAGCTTCAATGATGTAAATAGTAAAAGATATTTTTCATGTTAGATAAAATTTAATTTCTTACATTAAAATTTAATCAGACTATATTTTTACTGTAAATAAGTTTAATATACATATGATAATAAATAATTATTAATTGTATTTTTTAATTTACTTTTATGTAAGTTCTTTTTAAGTTATATTAATCGATAAATTCTATTGAAAAAATTTGGTCTCATCTCATGCAGATATCGATTAAGAATATTTGCCTGAAGCTATTATAAGAATGGCAGAGATGGTATAAAATATAAGCTATCCGTATAAGTTTCACGAAGTATCCGTACAAGCTTTGAATGACAATCAATGAATGGGGTCTGCCACATGTCTTTCGTTGTCTTTATGATTGATAGTGATCCTTTTCGTTCGGCCTTTCTTCAAAATTTTTTTCCATCTTGGCGCTGCTCCGGTCGCGCTATTTGTCAGTAATCAACGGCAATCCGAGCACTCCATTGCGAATCGCACAAAGACACTGCTGGACCATTGTCCTTTGAAATGGATACGAGAAGGGAATTTTTCCCCTTGTTGAAATTAGAAGTGCTTGTCGTCTCGACAGATGGAGAACTCGCGGAATACCGCTGTTACGATGATGAAGAAAAATTAAAATTATCACATGTCCGAAATCGCATACAAAAGAAAAATGATTTTTTTTATGTAGATATATCCTTATTATTTAAATACAATAGAAACTTTATGCTAACTTGATATTATAATTTTTTATTATGTAAAAACATTATATAGCATAATTTCTTTATTATCACTTTTTTAAGATGTCTTTGTCTAGATATAGACAATTTAAGAAGGTATTAAAAACTAAATTAAAAGCATGAGAAGACGACGTTGTTTTTAAAAATTCTGTTACATTAATATTATGGCAAAGTTGTGAGAAATTTGTACTAACTAATATACTATCTTTTCAAGGTTAATATGTGATAAAAACCGTTGTTCCATAAACTTGAAACTTGCAAAATATACCAATATTATTCTAAACAAATGTAATCGAAACTTTTTCTCTCGATACAGCTAGAGATATTCAATCATTTTTTTAGAATTAGATATATTTTGTATTTACGTTACGTCAGTCTGTTGGAATTCTTTTCGGACAACGGTCACTCTGGCTTAAGAAAACATTATCTTATTCCGCGATTGAAGATTTCACTCGCAGTCACACGTGGATAAACAGATAGATCTTCTAACGAAGAGAGATACATGAAACGGGTTTTAGACAGTCAGAAGAAGTCTTTGGAAATGAGTCATCTACGGAGAAAACACATACATATATTCTGTCTTATAATTTATATGTCACAATTCATATACCGGTCGGCAGCGTAACAAAACTCTCGGAAGCCCATTAAAAAACCGGTAAGAAAGATTGCTTCGATGGATGAGGGTACAGCGATGCAACGGGAGGGCGGTATTAGTGCTTAAATTGCTTTATCGCCATTGCTGATCGAGATTCGACGATGGGACATGAATATGTAAAAGACAGGGTCATCGGTGTTCAAAGACGCCGAGAGATTTCTCTCCTGTTCACGACACCTGTTCTTGTAGCAAAGCGATTCCTGGCGATTTCATATTCCAATAAACCCAGTCTTTTTTTTATGACAGAAGAAATTAAATTATATTATTAAATTATATTATTTAATGAATTTAAAATTAAAAATCATTTATATCGCTGTATCTGAGCAGCAAATTTCATAATACAAATATACTACATCTGAACGTTGAATTAATTTGTAAATTGCAGAAAAGATATTTTCTTTTGAAAATATTATTTCTTATACATAGAATACTATTTCTTACACATTTTTTATCACATATAGAAAATGCAATGGCAATACGTTGACAATGCAATATAACAATTATTCAACATGCTATCCATACGACAAGCATTCGAGATCGAAAGTTCTTGATGGAGGCTCGAGTCGATCGAGATATGAAAAACTTGGCGAATGTTGCTACATCGATGGGACCCTTGCGATGGGATATCCTTACGATCGCGATCTTGTGAGAAGAGAGGCAGAATCGCGGCGGGGAGAGAAGATCTGGAAAAGTAGTTGTATTTGTCGTGACATGTCGCTTCATCTGTTGTAGCCTTCGGAACGTTGGCTCGAAGGTTTTCAACGTTTCTCCTTCACGATTCTGATACCTAGAAGCGATTTGAGATTCAAATGCGGATAATGTAGCTGTCAGTTGTTCGGGTTACCTTTGACGGCATCATGGAACGATCTCGCTCAATTAAAACTCCGCAAGTTCTCTTTCGGTTTTTTCTGCAATTTGAAGATTCACTGATACCCCAATCAGGTTCAATCGTTATTAATTATACATGTAACAGATCTTTGTCAACAGATTGTAGATTTTTATGTAATAATTTAATTTAATTATGTAAAAATAACTTTTTTTAAGTATTATTTCACAATTATTTCAAAAAGTTTGAATTAAAAAAATTTTAATATTGGACAGCCTTAGTTGTTCTTAAAAAAATATATACGTATGACTATGTTTATAATCGATATATTTACCGTACCAAGTGCAATTCTGCTTCAATCGTAGGAGGAGTTTATACGACAAAGAATAAAAATATTCATGATACATCAAATGTCAAACATCGCAAAAGTTAAGATTAAATCAAGAATAAAAAGTATATTAATGTAGCATAATGTATCAGACTGAACTAGAATATTTTTGAGGTCAGTACGAAGGAGTGCCCGTGTAGGCATGGAACTCAGCGTGGGATGTATTCTTTTTAATCGGCGAGACACTAGATGCCGTCTAAGAAAGACCTTGTCGTCGACAAAAATGATAGTAAAAGAAGATCGGAGCTACGCGCGCGTGCGAGCTCGAAAAGGCACAACTGAAAATAGATGATTACATGACAAAGTAAAGAACAAGACGATATCTTGAGTGTTGAATTACTTGACAAGTATACGAGTCTTGTCTTTACGAGAAAAGCAGTATTATAGTTTCCCGATGCAGTCTATGGTTTCAAATAGATTTGTTAATTTATTTTATTATTTTTGGAAAACTTTACAATTGTTTTATTATTTAATTTAATTTGTGTTAAACGTAAAAACAAATATTTATTTTTCATTTGTGACAGTTTATTTAAATAAATCTTTTGATAATATGCATATATCTCATATATAATGGCTATTAATTTATTCGATTATCATATTATCAATAAATAAGATACATTAAAGTATGTAATCAGCTCCAATCTAATAATTTGCTTCTTTTTTTCTGAATAACAATACTTTTATACAAGGACAATTTGTAATAATAAATTAAAAATCACGAAAAACATCAGACTTGCTAAAAACTGTGAACGTACAGAAGAAAAGGGGAGATTTTGCTTGAAACAATCACGCAGCTGCGCATCAGCAACAATCGATACTCCGTAAATAAATATTTTGAACGAATATTCGTGCATGCCAGGATGATTTCAATGATATCTGTATTTGCTTCCAATTACGAGGTACATGGTGGAGCGGCGTAACGCCAAAACGGCGGCGCGGTATCGATCATGGGCGCCAACGTGGTGTACAGCCTCGAGAGAGATCGAACGAGGCTGATTTTCCCAAACGGGCGACACGCGATTTCACGGGCGTTAACTCGAATCGGGCCGAACCGTCGATAGGCGCTCGATCGCGACAAGATAAATGACCGTGTGCCCGGTCGACCAGCAAACCGGCACTATTCTCCCAATTATGTGGGGTCTCCATCGACCCCAGTGTCCACCTGTCGCCGGGAACAACATGATTGATGGACCACACGCGCACGGTGCGTGCCTTTGCACGACTTCCTCCCGATTGCCGTTCTTCTTCGACCACCGATCTCGCGCCACCTGAAATTTGATATCAGTCGGCACTACTGAAGCGAGGAAGCTTGATTCTATCCTCGCATTATATGTAATTGTCCGTCACCACTGTCGAAAAGAGTGAACGGATATATTCCTTGTCATCTTATTTCGATAACATATTTATTATGAGACATGCTTGATAATTTTGTCAGGTAAAATTTTTTATTTAATTTTCCTACGTTTTTTTTGTGAAAATACGAAAATGTGACATATACTATATGTATGTATGATATGAATGCTGTTAATAAATGGCTACAAGTATAAAAAAATGAAAGCTTTAATTTCTACTGGATTTCCTAAAATTAATTCTATGTACAGCGTTCCATTTAATATCAATTTTTCGAATTAATATTTTTATTGAAATATGCTTAATTGCAAGTATGATCATAAATGCAAGCGCCGTGCAGGTGAGAATACTAATTGACACCTGGTTGTTAATTGAAGCGTGTCAGTGGCGCCTTATGGGCCTTTCAGCTTTAATCACTGTAATTATATATTTATAAATGCTACTGAACATTCGACGATGATGGTCTAGGCCTCTGTGCCATCAGCTCAAACGCTATAATATACCGCATATTATATACACATTAAACTCAAGGAGATGTCAAGTACTTATTGTCAAGTACTTCGTCCCAACCTGCTATTGCGATTTCATATTTCAGCGATTGCTCGCAAAATTCTCCTCGACTGTGAAACAGCGTCAATCTTGCCGGTAGATTGTCTCTTCGAACAGATAATTCTCGCTCTCGCGTGTTAATTAGTAAGTGATGGTGATTATCAACGCCGTCGTGCGCACTTATTAGCGTAGTCACGAAGGTGACTATGAATGGTGGTTCGTAAGAACGTGAACTATAGCTCGCACGACTTACTAATGAAGCTATATGCGGCGCCGCGCAAGGTAATTAAACGGCGAGGATATTTTTAGAATATCTCGAAACAGTTCAAGAACGTTCTATCGCTAGTTATTAAGCCATAATAATTATTTTATCGAAACAAGCTGGCAATATCACTCTAATGAGTAAACGTTAAAAGCTTTTAATTATATAACATAATTATCATAGATAGCATATAAACCGAAAGTAAAATTTAAAGGTTTATATTTTTCCTTGTCCCATCACAAGACAATTGCGTCATATGAATTACGTAGTTTGCTATCTTACATGCAAGCAGATATTAATAATTATATAAGCTTTGCTAACAAACTTGCTATTCATTGACTTCGCATTAAAAATTTTATTGCTCATTATTTGTGAAGCATTAAAAAACAATAATTGCAAATGGGCGATAAATAAAGCTTAAAATTATTATATTGATTTTTTTCTTTTTTGCTTTGAATATAGTATTAAGTTACATGCATTGTAATTAAAACATTCAATTGTAAAATTAATTAACTTACTGACTATGTGAACAATGTTGAATTTAATTTAAAATATTAATAAAATGTGTTTATGAACAATATTTGTGAAAAATGTTTATGAAATATTGTTTTAAATAACCACAGGTAAAGTAATTTTTTATAAAAATATTAACTTTATACAGAACTCGCACATTATTTGTATATAGATTTAATTAATTCTTATTTATTTTGTGATTCATTTAATGATTAATTAATAAAATTATTAGAGTGCATATATTAACAGCCATATAATAAAAATAACTATTATTATGTCATTTGCGAATTCCTTAAAGATAAGAAAAAAGGAAGTATAAGTTTAACAGGAAAAACAGGTAGTTCACTGACGTAACGGCACAAACGTGATGTGTGCATCGCTGTTAATGTTATCGCAAAGTGTAGACTGTATTTCTAGCAGATGTGTGTAAGTAACTGCGCTTGATACACTTGAGTTTTAACTAGACATGCGGATGCGTCCGGTGTGTGTCCAACTTAATTGCATGCGTATAAATAAACTGCTTTATTTGCACGGCTATGTGAAGTCGCTGTCTACATGAGCAGTGGGGATAATCAAAGCTAGCCGCATTAATTGCCTCGATCGACAGATCGTTTGACGATGCAAAGAGCGAGAGAGACAGACAAAGAGAGAGAGAGAGAGAGAGAGAGAGAGAGAGAGAGAAGGAGGGGGAAAAGGGAGAGAGAATGATGAGGACCAGAGGTCATCCCGACGCCAACATTGGCGTACACGTTGTTCGATAACGACTCAATTCTCCACGAAATATTCTACCTTGCTATAAAATCTCGTTCAACAATTATCATCATGCTGGTTATTTTATTACATTATTTCTATACTGTTATTTCCAAACGAAAAACCGTATATATAACTTAATACGTTGATTGATGAAAAATTTAATTTTTAATTTCTATTTTATTTAGTTTTTCTTTTTTAACTGAATTCCATATTCAATTGCGTGAGTTTGCATATCCGTATCCGTATTCATTCAATTGAAATTAACATAATTAAATAATTTATTTGATGGTGGCGAAGTTTATGAAAGAATTAGGTATTAGAGACTCAGTTTTGGAATGAAAATTACATATATTTATACGATATACATATAATCGATATATTTTAATATTTTTATACAGTCAAGTAATCAATTTTTATATAAATCAAAAGAATACAGAAATTTTATAATATTTGCAGTTCAAAAAATATATGTATGTAATGTAATATATAAGTTTTCCATGATGTATCACTATTGATCATAGAAAACGTCTGTAGTTTACTTGTCCTTCTGTTACGTATTTAACAGCATGACTCCGTAAATCCTTTGAAAGATTAAGTAGCTATGTCTCGCGGTCAAACGGCACCATTAATACCACTTTCTAATTCGCCAAACTGGCGAGCAGCGAAGATGTCGATTTGAATAATGTCGAAATGCCGTTATCAGCTGTCAATAATAATGTCTAAAGGATGTTCTAATGTAAAATATTTAAGCCATTATTGCTGAAGCCATTCGTTTGTTCCAAAAAATATGAAATATTGCAAATCGTACATCGTTATTGACGTCAGCTTTTAATTTAGTACAAATGTCTGTGCTATAAGCGGTAACACGCGGTAATTTGATCGATTTCAAAATGTCATTATTGATCGTGCAACATTTTTACGTGCCGGGCGAATAGAGCGTTATTTATGTCGAAACTGTAAAGTCAATTCGTAATGATCCAAAGAAAACTTTAATACGTCGTAGATTAATAACATCAATCTTACTGTTTACATGGCGAAAGTAGAGAGTAATCAAGCATGTCATTGCACATACTTTATACATATCCTGGACCGTTTTTTGAGTCTCGACATTTTTAGAAGCGTAATGATGTGAAATTATCGATCAGTTTTGCAATTTCACTCCCGTGTACTTTTACGTACGTTAATGAAAGAAAAGTAAAAGCTTGAATTACGATCCAAACAGGATCTCCGATCCCTTGTTATCAATTTAAAGTGTATTAATTGTAATCCATGTTAATAATAAAAAAATTGAATTTTTTTTTGAAGATGCGAGCGTCTCGCGGTTTCGATGTTTAGCGAGACACATGCGAGGCGCGTGCACGCAAAATGCGCTCTCGCTGATTTATATTCGTCGGAGAGTTTTCCTTCTTCACCACGCACGTTTTCCTTCCTACCGCGGTGCGCCCTTTATTATTTCGCCAGCCGCATTGTACTCCGCCGTTACCCCGTTACGCGGATGAGAAATCGCCTTTCCACTCGTGGATGAATGCAGCCGGTGGTACACAATCGAAGTCGCGCATATAAGAGGCGGCAAAAAGCAAACCGACAATGGACCGCGAGATTTCGACTCGAATCGTATCAATCGCTGTCGGGGCACAATCCTACCTCAGCGACGTGTTACCTGCTCTACGCGCCAGGCTATCGAGATCCCCCTTTCGTTGCTTCCCTGGCTGATCACAATGGGGATCCGTCGATATGCCATCGATACCCATGGAGTACTTTACATCCACGCGAGCAGCGTACGTGAACGTTTTCCATTGTGTGCCCCTTTGCATTTAATATGTGCGCATTACAGGAAAACAGAGCGGGTGACATTTAGTTCCCATGTCCCCTTAAAGAAGATCGCTGCTAATGATCGAAGTACTAAAGACTCAAGAATGTTATGAATCTAAAAAAATTTCATTTTCCAAGTCAATGCAATCGCGAGATTAATGACGAATGAAGTATTTTTACCGGCAATGAATGTAAGAACGTCTACTTGCGCGTTAATTTCATGAAATCTCTGATCTGATTTAATCTTGGATTTTCGTGATACAGTTCAGTTTTACTATCTCTTCTAAATATAAATAGATAGTAAAGGATCATTTTATTTTATTCGCTGATTTGATCACGTATGACAGTAACAGTAACAGTTGGAACTTCCATCGGTCAACTTTTTTTCGTCACAAAAGAAGAACGCAGTCGGAGCCGCGTGACTAAAGGGTTACGTGTGCCGTTTTTGCGTGTGCGTGTTTTGTAAAATAGAGAGGTATATATTTTTCGACACGAGGATCGCGTTCGCCGTGGGGCGAATCACCCCTTTTCGATATGCAATGACGTTTATTGCAGTGATATTAATCGATCGGGAAGGGTCGTGACTATTGGATCGTTTTCTCCTTTTTCTTCTCTGGCCTTTTCCTACAACCCTGTCTACCTGTTTATATCGTGTTCGATGTGAGGGGAATATTTGCGGGTACACGACGCCGCGGCGTTATTTGCTATCGGCGAATGTATCCATAAATGGCTCAGAGAATCGTTTGAATAGCTGTGCACGAAAAATATGTTTTGCCTGAAAAATGGATTTCGATTTATATAATGCATTTTAAGAGGATTTGTAAGCCACGTTACCCATTGACAATTTTCGCGGCGTGCATTATTCATTTGCAGCGTGTACAAAATGAAACGAATTCGGAACGATAGATATTCATGCTTGTTAATTTTATCTACGTTTCATTGCCGTTTGTTATTTCTGATATTTATGCACGTAAATGGCTCGGTATTATTGTATAACAAATAATGCTTTGATTAATATGTCTATTCTTCGCATATAATTGTCCAAGCGTTGTTCCTATCTCTATATTTGGATTTATTCATATACGATTCATACACGACTTGCGCATATGATGAGAATTATGAAAAATAAAAGATATTTTTTCATTGTAATATTTTCATATTATGAAATATTACTTTACCTGTCTAAAGTTTATCGGAAAATATATTTGGTCGTAAAGCAAAAAATGATAGCTATTTGATACATGAATGAATGACACCAACTTTTTGTTAAAGAGGCGATAAGGTTACAGATAGTGTCAAATAGTATGCAATTCCATGCGTTCTTGTCATTCCTCTAAACCGGATCAGGATTGATTTCTATCTCTACTGCTGTGTGATATAAAGCAATTATGATTTTTTTTTAATGATAATAGTGTCCTGTTTTCGAAAAGAATGAGAGATAAATGATAGAGAGTGAAGAGATTTGACATAGAAATACCTCTGTCTTTGCGTACGCATGTCTCCGTCAATCTTAATTGCCTATCCGCAGCCATCTATTTTCGACTTATCCTTTTATTGTGTTTATTCTCTCATTCTTTAATTTCTTACTGTTTCTCCGGTATGTAGAAATGTGGAATATTTTTTTATTAATAACTCCGTTATATGATGATGGATCTAATATTCTTCCTCGATGTTGTCAACTAGAATATCATCAAATACGATTTCAGGAAAAATAAAATTCTTTATTTTTATTTTAATAATATCCAGTAATTTGTTATATTATCTATTCAATCTACTATTTTAATTTTTATAACAAAATACATTTTTTATTTATTTTGTTTGTTGAATAATAATTCATAAAAATGAAATTTACTTTATAAGTTATAATTACCTATGATAATTAGCTATAGTAACTATTGTCTAATATATGTGAAAAAGGAAAGGTTGACAAAAAAATAATCGAGTACGTACACAGTATTCAAATCCGAGAGAGACAAGATTTAAGATAAAATTAAGGATTTACGAATATAAGAATCGCAAACGGACTTTTCAATATGAATAGTCTCTATTATGCTATTGTGGAGTAGTTTGAAAGGAACGACGAGCTGATGCTTCATGGTAGAATCGATCAGACATCAAGAGTTTCATTTCGACACTCGAAGCCCTGAAGAAGAATCGATCCGAAACAATCGTTCCTTCAAACATCTCATAGCCGATTTATGGCGTAATACCTGCAGGCTTTGATTTTCTTTGATGCCTTTATCCTCATGACATATCGGGTGTTTTACTTCAGTCTATGACATTTATACACAATTTTTTTGTAACGCATTTAAATGCAAATTATTATTATTATTAATATGTTCGATAGTTCTGCGCTTGTTACAATTCTTAATTAGTTTCATTATCATAACCGTTACTGAAAATATTTCTTTGTGTAATTATTATTTGCATAAAGTTGTTGTAAATACAAATACTACTTTTCTATTCTTGAGAATAAAGTAAAGAAAAATTTTAATAAATTAAAAGTGAAACGATATACATTTTCAAATATATAATTACGTTATAGACAGCATAAATTTTTTAATTGTGCAATTATTAGGGAAGATGAATAGGTATAAAAATAGAAATACTGAAATGTTTTAATGTCAGAATAATGTCTACAACTAAATATAAATTGCGGCAAGAACACCCTGTAGATTCATATCTAAATCGATCGAATTAGAATGTACTCCCGCTTTCAGATATAACGGCGGTCTTAAGCAGAATAGTCGATGCTTTCTAGGCCCTCTTAACTCACCACTATACCATTGGAGGCTTTCGTCCGTTTCTGAAGTGGAACCATCATCTCTGTCCTTTCTTTCCAGCGGTTCCCCTTCGACCACCTGCATCATGCTTAGCCTTCGCTTAGTAATCTTCTCTAGTCTACCCTTCGGTCCACCCTACGGATCGTTAATCCATACTTTCAGAGTGACTCTGGCCAAATATCGGTCAGTCGATGAAGCGAACACAATGCCCACGTTTATCCACTCGCACGATTTTCACCCCTTTAAGTTCCCTAAAAAGAATTGTCTTTTCACTGTTCTTTCTTTATTCGTAGTATGTATATGCAAAAATTCTTATGAAATTATTTTAGTTTTAATAAACATAAATTTCAATAGTAATTAAAAAATTATATATTTGCATTTCATTTATAGAGCTATTGATTAGAACGACAAAGACTTTCCTTATTTGAACTAGTAATTATCATTTTCTGAAAGTAATTACCATCTGAAACGAAAATAATTCGTTATTTATTAACAATATTACAGCTTGTTTTGGTCATAAATAAAGGTGAAAAATATGTCTCTGCGCTCTAGGTCCGAGTGCCATTATGAAATTTTTAATTCGCCGTCGATGAGATTTCGTTTTTTGAGAGAATAACAAGATCCAGTTTGGCGCCTGTTTAGTCCGAGATCGTCAACTGGGCCGGTTTTTAACCTGTTCGACCAGTTTTCATGAAATTATCCGGTTACCGGTTTCATAATATGTCCCGCCTCTTGTCTCGCAGTTCCATGTACGATGATAATGATTAACGGATTATAGGAAAAGGGCCGCGAAGAGGATTGGAGAACGCCGTGCCATTGGTGAAAGTGCATAAATCTCGTGGTCAATTTGTTATTGTAGATTTCCCAACTAATACGATTAAGTCTGGCAAATCCAGAATGAGTCCACGATCGTTAATCAGCCTCGCCGCGGCGATTTAGTAATTCGACAGGCTGATTTCAAGTCGTGAGTCCTATTAAAATTCTTTTAATTCACGTGCGCAGTCAATCATACAATTAAATATGATCTGTTTGAAATACGTAGAGCGCAATTAAGAAAAATTCTATACATTATATTTTTAGAAATCAATCTAATTTACACTATTGCTTCATTCTAACGCATGTCATATTGAAACTTGTGTCATATTCAATAATTATAGTCATTTTGACTTTATTATATTCGAAAAATTCAGTTGCCACACGATGCTATTTTATCACACATCTCGGTCTTGCGGTTCACCTTCCAACTTGAGCATTGCACGTCTGTACGCTTACTAATGCGCTTATAAACCTTCTCTTTAATTTCTCTACGGCAGCTCAAGCACTTCCAGAAGCCACATTGCTGCAATCTAAAGAGTAGGATTCAATCCCCTTTACTACATACAGTAGATTCACATTCCGACATGGCGCCATGCATCTCCAACCGCGGAATTCTTTAGTCACAAATTTTACTACTTTTAACATCATGGCTACTGCCTCAAATTAGCGTTTCGTTTGCCAATCATGCGAAACTGGCTTTAAGTTATTGAAAGCGTGTTTTGTATTCGAGTTGTATCTAATCGGGGGAAACTTTTTTCACATAATTCGTTCGATCGAAAAACATTTTAATTCATCCGCTATGAATAGCACTTTGCCAAGCCCGAGTGGATAAACATCAAACCACCAGCAGTTCCGATAAAGTTTATCACAGCCGATATATTTTCTACGAGAATGTATGAGGCACGCGCGTTACGTTAGTATCGGCAGATTGCTATGGCAAAACGGCTATTATAAGCAGCAATTTCTCTTGAATTTAACTGATAAAATATTATTTGCATAATATATAATCAACCAATGGTAGTGAATCGCACTGATGAGGAGATGCGTAATGTGACATACAAGTTGAGGGAGACAGACAATTTGGGAACGCAATACATTTTATTTTGCACATCTCGCATTAAATTTTTTAAATTGTATTTTTTATGAATTGCGCAATTTTTTCCAGAATATATTTATAATACAATGATCTTTATACTCAAAGACGCACGGCACAATTTATTTTATTGCAATATTGACATATATGTTATGTTGATGCAAATGTGTTTCGTAACTCGTCACGCTTTTTGTTATTGTTATTGTTGGAATTGTTTAACATTTATAAATAGCTTTGATTGTCAAGATTCCGCATCACTCTTTGAACAACAAACGTATCGTCGATGATCCTTTGATATTTGCATCAAACCTTGAGAAATCAAAGTGCATGCGTAAGTGTACTACGACGAAGCGTTGGTAACAGATAAAAAAGATCGGGGTAAGAGAATCTGGTCTTCGCGTCAATCTGGCACGTATCTCAAAGTGGAGGATACATTCAGCGGGCCAGGTTTCGTTTGGGCGTGGGACCTCTTCGAAGTTTGTAGCGAGGTCGTTAATTATAGAACGCTACGGGTTACGTTTCAATGGATGATTGATGAACGCGGGGCGATCCTCATCTAACCTCCTCTGGAGAAGGGGGTGGGACGAAGGGCGAAAGCGGGAGGAAAAGGAAGACGACGAGGAAGAAAAGAAGGAACGAACAGTAAAGAGGTTCCAGCCAGAGAGGTTTCACTCTGGAAACAGGTTTCTGATTGTTGAGAGAATCATGGCATCCAACGTCTTCCATACTCCCGGAACATGAGCCTGAAGATCTGGGATATCCACGCGTATCATCGTACATCGATTTCCTTTTTCTTCCGTTGACTCAATGATGTCGGAGAACGATTCGCAGAGAGATCAAATGAAAGAAATTAGAATTATCTATCTGAAAAATGTAGATCTAATTAGCTTTGATCGTTTCCAGGAATCAGATCTGATGTACATTTTTAGCAAACTTGTGTCTTGGACGAAAAAAATGTTTTATACATTCCACATTATCGTTTATTGCAATATTTCACATTCACATATTTGTGCTTTAATAGAAATATAATAATAAAATGTTTAATGTTTTCTCTTTTCTATTGTTTCAATTCTATTGTTCGTAATATGGGCTGAAAATTGAATTGCTTTGATTATATTCGAGATTGAAACAAAAGCTAAGTAGTTACTCGTAATATTTTAAATTTTCTTTTAAAAATGCATTTATCCTTGCAAGAGATATCAACGAGATATTAAAGTTAGAATGTTTTATCATTATAAAAACTGATGCTGCATTATTTTTTTCATCATCGCTTAATTATCGGACTGCGATTTATCAGATTGACAAGAAAAGATATCTCACAGCGGATAATGCATCAATTGATAACGATGATGATGATGATGAGGATAATGAGGAAAATAATGATAATGATGATAATGGTAATGGTGAGCAGTGGTAGGGACGATGACGGTAATGACGAAGATGTTGATCTGGAATGGGTGTCGGCCCACTTTATCGCTTCATTCTCGCGGAACGTACTTATAGCCGCTTATTGGAACCGATTAAAAGTCAATTACCACCATAAAAAAACTTATGGGATCAATTTCATTGTAAATGGTTTCGAGTTACATCCGATCCCTCTTTGTCGTGTAAAATATGAAAAAATCTGTACACATGACGTAATCAGGTAAAAACGGAAAGTTTGTAATATACAAAAAGTAACACTACACTCTATCAGTATATTACGATAGAAATATTTTTAGTACATGACTTGATTCAAATAATTATTGAGTTAAGAAGAAAAGTTATGTATTATTTTTTAATATTGTGTATATTATTATTATACAACGTATAAAAAAAAATTTTAAACAAATTATAATTTCATGATTCAGAAAATACAAGGATTATTTAAAATTTTTAGATTTTTTTTTCATATATTGTACTTTGTGAAGTATTATTTTTTAAATAATTTTATGACATTAAGATATTTAGATATTAAAATCAACAAAAAGATATTAATATATTACAAAAACGTGTTTGTTATTAAATTTTATTATTTATTTCTTTTATTTATGTTTATTATTTATTAATTACTATGCGAATATCAATACGTCAATACTCGAGGCACCTTTTTATTTGTTGGTGCGTTAACTATGATACTCGTGCGACATTTGTAACGATCATGAAATTCGATCTTGAACGGAACGTATGTGCCGACAGTACGTAAAAGAAGTGAAGAAACGCGGTCGAAGATTGGCAGCTGATGTCGCGACGGGATTCGATTCTGCGGTTACGATCGAGAGAATTTTGGTGCGCGGCTCCCGCGCACACACGACCGTTCTTCGATCGCATTGATCGCTTCTCCCCGCATTGCCGATGGCCATTCGCCCGTTCGCCGAATCGGGGATCTCTTGTTCTCAAATCGGCGCGGATCTCCGCTCAACGAGGTCTCGTCGACACGATCGTAAATACTGGCGGGAACTCATGTAAGAAGTTCATGCCTCCGGTCGGGCTCAGAGCCGAATCATTTTTGTTGCCGTGCCTTCGCCCTCTTTGCCTCCCCCTAAGAGCCCGTGCTTCGTGCTTCAGCTCATGGCTAACATCGTTCTCCGTCCGTCAGGTATGGTCTGGATAATTGTTTCGAACTTCTTTTCTGTCCCGAGAACGTACTCCTTTCTCCCATAATAGCAGCTTAGAGAAATATTATTGAAATATGCAATATATGTTATCTACGTACACATATGTATATGTCTGTCAGTGCGTTTTATAGTCTGAGTAACGGATGAACGTAATCGGAGTTACGTTCTTTTTTTTCATAAAACACTTGTAAGTATCGTTGCCTGTAACAGAAAATGCACATAATTATCACAGATCTTAGCGATATAACTGTTTAATTCAAACTTCACACGTATCGCAAGTATGAGTTCACTAATCGTCAAGAAATCACTTTCTTTTGTGTCTACTTACATTTACGATTGCGCACATCCGTGACTAGGTTTAGCTTCACAATAAAAGTTGCCGAAGTAACGATCGATGTGCACTTTAAAGGTGTACTGTTATGTTTAAGAATCGTCATTTCACGGCGAGGTGTATGGGGGTCAAAACAGCAAGGAGCGTCTTATTGTATAATTTATGAACAATGACGCAAATAGATTATTAGTAGTTAATGGTTTACCGACCGCGGCGGAGCAATGAAAGCGTTTAGAACAAGCTCTGTGGCGGTAATATCTCTCCAACCATTCATCAACGATCGCACATATAATTGTACTAAACAAACGTATATACCCGACATTCCTCAGCAAATACTACAATTTGCATATAAGGAGCTCGTAAAGAAAAAAACCGATCGGCGGATCCTTTCACTTTTGTACATACGTTCGATATTTTTCAAGGTCGCCTGTTCGCTTCCAAAGGTTCGATGGAACAGTTGGTACCACAAATGGCGAGAACGTGGGCCGCTCGCTTCTTGTCCGTTGCTTCACGTGCAGCCTATTACTCAACGTCGCCGACGTAATTAGCATAATAATATCTGTAACTCGCGGTTGCAGCGGTAACTAATTACCGGTATATTAATCAAGGCATTCGACGCTGGAGCCCGGCCAATCCCAACTATCTGAGATGCCAATCCAATTTATCTGCGCAGCATTAGAATGTCAACTGGGAGAGACAGGCCGGCCATTACGGCACTCTTCAAAGAAGTGAGAAAATAGACAAGGCTTTTCAATAGCCGTTAAAGTACAGAAATGTTGCTCGGTATCGAGTTACAGCCGGTTTCGGTTGATTGGCTCAACATGTGTTTTACTTTCGCTCGCGCGCAATACTGCGTTTAGATGGATTGAATTTCAGCTTCGAAATATATAAGATACCTCTCCAAGAACTGTCTTGTGTTAGATATACGAGTTTGTCGTTCATTTGCATTTTTCCGGAGTGTAACGCGCCTCCTCGGCATTTATCCTTGAGCGACCTTGGACGTGTGATTGCCACGTCGTGGAATGTGTCAGATTGATAGATGTGATAAGGAATATGATTTCGCCGGGAAGAATAGGCAAGTTTGAGCTATACGCGCACGGCTGTGCGCCGAGAGAAAAGGAGAAATAATTGTTTTGGCACCGTCTCAAGGTTAATTTTGGTAACGTCACTGTGCGTTTTCTCTCTCTTTCTCTCACACAAACTATTTTGTCGCTGTGCTCGAGTATCAAAGTAAATTTCAGAGAATCTCACGTGGGAAAGAAACGTACGATTCTGCGCAAATGAAGAGAATGCACGTCTCTCAATCATCGCTGCGGGTCTATAATCGATGGTATTTAATCATATGTTAATGATACGTTAACGCAGTGGTGATTGATTAGCATATGATTAGCGATCTCGTCAAAATGTCTGTTGAATACAATATATCAAATTCTTTCCATCAACGCGCGCGAAAATTGAATGTCGTGCGATCGTAGCGATCGGGCAAGAAAATTTTAATTAGGAACATCGGGAAGCTCGGTTTCAGGTAGCCACCAATCATGTGCATTATCGCGCATACCTTGCTTTAATCAGAACGTAATTATATCGCTGGCAGGCATCTTGCTAGAGTCACTTATTAATTCCTTGGTAGCTGTCCCGAACAGTCTGATGTAGCAAAACGAATGTCGTAGCTGAGCAATTTCGACATCATCTCCACATCCTGCTACTTACCGGCTTTCAACGCTATTTTGTATTTTCTACCAGAGCGAGCGCGAACTGATTGCTTGACTGATAGATCAGAAATATCCCACATCCCGTAGCTCCAGAAGAGATTCTGTTCCCCCGCTGCGTTCTCCGTACAACGGCTGGTTTGCAATTAGCCTCACCATGCGGCTGCAATCGCGGCAGCGTACGCCGCATACAAACGTATATACATATATGTAACACTATTTTACACACACGTGTATACATACATAGCTCTATCGTGCGAAATATAATAAGATAATAAACCAACGATCGTGTTCGTTCTCCCGATTCTCCTCGTCTTCGATATCCGTTTATTGCATGAATGTTGGAGAAGGATGAGTGACGTAAACGAGCAGACAAATCATTTTTTGCTCGCACACGACCCTGGCGACGAGCAGCCGTTGACGGACATTTCGCGACTCGCCCTGGCCGTTGATTGAAACCAGAAGGCATGCACCTCGTTATCGGCAAAGTTTTTTTTGCATCCACGAACTTGCGTTATACGCGCGAAATTAGTTTTGAGAAGCGGAATTTCTTTTGCAAAGTGCAACAATTTCACATGATACAGTAATTTGTTTATTTAGAATCTTGGCAACACTAAATTAAACTTAAGTCAAGTTTAATTTTGCTGAAACGATGCTGCAAAAAAAAATGTAGCTGATTAATATGACGTTGTCGCTCAAGAAAATAGGTTTTGATAATTATAGCAATTATCGCTGTACAAATTGGACAGCGAGTTATGAAGGAATATTAATAGTAAAATTAATAGAGAGTGGCTCCTGCAATTGGTCTCCGTGTGCTAAGATGTCTCGTGATGTTTACGTTCTTCCGCGTGATAAAGATCCTCGTTTCCATGATGAATTGAAGATACGCGTTGGTGATTTAAAGAACTTTGCAAACTCATTATTCTATCTGGCATCTACTAAATTATCCGCGTTCTGCTCTCCTTTTTTCATCTCCTTCGGGTTTCCCAAAATTCATACTAAATGGAACATCAGTATACGTTCGTCTGACACTTAATGTTCTCATCTGCATCTTCTCTCCTTGCCTTTCTCGAGAATACATAACCGTTCTAAAGTCCTAAAGCTTCTCTCGCAGCGTCTTCCAATTTTAGTGATTTTTCTAATGTCGCTGTAAGCTATTATGCATACTCAGGTTTATTCAAGTATCCATTATCGTGTCACAGCCACGAGACAAAGCCACGGAGAACAAATGTGCACGCCTACGTCTTAGCAGGATTAGTCAACGAATGTAAACGGTGGGAAGTAGCCTATCATTTGTATAATCCGGAAAGAAATTGTTTTATGGTTGTACTTTGAGACGGTGAGTCACTCAGTAACCGGGCCGTAAAAGAGGTAAAATTCTTAAAAGCGTCTTGCATATCGTGCTTTCTCGCTTTCAAGAGACAGTAATGACTTCTCTTTGCGACATCAACGTAATTATGATATAATCTGTTTCTGTATGCCGTTCCACATCCGTTTATACGACGAGCTAATGGACGGAAAGTTGTAAATCAAACTTATACCTAGAGAAACTTATGTAAGAAACGTATCATTAATTCTTTAAATTTTTATATAACAATCTAGTACCGGCGTGTTAAGAGGTAAAGTTTAAGAAAATTGAATTCGACTATTTCAGTCACCCAGCCCGAGTTCGATTTTGTTTTCAAGCGTATGGAAACGCATGTGCGGCAACATTATGACTCTTCTCACAGCCGTTACATGTGTAACGAGAACTTTTGGAGAGTCTGGCAGGGGCGCGAGGTTCTCGGTAAAACGCCTTTCGGGCGCGTCTCGTCACGGTAATATGGTAGATTAGTCACAGCCTAATGATGAAAATAAGAGGCGACGCTCGCGGTAGTGCGATTTGGCCGCGACGGACAGGCTAAACGATAATCGCCGCCATAAAATATCGAGATTCTTCACGCGCATACACGCTATACCATTAAGTCTATTCCTAGAGACGCGTTGGCGAAACAAGTAATAAGCGGCTTCGACAAACGACAGTAGCCAGTTTCCCGGGGCTGCGGTCCCGAAAAGCCGCACGACACGCTTTCCTGCATAATCGTAAATTCTCTACAAAGTCGTTAACGTTTGTGTAGCGAAACAGGTTTGGTTTGTTAGGAATCTTTCGAACGCGCCGGGAAAGCGAGAGACGAAGACTCGGCAGTCTTCCGGCTCGCGAACATTCTTCTTCCCGTGTGTCTCTCTAATTATACGCGTTACTGGATAAATCTGCGGTATAGTCGCGTTATAGTCACCTTGCCGCTACTTTCGACATCATTAGCGCGAAATATTGGCGCGCTGTTTGTCGCGATTTATGAAATCGCAACGAACGAAACGAGGTTACGATAATCGAGACCACACGCTAGAGACATACCTCGCGCAATACTCTCTTTTTTTTTTGTTTTGTTTTCTCTTCACTGTCGACATTCTCCGGGGTGTGTCCTCTGACCCGAACTTCGGCATCCACGAGCACCGGGACACGCACTGGCAGTTTTCTCTCGCGTATATAAATAGACGATACGAAAATATCACGGGC
Source organism: Tetramorium bicarinatum (assembly GCA_928718305.1). NCBI lineage: Eukaryota > Metazoa > Arthropoda > Insecta > Hymenoptera > Formicidae > Tetramorium > Tetramorium bicarinatum. The sequence goes on from OV788324.1 coordinate 11,618,782, forward strand.
AGGCAGGCGTTCTCCAACTGCAACGACGATGACAGAAAAGCGCGAGGTATAGGAAGAAGAAAAACGAAACAATGCGCAGTGCGAGCAATTATATGCGACGAATGCGTGTCGTTGTGACATTCGAACGACAACAACGACGACAACGGCGCAGTCACCGCATCGCGTCGTGGAAAAGGCCGCGCGCCTTCGGTTTGGATAAAGAAGGAAAAAGCATACAAAGGCAGTGACTTGGCGCCAGCATTCTCTCGATCGAGATAACATTCTGATGCAGCTTCGGAGAGTAATTTTCACTACTCTACCGACGCAATACGACATTGATCCCACGAGAGAGACGTTTATTTACCCTTTTTGCATGTTTCATCAGTAAAAGATCGACAACTCGATTCTTTTGTGTGGGAAATGCTGAATACATGCTGGCCGTTATGCCAGAAGGATTAACGTGATGGACTGACGTGACTGGTTCGTACATTCATTTGTTACACGAAATAATTATACTATTATCTATGGTATAGAATCAAAATAGTCATTTCATTTGAGAATTTTAATATGTTTGATTTTCAACTTTAATAAACCGAACGTGGAAATAAATAGAAAACATTTTATGGAATAATTGTAGTTTTAGAAAACTAATTTTATATCTTGACTTTTGACAGCTGAAATTTTTGAAATTCAAGAATTTCAGGTTCGAATCACGTAGTATCTAAAAAAGATGTTAAATCTGTTTAAAAAATAATCTATCATTTTAATTATTTAAATTTTAATATTTTAAATTATTTGTCGTTTGCGAGTTTGCGACATAACAATTTCCTCGATAATTGCTTACTCTACATTGCTTCTGATGAAGACTTCCGGCTATACTCTGCTCGTGCAGCTTCCTAGTTGCACGATTCTAGACTACGTAATCTATACGCGAGTATCTCGACACGACGATGGTGTGAGTATAGCTGAGGGCTGTTCACCGTGAGCACTGATGTAGCAGCACGTTGATAGACCATATATCCCTTATGTTTACGAATCACGCGATCTTTCTCTCGGCTTGACGCTTGTCAAAAGTGATCCAAGGTATTTGGGTGTAATGATCGGCGGCAGTGCAGGTGCTACCAGTGATCATTAGCACTTTCCCGACGTAGCAAACTGCAATTAACTGCGAAAGTCATGTTATTCAGAATATGGCGTAACTGATGTCACGCGATTTGGAAGCTGTGCGTGTCGACTACGAGAAACATGCGATTACACCTGTGATAGTAAATAAGATATGCCAGTATATAAGTGCTTCGTATTGTTGGCACGAAACTAAACTTAACCGATATTAATTCTCCAAAATAACTTACTTTTGACAATAATGATTGTATTCAAGCGTTATAAAATATCGTCATAAAGTATCCTATTTTTCAAAATTTTTCTAAATTAAATCTCCTATAAGTAAATTCTTAAATTGAATTCCTAGATTCTAAAATGTGCAAATTTTTATATATGTCTCTTTGTTTCTCTCGAAAATTTATGATTAGCAGGAATTGTCTTGTGTTATTTAACAAATCCATTAAAGTTATCGAATAATACCGTACAACCGTTTTTTGCAATTAGTATGTTCGCAAAACATTCACAATACTCGTCCATTGCTTGAACTATTCAATTTTCCAATGAGTGCAATTCTGAATCGTTAAATGGTATAACATTTCGCGGTGCATAAAGTAATTTTTGCATTATGCTACTCAATTATATGATCAATTTAATAGAAGTCATATTTATTATAAGACATTATTTAAATATCATGCACTGTGAAGTCTCGGGGATTCCTAGGAAGATTATTCAGATCAAAAGAACATACTGAGATAGCGAGCATAAAGAAAGAAGAGAATCTCAAACAAATGAATGTACTTAATTCAAGTTAGATACGCTGCTCAGACGTGTCCTGCAATAGAACAAGATTGTAGCCTTGAGCAACTTTCTTGAAGACAAGTGTTTGTGCACTTCCAAGAGACTATCGCTTATTAATTTCTTAATTAATAATGGTGATGACTTTTTAATTTCATTTATATTATATAAATAGATTTTTTATCTTTTATAAAGGATAAGTACTGGATTGGAATAAAATTGATTTTTAGAAATGAAAAGAATTTTTTTCAAATAAAAATTATTTGCATTCGATTAAAATTAAAGTATAAAGAATTTATTTTCACAGTTCAATCATGCACGTCGTGCACTAAATTATTAGAGCCAATTTACGAGAATTTTACCGTCATATCGTAAATGATGGCAAATCAGACGACAAGGGCAGAATCTATTGACGCTTCGTTCCAATAGTTTGTTTGATCAATTTTGAGGAGTAATGGGCGTTTCAAAAATTTCAAGCACGCAATCAATCGAAAATAAACAGGATTCTTTGTCGGCTATTATGTGTCGTAATGTCCGGTGAATACGAATGTACTTGCATGAATGTATGATTAATAAAAGAATTGAAATGTAATGACAAAATATTGACAAATATGAATATATTTATTATATCAAATATTATATTAACAAAGTATAGCTGAGTTATTTAAAACGTATAAATAGGCATAATACGTAAAATGAATAAAAATACTCATACGTTTAGAATTAATTTGGATTAAAACATGAATTTATTGCAATTTTGAATTCTTAATTATTTAATCTAATTTTCAGATTTGTATAGCACGTTGTTGTAATAACAGTTATTTCCTTGTTTGTCGCAGTTACGTTAATTATATTGTATAAATTTTTTTCACTTAAAACAATTTAAATATCAGAAACTTATTATATTTATTTAATTATTTATATGCATCTGTTACAACTAAAAGAATTGGTTTTGAGAGGGAACCAACATCTTTTGATGTGAAGATAAAATGATACGCCAAATGGTACAAGCGTAATAAGCTAATTCCTAGTTTCTCGTCAATTAGCAGCTATTCAAGCCTCTTCAGTGTATCTTCTGTCACTTTGTTTCTGCGTTCTAAGACGAGGAGTCAAACAGATCACAGGAAATTCAAGAGTGTCAATGAATATACATGTAAATTCGGTAAGGAAATTGCTGCTCTTGTTAGTCCAGAATTTCTTTCGAGTTTTATTTTTCTCTCCACGCAAACTTCAAAAATTTCTTAGTCGAAGATGCTTCATCATAAAACGAAAGAAAATTTGACATTGACGAAGATTATGATGACAGGCCACGTGTATGTGTTGGCAGCGCTATCAGCTAATTTGATGCGTATTTAATATCTGTTCATAAATCAAGGTTTAACTGCTATTCCGAGATTTTCAGGATTGAAAGGTGTGATTTACAAGTTCTAATTATATCTATTTGATTATGTATTCCTAATTATATATTTGTGTCTTTATCTTGTGTCTTAACCAAGTTTAATGTTTCAATCAGAGTCTTATTTATATGTTTTAAAGTAATTGATATTTATCTATCAATTTTTTTTCTTACAAATAGCGATCTGTATTTAGAATAATTGAAATTCGATGTTCAATTATTTACATATATTTATCTTCAGTATAATCATCCTCTCTCTTGACGGACAATACATCCGAAGTGATTTTTGGCAATGTGCCAGTCATGTTGTAGTCACCGAATAAACTGCTACAGCGAAAACCTTTCCGTCTAACAATAAGATTACAAAAAAAAAAGAACGCATTCCTGTACGAAAGTTCAAAATGTGCTATGTAATGTTATTTCGAATACAACAAAACGCTCAAAGAATTTTAATGAAAACGTATGATAAACAGCTAAAATATGATTAATTACAGTTAATTGAACAAAAACACACGTACATGAGACACAGATTTCGTGGCAGAGTTTTTTATGGTTATTCTGTCAGATCTAACACATAATTATCTAGTTTCATAACTTTTTAGTTCAATAATAGCATGACTAATGAATCTGACAATTCTCGCATGACACTTGAATATGATAAGTTTACACGCCAAAATAACAAAAATATATTGCATTTCTTGTACCTATATTTGTTTTCTACTTTATATTCGCATTCGTGGACATTGCTCATCGAGCACTCGCACCGTCACTTATTTATGTGTTTGGACAAAGTGTCTTCACACACTGATGTATGGAACACAAAAAATGATTAACACAGTCGACGAGCATCAATGTACGGTTATTTCTTCTTACGCGCACTGTCGCTGTCGTTGTGTCTCTGCTGGCAGTAAAACTGGCAGCAGTAAAGTACGATGTGTTAACGTCAAGTTTACGTTATTACGCCAGCCTTTCCGTACGAGAAATGAGAGACCCAGGAAGAAGCTGCGATGACCTCGTATCTCTATCAAGAACCGCCGACTTGGCAAGCATTCATAGGGTTACTTTGGTGCTCAGCGCCGATATGTGCTTTGTGTCACGGTGGGCGTACTGACTTTTTTTTAAAGCCTATATCCCAGTACAGACCCTTGATTCCTTACCGATTTTAACGTTTCCAGCACTGGATTTCGAGTCGGTGTGTCAATCTGCGTGACATCCAGAAATTCTCGTGCGGTTGAGCAACTTCATAAAAGTTTCCTTATCACGATAACACGGCGAATAAAGTAACTCGATAATCGTTGCCTCTCCTTCGTGAGTCTTTCTTAAAATCTCTGCTTGCAGACTGATTTAAACTCTCTATGTACGGTGTTATAAATGAATATGCATCGAACGTTGAAAAGTAGATTTTGATGTTAAGTCCTACGTTAGCATAGGAGCAATAACCGTAATTTGCAATTTATGATACCAATGTTTTAAAATAGTATTTTTTTAAAATAAATTGATATTATATTTTGTTACATATTTTCATGTTCTAAACATTTGATTTATACATTTGTGAAACTTGGTTGTTCATAAATTAGCCTGATACAATATTATGTAAGAATTTAAAGTAACATACAAAAAATGTTAATATCAAGACTTTGATCAATTAACTTATATATTTGAAGTAATGAGGTTGATCTTTTACATATTTGCCACATATATAAGTATGTTTATTTATTTAGCATAAACCAGCTCATCATTATTATCCACTCTTTGTTTATGCGAAATATTCTGGCTGCCTCGCTCCGTATTGCGAAAGTATCTATTATTCGCTTCAGACAGCTCCAAAAATACGTAGTCGCGACATGTCAGATCGCAGCGCGGGTGCCATCGCTTGCGCAATTTTATAAACAAAGTACTCGCAGTAAAATCAACACTAAATCTACAAAGCGGCCAACTTTGCTGAGCAAACAAGGTGCACAGGTCCGTGCGCGCGCGCGCGTATTATAGATGCGCGCATCCTTCCGTGCAAATCTTCGTCTTGTTGCTAATGCCCCATGAAACGCGCGGTGCACCAGCGTCGTACGAATTAAAGAGTGAAATATGTTAATGGAGTTCTCTTCTGAAGAGAGAACGAGCACGGCTGGTATCTTGATTAAGGTGTCTGGCGGACGTTAGTCATTCCGACCATCCGCTCCCTCCCCTGCTGGAGAGTAGGACTGCGAAAATCTAATTTTCGCTACCAGAAACTGAAAAACCTGGGCGCCACCATCCACCCTGCGACTTTTAGCCTTCTGCCTCCTGTTTTCGTGGGCGCGTCCTACGCGTTCAATCTTTCACGCTTCGACGAAGACACGTGCGCCCTGCTTGTGTCAAGTAAAAATGCTCTATGCCTGCGTTCGTAATTGAATGGTTAATATAGCCAGTTATTTCATAGCAATCACACGATTGGCCGTTACGTACCCGTTATAAATAAAATAGCGGGATAACGCTGATATCATTAACGCAATTTTTCCCCGCGATATCGGACATGGAAAGAACGTACTTCGAGTTATGTAAAATCAATTGCGGAAAGATTTTAATATTAGTTATATATCAATTACGCGACAGATCATGCTCCTGTCGCAGTTTTCAATATCTCGTAAATTCAGCTTTCACTTTTCGCGTACGCCATAATAATATTGAATAACAGTTAAAAATTCACGCGGCATTTTAATTAAACCACGTTGCCGAATACCACTTTCCTACGACCGGCTCTATTTCTCTGTTTTATGTCGCGTGAAGATTTTTATAACACGTGAGATAATTTAAGCCAGCGGCGTTTGCTATACGTGCTTATCGCACGCTAATTGAAGATACGCTAATTGGAGATTAGAAATATGTACGATTAACATCTGCTAATTGAAAATGCGTTGCTACAGTCACACGGTAGCGTACATGGGGCCAGAGTGCAAATGCCTAGTATGTAACGCATCTGGAATATAAACAGTTGCGACAGCGATATTAGAAACTCCGAGAAGACACGCGGCTTCTTACAGCTTCGTAAATATTTGCCTCATTTGCCGGGAAAATAAAAGTTCGTCGCGTATAATTTTTTGATTTAAATCGATAGCTGACCCATCCCAATACCTAATCTTGCCCATCTACTCTTCCATGCCGCATGTCGGGATGTTTTATTACGATTGTTTGCACCGCAAAATAACGCTTGTTGATTGCTTGTTAATTGGAAATATGTCGGAAGGCTATTCACGTTCAAGAGGCCAGGGGGCAAGCGTATCTCAGACTCTTTAACGCCGGCAACTGCGAAGAGGCAAACGAAGCAGTTCGGAATAATATTATTGATGTTCAAGAATCTTCTCTCCGCGAAATAATATTATTGATGCTTAAGAATCTCCATCCTGGTCTTCGCATCAATAAGCTTTCTCCTCCAAGTGCGAGACGCTGTACGGTGTATTTAAAGGTAAAATAACCGCGAGAATTCATTTACGAATAATAAACGAATGTGCGCTTGTTTAATTGCGCATAAACGAAACGAAATAACCGTACGAGCAAATAATCGAACGATTAATACGCATGTAATTATGGGCATAATTCTTGTTCATCTTCTTTTTATCGACAGCGTGTACAATGATTCATAAGCAAATGCTTATTTCAAACAAAAGAAAGTCTACCGTAGTTTATCGTGACAATTTTCCGCTTCCTCTGTTTTCATTCATAATTCATGACCGATGCACGCACATAGGCGCGCGATATTCATAATGTTTTATAAAACTGCCATAGGTTTTCCACTTTAATTATAGACGCGGAATTCTTTTGCAAAAGCACTGTGCACCATCGCGTGATTTGACTTTTAAATTATCATTACTGCTGTATTTTATTGTTTACGGGCACGTTATGCGCGTCCGCAAGCCGACATTTTTATGCGAAAATGCACGACAAGTTTGCTACCAATAAGCATACCTTGGATTCCCATCGGGTCGAAAATACGATTCTTGCCGTAAAGAATTAAAGACAGCAGTTGGCCTTTTATTGACCGTTAAATCTTTGCCCGCGCCTTACGCTGATCGAGGGAACAGTAATAATTTGTCAATGGATCGATAAAGAAAATCTACACATTCCTAGTTTAAAGATCTTGCCTACCGATAATCGCGCGACGTAGAAAATAATCTATTCTCATTATCGCCGGAATGCCAGAAATTTAAAGAGACATAATGTCGTAAAATCCACTCGCGCATCGAAATAAAAATCCAACCCCGTTTATGAGAATCCTATTAGCATCCGATTCCACAGGCGCATCTTCCGGCTGCCGATTGAAGATATCGCGCAAAGACGTTTGATGGCGCAGCCACTCGCTATAAAATAGTACGTTCTTAAACCAAGCATGTAAAATAAATCACACAACATTTCTTTTTTATGGCACGATATTTTTTGGATCCGATGCAGCATCGGTCGCGCGAGACGCAAAACATTCATAATCTACTGCGAATTCAAAAACTCAAAATTCCATTAAAGAAAATATATATTAATCTAATATTTATTATTAGATTATAAAATTGAAAATAATTGGTTTATAAGATTTTTCTACTATTTAATAAGTATATTTTTTGACGAACACTATCTTAAGTCATGTTGTTCATGTATGAATAATAATGCCAAATAGATAGTTTTTACTAATTATTGTATCAGGAAGCCACAGATTATGTTAATTTATTCATTAGTGTCCGCGTAATGCAAACACGAATATAATATAGCTATATTAATTATAATATTGTAATAATGATAAATGGTCTTGTATACAAAAGAGATTGCGATATTTTGGGAGCGTGGCGATTTTTCGCAAGAAGGGTTGCGAAGCCACTCTTTACAGCTACCACATCGGATATGAGCAAAGTTTCATCCAAGTTCAAGCGTGGAAAACTTTTCAAGTTCCCTTGCTGCTCCCTGCCCCTTTCCTCCGACCATCTAACAGAGAGATTTTAAGATTATAAGTTTTAGAGACAAGTTTTAATTCAAAAGTGTAATAAATATCTGCGTAACTAAATCGCGAAGGTTAATTGTTTTCTTCATAACTATAGTTTATATACTTTTTACCAAATAAATCAGTTGTATAATTTTTTTAGGCATATAATTACAGTCACATAAAATAAAGCGAAGAGGAATTGTGGTAAAAAGTATTCTTCAAATTAAAAATTATTTGACATTTTGTAAATAAAAAATTAATTTTTTCTAACTTACTGTGAAGGAGTAACAGTACAAGGAGGACATGTAATAAACAGAACTTATATCAGAGATGTACCTAAACATTTCCAACCACGATTTCCTGACACATGATTTCTACTGACTTCCTACATATTCTACAAACGTGCCACACTATTTCATCGAGTATGTTAGATTCGATAAAGATAATGCTCACGTGTGTGAGCATAGTATACTAACGGATTAGTAGACAAATTGCTAATTTATTCTCCGAACATACTCCGCGCTTTGAGACGTGGACGACGGCGGACACGTGATCTCGAAAGGTTACGGCGCTGGATTAGATTGTCTAATGGCAAAGCAGAATCGTGCCTCGAGGCGCGAAAACGATATCGTCGTTAATATTAATTCATTGTAGCACGGCGCGCTCAAGCTCGAGAAATTTGCATTCCGTTCTAGTATCAGGAAATCGTTGTTGGGGCATGCAGAAATAATCGTCACGTACTAATGGCAGCTATCAGCTACGTATCCTAGGCGTCGCCCATGGATAGCAGCAACAGGTACGCATGGCGGAAATCGAACTTGCATATCGATTACGATATCCTCTTTTCTTCTTGCCGTATATTATATTTCGGATGACACGTGTATGTGCAAAAGGTTATGAAATATGCCTTTCGCGATCTCTCACGAGAAGGGAATTATGTAACTATAATAACTTTGTGCAATTAGATTATTACGCTTATGACAAACTTGGATAGAAGGTGAGGGAATATTATTATATCAACTTTCGCACAAATATGGATTTTATATGATGATGATTTTATCAGCTACAAATTATTCTCTCTAATGTCAAATTTGATATATAAGCAAGAGAACCGAGTTGCGCGAACTATTTCTCGGAAGCACGGGAATTAAATCAGAATCGATCTCGGAGCAAGATATTTTCATCTTCTCCATTTTTTTATTTCTTCTATGAGTAGATGACTTATTAAGACATATAAAGGAAGTACGATTGAACGCTCGTGCACTTAACCATGAAGACCCCGTGCTTGCAAAATTATTCTTGGAAAAGTAATATATGATTTAACGTGCATTTAAATATGGGCTTCATTTTAAATAACGTAAATTTCGTAATAAAGTAGCAAGTTTATCTTTGTTCCATTATATGCATTTAAAAAGTCTCGCTAATTCTTTGAATACTAACTAAAAATTGTACAGGCTAATAAAACCAGTTGTAACAACGATAAATTTTATTAGAGAAGAATGACAATACTTTATACTGATGATGAAAAATAGATTCACTTTATTGGTACGATTGACTGACTGTCCATGTAACGGGAGGTATAAAGTTGCTATTAAATTTAATATTTTTTTATCTCTATGCTGTATTGCATGCTATCACTGCATTTCTCTCTCTGACATTTCCGATGCATTCCGATACGTTCTGTATTATTAGCACGAAGTATACTCGGCGGAGTTGCCGTTGCCGTGCCTTTAAGCCGCCCGTCGCATTGAAAATAGCGTAGAGCCGTGGTACAGCTCGGTTATGGTAATGCCGCGCTGTTTAACATATGCGGCACACTAGCAGCCAGCACGTATAACAACGGCTTTATCATTAAAGGTAACACATCTTCGCGTCGACCGTACGCCAATCGTCCGGAGAACGGAACGAGAGAGGTAACGCATCTATCGTTATGCCTTCGAGAATCGTATCCCGAACGTGGCGAGGCGTACTCGCGGTACTAAAGCTATCGAACGTAGCAACTGCGAGTTAAGCTAATGCAAAACGACTCAAACGTATCCTAGGCACTCGACGTTTCCGACCACTCGACATAAACGCGACATTGCGCGCAGCTTCTCGCGTTATTCCCGCGTGAATTCTCGAACTCGAGACTCGAGACTCGAGATTCGACGCGAACAGCGGGAATCCCACGAAATGGATTTCGTTTTTATCGATACGACGGCGACGAGAGAAAAGCGCCGATCGGCGATTTGTACTCGACTTCGCGTCAATTGCCTCTCGATCATCCTTGATGGCAAACGAGGATAAACTATTAGGATCTTGACCGACGAATTCTCGTGGCCGCGCGAGGAGGTGTACATTCGTATGCGCTTTTCATCGCGCGACGTATTTATTTTTTTACGTTACTTCCTACTTGTTTGTCAGCGTCCGCTTTTACGAGCGATATTTTATGCACGCTGCCGCGTGTAACGTCATACCGGGCGCCGTCGTCCGGTGGCTCCGATATGGCGCGCAGGCCGACCAGGCCTGGGCATTAACAAGGGGTAACAATATACGTGCGAAGTGTCCATTTTTGTGTGTGGATTAGCGCGAGGTGTAAACGACTCGAAGCACGCGCCGGCGTCGCTGTAGCGAACGCGTAATTAGTATTTTGCAAATTACACAGCCGGAGGTTCCGCACCTTGCTCTCCGCGGTGTGGACAGGCCATAACTCCGGGCGTTAACGAGCCAGTCCCGCGGCAGTTTCCATGGCAATTTGCATCGTGTCCTTCTTACGAGGCTTTCTACCTCGTCCCTCGCCGTCTTTTTTCCCCCTGTCCTCTGCGCGTACGCGCGCCTTTATGACGCATCGGATGCTCCTAACGAAGTGATACTCGGCCGCTTTTAATTAATAGGACGGCTGGGCGTTGATCAAACGCTCCGGAGCTGTTGGTCGCGCTGTTTATCGAACAAACGAGCTTATTCAGTGCCACAGAAACCCGCGCGCGCGCGATGGTCTATCCCGGGATGCTGCGCTCGCTTGTTAATGAAAGCATTATATTTCGTTATATGCCGTACGCCAGCATAATTTATGGAAATGGGAAATCGTTCGCCGCGGAACTTCTTTAATCCTCGTTAGCGCTCTCTTTGCCGATTCATTCTACGGCGTATACAGGAACACATTCATATATAGTAACCAAAGTTTGCATTGCTTTATTACGTTGAAACATGTTCGACGACGACATTCAAGTAACTCGTTGTTTACAAAAAGCTCTTTATTATATTACATACTTCTCTCGACTACAGATGCTCCATATTTCATCTCTTGCAAAAGAATGATTTTATACAGTTCTGCTGTATAATTAAATGACATTTAACCGATGAAAGGTGGTTCTAATCTTTTAGCCAATTTTAGACATGTCAAAACAGGATAGGAGCAGTCGCTAAATAGCGGGCGATGCGATGATATATCTCAATATGATCGCATCGTTGAGCACACCAGAGGCATCGTTTTGCGATAATTTCTGATTTCATTTGATGAAACGTTTCTCCAGCTCGATGCATCTTCGTGACTGCGTATCAACGATATGACATTTCGCCATCCCGGCAATCACGCTCAGCGCTATCGCCGGCATAACGTAGGTTGGTCAGTCCTCCAACTCGGATGTGCACACGAGTCACGCACACGCACGGCATGGCACGGCACGGCACGGCACGGCGCGAGCGTATTACGTTCTTCACGGGGCGAAGCCGCGCACAATAAACACGTGATTCGCGTCACGGTGGAATTCACGAGAGCGCGTCGGGGCTGGCGCGATTCTCGTCGATCGAAAGCTCAAACAGAGCCGCGATCGCAGATCCCCCGGAGGGGTAACCTTCGCGCTGTCACTCTCCGACCGCGTGCACGCATGGCTGCATGGATGTAAGCTCGTGGTGGACGCAAATGCGTACGCAAATAATACCGCGTACGTGGCTTGCCGGCTACGAAATTGGCACCTTTCACGCCACGCCGGCAGAAACAGAGTGGGACGCGGATGACGTACGTGTTTACACCGATACCCGTGTAATTATGGGTTTATTGAAAATGATGCATCGCCCCAACATATTTCGCCTTTGTGGCGAATACCTTTCCCCCTCGCGCTCATGAGGAAAGTCGAGTTTATGACGGTGACAGGATCTAAAGCGCACGCAGTTAAAGCGATTTTAATATCGATTGAGTATCGAAAATTAAAAAGTTATCATCCAGTTTGCTATTGATCACTGAAATAGTTCACATTTATATGAAAAAAAATTAATAAAAGGAGATTGTGCATGCTTTCACGCTTTGACTGTGATTCAGAAAAATAAAGTTTTGGATCGTTTTTGAAGCTACACTGTTAAAACGAATGTGTAAATATCACACACTTTTTGCGTGTGATGCGTGTCCCCCGCGTTAAGACATCAATGAGTGTGTGAATTTTCAAAAAATGTATGAATATTCACACATTTCCCCGTTTTTCCCCTCTTTATTTTACACAGTCGAGAAAAGAGAAGCTTTTCTCTTGTAGTTAACGTGAAAGCAAAGCCGCGGAGACAAGGCGGGTCATACAGCCGGAAACCTGTACAGTTTCCGGCTTTGATAGAATCGCCGCGATGCGGTCCTTACCGGTATCCCCTTCCTCCCGCGAACCGCGAAGCGGTTGGATACCACAGCGAGATAACGTATGCCGAAGCGTACGTATATCCGGCGCGGGCGCAGCGGTTCACGCCTCGCGTGTGGGAACACGAATCGCCGGGCGTAGGTGTTTCTGCCATGCGTGTGTACGTGTATGCGTGGTCACCCTACTCAAAGGCATAGACGAACGAGGCACTAAGGGGAGAAGGTGCGTTTCGCCGGGAACGGGGGAAGGTCGGGGGAGATAGATAGGACATAAAAAAAAATCGTAATCACAGGTAGGTACAAGCTACACGGCACCATGTCCCGAGGATTAATGATTCGCGTCTGCGTCGTCGTTACGAACCGTGGAAGCGTTTCAACATTCTTTCGATCCTCAAACCTCAACTCCGCGCTTGATCTTCGTGTTTCGCCTCCCTTGTCCGTAACGGGTCGCGTCGCTTGAAAGATCGTTGAATCGATTAGACGCCTCAAGTTGCGTAAAGGTACGTTGCGAGCGTTGATGTGCTAATGTTAAATGAGCCGGGTGGGTGGAAGAATGATGTAAATTGTGGATAAAAGCGAATACAATTTTTACATGTACTAGGCATTTTCATTTCTTTATTGCGTTTACATGAAGAAAGATTTTAATTTCTATCCTTCGTAGCTGTGAAAGAGTTTGATAGGTATTGCACTTTCTTCGAGGTTGCTTGCATTTCAAATAGGAGAAACATAAATTAATTCACTGTTCTATTTGTAGTATCGGTGAATACATTTGGATAGTGATTCAAGATGGTAGTCCATAATGTCACGACATCTTGACTTGGGGAAGAATGTTACTTGTTAATTTCCTATTTGCAAACAGTTCTCGCTGCTCCGTTTGCTGCTACGGAAAGTTCGTGTTGATCCACCTGTTTTGACGCGTAAACCCACTTGAAACTCAACTTGACAACTTAAATCACTCGAATGTCGTCTCGAGCATGGGTTGTAACGCTTGGGAATAATGCGCGCTGTCATCCCGAGTTTCGTAGAAGCTATCGCGCGAGAAGTCGTTTTGTGGACGCGTCTCTTAAGTCTCTGCCATGCCGGAATCATGTTCGCGACGGAAGGAGGAAGACGGAAGGGAAAAGAGACGCACAATCGATTTGCTCCGAGCGAATCGCGGCGAGCTCGACAGACCAGGCCAAGTTGTAGACGCACGAGCGGGTTTACTCGTCGTCGTGCAGCCGCGTCTTGTCGTGGCCCGATCGATCGATCGATCGCCAAGGAAGGTCGAGAGGTGGCCGAGCGAAACGAGAGGATTCTTGGGTAGAAAAGAGGATTTGGAATTTATGAGCCGCGCGATACCAACGCAGCTACGGTCGCTTTGAACGCGGCTTGTTGGGAAACGGTCGAATGTTTTTCTAGCGTTGCACGTCGTGGTGATAAGGAACGTAGATAGTAACCGGGGAATCGAAGGATGTGTGTTTTTAACAATCGCTCCGCGAATGGTTCCCGATCGAGACTCGCGATACTCCCTGCAGCTGATCGTAACTGTTTTCAATTAATTAGGTGCGCTATTAAGATACCGCGATTAGACGTAGAATATTGAGCAACGACGACATAAATAAAAAAATTTGACTCACAGCGAGATCACGAAAACTATTATGCGCACATTAAACAATATTTATAATTATATCTTAACTATATCTTTATATTACATCGTAATTATAACTTTTGGTAGAGTTAGTAATGATAGTATCATACATATAATATATAATGTTGTAGTTTGTAATAAATATATGATATGATACAAGATAAGGACACATCATGGAAATCATATCACCGACAGGAAATGTATAATTCAACATTGCATTTCTGGAAATATCTTGTTAATAACAAGAAAAATTAATTATTAATCGATTATAATCCAGTGAGATGCAGCTAGCCAATAACTATAAACGTCAATTTGAAGAGTCGTAAATTCGTGGATTTACATTTTTCTTTATTTGTGGTAAGAAGTACTCTTCAACTGCTGCGAGTGGCATACCACTCGAATCCTAATCCTCTTTTCATGCTCTTTAACATTTCCTGATATTTGTTTCATTGCTTTCATTTTTTCTTTCCCCTCGATCATCCACCATATTATGCATCAGCGAAATCGCACGCAGCGACGCAAAACGAAATTGGCCCTAAGTTATGTTAAAACTTCCTATTCCGAAGCTACAGATAAATTTGTAACTATCGAGTTAAAATCATGCAAACGTTATAACGGAATATGATTTTCAGAATTTATTTCTTCTTTTTGACCTATCAATATTACCATGAAAACTATATGCATTATAAAACTTATCTTAAGCTTGTATTACATGGTAATAAGTAATTGAATATCTTAGGCGAATGCTGGATTTATTAAAAATAGAAAAAATATGTAAAATTCGAGAGATTTTCACACGCCTCTTCACGGTTTATTCTATCGAATTCGTATTTCATTCATATTAAACTACAATAATGCGAATAAAATTTATGTATAACATTCTACAGAATATCATTTGTATAATTTTATTAAAAGTTAATATTATCAATTAATTAAAATTTGTCTCTTTAAAATTGACAATTGCAGCATTCTGCTAATGTAGTTAACTTTGTAAATCTAAATACTTATAGATATGATACTTGAGTTGACTGTTTCGACAATGAAACTGTTGTAAAACAAGTTCAGTTTCGTGGCTCGATGAACTGTGATTTCTGCTAAATGTATACCTAACGTTAACATTTGAACTGTACAACATTCGAAACCCAAACAAAACTGTTTTGGCTTAGAACGGATATTGCGGTCGTATTTCCGCGACACAACGGAAGCAATTTTCACGCAGATTCGCCCAGTGCAATATCTCGCACCTTGTACAACGGTCCTTCTTCCATCCTACGGTAAATTATTGCGTTCACGTACTTGGCTTGTTTGCCGCTATCACGTGGCTACCGTCCAGCCTGCAATTAACATTACCACGGCGGCGCATCCCGACGACAGTGGTGCTTCACGTAGGTGGCGTTAAACGGCGCGAAAAGGGCGGGTACGACAGGTGGTGTAACAGCTGTGAATCCGCGGAAAAGGCGAGAGATAGTTAATCTCTCGTTCGATACGCCCACGTGACCTCTACAGTATAGAAGGTGCACGATCTTCGCGCGCGGTATCCAGCGCATCGCTTCACCCTTCCCTACGATCAAGTGACTTTGCCTATTTCAGCCCATCGTTATTATACTCGTCGTATGATGACAGCTTGTTCTCCTTAGACTACGACGTTTGCCTCGAAACGATGATGGAAGAGGAAAGATAAACGTGGCCGCGCGCACAGGGTAACTAAATACTTTAGGTAAAAATTGAAATGCGATAAGATCATAAATACATAGATCCTTGTATGTTTATCGAAGTAGTTGTCATTTGAAACTGGTTAACATCAACTGGTTATCGATGCAACATTTATTAGCTTCTGAACAATCTTTGGTTTTATTGAGCTCTGTCTCTATCTGCTACATCATTGTGTAGTATTAATTAGCGTGTAACTGGTCCACGAACTTTTCTAGATAAGAGTCGATCTTATTTCATTTGTATCGATGAGAGCGTACATCCTCTGATCCGATACATGCCGATTTGCACGTTGACGTAATCGTTGCAAAAGCAACGTGCGTGGAATTCGAAAGAAGGCAACAAAAAGAAGGAAGAAGAAGAAGAAGAAGAAGAAGAAGAAGAAGAAGAAGAAGAAAGATACAAGCACAGTGCCTTGGAGCCAGGGAGGCGGCCAGTCCTCTTTTCATGCCAACAACAAATCTTGCCTGCCATATCGGCGATGTGCCCGGTCTTATCTCGACTCGCGCATATGAAGAACCGTTCGCGCCCGCCTGCCGAAAACGTCGAACTTCAATTACCGAGCACGGAAGCGGTTATGAGATGGTATCGCCGCACTCTCGATGCACCGCGGCATAAATCGCTCATCTTTACCCGCCGGTGGAGGTGCCGAGGATGCGTACGGGGCCTCTCGTTGCCACGGTGCTAATAAATACGGACCGATAGACCGGCGCGTTCGAGAGAAGAAGAAAAAAAAGGGGGCGACCGGCGGTCTGACAAGTGTTGACCGCCCGGCGCGGCTCACGCCCACCGTCCACGCCGGACAATAAATACGCCGCGCCACGGTATCTCGAATTATTAAGGAATAATGACGCCATTTGTAACCGGCGTGAGGAGAAGTGGCGAGAGAGAAGAGGAACGGTTGCGCGCGAAGAGGGGCACGAGGCGCGGTAGCAGCGCGCGCGCGCGCACGCGGGGCGAGATGAAGAGCGCGGCGGTATTATTGCTGATTGAAATTCTTCGTGGCCTGAGTTGACTTGCCGCGTGCACCAGCAGATTGCACGATTAGTTTACGTTTCCTTCGTGGCAGCGCGCCAACCGCCGGCTTTTTTCTTACGCGAGCTCTCGCGATTCCTCCCACTTGCCGATCTCGCCGCTGCTCCGAGGACGTGATCGGTCCTCGCGGGCGTTTCATTACCGCCCTCGAGTTTCAATATTCATCATATATAGGAATACGTATAACGTTGCGCCACTGGCACTAACAGACGTTACTTATCCCACCTTTACATTTTTACAATCGTTACGAACTGACTTTTGTAATTATTAGTTAGATGTTCGTTCTTGTCGATTCGTGATTCACGAGCAGCTACTCGTTTATTATTCCACGTCGACTTCCATGCGGATTATTCCTGGAGGTATTGAAACTTTTTAAGAATGATAAATTATAGCGGAACACGTGTGTCAGAAACCAGAGGAATCATCGAGTTTCTAACACAAGATTATCTCGCCCCTCGTCAGTTGCGTTGGCGTAGTCGTCGATGGACGTACGACGCAGTTGCAGCGCGAAGGTCGCATTTTTAAGTGACTGCATCATCCTATTGACACTCGCTGTTCGATGGTTAAGGATAACGGCAACGGTTTTAAAGACTGTGCTAAGCAAAGAATTTCAATACAGTCGCTTTTGCGAATTTAAGTATTCTCAACTGCTCTTTGATGAAAAATATAAATTTTCTTGAAAAAAAAGACAAAATTTCATACTTTATCTATAACACAAAATTAATTAAATTCCATTTCTCGTCAGCTATAAAACTTTTATTCAATAAAAAAAAAAATATATATATATATATATATATATATATATACATGTGTATTATATTTTGACAGTATATTTTTATAATTAAATATAATTATATAATTGAAATATTTTTCTTTTATATCATCTTTTATAAGATATAATGAGATTAATTCTGCTATTCTCTGAATGTTTCTATGCATGATACATTAAAATTTTTAGGTCGCAATTTCATTTAATTCATTTACTCATGGATACGGAGAGTCGATCGCTTGTAAAATAAGTTTATATATTAATTCTTGACGATACCGATTTTCTCTGGGGCTATAAAATAATATGAATAATGCAAGTGCAAAATGAATTCAATTAAATTGTGCCAAACAATTTTCTTACGTATATTATACGTATATTATACGTCAGCGATGTAATTTTATCATATGCCTCGAGGGCAGCATCTAGGCATTCCGGCATATTTAATATCCTCCAATTAAAAAGATGTCGTTTTTAAACGTTATAAGAATGAAATAAAAAAGGAGCTGTAAATATATATTTTAAGAAGAATTTGATGCTTTCCCTGCACGCCCACACGGATACGCAGATGACTCATAGGAAATATATTTTATGAGTTGTAATAAAGTATACTTAGAGGTAGGAAATGTCTAGTAGTGATTTATAGCGCAGTCGTAGAGAATTTCTTGCGATGGAGTAACTACGTTTATATAGGATTATGAAAAAAAATTAATACCTCGCTGGTGCGACACACATTTTGATGAACTTCTTACTTTTTGTTGGCGGTATTACGAAAACAAATTACATTGCTGACGTATAGTGTATGTACATAAGAAAATTGTTTGGCACAATTTAGTTGAATTCGTTTTGCACTTGCATTATTCATATTATTTTACAGCGAGTACAAATAAAGACAAAAGCGTGATTATTGTAAGTAATTAAACTGCACGTAAAAAAATGTATTAAAATGGAGACGGAGAAATTTGTATATTCGTCAACAGAAAAAAACGTTAAAAATCTCACTGGAGTTTTTACTAACAATTTCTCGAGAATGGAATATAGCAAGTAGGAAGAGACATAAAAATAAAGTAAGTACGCGATTGTTTAGATGGAGTGTTTAGCGCAACCGCAGGGAAAGGTGTTTGTCGTCAGCCTTGGTGGGCCCCTAAGAACCGGGCCCGCATTGTTGGTAGGTGCACCGCCTGTCGCTGGGCTCTGATTCATTGCCGCGCCTTGCAATTCATCATTCCAGTTCTCGTGTCCCGGCATCATTGCGCCTTCCCTCTCTTTCCGCGCAAGCTGCTCGCGCCCAATGGTAATCACCCGGAGCCTTCCTTTCTCGCATATCTTTTCTTCTTATTTTGCGCGCAGCTAAGCTTACTCTTCTTATAATTATTCGGTTGTCAAAAAATGCATTTTTTTGAAGAATTAGCGTATTCTAATATACCTATTAGATTATACAAAACGGACGAGAGCAAATTAATCTTCCGTGGTGTACTCAGTAATATAAAAAAATCTATACAATTCTCATGTTACTTATACGGACCTAAAAAAAAACTTAAATATTAACCCATTCTTTATTATCTCACGAGAGAAAGTAATTACATTTCTTCCTATACATGCTTACAGAATTTTCATATAGTTCTTTTATCAAATAGATTTTATCATTTTTAATAAATAAAATTTCTTGCAACCTAATTTAAAAAATCTTTAAAACATATTTTTAAAACATAACTATTTTTTAATAATTTTTTTTAGAAATATCCATTTCGGAATATCCATTTAGAAATATCCATTTTATATTTAATTCAATGTGTTTATTATTATCAATATTTATATTTCAAAAAGCAATTTAATATTTAATATATTTTTTTAGTCCATTAAAATCGCAATTAATAATTAATTTTGAGTAAACAACGGAATTAAGTAGAAATATATCCGTATCAATACTCAATTAACGTCTGTTCTTCCGAAGCATAATCCATTCACTGATACATAGATGAGAACTCATTGAATCGCAATCCGGAGAGAGGTGCGCTTTTCTAGACAGCATTTCCACGTCGCTAATCCGCTCGATCATCCTCCGCGCGGAAATGGCGCTACGAATTGGAGAGTAAGGGTACACGTGTAGGCGTGAGGTACAAGGACGGGAGGACGTGATATACCGTTATCCCTCTGCCGTTTAAACGGACACGCGCACGGATCTTGATAATAACTCCGAACGAAGAAAATGAGGGGCGGCAGAAGGAGGTCGAGGAGATAGGATCGCGCGCGTTGTGCCTTCTTCTCTGATCGAGACGCGAACGAGCGCGATAAGTCGAGTTTTTCGCGGGCGCACGATGGACATACCTCTTAATGAACGATAAAAAGCACTCCGTAAAAATGACGGGGGTCTTTTAATAATGACTTGGCGATAATTAATAACGGCAGGAAAGCGGCGCGCAAAGAGGATTTCGGCCCGTTTGACGCGGCATTTTTTTCTTCCCCGACTCATCTCCCGTCCGCAAAAAGCATCAGGCACTGCAAAATCAACCGAACTCCGTACTTAAATCAAATGACGGAAAGGTTTCGGCGCGTAAAAGCCTATAATGGCTAAATGGATTAATTGCAATTAATGGCGGTGAAAAAGTTATAGGAAAGGATTGAACCTGTATGTGAAACGAGATCCTTTCTGACGAAACAAAAAGGATCGAGAAAGCCTGAATAGAAATGATGAAAAATAATACTGGAGGAAATGAATGAAATGAGTCTGATGGAGAAATTATTAATTAATGAAAGAAATTGTATATTTAACGACGCTACGATATTAGAAATGAATACTTTTATATAATAATGGTCGAGTCTTATTTATGTATTCTGAAGTTTCTGTCGGACGGAAGAAATTCTTCAGTTTTTTATTGTAATAATTTCAGATAATATACGCGAGAAATTCTACATTTTTATCTATTTGTGATCGCTAGTGAGCCATGTTCGATAATATTATTACTGAAAATGTAATAGCATAAATGTAATAGAGTTGCATTTCTATTTTTCAAGATAAAATAAGATATTACTTTATATTTATTTAGTGTATCTATTATTTAAATTAAATAAACATTTTATTTGACAATTCGATTAAATTAAAATTTTAAAAAATAATACAAGAAAGTGTTTTGTCACATCAAATTAATTAACTAAAAACCAACTGCTGCCATCAGTGAAGATCGTGCGGATTATGTACTGAAAAATTCGTCATGCGTCCCTGAAACTTTCGTTTCCGTTTCTCTCTTCTAAGCCGAATACTGCGGCGGTCACGTATTCATGGTTGCCACAGTCTCTTCCGGTCGTGTTATTTTTCCGCAGACAGAAAAAGTGCAAAAGGCCTTCGAGTTGCGGGGCACTTTACCCGGTCGGAGATTAAGCGTGGGTAACTTCATGAAGAGAGATTAAAACTGTTGAAATTAATTCGCGTAATTGCAGATGAAGTTCAGCTCTGTGTTCGTTGATGCCAAATAAATGTTTTTCTCTTGAGATTCTTAATCGAGCAACATTTCTTTAATCCAATTCGAAGTTACGAGAAATGCATGAAATTGTATACTCTTTTTGATAAACGAGTTTACTTGCAGATGTTTTATAAATTATTTGCTACAAGTAATACAATTGATATCATTCTTCCTATTTTGATTTTATTTACAATTTCATATTCGTGAAATACAATGAGTGATTCATGTTCTAATGAGAATCGAAAACATTTTCGTACAATTGTAATAAAAAAAAGCGTGTTATTATAATTTATTTTTGCGAATTATATATATATTATAATTAGTATTAATTTTTATAAATATCGGCTTATTTAACTTCATACTTTACAAGTTACGTTATAAGCATGTTCTATATATAATTTGTAGGAATGTAAAGCTTCTAGACTATATCATTCTCCGCTTTTTGTCCCTGCAGACAGACGATACTCGAGTAGACTCCAGCTTGAGCAAACTCCGAGCTTGTCTGTCTCCTCGTATTAATTAATTAACGTTCTCTTAATTAAATCGCTCCGCTAGACAGTGATGAGAGCGACCGCATTACTTCGTCGCTCTCAAATGTTCTTGAAAGGTTTGGTGACGTTTCATTTGCTTTATCCTTTTATCGTTTTGTTATCCATTTCAACTCTACAAGTTATCAAAAAATCTCCTTCTACCACCAAATAAATCACTCTGTTGCTCGTTGAAATTAATGATATTTAAATTATTTAACAATAGTGTGAGGTGACTTTGCCAAGTTCACATTTTCTTCCGCGAACAAAGCTGTTAATCCCGAGACACCGACAAATACCCCTTTTTCGAGTAAGAAATGATAGCAAGCAATATAAAAAGCAGTAGCAGCATCCGACTACTTAATATATCATGCGAATCCGACTATCGTCTATTATTTTTCTTACGCCTGAGTTTAAGACGCTGCGATACATTTATCTCGCATCTCTTTCTTTCTCTCTTTTTCCATCTCGATAAGGCTCCTCCTCTAGATGTGTCACGCAATTTGTAAGTATCTATGGCTCTTCGTCCAACTCTGGTAATATCTCGGAACATCCGATGGAAAAAAGCAACGGCATCTTGCTGTAGAGAGAGAGAGAAGGAAAGAGAGGGAGGAAGGCGCAGAAGTTAGAGACAGTGTGAGACATGAATTATTCTCAGCGCCTGCCGTCTAGAACTGTTCGAGGCGTGTTTCCCACGCCGACTCATAACGCGTTATCAATTATTAATTGCTTTACTGGAACGTAAGTTCTTCGTGCTGGTCGGGACGAGAAGACAACAAAGGACATCGGGTAGACGTGTGAGCACCGCTCTGCACCAACGCACCGCTCATACAAGATACATTTCACGTGTAATCGATGCTATGCGCATTTCGCTGCAGATATACAAGAGCATCGATTGTCCTGATTCCAAGAAAGCCAGCGTCACGGTAAATTACGGGGTGGCATGAGACCCTATAAATCTCAATAAATGACGGAACAGCAATCGCCTCTAGTTAGTTCTGTACTAATTATCTGTCAACGATGACCGTAGAGTTCTTCTCGCATGATGGACATAATTTGTTAAATATGACAAAGCCGTGTGAATTCGAAACATATGCGAATGACGGGTATTACAAATACGGATCATTTCAATTTCAATTAATTAATGTGCTATTGGGAATATTTAATTATTGATTGACGTGATGATTATTTGTAAAAAAACTCAATGCGTGCTGATTATTAATATCACTGGAAAGCAGACAAAAATATTGTTAAAAATAATAATTATGCATTACCTAATAATTACAAACACACAGTTAAAATGTTAGTTTTAAATTAATTTGGAAGAAGCATATTTTGGAATAAATATTGAAATTTTTAGATGTAATGATGAACATTCTGAAAAAAGTAAATAGTTTACTAATAAACATTATCGTTATTACATTTATACATCGTATACATTTATAATTTGTACGCAATAATTTTAATTGTTGGCTCAATTTCTCATTATTATAATATATAATAACTTTTAATGTATTCAAATGTTATTATCTCAAAGTTAACAAATCACCTTATATTTTATTTGCTGGATAATAATCAAATTGATCGACGATACGAGGATCTACTTTGACACACTCGTAATAATAATTTAAGGGAAAATTATTCTGACTAAGTAGACGCGTGTTTATTTATATGTTCTGTAGGATACGCATGTACGCATCCGGCGTACTCGAGAGCCCGGGTAATAATCCATCATTTATATTAATTGCACTCTGTGGTACGTCCTGCTCCTGCATAAATGATATCGTTGTATTTGCCATGGCACGGTGTTGTCACTGGCTCGTGCTCTTCATAAATTCTAATTAAGTTCACACAATCGACCCCCAGAATCATACGGGCTGTGCTTTTGTCATCTCGTACGAAGGATCTATCGCTGGAAGCCTTTCAACTGATCTTTCAAACATTGCGATGGATTCTGCGAATAAACTTTATTAAAAAAACTGCTTGACAATTGCATGTGATTAGTAATTACGCGTTCAATTAAACTATTTTAATTAAAGATGTTTAATTTTAATAGTTTTTTTTTTAAATATCTTTGATCATTTTTTTTATTATATTATAGTTGTAAATAAAATTCTAACTGAGCTCTTTATCAACAATAATCACAACAATAATCATATTTAGCAGAAGAAAATTAATGTTTTTGTTTCAGGACGAATTTAAGAAAATAAAAAGTATGATTTTCTATTTAAGATAGTTTTTATGTTTCTGTATTTTCTTCTGCAAATATTACATTATTCAAATATCATTAATTAATTCTTGTAGAAATTTTCAGAAACGACAAATAAGCATAAACACTGCAAGTCTTGCATTAATTTTTTTATATTTTCTGTGAAGAAAAAAGGATGAAATGCAACGAAAGAAGATTACAATTATATGCGTACATATATATTTTTTAATACAATATTTACCATAAGATGGTTCAAATAATGATTCTTAAGAAGAATTATAACTATATATTCTCCTTTGTGATAAAAACTGTTCAAAGTGCTATTAACGAGATTCTGTTTTCAACAAGTATGCGTATAATGTTTGTCTTGATGTGTACACAATGTTTGTCTGTGCATGGCTCGTTAAGACATTTCGTTGTATCGCATTGCAGGCCGTACAAGCGTTACAATTAGTTGCTCGACGTTAGCATTATATCTCACGCGCGTACACGCGATACGCCCGTTCTAGGCTACGTTTATTATGCGTTGCGAGGGACCTTCGCGCAAACTCGTGGAATCGCACACGATGGAATAAGCAGCGCGCGGCCAACGCTAACAGGTTGGCATAACAAACGAACGGATCTCGACATGAGCCGCATCGCCGCGCCATCGCATTCGCGCGCGATATTTCTGCTCGAAAATGCCGGCTCGCATGAAAGCGCCGGCGCAAAAGTGCACGCGCACTGGAAGTCCGCAATTTAGTCATTACGATCCTCGGTGCCTCTTACTATGACATACAACTTCCCTTCCACCTATTCGAGCCCTAAGCCTCAGCTCTCTGAAACCGTTTTTGCATTTCTCTGTCGATTCCACAAAGTGAAAAATATAATATTTTTTAATATGTGCATCGCGGCTTTTATCATTTACATTTAGTTTTGTTGATGAGAACGCATGCTTTTCATGCGACATCGCGAGAACAATCGATATCGTGTACGAACTATACGCGCTTGGCAGCCAATTAAGGAAAGGAATCATTAGCATGGACAAGATTGGGACAACTTTGTTGTGTCTTAAGTTGAGAAGATGATCGAATAGCGATAAGTTGAAAAGGGTGTGTTCTGCGAAGATATCGAGGCAAAGGCCAAGTCTTGTCCGACATAGGCGTCTCATCGTTTATTACGGAATAACGGAGTGCATAGGGGATACCGCTACATAGAATGTATACATCTTATTCTTTTGTATGGTAAGGATCTGTCTCGCCTAACTCGTCAAGGTTTTCACATACTTTGAATAATTAAATTCCGTATGAATAAAAAACAATTATTTCTACGATCTGATAATGTCTTTGCAAATTATACGGGTCAATGTTATGTATATTTTATTTATATTCCCATATACATTTACATCGCATGTTGAAATTATATATAATCAATTCAAATAAGTCAATGTCTCGACGAAAATTTTCAGTTTATTGATGTAGCTTCTATCTGACTTCACTAGTGATTTTATTATATTTCTTCAAAACGCAATGACGTATCTTCAAGTGGCGCATCTTACTTGCTGAGACTGTTTGTATAGACTATAAGATACTTACGCGATCTCGATTTAGGGGATCGCTCGCTTTCTTTTCAACGTCTCCGCGTTCACGTTCGATCGGCTTTACCAGAGGAAATTGTTTGGGAACCACTGTGCTCGTGCTAGAAGGCAACGGGCGAGTCTACGCCAGGTTGTTTACTACGAAGAAGGCGAGGCGTGTCGTTGAACCTGACTCAGGAGAGTAGCGAGCACAAGGCGGGCTAGGCATGCCTCACCGTTCGTCTCTGTTCTCTTCCTCGTCCTCAATCCTTCTCCCTCTCAGAATACACTCCTTTCCTCTCGCTCCCTTTATCCGACTTCCTCGGCGACTCTTCCTCTTTCGATTATATTCCGCACCGGCCAGAAACGCAGGCTCTCCTCGCTTCTTCGTTACCGAAGCTCCTGTCCACATCCGGCGCATTCCCGTCTCATGCAGCCGAGCGATTGATAAAGTAATCCCGATAACAGAATTCTGTTTCTTTTTAATCTCCGAGCATTGGTTCTCTGTCTCTTTCTCTATCGCTGCGTCTGCCTTTTATGTTATTTATGCCAAGATGATCCATGATTTTAATTTATAATTAATTACCTATATATAATAATTCCTTCCTATATATAATTGTTGTTAGTATTATTTTTTATAAGAGTAACGCAAATTTTTTATTTGTTAAAATTTGTTATTTTAAAACTAAAAAAATGTGGAAAATATTTCTCTTTAAGAATTAGAAACTTACAAATTTAAATAAAATTACTTTATATGTCGCGAATGTGGCACGGTAACTAGTGTCTTAAATAAAATATCTTTGAATAGTCTTAAAAATCTTTAAATTGTTTATGATAAAGTTAATGTTAGGATATTTTCAAATATAACGTATATTATTTAGCACATATCTACTATGGATTATTTAAAAGTTGCTTGTCAAATCAAGTATATAAAATACTCGAAATATTGATCGACTTTTATCAATTAACGAAACTTTCCCATTTTTTAAAATTTACTTTCGATGAAAAATAAATGTTTCTATACAAGAAAAAAATGCATCTAAAGTTTAAACGAATTGAAACTTTTTTATAATTAAAATCAACGTTAAATCTGAATTCTTCTGGTTGCAAATGACAGAATAATTGCTCGACTCTTGCTCTGACGTATCTGTAATAAGGCTAAAAAATGAGTAGCATGCGAATCGGAGATGCGCTACCGAGCGAAGCGCGTATGCATGGATATGCTTCCCGATGGCACCATTGCAACAAGTGAAATCGTACACAGATGGACTCGGCTGGCAAGTTTCCAGGCCGTTTTCGTGCAAGGACCGTGATATCGTTGCCATAACTTCGGCCATTTTCCGCCCCCATCTCCTCACGCGAATGATTCATTTTGACAACGAGAGGTTGTAGGAGCGTGGATTGTCGTCGCTCATGTTTCAAAGTGTACAAGTATCATTGATATTCTTACGTGAAACGTGAATTTCGCTCGTAGAGAATTCTGTTTGTGTGCAAACAAAATTGAACGATGTGCTGTCACTCGACGAAATCAAAGCTCCAGATCTGTGTTACCAGATTAATTTTCTTTCGAGCTGTCATACGTAACATCTTGATTATGAAATCAAAGAAATACCGTAATTTTTTAAATTTAATTTTACATTTCAAAGTAAATTTCATTTTGTTTTTGTTCATGAAATGCGTATTCGATCTTAATTGTATTAATCTTGTAAGATTTTATCGATATGTGTATTAAAGACTTTCGGAAGTTTTGAAATGTGTTCGGCAGTGGAAACGCGATGCGATACATACTACGATTGTTCGGCGGAGCGATGAATTTCGTGTTTCCTGATGTGATTTGCAGGAACGCATGACCCGAGGCTCTCGACGAGGCATTCGCGTGCATTGCGTCGATTTCGGCATCAGGCATTTTAGCGGACGAAATCGCGTAGCACGTACGTCCGTAAAACTCGCAGCTCTCTCTCTCTCTCGTCGAGAGCTCTCGGCCCATCTTAATTCACGAGTGTTCGCATCGCAAAAAATCACCTTTACGTTATTCTGAAAATATGCTGGTGCTACCAGATCTTGTAGGGGAGCGGATGAAAGACGATAAAAAAGAAGACACACGCACATACATTGTGTCTCACGTGTCCTCTGCTACTTTAATAAAAAATTAGAACTTATATTTCTCTAATTTCAAATAACAAAGAAATAATATTACGTACGCTTGTGTTTATAGGTACATTTATTTTCCAAACGTAAGGCTAATGCTAATGAAGATGGATATAATGCTGTACGCTGCTGAATCAGAAGAACGCGATTCGAATGGCCCGCATGTACAGCACGGAGCGAGAACGAAAAGGCGAATCGGAAACGTAACCGACGACGATCGCATACATTGACACGCTTCATTACCGGACTAATTATCCGCCATTTCCGGCGGCATAACGAGGCAGTCGTTTACCTCGCGCCTCGAGAAACGCCCGCTTCCTCGAAGCGATCGACCGCGTAATCGCGGGCTGAACGAGTGGTTCGCGTGTCCCCGGCCGATTTCGGCGAAGCCGTACGCTCGCTCTCGCTCTCGCCCTCGCGGGCGCACACACGGACCTCCTCTCGTCGCGGCGCGGCGTGGTCCAGCGCATCGCGGACCGCCGGCGAATCATCGTTCCTTGTGAGCCAGCCGAGTGGACCGGATTCCGGGCCGTGCTTTGACCGTGGCGTAATAAAGGGCAATCATCGGTGATTACGCCGCGTTGCCCCCGCCCCCCTCCCCCCTTCATCCTCCCCGTCCTGCCTGTGTACACGTACGCACGTGTAGGTGTAACATCGCGCGCCGCAACACACAGCCTCCTCGCTCGTTTCGAGCCCGCGTGTGTAACGCGCGCCCGGCCCGGCCCGGCCCGGACCCGGAGGATACGACGGGCATAGCACGTCGATCCTGTCACTGTCGCTTCCAGGATCGTCAATTTTCGTAAGCCGCGGGTTGACGTGCTTTCACCGCGATCGTGCCGACGCGACCGATATTAAATGTTTGCAGGCAATTTCGGGTTTGCAGGTAATCGGCACCGCCGTGTCGCGCACTCGCCGGCTGTGCGGGCGCAAGTAACGGTCGTTATTGAAAGCCAGATATTGAATGCCTTCCACCTCGCGCGTCTGTAAAATAATGTGCAATCCTATTTACGAAGGATTATTTGGTTGAAAATATTGATAATCGATAAACATCCCTTAATATAATGTTATTATTGAGAATAAATATTATTGAGAATAAATTATTTTTATCTGAAAGCCTGCGCGAGAAGAATCGGCCTAAATTTTGGCAATACGTGTAGAAAACGTTTTTCAATTAGTCCGCAATCACGTCTGTATTTTATGCATTATTAAAAAGCGCCTCGCCGACTGAGCGAATACAAGTACCAGTCGTTATTGAATGCCAGGTATTGAATGCCCTCCGCTTGAAAAAAAAATGCGCTGTAAAATAATGTACAATCCTATTTGTGAGGATATGTATTTGAAAATATTGATAATCGATAAACACATCTTTTAATATGATATTATAATTATTGCGAATAAATTATTTTTATCTTTTGCAAGCTTTTGCAAGAAGTGTCGATTTAAAATTTTGACATTATGTACGGCGAAGAAAACGTTTTTCAATTAGTCCACAATCATGCTTATATTATGCATCATTAAAAACCGCGTGTGTGTGGCATTTAATGGCAGCGAAACGCAGTAAATTCAGGATACGCCGCGCCAAGCAAGCTGCCTTTTAACGCATACGCTTTTTATCCATAAACCGAACAAAAGGTGGAATTTCTTAAGGTTCAAGAAAGTATGTTGACGATGGCGATCCACGAAGCAAAATAACCGTACAGCTTTATTTACCTCGCCGATGATTTACTCACGACGCGATATGATGTTTTTCCGTTTCGTATACCTATGCAAAGCGGTACTTGTGATCCTGTTTCGTCATCATTATCTACACAACTCTCTCGCCTCGCTTGCGTACTCGCTGTGAGTATGCGGAGCTGTCAAACACGTTGAGCATGCGCCTCTTAATGTACCCATTTACGTATGTCATCTTGAAATTTCTAATGCTGGAATCTCAACGTCGTGGAAGACTTTTCATTACGACGAAATCGAGCTATTTAAAGAACTCGAGAAGATCTATATCGGTGCATGTTGATCAGGTACCGCAAGAATGTTAATATCGTACTGGATACACCTGTGATGTTGTATAAGTTGAAGCCATCTGAAATCGGATCGGGAATGAATGTCTCTCTCGCATACCTATCTCTAAGATGTTCTCATCCCGTCGCCATCCGAAATCCCTCCACGACGAATATCTTCCAGGATCTAATTGTCGAAATTTCTCTCCACACTGTTGCGGCGCACGCGTTCCGGAGCACTTGACAGAGCGATAAACGTCGTGACGTATTTACCGCAATAAAATATTGACGATGCGGGATTATTGCGGCTGATACCGCCAAGATGCGAGAGCGCTGTCACGGCAATAACATATCCGAATTAACGATCGTTTAGATTTATGACGAACATGTTGCCCGGACTATTTAGCGGACTTTAGCATGCAGTTATACACAAAGTCATAATTCCGCTGGCGCTCGGTGAGGAAATGCGGAATAACATCTCTCGCGTACTCCTCGGGAGCGGAGCGGTCCGTGGGCGCTTCCATGAAGCGGCTTTTCCGGGAATACTGACGTTACGCCCCTGGTCCTGCATATAAATATACATCGGCCACGGTATATAAATATACGCGGCATCGCTCGTATCCAGAGATAAAGCATTGCAAAAATCCACGTTCCGTGATGAGCGTATTCTCGCACGGCAAAGTGGCCGCGTGTATGATTAGGAGGAAAATACCGCGAACGCGGACTTTTCTGCCTCGCGCCTCGCGAGCGTACGAGGTCCTTCGTATATGAGATACGACGTGAGTCGCTTCTCGCTCGAGCACGCTTGTCGATACTCTCGATGCTCCTCGAGATCGCCTTATTCTCTCTCTTCTTCCTCGTTCTTCATTTTCTTTATGTAGACGCAAATGGAGATTCTCGATTCGGAGATGGTCGAGTGGATTCTTCTCACCGCTCACGTTCTCACCTTAAACGATCGGGACGTGAATGTCACGTTCACGAGGCAACTGCTGATTGTGAGTATAATTCGTCAGAAATCATGCCCACGGCTCATATACATATGCGCAGCCTGAAAATCGCGTGATATTATTTCGTTTCTCGATGCGCTCCGAACATCGACTGAGGAAGGTTTAACGCGCTCTGAAAATCGCGCACGAGATGCACGCGCTGCGAAGAAACTGGGAAGACGAACGTCACGCATTTAAGTACCGCAACTCGCGTTTCGGTTGTCGTGCAGCTTGGAAAGAGAAAGTTGGAATCGCCGGTCAGCAAAGCGCGAAAAAATCTTTCTTCGAGGCGCGTGAGGTATCCCCGGCGCGCGAGAGTGGCGGTGCTTATTATCCCTCAGCACCTGCAGGCAAGAGGAAGGCCTTTTCGCGGCGCTCCGCACTCGGAATGAAATCACCTCCGCGTTTATCTCGCTACGTACGTAAGAAACGCGAGACTCCGCGTGTGAGATACCTCGACGGCGTACGCGCCAAGACTTTCGCGCTGCTCGCGGATCATAACATGAATTTTATTCGATTATGGGATATAGGACACTCAGTCATCGAAGGAGCTCCAGGCTATATGTTCGCATAAACGATCAATGGATATAAAGACTCGCTAGACTGAACACAGAGCGCTAGGAAGATGAAGCAACTTGCATGCAACAGCGAGAACTTATATAAGCTATCCCAGAAGAACTTCATTAGACTTCATATCCATATCAGAGGCACACCGGAGGCAACGAGAGAGAGAATAATTATCAAAAAATAATCTTTTCAACATTGATCGGCATACGTTTAGTTAATTAAAAATTTTTTGAAACTTGGTTAACATATAACATTTTTATGAAAATTGATTTATTCAAATCCCTTAGGCAATTTGCGTAGCTAAAAAAATATATTTTTATTATTTAAATACTCAATATATTCCAGAAAATTTATAATCTTTAACTTTAAATCCTTAACTTTAAAAATTTATTAGAGTAAACTCAGTTATGGATATGTCGTAATCACGACATTGTATTAACAACGAAATCTTTAATAATAATTAATATAAATTACATCATGTAAATTTTAGAATATATATAGATTTTCGCTTTCTATCAAACAGTAAATAAAGGAAAAATATTACAAAAATTTCTCACAGGAATTCATATTAATATAAATGTTCGACACGCGCGAGCATTCGCATTGAAGGGTTCCGCATGAAGACAATGCCGTTCTCGCACGAAAATCGATTCGTTTTTCGTTCTCCGTTGCTCGGTTCTTTTCATTTGCCACATGTTGGAATCGGACAGTAGGCTCCGTCACAGCCGGCACCCTCGTCCTTGCGACACGAGACGCGGAACAATGCTCGGGCCATTTCAACAATCCTGTCACGCGGTAGCCGCGAGATAGAATCGAGAAAAAAGTTTCGGGGGAGGCCTCCGAAGAAGGGGGTAAAAAAATGTGCACACGCACGTAGAACATCCGTCGCTTTGCATTCAGGCGCGCTTGGAGAACGAAAGGCTTCGATATATACCACCGCGCGTATGTACATATTTTTTCTCTTCTCGTCCTCGACGTTCTCGACCGAGCGATGGTCGTCGCACCCTTTCTATACGCGATGAGCGAGGAAAGGGAGCTTACTACACTCGCACGTTGTACATATGCGTACCCCTGATATAGTCGGAGAGATTGAAAATAATAATAACGTCGACGATGAAAAAAAGCGACAAAAAACGTGGTACTTTTTAATCCGAAACAGTCGTGCCCATGATATGCAGATTTCGCGGAGGCGCCCTTTTCTTTACGTACCATTTTTTGTAACGTGTTTTTGCGTGCATCCTTGCAACGCGATCGCGTTGCAGTTCCGATGTTAAATCAATCGAGCGTAATGCGGAACGCGGCAGAGAAATGGTACGCCTGTGAATAATAATAATAATAATAATAATAATAATAATAATAATAATAATAATAATAATAATAAAATTTCCATTTTCAGTAATAATGGGCGAGAACATTAATATTTAATCCTCTCACGAATAGCAGTCTTCTCCTCCCTCCCTGGAGATGAGGCCACATTTAAACTTGAAATATTTCAAATTGTCATTTGTTTCACAGTTTTTCTTTACGTATTATATTTTCGCATGTAAAATATCGCATATGTATTAATAAAAAATTGTACAAAATATATTATATAAAAAAAAATTAATATTAAATAATGTATTTGAATATAGCTTTTTTTTTTGAAGAATCTAAAAATATACCTAGTTTTTATTTATTTTTATTTTACATTATAGTGTAATGTGTTATCGCAAATGTATTTTATTATACGTGTAATTTATATATCTATGGGAATACAATGCACTGTAATATAATAATATTTTATACACATATTATTTTATTTATCATTTATTTTAGTTTTTGAAATAATTGCAGAATATATATACTAAAATTATATACATATATAATAATAGGAAGCTATGTGGATTGACGTTTAATAACACATCCATGGTGTTAACTTATCATTTACACGCGCATGCTCTCTCTTTCTCTATTTCTCATTAGTCTCGCCGATTGCTAGTCGTGTTAGCCGTAAATGAGTATAACGCACGCTGTGATCTTGCGGCTGATTAATCTTTCAAGCAACATACGTGCACGTTGCTGAAAGTCTCAAATATTTCCCGCTGTGCGTATAACTAGATATTGTCCGCGTACATCGATTTCCCTGAGGAATTGCAAACACTTACATAGCTTTTGATGATTGCATTAATGGTAATTTCTTAAACCTTGATAAACCTTAAGAAAATTGAAAATTGAAAATGAAGTAAGTAATATGCATCAGAGAAACTCAGATCACAATTTATTCTATTTTTATAATTGAGATTCAAATCATAATAGTCAATTACTGTTTAATTTATTAGATTAAATCTATTATATATGTGTAATTTTGCTTAATTTAAAACGTAATTCATTCTATAACACATACTGCACGTATGAATCTTTTATTTAATACTTTTACAAATTGATTTTTTGCGAATAAGAAAGTAATAATAATGGCTGTAGAGGCAATCAAGACACTAGAGTGATATTTGTAAATGATTTATATTCGTTTGAGATGCATAAAAATGATTTCTACTCTAATGAACATGATATACAATTATAGTCTGTCAATATATATGCCGATACTGAAAAAAAATAAAATCAATAATCAGAGTATGGTCGGAATTGCAATAATAATATATGTGTTATATTACAAGAATATAAGAAGTAGATTAGCATACAAATGACCAGTACCTTATTTCTGTCGTCAATTAATATTATTCGTGTACGAATGAAATGAAACACGACGACGTGATTCAGCAATGACCCCTCTTATTTCTTCGCCGGAGGATGAAAATTCAACCATAAAATTGGATATAACTGTAGTATACGTTGTGCGGCATTAGATTCGCAATTTACTCAATGTCTCACTACATTATACTTGATAACTGAATTCCACGACAACCGTTCATTTAATCGTCGATAAAGTTGTTAATTTTAGATTGTCGATTCTAGCGTTGTCAACGCGTGAGGAGTCGTGTCGGGATACACACTACTAGACACACTAATAGACGCTCTGCCATCATCAATTCACGTTACCGCGAATAACAGAATAAAATGATGCTGCGAAGCAATTGATGCGAGATGAGCGCGATCTCCCGGTCTCTTGCCTCAAGAATCGCCGTGAGTCATTTCTCTGAAAGCTGTCATTGTGCCGGACTGCTCCCGGCTGATGCGAGTCTCTCAGCAGAGCTACATCACACTGCCAGGGTTAAGAAACTCGGCTTCGGAGCAAGTATGCGGCTTCTCCGGAGCGCGAGACCCGGGTCTCGGGTTTTTTGCTCCAGAAATACGGTCTCTGGAGTCAGTCACGGACACGGCGCGTATATGCACGTTCACAGCTGTCCCGGCCATCCCGGCCATCCCGTCCATCCTTTTCATCCCGTTCAAACAATAACAACCATTCTCTGTTTGCTTATATAACCCCCGCTCCCCCTCCTTCCCTCGGAGAGCGATTCGAATTAAATTCCCGCTACATACAGCCGGCACTCCGCGGCGTGAATGGCGCGTTGGACGCGAAATCGCCGGAATTCGCGAAATCGATGGCGACGTAACGAATATGAAAAGAGGTCAAAAACGATTACGAGCTATATGAAACCCGGAGAACGATTTTGTTTCGTCGGTGAATTGCGAAATTTGTGCTCCCGGTCGACGTGTGGAATTTCATTCGCGGTTTTTGTTTGTAGACCGCTTTTTCGTCGGTTCTTGATATTATTGGTCAATAGCCCCTATCACCCGGCACATGCATACTCTTTTTTTACGCATGAATATTTGTGAATTGTGTTTTACAGTGATTTGCTTACGAAAGGCAAAATAAAAGAGATCAATAAAAATACATGGGGAGTTAACTTTCTGTGAAAAGAAAATATTGTAATTTAAGGCTTTCAAAAAAGCTATTTCACCACTATTTTTAGTAAGAGAAAGAAACGTTATTATTTTTTAATATTGGAACAGTTGGAAAAAGCACCGACTCTAAAGAAATAGTTTTCTATCTGTATATATTTTGTTTAAGAAATCGCCATGTGGTTCTACAATTTTAGCGAATATGCCAAACTATGTTTTTACCGGGGTGATGTGTGCAACGAGATGAAACTGTATTAAGACAAATGGTTCATGGTATGATAAAAAAAATGAGACGTAGGGGGTCGAAGGGCAAAGGAAGGGTGCCCAGGCAATATTTCGAGCGAACCAGCGCCGTCCGATTATTAATCCACTCGCTGGAAACCCGATGTTTTCGTCGTGTTCTCCAATGGGTCATTGCTCGTGGTTCAGTGATTCTCAACTGGCAAGTGCCGCGCGACTCACCAATGCATTCACTAGCATCATACACATTGAAAAAGTATATACTAACATACAAATACGCGTTTACGCTTTAATTATAAATAAACGATTATTATATAAATTATTATATATAAATAAATTATTAATAAAGAAAATTTTATCCAACTTGATAAAACTTGATTTTATTATCAATAAAGCATTGTTAATTACGATTGAAAACTGACTCAACATGATGTGTATTTTCATTTTCAAATTATTTGATATTGAAAATAAATAAATTATATAATTATAAGGTAAAACTTATTATTACGCATTAATATATAGTACTCGGAATATTTTTTTGTAAAAATCGCGGATATCTTCGTATTTAGGTATATTATCGTTACATGATAATTTTTTCTTTACGAAAATTACTTTGCGCGTCTATTCGTTGATTCTGCGTTCTTGCAAACCTGAGAGAAATTCCGATGTAATTTAGACCGCGTGCAAAACATCACGTTATAACGTACGTGCCGAGAAGATTGTTCCATGTAACGAGAAGAGCTTCATGAGCGCCAGCCGGTTTTTGTCTTACGAGAGAAGATTTGACTGCGGCGCACATAATACGAGTCGTAAGACGTAAATTACTGCGTGGGTGAGGGAGTGTTTTTGTGCTTTTCTAATGCGTCAAATCGTTTTACACGAGTCAGTGTTGAAGTTACAGTGTTGGGCCATCCGTGTAGGAACTTATGAATTCGTGACGACTCATCACGCCTCGCGCGCTAACTCTGTGCAATAAACATTATTATTGTTTTAACTGACTAAAGTACAGTTGAAATAAACGAAGCATCGGTCGCTTCATCAAATAATTTGATTAGCATAAAACATTTAAACTTACAATTAGATCCCTTCGCGATCTATACTTGCCAGCGATATACCTCTAGTGCCGTCAACACAGCAAAGAGCGTGAAATTCATTGCAGATTGAATCGGTTTATCTAAATTGTATTCACTTGGTTAAATTGGAACATGCGATATGTGATATGCAGTAATTGATATCGATCTCGATTCTGAAGCCAAGAAACGCTTATCAAGGTGAACATTCTTGCCATACTCGCGTGCATCGGTTAATTAAATTATAATTTCTACAGATTCATGCATTTCATTTGTATAAAACTATCGGTTCCTTAACACTATGTTGTTGCTTATCTCGATGTAGTGGTCTGGCCGTAACGATCTTTGCACATACTCGGCGCTTCCACATATCCTCGATCAAGT
Source organism: Tetramorium bicarinatum (assembly GCA_928718305.1). NCBI lineage: Eukaryota > Metazoa > Arthropoda > Insecta > Hymenoptera > Formicidae > Tetramorium > Tetramorium bicarinatum. The sequence goes on from OV788324.1 coordinate 11,655,711, forward strand.
TATTCAAGCTTTATCAAGATTTACAAGAACACTGCGTTCCCGCTAGTGCAAAATATTCTGAATCTATATGTATTATCATTTTTCTCAAAGGGGAAAAATATAATTCTCAGTGAAATAATAACTTAGAAAATATATCTGTTAAATTCCGATATTTTAACATAATGTATTTAGAAATAATGATATGTCAATGCAGGTTTACTAATTTTTTGAAATTATGTACTTTGAGTATCACAAAAGATACACTGTTCAATATTAAATAATTAAATTTAAATCATTTCCTTGAATTTAAATTTAAGTAAAAACAAATAATAGTTTATTTTTTTAATTACCATGGATGTCGACATTATTATTTTAACTTGAAACATGTGTTTCACGCGTTATTATTTAACTTTATTGTTTCAATTAAATTAACAACATACTGAGCAGCAGAATGGCGATCTAAGGAATTATTAAAAATAACAAATTGAATATAATTTGACATTACGAATTTAATAATGTAGAAGGAAAGTCGGACGGAAACGGAATATATCGGATTATAAGTAGATTATTGCTTGATTTGTTCAACGATAGAAGACGGGAGTCTAGGCGCCAGGAACAGCAGCAGCAACAGCAATTCTCCTTGCTGAAGGGTCCTTGTCTACGGATCTCGGAGCCGAGCTACCCTTGAGCACGACTCGCTCTTCGCATAGCCCCCTTGTCTCATGGCATCAACGTTTCACGTAGGCAGTCAGGGCCTTTTAAGCATATAAATTATTAGAGTCGCTTCAAGAGCCACTTGGAATCCACCATTGTTGCCTGGTGTATACTTATATGCCCATAGACAAAACGTTCGTATCCTGCACCTAGGAGACGAAGGAGACTAATTCCAGGCAGCCACTTTAGAATCCACTTATCGTCCTTGTATCCTCGAGGATGTTGCATCTTACAGCTACAAAGGTAGTACATGTCGCGACAGTCCTCAGTGATCTTAATTTCACTTTAATTACATACAAGGTAATATTAACTCCGAATATATAGGCTGTACGTATTCATTTTGATGTCAAAAAGCCAAATTCGTTTCAAATTGTTTAAATTGTTTGAACCGTCAATGAATTATGTGAGAGAAAAGTTGCTTCGTTTATTTCTTTAATGTAACAATATTATTATCTACAATCATATTTATGTCTTAAAATAAAAAAAATATATAATATCAATAATTATATGTAATATTTATATGTGTATATTTTTATTATTTCTCTGTACTTTATTTTAGTTTTCACTTTCATTTTTTCTACATATTTATATTGTCAGAAGCAACTAGCGAGCAAAGATATCGGTATGAAGTGTCTTCCAAGTTAATGGCCATGTAGAAGCGGCGCACTTGACGCATTCTTAAGTGTTTACGAATGAATTAAGAATGAACTACCAAAGTAGTGCTCGTAGAGCGTTAATTATAAAACCATGAGATGAAACTTGAATGACGTCTTCCGACTTGTAATAACATAACTCAGAAATAGGCGTGTTTCACATTATTAAGAAATAAAAATCTCTATCACGCAACAATAATTAATTGTAACGAGGATAATAAGTAAACAGAAATTTTAAATATTTAAATTTTATAGAAAAATATAAGGATAATATGGTTTTATATCCATAATTTTGTGTAAAAATTTATAATGATAGATGATATTATGATAGATTATTTTAAGAAAATGATTAAATGGTTACTTTAAACGGTTTTCGACCCTATCTATAAATATAAATGAAAGAGAAAGTCCATCATTTTTTTTAATATCATGTACTATCGTATAAATATTGTAAATTATTATTTTATGCAGTGATTTTACTTACTGTCCGGTTGGCCATTATCGATACTTTTTAAGAGGGTCTTTTAGAATTATCTTGAAGATCGTTAATATTTAATCGGATATTCACGTGTGCACAACCACCAAGTCTCTCTTATGCTAATCAGTATTGATGACGAAATTTGTGGTGAATTGCAGTGCCTCTTTGACACCTTTGCTCATTCTAAAATGCTAATCGGTCGTAAAAAGAAATTTATATGGACGCTTAACTATTGCAATGCCATGCGACATTCCCGTTAAATAATTTTCATCACTTGTTGCGGTGAACACACGCGCCGAGTCTCTCATGAAAGATTCCCAGTAGAGTTAAAAATATACCGTGTACGACATGTCAAATGAGTAAAAACTACTTTTACTACGTCAATATTTTGTCGCTTAATCGCTTATCGCTTATTCATTAATCTTAAATTAATTTCTATGGATTAATATACTTTATTTGTAGCTTTTATCAAATCATTATACTTGACATATTTAATACAATTTGTCATTATAATCTAAATCTGAACATTTTAATTTTAAATAAATGCAATTTTTGTTTGTTACTTGTTTATATGTAAATCTATATTATATTTTGTTCAACATAAGTTTAAGATTTAATAAAATATTATTGTAAATCACAACATCGTATGCATGTGTATTAACGGAATATAATAGAAATCTATATGAGCAAATATATATTCACAAAAAGAAGTATTTAAATTCATAGTGATCCGAATAAGTATTTTAGTATTATCTTTTCAATATAGTATCGATCAGTCCGACCGATATGATGTAGATTATAAAATATTTCACCGCAGGCGCAAGTTTTGAATAATATCTGGATATAAGATCTGCGATTGCCGATCGCGATCTACACGCTACACATGTATAGCATACGTATTGCCATGATCGCGCGACACTTTTCAAGGTCCGATGAAATCGGTCGTAATTGCACGTAGGTAGCAGGTGATTCGTATGAAGGGGACACGGAGCGTCCAATTTGTGCTCGCATCTGCCTAACGATAGCCTGCGTTGACGAAATGTAAATTGCGTCCGCACGAAGAGAATGCGGACATGTAGCATCGTGCTTTCTTTGGAGTTACACGGTATTTTCAATACCGGATCTTAATATCTAAATAATTATGAATCGTATGACGATTCGAGAAACAATGGCGCATCTAGATATTCGATGTATTCAGTTTGTGATCCAATTGATCCTGTTGACTTACCGACTCGTCCTCGTGGCCAATTTTTTCCTCGTTTACGGAATCTAAGAATCTTATTACTAGGGAAGCTGCATACGTTTAGTTATCAAAACATTCTTTAAAAGTTATTGAATTTCATGAGAAGCAATAACTATGTAAATACTACATGTAAATAATTTGAATACAAGTGTACTTAAATGATATTTAACTTTAGTTGTGTTACTTTTACGACGACACTTTGGTCCTGGCAAAGTCAACTTGAATATTTCGCTATATATAGTAAGCAATATCCCACGTATTTTACAGTGCGAGTCGCTTGTCCCGGGCCTAGTCGCACTGTTTATACGTGCGGTGAACCACACCCAGGATTTCTAAACGCCCGTAAATATCCGTCGTCGCCGGAGAAACTATCTCTCGGAAATCCGAAAGAACCAACGCTGCCTCGTGAAAGTGTTACCTCGCAGGCTAGGACCACCGGCGTTAAGAAAAATTTAATCGCTTGCCTTCGATATATCCTGATTATCGCGCGTCTCTCTCTCTCTCTCTCTCTCTCTATAATACGATAAAATTTAAGTGCTGTACTTTGAGCGCATAAAACGCATGACCTTACAACTTGAACCCCATGTGCTCTGTCTTTTTGTACGTCTCACTCACACAAGCGTAATCTTTATAGACTAAGCGCCTATTGATGTAAAAACTATCGATCTTAATTGAACACTATAATCTGATTAATCTTAGAAAATTTAATACATAAAAAAAATTGTATTTATTAATTATTTATAAGTATTTATTAAATTGTAATAAATATCAAGTTCTGATAAATGAAAAGAAAAGTAAGAAACTGATCACGCAGATTCTAGCAGAAGCTTCGCTTTTGCATCTGATAGGAATTATTCGGGATATTTGATAGGAATGTTTCCTCTTGAAACTACGAAACAACGAAATTACATATCGTTTCTCTTCGGCTGCGGCACAAACAAGCAGACTTTACATCTAATGACGCTCGGTGTGGAGTTTATGTGCGCGCATCGACCCAAATGTGAGCACCGTTACGTCGGCTGAAATTTTTCGCGGACATGCACGAGGCTTCGTCCGGTGGAGTTAGTTCGCACTCTAGACGCCGCATCGGTGCTGGTCGTTCACCGCTGGCGCAAAAACCGAGACCATCCATCTCGAGTCGAGACAGCGCCCTTACGAATTCCAGAGACGTACGTGCTGTATAATTACAACGTAAAAATTTACATCGCCGGCGAGACTACGGTCGGGCCCGCTTCTCGCAGGCGTTCTTTAAAAAAAGAAATAGGTAGTAGCGCGAGAGAGGAAGAAGAAGAAGACGAAGAACCAGGAACAGGGAGAAGGAGGAACGTGGCATAAAAAAAATGCCTTCGCATTCTAGACTATCGTTCGTACTATATGCACACGTGAGAGATGCCGCGCAAAGTCCCGACAAGTGGCTTAAGAATTTTAACTCTCTGCGCTGGACCATATAATTGAAACGTAAAAATTTAGTATGTCTGAACGACCGCCGCCACGTCTGTCCGCTTAGGCCACACGTAACGCAGATATATCATTAAAAACGCCGGCCGCCAGTGACGGACAAGTCGTAAAAGCTCTAGCTCTGGGCTGTGCTTTGATACCGTCGAAGCCAAACATATAGCCTGACGGCAGATGCATGCGCTGCGTCTGGCTCACGCGTAGTATCGAAAGCTGCCGCGCAATTTATAGTTATGTTCGCAAGAAACATTGTCATTTTATTGGATTTATTATTGTCAGCGCCAGATTGCTACGGCTATATTTTCTGCAAAAGAGAAAGGAAATGTTTCTCATGTATTTTAAATTGGATATTTTATATAATCGACGGCAAAGAGAAAATATGTGTACATTCGACAATTGAATTAAAGAAAAAAAACTATATTTGCTCACTATGTAACTCGTGGACAATTTGACTTTAAAAAACTGAAACAAATGTGATTTTTCCAACGCGTCGCTTTCGATCTCGTTTCACTTAAATTTAACTTAAAGAAATTATTATGATAATGCAATTTCTCAATACCCACATTTCATGCTCATTTAGCAATATTTTTAAAATTATATAGAAGATATTTCATAGCTATTCTTTGTTATCAATGAGTATATACTTTGTATATTCGCATCCATGTATGTTGAAGAATTAAAGTCGATCTCTCGGGACAAAGAAGAGGTAAAAGGGCTCATAGAATCAGTTTTACGAGCATGCGATAAATTATAATCTGTCAAAACAGGACTACTAGCCACTACGCACGTTCGCTTTTACGACTCGTACAGCTTCGAGCAGGTGCAGCGAATATTTTTAGCTGTTTTAGCAATAAATTTAAATAAAATGTCGCAAAATATATTAATTTAATATTTGTTGATGTTTCTGTAGAATTTCTTCTATTTTATCTGCACATCAATTCTTATATTCGAATATACGAATATAGATCTAAGTGTGCTACTTATTAATATAAAATCGGCGTTTTACGAAATTGATTGTGGGAATATTTATATACATATAAAATATAAAATAATGAGCTAATTTTTGCGCAATGCAGCTTATTAGTATTTTTACCTAACGTATTAATTATAAGTACATTAATAATCATAAAAAAATCGTTTTGTCGATCAAAAGTTATTTATAAAAGTAAACTTCACGAGCCATTCTTTCTCTTCTCGTTTTTTGCGTCACAGCTAAAATAGTCTCGAGTATTGCTCACTCTTAAATGTACGTAATTTTCACGTACTTATTCATGTAATATGTATTATAATGATATGTTAAGTTTAAACATTGTCGTCACTATCGCCACCGAACCCTATGGCATACCTGCCCGGTGAGTTATGGCGAAAAAACGCTATGCCGAGTTAGCCAGTTGGGTAATTTATAGTCGCAAGTGTTAAACAATAGCGACATTCACTTTTCAATGATACAAAATTGGTTTGCATCGTATACCGTGAAGTACGTGGTGATAGCGGGCGATTATTACACGCCCACCTATCGCCTACGTGAATACAAACAGCTTAATTGTACAGCGTAAACGCCACACGCGATACGCCGTGGTGGTGTCAAGAAAAAAACGCGTCTTTCGTCTTCATTATCTAAAAGACATCTATCAGTCTGTGCCGCGTGCGTGATACTTAGTTAATGGCCGTTTTTGCGAGTAACAGGCGACCGCAAAATTTCGCCTAGGCGGATAAATCACGGCAGTACGGCCTCCGTTAAGAAACAGCCCAGAGGGGGTTTACACACGACTCACCGAGGCCTATAATCTTCGAGCAACGTTAATTGAATGCCGCTTATGAATTACGATGGAATAGCACGGTGAGTCATAATTATTGGCAGATCTCCAACTTCAATATGTCTTGCGTCGCGTGCATAACGAGCGAATTCTGTCGCGCGCGCGCGCGCAGAGGAAAATGGGACACGAAGTGGGCCTTTACGTAATTAATACGATGCAGAGTAATTACACTCTAATAAAGATGCAAATGCGATCTTTCACGTCTAATTCTTTCTTCGGCGACCGTATGACGAGATCGGTACTGTCCATTAACGGAGCGAGTGTAACGAATCGTGGCGTTAACTGGCGATAACGCATTGCAAGTGTCGCTCGTGCTGCAAGCCGAACGAATGGTTATTTACATGAAAAGTCAGACTACAGCCAAGATTGTCATTAATTTTATGCGAGTTCACGATCGTCGTGAATTTGCATTCGACGAGTTTGAATATAGTGCGAGTACCAAATCGTTAATAGCTCAATTTGTCGAACTGAAAATTTGTCTCGAGCCAATAAACTATTTCACGGTACAGCGTGCACCATTCATGAATGCCGGCGCGTTCAGAGGAAAGAAAAAGCATCATTCAGGCAGTCCTTTCACAGTTATGGTCCGTGCGATCGCCGGCATTGATCTCATCGACGTTCTAATCACCATGCACTGATTCCCGGCATAATTCACAAATCAATGTGTAGGAGGCGTATACGAGTCGCGTCGTTACTAGTACTTATACCAGGAATCCTGGTCATGGCTAATCGTTAATTAGCACGACGTATTTTATGGCATCGAGGCTAGCTAGCTGGCTGGCTGGCTGGCTGGCTGGCTGGCTGGTTAGCTGGTTGCTTTCGCCTCGTCATTTGATTTCTGCCGAAGATTGGCCGATCAGTCGATCCAATGACCACCGGATGCCGATCGACAGGATATCCTGCCAGGTAAATTAGCCGGTGCGCGTAGCATTACGTCGGTTACGAGAGACCGAAAGAGATCACTGCGAAAATGGGATTTAATGGGGTGCACGATGGTGTGCGTTTCTAATTGCTACAGCTGGTCTACGCTACTACGTAACGACGATCTAATTGTCGCGCGTATATCTCGTGGATTTATTTATAACTGTGCTGTGTTAAATCGCCGTATCTTGCAATTAACCGTTGGGCAATTTCTATGTGAGGTAATGCACGAAATACCCGTTGTGCGCGAAACTTGCACAAAGTGTTCCTCGAAGCGCTCGCTGGTATGTTTGTCAGAGATTGAAAAGACACTGTAAGTTGATTGTTTTTCACATTGTCACGTATTAAGAAATAACGAATTTATATGCGTATATATTTTTAAGATTCTGACTATTTATTCATCCATTATATCCTAAACAACGACGGCACATGTAAATATGTTTCTAAAACGATTTTATAAATTATTAAAGCAGATATTACTTAAATATTTTATACCTTCACTGACATATTCTGATTTCTGGATATTTACATAAATTAAAAAATTGTACATTTATTATTTGTAAGACAAAGATTTGTTATTTGAATACGATGATTACGGTAATCTTTTACTAGTTGCTTTCTCGGAGAGATTTAATTACATTTCTTTCTGTAACAAGCTTGCGGATTGTCCAAAGTATGTAATTCTATATTTTAAAATTTATAATTTAAAACGGAAAGTTCTCTCCATTGTGGAATACAACGAGTCTACATATACTTTATGGCCGCGGGACTCGTGTCGCGCTGCATATATTCGCAGAGAAAATACCTTCGTGCGCAGCGCGGAAGAGGAAGGTAAGAGAGTTTATCTACGCGGAACGCGCGCGCACGTGGAAAATGGCGCGGTACTCTAAGTACGACGGCCGCGCGGAATATCAGATAAGCCGCAATGAATTGCCGTGCGCGAAGTCACCGATTGTCAGAGATCTCATTGGCGATTGCCATGAGCTTTCAGTGTTCAAACTGCACGTATTTGATACCAGAGTGGCACGCAACGTTATATGAGCGGTGCCAGGGCAGACACGTTCCTTTTGCAAAAAAGGAATGATAAGAGAGAGAGAGAGAGAGAGAGAGAGAGAGAGAGAGAGAGAGAGAGAGGCTGGACTGAAGGAGGGACGGCCGTCTCTTGGCAGCGACGCAAGCTATCAGATAAGAGCCCAAGATCTTTATTACGCAGAATTATGGATCGCGCTTCCTACAAAAATCAACGATAGATGTGCTTCGTATTCGGGGTACTATCGGGGTTATCGTGAGTATGGTACAACACAATGCAAGGTATCAGATGAAGCTTAAAGTACCACGTATGATCCTTGATTATCTCGTATATCTCGCTGAAGATTCGCCATCCTCATTACAGAATTTGCTAGGAATTTCATTCGAGTAGGAAGTAATACAGATGCTAATAATGATTATGATCGTTAGAGTGTTCAATTCCTCGCATTCTTATTGCGTTCTTCACGCGCATTCTCTTATGCGGGGGAATGCCAAGAAGTAGAGAATGAGCCATTGTAAGGTACGAAATAATCTAGAATGAACTAGAGTATATCCTTGTCAGACAAGGTAAGCTGGATTATACCGAAGTAAGCCGCGGGTTCATCAAAATGCACTATGCTACGCTAAAGTAAGCTGGAATAAAAGGAAGGCAATGTATGCTGCAACGTACTAGAGTGATTTAGAGAATGAAGGCGCTCTCTGTAAATAAACTAGAAGGAATGAAATCAACTCTGATGAGACCTAAAAATGCTTGTAGACTATCAAAGCAATCAAAGAACGTCCGATCAAGGACATTACAGACGGAAGATATAGTACGGACTAAAGAAGAATGCAGATTTCATCAAAGGAAGACAGGGTATTATTCGAGCGAAGAATAATAATACTGTTTTTTAAATATAATGGCATTTTTTCTCGATATCGAGATGTACACTGGATTTTAACCGATATAATTAAATGTGTTTTGAAAATATTATCTTGAATTGAAATTTTCAGCATTTTTTTAAAACTTTAATATGCATTTAACCAATTAAGAAATAATTCAATTCTTTATTCTATAATTAATTGTTTACGATAATTTAAAAATTTTATTCAATTGTCTCTTAGGATTTTTGGAATTATTTTATGAATTCTCTCTCTCTCTCTCTTTCTCCAGTTATCTATCTATCGATCTATCTATCTATTTAGCTATTTAACTCTCCCTCTCTTTCTCTCCTTCCAAACATATCTATGTATGAATGACGTCATCTCCGTGATAGCGATACAAGACATGCGATAAAATCTTAAAGATCGTTAGGATATGATGCCGCTGGCACTCGTAGATCGTGTCGGCGATTGGCATTAGCAGCTTCCTGGCAGAATACGATCCTCTAGTGCTGATCTCTTATTATTACTCATCCGTACACATGCGGCCGCATACCCTTTCTTCTTCTACTGATTATCCTCGCGTATTTCTGCCCGCAGAAAATGCCGCGAGAAATCATAACGAACCATAACTCGCGCGCGTGCATCATCATCAGTGATCCATCGCAATCCATGATGATCATAAAGAGTTATGCGAAGGACATTTGGTTTACCACTATGCATACGTAAACGCATCCACGCTGTTGAGTACTCAAACTGAATGTATTAGTTAATTACACTATTATTAGCGTTGCGAGTTTATATAATGATATCTTATTGTTCAAGAAATTTCTTGAGAAATACTTATTAGTAAAAATGCTTTATTGCTCTTTATGTCTACACTACGTAATCTACGTAATCACATAGGGTTTGCTTCCAGAAAAACGGCTTTTACTTCTGTATCACGCCAATTAATGACTTTTGTTATATCGATGACATTTTAATATATAACAACACCATCGGAAAAGGTATTAAGTATTCATTTACGATTGTACGACATTATGGTACTTTATCAGATAAAAAAAAGATGTTTAGTGTGTTGATATTCCGGAAAGCTTGTAGCGAATGAAAAAGAGAAAATACGAGGGTCATAAATTATGCACGTAATTGAAACATGGTTTTCACATATTCATGACATCTCTTCGCGAATCTTTTTTTTTTACGTTACATACCAAAGAAAATGAGTTTACTCCGTTCACCGTTGGTTTACAATCAGGTCGTTTTTACACCCGCAAACACGAATTCTTGTAAACGAAAAAAATTGCTCGGCTGGAAGTTAATCGTAATATATTTTTTTATCTGGATTGATCTTTGGATGCGTTTTGCTGATCTTGTATTGGTGTAAGTTAAATTTTCGAAAATTATAATTTTTATTCTCTCAATGATTAATTTATAATTCAATATTATTATTGCGAAATGTTATAAAATAAGAAAATAGATTATAAAAATAAAAATTTCAATAACATAATTCTTCAGTTTCTTTAACAATAATCTATAAATAACATCACAAATTATATACGTCATAAATCATTATAAATGCAAAAAAATAAAAGTTTTTTTAATTTTACAATTTTGTTACATTTTATCAATAAAAAAAAATCGATACTTGTAAAATCTTTCTTCTTGTTTCGCTTATAATTATTTTTTAATCTTTTACACTCTGTATAATTTCGAGGTTGGTTTCGCAACAGTATTGAAGGATAGAAAAAAAATACGACTGTCTTTCTTTTGATGGCATCCCATGATAGCACCTCCGTGTTTGATTTATGCCATGTATTTGTGCTCGGCTCTCGCGCATAAATGACAGGATAAAGGGCTGAGGCAAGAAAGACCGTTGCCTATTGTTCAATGATTTACGTTTGTCCTATTATCGTGCAAAGATTCCTGCCAAAGTTGTCTCCGTTTGCACATCTAAGAATAGGTACTGACGATGGCTGAAGGGTAGAGGATAAGGGAGATTTCAGGGGTGATGCGATAGTGGAACGAACCAGGAAAAAACGAACAGGAACCGGTCTCGTTGAGTGATTATGACTTTAAACGGCTTCAAAGAGGTCCTAATGGCATAATTATGCCAGGCACGCTTTATGAAAATTACATTTTAAATGTATCTCAAGAATCTCGCGCGGATTTTCATCATTTTAGTCTATCTAATTCTATGTGCAACATAAGTTAGTTTTTTCCCTAATTAAATGCATGATGTTTAATTAATAGAATAGTAAACTCATCGAACAAAAGTATATCTATATATGATAATATTAAATTACCACATAATGTTTTTATTTCGTTAATTACATATTTATATAATAATAGTGAATACAAATATAATCGTTTATATATTTTTGTAATTTTATGCAAAACACAATAGTTAATTAAACTTTTATATATACAAATCTCTCTTGTTTCTCATATATTTTATTTATATATGCTTTATATTATACATAATGTTTTAGAAGATTTAGGAATACGATATATTTTTTTCAATGTATAGATATACTACGCACAAACTATATCATCGGCACAAGACCTTTTTTTTATTTTTCTTGTCAAGGCATTAGTGAGAAAACCGGACTTTAGAATCTACAAAATGAAAATGAACGTCGGATTAAAAAAAGCCCAGCCGTTTGGCCCAGCGAGTAGCCGGATCGATAAACGAGGATGGGACGGGATAGGAAGAGAGATGATATAAAGAGGGATAGAAAGAGAGAACCGGTCTGCTGTTCGCTAATTGGTGGCGCTAATTAGCACCGAGGTGTCGTCTCGAAAGCCCTCTCATACACCTGTAGACATAGGCTGCAATGAGCAGTGGTATGCGCGAGCGAAATTTCCACGTTAATAATCTACCGTACAATACACCTGCGCAAGGTATTATCTCATAAATGCACATTCGAAAACGTTGCTATCCACCCCGCCTTGTTGCTCTCTTTTCCTTTCTCTCTGCTATGCGTCCGGGAGTAATTAACCGGACTATCTCTTCTCACCTCTGTCATTCGACTTGCTCACTCAGGGGAGAATGGCTAATTATCACTATGAGATAAAAAGTAAAAGCCAACTTGTGCCAAAGAACTTGGAAATTATGAAAATCCGCTTCTTCGTATTCAGATAATTCTTGTCAGTTAAAATGTTAATCTGTGCAAATTTTTATACAAGGGAAAGAGAGAAATGTATTTTGAAAATGTGCGATCGTACAAAATACACACAAATGTATCGAATATGATATTCAATATGATGTAGTATAATAAATGATTAAATCCGGATTTCGAAATAGCTCATGCATTAACACATTTATATTATGTTTTTGTACCATATGTGTATTACGATCCGTTTTTACTGACGCGAGGAAAAGCATAATGCAGAGAGAACAGTCTTATCAATTAAATTCAAATTATAGATTTTGAAGTCTGTGAGAAATTTGACATTTAATTTACGGCGTTGTAGTACGCCGCAAATTAAATTAAAATTGTTTTTTAATATAGAAAAGAAAACGGTTCGCCGGTAGATCTTTACCGTGGCAATGGATCACGATGATCTCCTTTCCGAGCGCTTCCATGACCCAGAACAACACATTACTCTCAAGTCCCCACCGCCGTGAATATGTGCGAGCGCATTTGCATATTATAACGATATCGATATGGTGGCACGTTAATGCTGTTGTCGCAGTACTTGCCGTATATAGTCGCGCACACCTGCGCCTGCCACCGGCCTGCTTTTGCGCGCGGCATCGGCATCCGGCGATTGTCCAGTCGCCATCTCTTTCTTTCGCTCCTTATGTGCGCCTTCTTTCTCTGTTCCTTTCTTCTCTACTTTGTACCTTTTCTCTCTTTTTATTTCTTCTGATATAATGGTCACATCGCATCACAACTTACAAATTCTCTTTGTCTCGTTACAAAGACGCTTAACGTTCGCCATATAGGAACGAAATATCGATGCAAGAAATGTGAGATCTTGTTAAAAAATTGACGTACGACGATATATTGAATATGTAATTTATCACAATCGTGGAATATTCGTTTGTCTCTTCGTTATATTACATTATTTTTTGGACATTATTATTTTACTTATTTGCGATTTTTATTATTACGTAACCTTATTATATATATGAGAGATTTTGGATAAAAGGATAACGTATATGTATTAATGTACTATATATCACGTAGATTAGTTTGCCACTGCAGCGAGACAGAATTCAATTTTACTGGCGCGTGGAAAAGTATATCCAAAAGAAAGAAAAAGAGAGACAATGATAAATATTACAGCTTATTTCGCCGTGTCCAGATATTCATATAGATATCTGGAAATGGCCATGTGCGTGATATATCACAAACGTGCAACGAATGTGAATCATTAATTGACTTAGGAATATCAATATCTCGAATGATTTAGTGACCACCACCGTCCACTGATACAGTTATAATACTAAACATTGGTATTCATTCCCTCGAGATTGATTGATCCGTTAATAGTAGATATTGAGCAGATGTGCAAAGTGTGTAAATGCAGAGAAATATTTATTTTGCGAAATGAAATTTACATAAGTTTATTATATCACGACACGCAATAATAAATGTGATCGACACAACGGCTGATTTTAATCCTCCTGTGTATTAAAATACATATTATTTATATTTGTAGTTTTTGATACATAGTTTTTGATACAGTCAAGATGATTTATTGCGTACTCGAGAATAGTGCATGTTTTTCATTCGTCTGCGATTTTATGATGTTCATAATTTTGTTTTTGTCACGAAAAGGATCGGGATCTCACCGCTCGTTAGAAATGTTTAAAAAATTAAAAATTTAATTCAGCGACCTTTATGGGTGTCGTTCGAAGTATCTAAATCTCGACGGATCTGTCGATCGGAGTGGTTACCGAGAAGTCGAAAATTCGAGGGTCGGTTAACCAACCTCTCTTCAATCGTCGCAGCGGGCGATCTGGGGCCAACAAAACAACAAAAGCCAAAATTGCGGAGCATTAGTCAAACATCGCCACGCCGTAAACTAAACACCACTCTGATCCGTCTCTCGCTCTATCTTTCTCCCGTTGCCTCATCCGACCGCTATGCCAGCGCGAGTTCGCCATCATCTCGCTTCGACTGTCGATTCTCCTCCGCTCGGAGCAAGGCGGAACTTGGCCACCTGGTACCATCAAGAGCCCCTGGATAAAGCCATCAATAATTCACGATCGGCTAGTGCCTGTGGTTAATATATATATTACATCTATGTGCATTGTACCACATCTGGGCGCGGCACGGCGATCTGTCGCTCTTCGTTCCTGCTGAGAAAGGAGTGACGCGACAATGAGCATAAAAGAATGATTCCAACGGCAAGAAAGAGAGAAGCGAGAAATAGATGACATTTATTACATCACTCTGGCGCGGTGCTCTTTTTTTCGATGGAAACTCCATCAAGGCCAGCGTAAATATTTTCTATTGTATCGATCATTTTTCGGACGCGTTGCTCATCCTCCATCGTTTTATATGCGAGAGAATGCACGATTAACTTGGGCGATTTTATCGCCGATTAAGGCCTCTCTCGCCTTTATAATTCACGCGAGGCCTTCTGCGTTCAGTCACAGCTTGGAATTTTTATTCTAATCTCTCGCCGACGTCTATCAGCTCCGTGACAAGTGCACTCGTGCCATAGTTTATTAATCTTATCGGTGTATAATAGGCATTGACTTTTGCACAACTCTCGTTGCATATGAACGTGAAAGAGGCGAGCGAAGTCCGTCGGAATTAATAACTGAGAAGGACGTACGTCAGGTACGATGTGATGCATGCATATTACATTATGTTAGCCGTTGCAGCAGCCGAGAGAGTCCCATAAATCTCGTCCGCACGCGGCGAGTTTCGACGACTTACTTGCCTTCGATATGCTCGATCTCATAAATTTCTGGTAATCTACAGGAAACGTGAGCGGTCGGTGAGTGCATACATGTGTGCGTACTCGTGTATGGCGAATGTTAGGATGATTCACGACGATCACGGTGAAACAGCTTCGCTCGCAGTTCTTATTAATGCCGATTTGATAGCGCGATTTCTCGTGTATCCGCGCGCATAATCTTACGCCTGAGCATATGCTCGATCGCGTAAGTATATCATCGTTAATTACCCAGCACGTTGTGGACCGTATTGTTCATACGACCGCATTGTACACGACGGTGTACACTTAGTGTATGTATATCGTGAAGCGAGCCAGAATATTATTAATGAACGAAATAAGTAGTTATAAATTTACGATGTCCTCAAATCTGGAAAAGCCTTCTATAACGCTACCTAATTGTTGGGCAACGCGTGTACGGAAAACTTAATTGCAGATTGCATCCACGTACGGCGAGACCGAAATAAATTGTTGCGTGGAAGAAGTCAATGAATTAGCGATACAATTATTTTTAGAACGCCGCCGCGTTCTAATTTTCAGGAGATATCTTCACTGCGATCACGCAACCTATTTTTTGCAATACTGTAATTAATTATAAAATTCTAAGTATATATTTAAAAAATTGCATTTTTATAAAGGTAACACCGCTCGGAAGATAGCGCAGCTGTTGAAGCGATCGATGGCTCATGTCGAAATCGAGACACGTATTTACTCGCCTTGTGCGTTGCCATAAATATCGTTGTCTCGTCCCATTACATTCAACTAATGCGCCGAGTTTTCCTTAGTTGGTAACTTCCGGCGTATAACTGACAAAGTGCCATTGCATATACAACGTTAGCAGTGACGCTTTGTAAACGTAATTCATGCAGATCGTGACCTTGGATAATATCGTTCCACATGAGACTATGTGAATTGCAATAATAAGCAATTCATGGTGCATCATTGAAAAGAGTTTACGGGAAACGTTTAAGAGAGAAATTTTATTCTTTTTTAATCAACCTTTGAATACTCGCTGTTATTCATCATTGAGATAAATTATAAATTTGCATAACATCATTATAATCTGTTAACAAATTACATTCTTTAGAAATATTATTGTAAATAGCTCAGCTTGAATAAACAATCTTTCTCGATATCGACGTACCATGAGTTATTCGATAAAAATTAAATTTCCAATAAATATGAAATTTTATTTTATAATTTTAGATTGTTATAAAACAATTGGCTAAATGAATATCTGTAGCGGTGATTTATATTGAAAAATTAATCAGTTATTTTAATTTTTTTCAAGTGTACAACACACGTTGAAGACTGCCAATAAGCAATTGCGCGCGAAGAAGTTATTATTATAGCATACTACCGTTAGCACGGATGGTTAGTTCTGCATCTCATCCAATTCTCGATTTATCTATTTTGCGTGGTATGAGCGATCCCCGTAATATTTTAATGGATCGCAATGTTGATTATTTTAATCGTTTCCTCATTACCGGTCGCTCCCGTATGATGTCTCGCGCGCGCCTCGTAAACGCGCACGCCGCGCCGCGCGGCAATTACGTACACGAAGCCTTCTTGGAAACAATCCTTCCGATTGTCCGCCTCTGGGCAGCGGTGATGCGTCCGTCGACGTATACGTTCGTATCGTACGATTCGCCCATTTATACCGATTGTAATTAGATGAGCGCATACCAATCGCTATGTTCGCCACCGTTCGAGTGCCTCCGACTCGCCGCACGAGATTCCGATCGCGTATAATCGCATATACGCAATCGGTATACCGATGCTAATGATCACTTTTGCGTATATTCTACGATGAGATTGCGTATATTCTCGTATGAGAGGATTTTGCCGCTTTGATCAGTTATAAGTCTTAATCGCGCAATGAGTATATCTCTCGGGGAAGGGAGCAATTGCGCCATATAGAAATTTTGCGAATAGACATTTTGAATAGCTTTACACGTAATTTGGTATTAGAATGGGAGGAGAGAGAGTCGATATCGACGTTACATCATCATGATTATAGCTGAACACATTGATCGGATTAACAGATCGGATATGTAATCTCAATTGATTCAACCGTAATCTTACGCACAGCCATATATGCATATCTTAACAAGTATCGACTTATCCTAACGAAGATCAGAAACGAATGTACAAGTTTTTAATCAGTATGCAATGAATACCTTAAATCATATTTAAATACAATCTTCAGGCAAAAAAATATTGTGCAAATTGCCACAGGACATGATTAAAAATTTTTTTACGCACATTATCACGTATCCTACTGTATAATTACACAGTTATAATCTATTTCTTGTATTAAGTTTTCTCAATAATCTAGTATATTGCATGTTGCAAGATGCAGTGTTCGATACGTTGAAAGTCCTAGAAATATTTTATTAATTAAGTAGCGTGATAAATTTAACATGCTTTGAATATCCATAGAATTCATGTGCAATTGCCGGAGAGATCTTTGAATATAAAAAAGAAAATATTGCTGTGTACTAATTGTGTAAAAAAAGTGGCTTTTTAAAGAAACGATTCGAATTTGTGTCGATGCACTTGGATCTGTCTGAGACCGCCGCGGTACCCATTCGCGGTAATTCGGTTAACCGCCTCAACTCGTATGTTTTATCCTAATGAGAACAACGGTCGCGACCGATACGAGGCTCCTGGGAATTGGCGGCGTCGACTGATGAAGACGAAGAGGGAGCGGAGGCAGAAGGACGGGGTCGTTAAACTCACGAGAGAGAAACGCGGCTCTCGGGTCGCTCACGACACTGGACGGTGGCCGATACGCTAATTTAATTAGCAGGAAATGGACGAGCTGCCCGCTAGGATCCAGTGTGCGTGCGTATGCCGCGCGACATTAATGCGTGAACGCTCTTGGAGAAGGAGAGAACGGTGTCGCGCGGGGCAGCAGGGAAGCGTAAGCCAATTCTACTTTGTTCGCATGACCGGCGGACTGCCTCGAAATGAGCCTGTAATTTACGTATCGCCACGGCGACGCTGTTTGATGATATCTGCGAAAATCAGCGATGCGCGCCCGCGATGGCTGGGACGACGACGACGTCGTCGACAGTCGCGCGAAAGTAGTTCGTGAAATTGAAATTCGCCGAGTTACCGAGAATCTTGATGCTATTAAGTGCACGGGTGATCTATGACCGTCGCGCTCATCTTCGTCATGCAGGCTGAAGGCGTGAGCGTGGCCACCGCGGCATGACGAATGCGCGAAAGCGCGCATTGTGCACGAAAATATTCGTATCGCGCATGCATCTTCACGTCTAATCTACCTTATCATACGCCTCTCATTTATTTTCTCATTCAATTTAAAACTGAAAATTTGTAAATTTTTTTTTATCATAAAATAGTCAAAATACGTGACAGTTTATTTTGTACCTTGATGCTTATTTTATTTACTTTATATATTTTAAATATTAATAAAATGTTGTACTTGTTCTCATTTCTATATTTTCATCCTCAATTTTTATATTTCAGTTCGTTGTAGCTTTTACAAATATTTTATTGCGACAATAAATATAATTTAAACTTTGCACATGAGATCGTAAAGTTTCAAGGAATTAAAAAATGTAGGAAGCACGCTTTTTATATTACAACTTAAAAATTTCCGCGTATGCATTGTTCAGTAAACACATTATAAGTCATCTCACATATCCGACAACAGACAGAAACAGAAACTTTAGTCATAATACGTGCATTCATAGCTCGTTCCCCATGGCTCCGAGCGATATCATTGTAACGTCTCATTCTAGCTGGTTATCTGGTGACTATCAACCCGGTCAAAACACGGCTGGTAACCTGCTAGTCCCGTATGAACCGATCGCTTCTTTATCTGCGATCAACAGGAAGAAATTACTCAAGAGAATGACAGTGAGGTGAACGTTTGAACGCCGGAGTTGTATTTATTAAAGCTGCGTCGGGGATCGGAGATCTAAGATAGCGCGAAGTAGAGATTGCGCTAAGTAATGATAAACAAAGAAAAACGAAGAGGAAGCCGGGCTATAATATTATCGTGCAGCGCGATTTATAATACTGATTTTGCTCGATCGACTATCCTTCCCATGGCTTTAGTTTCCAATAAAAGATTCCTTCCCACCCATTTTTCGCATCTGGCAGCTATTGAAATACAAATTATACGATTGAGAAACATGAATATAAAAGTGTGTATATATGTATAATCCGTGTATCTATAAATCTCATATGCGTTGGCATATTTAATATCGCGTGAAGAATACGATCGCGATAACATTCGTGGAATATCGCTCGCAACGAAAGCGTTGATGAATCTTGGGCGGAAGATGAAAACAGAGGCGCGAAGCTGTTCTTGGCGGCTCGTTTGTGTCTCAAAGAACGAGAGCGTTGATATGCCTTCCCGGAAAAACTATAAAGCCGATAGGTGATGGTAATTGAATGAGTGATTACCCGCTGGGGTAGTTACAGCAAATAAATTGGCGGCGGAGTAATCGCTACGGCAAGAAACACGCCCCGGCGAGAGAGAAGGGGAAGTGGCGAGTAAAGACGGACGGGAGATGCTTTTTCCCGCGTATAAAAGCGTCGAGTGGAAAGCGGCGGAGTCAGACCGCGTCCGCGTTATCATCGCGCGGTGTCTCGTGTGGCTGGACGCGCGGGCATGAAGAAAAAAAAACACGTCGATAATAATGGAATGTTTTTTTTGCCCGCGCGCGGTGTGCCCACCGAAGGAAGTATTTTATGCCGAAGATGAGCCAAACGCGTTTCGCGAGAAGTCGTAAAGCGAGAGGTACGAAGGTGAAGGCCGGAAGCCGTAAATGAACGGCGAAGGGAAAAGGCGATGGAACATCGCAGATCCCTGGCCCCGCGTCAGCGTAGAAAATATACAATGACAGAAAAAACTACTAATGACCCAGATTTTATCAGCGTCTTTATGTCCCACCCGTCGGTGCCCGTGATACAATACGGAGAAATGCACTGGGTGCGAGATAAAGCAGAGTTATTGCAACAGGAACACCCTAAAGACCGATTTATGGAAATGTTTTGGAATTTCCTACGAAAGCTCTCTTCCGCGAGTCTCTCGTCGCGACGGTAAAAGATTTATATCTTGAATTATACGATTAACGTCATTGTACGCTGTGTAACATCGTCACTTTACTATCTCGGATACGCGACTTTGCTCTATCGATTATCGTGCCTTTAATTACATATACCGTAGTTTAAACTGCAACAATAATTAGCATGCCTACGCGCAAACCTATGCGAGAGAATTAATTTCGTGTATGGAATATTATCTATAATCCGATATCTATTGGCGTTCTCGGAAATGCACCTGTAACATATAAACAAATTGTATCCGTTTGAATTGCGGCTTTTAATCACGGTTAATTATTCGCTTATTTAGCAATCTCACTTGCACAAGCCGTTTGTGCGATCGTCGTTTGTAACCGCTCGACCTGGAGGATGCATCGTCACCGACTGAAAGTGCATTTCACTGTTTCGGCCACGATGTGGAATGTTAGCGAGCTTTCTACTATGGGTATGTACAAGGCGTACAACTTCCCGCTTGAACACTACGCAACGCCGGAATCTCGTCAACGAGCATAATTAAGGTGAATATGTCAGATCAGCATAATAGTGTGAGCGTTATTCCTACTGAAATCTCGAGATACTGCATTATTTTGAATCTTATGCTGCTCATTTAGTGATATCATTCATATATACGTTACATTAAATTCAATTTTTAATTAAACTTTTATATATTAATTTTATATTTATTCTATAAATTTAAATGTAAACATATATTTCTTTTTTTTATAACATAAAAATTTTAAATATATTATTGAAATTTCAATTTCCTTAGCCACAAATTGTTGTGACATATTTTAAATAATTGCGTTGTAACAAAGTTAATAATTACAACAAAATATTTTGTAATATTGTTTTGAGATTCAAATGCAGTCCCGAATAAGCAAGTTTTTATTTCAAATATCTCTAAAAACGAATCTTACCATGTTGTATGTGAAGTCTGTTCTGTTCCGGTGGATGTTATAGTATCGCAGAGTAGTTTCGATCTTTTATAATGAAATCTACTGTCGAAACAGGTGAAGTCCGTGGAACCAAAGTGTTTCACACATCCCCACGCCTGCACACGTGTGCATCTCTTCGTATGTTACATACAATAAAGGGCTGCATCCGCTGTAGACGCATTGGCTGGACAATAGGTTTCCTCGGTAGACGAAATTAGTGTTATTATTGGACCAAATGTCTGGGGCCACGTCGTGGGAAGAAACGTTTCTCGACAGCCTCCACTTCCTCTTCGGTCTTCTTCCTCGTCTTCTTCCTTTTCGTCTTTTTTTTCTAAACGACAGCAGGCGATTTAACCCTAGTATTTTAATACTATCTGCATATTGTATGCATGTAGCATAAGTGATAAATAACATCATAAGTGATAAATGAGTTGAAAATTGTGCAATTATTTAAAGAAGCATTATCCATTGTAACTGAAGAATGATTTAAATATGCAGTAATTTTGTTTATAAAAAATGCTTTCTCCACGTAAAGTTTATTAATAAAATTATTCAAATATAAAATATAAAACAAATTATAAAGTAATCATATATGAAATAAATCTTACTTAACCATAAATGATATAATGATTTTATTACAGAAGTTAAACTTATCTTTTTATTACATTTCACATGTACATAAGAATTTTGTTATTATTATAAAAATGGTGATGTAATCAAAAGTCGACATCTATTCATGTTTTATGTCATAAAATTATCATATAACTATTTTTCAACAGAGCAGCATATACGTCGTAAAATAATAGATCTTTCAACAAATGGATAACCATAAGGACAGCTTTGCGACGTGAATTCTAATCAAAGCTTCTAATTGTGTTCTCAAAAGATGCCGGCTCACATAAAGATTTATCTATCCCATTTAATATATTTAGACATATATTATCATTTAAATGTCACGTTTACCATTATCGTGATAAGAATGTTGCATTTGTCTGGAAAACAAAGAAACGGACACAGCTTGTTTCGGTTGAAACGCGAAACACGAAAGGATGTTAAAAGAGCTACTCTTCACGACAAAGCTTACAAAAGAGCCGGCGGTTACATGGTCGACTTTATAAATTTGCAACCGCAAGAGAAAATCGTAACGACGACGAGGGACGTCAGGAGAAAAAAAAAAGAGCCGCAGCGACAAAGCGTGAGAGGACGAGGGAATAGGGGGAAATCGTGGCACGCAGAGTGCAGCAGCAGTAGATTGTATTCAGAGGCTCGGCAGGAAGTAGGCGTTCGATGGAATTCGGCCAAGGTAGGAGCTGACCAAAGGTGGAAGTCGCCCATTATGATTACGTCCTTTCGTTTGTAAAAACAAACGGTGCCGCGCCGCTAACGCACGCTGAAACGTGACTACCACCCACGCTTTCAAAACTAACAACGGTGTTAGGCATAGATCGTATAATTTGTCAGGCGTTCCGTTGCTCTTTGTTTTAAAAACTACGATGACTGGAAAATATGTTTACTCCAGTGTTTGTGGTAGAGAAAGGTCACGTGTCGGGATTGCGTTCGCATCTTTCATCTTATCATAAAAAAAAACGGGAGCAAAAAGCAAACATTTTTTTAATAATTAATTTCTTCGATATCAAGATATGAGATTTAGTGTGTCTTTGCATTAAACATATTTAGAAATATAACAACCCCGTGAAACAGATGTTATAGTAGCTTTTGGAGCAATACATTTTTTCGAATATAATTTAATGATAGTTACATATATTCTTTTAATTAGAATCATTTTATTGAAAAATGAATATATAAAAAAAATTAGGAATTCTTTATAATGATATTCAAAAACTAATTTCTAGCAACCTTATATGTGTGAACATACACTTTCCGATGTACGTGTGCGTGTGTGTATAACGTGAGTGTGTGCGGATAATAGAGATTTATGTGATTTTCATAAAAAGTCGTAATGTTCGTGGGAGAGAAGATGCATTATTTGCAACCAAAAGATGTATGTAAATAGCGAGGAATATAATTATAACTAATAAATTTCAACAAGCAACAATGTGTATCTACGATCTAGAGAATGTAACAATGGACTATAACGTAAAACGGCATTTAATCTTTGTTACACACCATATAAGCGGATCATAAAGAAACTTTTCGACAACCATGTTTGATCGTTAGGAATGCACAGCGGCGCGGAGCCGGGCGTAATTCCTGTTTTCCTATTTTCAATTCGCCCACGTGCCTACATCGGGCCCACATTTTCTAATACTCATCTCCCATGCTCGTTCGTTTCCAAGAGCGAGCTGGATGCGAATGCAGTTATCTCAATCTTGGAGGAGCAACGCCGGTTTGTCAGCGTAGGGGTCTTTGTTGAGCCTACCGCTTCGGCGAAGGTGTACGGCGTTTTCCACGACGGGTTCCTACCGAGCTATGCGCATATCCACTAATCTCCCAGAATCATCTAAATGCTTATTCTGTGATGCCCGCTCTCGCACGAGCGTTTCAACATCGAAAATTTCTTAACGGCTCCGCGAGACCGGCGCGCGCGAGCGCGAGCGCGTGCAGACGCACGTATGCATAATACGTACGCTCACTCTCGCCTCTTCATTCTTCGCGGCCCGTAAATCCCTCGAATGATTGATTGCGCTCACGTCACGTCCATTCACTCGGCCCTTTTGCACGCTCTATGTACCTTTCCTTTTGCGTGTACCGTGCGCGAAGGCGCGCGATCCGCGCGCTACACAGACGCGCTATTGATTTTCTTAATAATTAACAGCTTGTCGCGCCCACCCTCGGCAAACGATTCCTCCGACGCGACGGCTGGCTCTCTCGTAGCACGTGCGATCTGCTCTTCGGTAAACACGTCGCGTACTGATTTTCTCGATAGCTTATCTTAACTATCGGCCATGTAAGTCGCGTGGATACAGGATCGCAAGATGATTGTAAGTGGAGGATAATTAACTCTCTATCGGTATGCATCTGATCGAGATATCGATCGATCTTTCACGCATGATTCGGTTATCAAGTTAAAACATTAACGTCTCTCAGCTAATAATTCAAGCTAATTGTAAGAAAGTTGTGCAATCTTTGTAGTTTATTTTTAAAAAATACCCACGTCTTTTTCCGTTGAAGTTCTCCGATAATATTGAGAAGATGGAAAAATTTTTAATTAATATCGTTTTTATGTTCATGCATAAACATAAACGTGTCCGTGCGTTTTTCATCTCTCGCAGATTGTCTATCGAAGGCACATACGCATGCATATGCGTGACTTTGGACTGCGCCACGTATGCATGCGTATTTCCAGTAGCACATTGTGTGGCCGCGCTTTATTTGCCTATATATAAATACGCACACACGCACGTGCGAACTCGCGCACATGCACCCAACTCGCGCGTATAGTTTATAGGCACGGTCTTTGCCAGGCCATATCTCTCGTATCGCAATGTGACGGGTGTGTCGGCAGTATATCAGTCTAACCCCACTGCTAGTCGCTGCTGACAACGAGATATTAACACAATGCACGAGTAGACACGCATGTGTGTACGCACATGCACGCACCGCCGTCGGCTGAGTGTGAGAGGCTCGATGTGCCGTTGAACAATCAAGGAGCGTACGACGAGAGGTGTCTTCTGAAAAACGAGAATGTCGTTATCATGTTTACGCACGTGTGCACGAACACATTTTGTCCCGCGGCTAATTATTCCCATCTATGATAACGAGATATCGAAACTTGTAAAACGTTGTATATTTCTTCTTTCGTCGAAAATATGAGCGATGACAAAAGAAAAACTGGCTCATTTTTCAGAGGAAAACAGTTCAAATTCGATTTTCGTTCAATTTCCACACTAGCGATATGTTCTTACGAGATCAGTGAAGATTAATGAAAGTTAGTAGTAGCAAATTATTTGAAAATATTTCACATCTGCTAACAGAAAAGAGGCATGCGTAATATTAAAAATTTTATTCTATGTTCCGAGATTACAAGAGCATTTTTTATAATTATAACATTGAACCTATAAATAGAGCCTATAAGATAATATTAAATCCATGATAATTTTTCTTCAGACGTGTAATCGGAGACATGACACATGTATCGTATGAAGTAACGCACCCGCACACATACAACTTGATAAATTATTTGACTGTAGCTTAAAACTATATTCTCTGCAATCAAGCTGCGCAATTTACAGTTAGAACAATGAAATATTAATTTATTAACGGATTTGTATCGTATTTGCGCTCGTGGAGCTTTTTTTATTTGATATATATATGTATCAAGCCACATTTGATACGAAAGTGATTGCATTGTATTCTCTTGTGCAAACCGCTGTAAGTAGCGACCTTGATTCGTCAAGCTGTAAACTTCAAGGCTGCTTGCAGTCGGATTGCATGAGTGGGTGGCCGCAAGCGATATAGCGAGAGAAAGATAAGGCTACGTTCACATCAACTTTGGAAGGGTATTGACAATAAAAACAATACATCCGATGCTCGTATGAACTTATTTGTCATCGATTTCGGTCAAAAATATTATGAATTTTCTTCAAATCAAATACAGCGAGACTTAACGAACCTACAATCTTCGCACAAACAGAATCTCTCCTTCATATAAATAATTCCTTGATTATTTTGATCATACTTTCCTACAAAATTTGTTTATAAATATTTCCTATATATTTAAATCCTATAAAAAAAGAGATAAAATACATAAATGTCTTTTTTTCTTACCTGACACACAAATTATTTAATTATTAATTTATTCCACGTGTATTGCAATATTCAGTGCATGATTAAGAAACTAAACGTGCTTTCCTCGCAAACGCAATTTAGAATATATGTATTCCTTGTCAAGATGTTGAATATTGTATGGATTTCCGTATATAGTTTGCACAAATAATAATTTACGTAATAAAGGCGAGATCGCATTCCATTTTAATAATAACGATCCTGGCCGAGTGATAGCGTTCACAAATAAGGCATTGCAGTACAAGCGAGTATCCTGATTTGACCTGGCAATATATCTTTAAGGTGATCCCTCAGGAGCAAGGCGCATGAAATAGTTGCGGTCCAACTTGAGTACCGAGGTTGCGTTTGGTCGCGTTGATTTTTGCGGTCTTGGTTCATGTCAATCAGTCGACGATCCACGCGAAACCGCACGCAATCTCCATCTGTTCTCCTACATCTGGAGAATGCATATCATCGAGCTACTCACACGTGGATAGCGTCGGACGTACGCGCGGATGTTTCTACATGAGGGGGCACATGTATAAACCGGCACTACGTGTGCATGATTCGATGTGAATCCGTTCGATCAGACCTTTTTTCATTATCAAATAAGAAATTGCGAGGGGTTAGGATTACTACGTGCCGAGAACAAGATAGTTACCGAGTATCTGCTTGTGGTCGAATCTTCCTGACGAAACCTTTCTAGCGGAACTTTCCAAGATGATACGCTCGCACTTGGACGATGCCGGCTGTCAGGAGCAGAATTTATAACTATAAATCGAATTCTACGGCTTCTTCGCTGTATTACGATAAAATGTATATAACCAGATTTATTATTTTAAATAACAGTACAATGAAAAACGGATACGTTATAATCAATTTGTAACGAGATCTTCGTTAAATTTCATGCAGATGTAATACTTTTAATTATATCATTTTATTATTTTATATTGAATTATTAGTATAACGGACAATAGTAATATTTTGATATAATAAATGTAACATTTGTTAAGAGTAAAATGGTTTTATCATTAATATTATATAATTGTACAAATCTACATATCTACAATCTAATAAATAATAAGATGTTCAGATAAAGAGAAACGTGTTTAACTTTGTACTTTGTCACTCAGAATACAGTAATCCTAATTTATAGACAGCTGTTTCCTCTTGGATCATAAAGCTTAATATTTTCATGTTACAAAATAGGATACGTACACACATACACGCGCACCCACACCATATGAGATATGATTCTGGGTCACTAAGGCCCACAGGAAATTAACTGTACGTACTAATAGTCGGTCAAAGCGGTCGCGTATCGTCAAACGGAAGCTGCGTGCATGTGGAAAAGGCGACGTATCGTAATCACGAGCATAACCGGCTATTATCGTTTGTTTAAAATCGGTAACCGGCGATGCTCGGTATTCGGGTCGGCCTCATAAATGATCCGACTGACGGTTTCGAGCAATAAATCGCAGCTGGGGCATTGGGCAAGGCGGGAACTAATCGAGCACCCTTTTCCCTTCTCCTCCCTCCGTCAAAACCTCCGCGGGTTGAACGAGCCCCATCCGATATTCCATTCCGTTTCGTTTCATTGCGGTTTCCTTCTATCAATTATTTCGAATCTGAAATCGTGCCCATAAATCCATGGAATCAGGATACAGAACGTTATTACTCCGCCCCTTCTCCCTGTCTCTTGTCCCTCATCGGCGATCGCGTAATCGGCGTTGATCCGGCCGCACGAAGGAATTGCGGCACTGAGGGAAATTGCGGAAAGGACGCACGTTCGCACATAGGAGCCGTCGATAGTCTGTGATCGCCGACTAAGTGGCTCTCTCTCGATTCTCGCTAGTTTCGGCGCGATGGATTTATGATTCGTGCGCCTCGCGAAACGCTCGATTTGTCGCTATTTCAGAATAGATTTCCATCACGAAATGCTAGTATTAGCGAGATGGTGCCGATTCGGTCAATCCTTTTGTGGAAATTGGTATTAAATGAAATACAGAAATGAATATGTATCATCATCGAGTATATACAATTCAGTTTATATGATATTAATGAGATGAAATTTATTGCACAATGGATATTTCTCTGAAATTCTCCGTTGCCCCACACCCTTTACAATTAGCATAGAATTTTACTGATTATATGGAGAATATAATCTCTACTTTTTGCACAAATAAAACCTTTTTGGCAGCGATTTAAATCATTTCCTAATTCATTTATTATATACTTTTAGATGGTTAAGGCGTTAATGGTTTGGCGAAAAACGATATACATGTTTTTCTTGCGTCAGTTAACATATTTATATCTGTTTTTCTCCGTCATACACAATAAATGTTTATTGCTTCCGTGACTAGTGTTGTCTGTTACGTGCCAGGTACATCACCGTTGACCCTTGCCTGTGCCACGCATTAAATCTCATTTTACGAGCTATACGTCATTTTTACAGGATGCGTAGCTTCTATGTAAACAAATGTAATAAATTCTTGAAGGACCGACTTTAACGACGTTCTTTTCCATGTTCAAACTATCTGTCAGAACGTCCAGTTCTGCAACATGGTGATGACATCACGGGTCGCATGAGTATTTGACCCTCCTATTTTCCATAATATGGTCAATTAGTGCAAGACCGAGCGGCGCCAGACAATGACAGGCTTTCGAGTTTTTGCATTCTTCGTATTGTGCCGAATTAATCGCCTCGGAACTGTAGGGAAGAATAGAGCTGTCAACATATTCCGGGTGTGGTTAAAGCTACAAACGACGGCGAGATATTGGATTATTATACCCAACAAAATATATTTGTTAAAAATTAAGGTACACATTGACGAAGTATATGTGCATTGTATTTTTTTTCTATTCAAGCTCCGTCGTAAAAAATTTATTGCCGTGATAGCAGCTTGTTAGCAAGCTAATATTCTGTCAAATTACTACGAATAATACCCCCAACTAAAAATTTACCGTACGTTATACCATTATATGTAATTGCCACTTTTGTTATTTTTTATAACTTTCGTAAACATTCTCCTCTTGCATTTTGCGTAATTATTATGTCATTAAAATATAATTGTATTCTTGTTACTGCCACGTTTTATAATATGGCGATCATATTATTTATCTGTATTTCCCCCTCACCCGACATTCCTTTTTAATATGATTGTGCAAATAAACGAGCGCACATATGCGTTCAAATAAAATATTGCAAAGATACATGCGATTGGTTTTCTGTGAAACGGAATAATACGATCACGATATCCGTACACGTTAAACAAACAACGTCACTGATAAAATAACGTTTTGCCATTAACGAGCCATCCGTTGCACCAATATGCGTTCGCTCTGTCGAAAGCTGTTATTGAAGCAAATTTCGTGATTGCGTTTACACGGGCAATATTGCATGCGAGGCAAGTTCGACTACGAAACGCGCATGAAAACTGGACATTCACACCAACGTTCAACGAAAAACGGACTCATTAATGATTTATTTGCCTTTCAACTCTGAAACGTTGCAAACATTTTCCGTAAACCGCGGATGTTGATCACGTTATCGAGAGATACGTTATGATAAATATAAATCATTATTCGTCCAGGAATTTAAATCAATTATGCGTGGCATTTTTGTAGCGTCATTGCGTTATACCCCAATGCTATTATTGCATGCTCTTTGTGAAATTTTAAAAATTTATATTTTTTTGCTTATAAAGTGATTGAATATTTAATGAATTATTTAAAACCATAATAGTTGATATGAAAGATCTAAAGGTAAAAATTGTTTTATAAAAAGAATTTTTTTATACTTATTCTAGGAGTATTAGAAAGGATAAGATAATTTATATACAAAAGATATTAATGTATGAATATTAATCTCTCCTTGGAAGTAGGTTGAAATTATAATCAGCTAGATTGTATCGATTATTTCTAACCGGTAGTAAATGAGAATTTTTTGCTGGATAAATAATATAAAAGCAACACGATCAAGGTTCCTTCTTCATCAGGCAGTCTAATAAATAACTGAGCGAATCAATTCTAATAATCGCACCAAAAATTACATACTAACAATATCTATTTATAAATAGAGTGCTACTGAGGAAAGATATGAACAATAACGAAGCGTCAATATGGTAAACACAATCCTGCAAGCAATTAACGGTGATTTGACTTTTCTTTCTCTAACCGATGACACAAATTAACTGCGTTCCCATCACGTGTTTAAGCATTACTAGCCGACATCAGTACCTCGCCATAAATCGTTCGTTATACGAACATAAACTATCGACGTCACGTACTAACTATGAACACTGTTGTCGTATATCGCACTTCAATAATAATCGGGAAAAACAATGGTTTCGTGAGACCCTCATATAATATCTATGAGATAGCGGAAGTAAAACGTTGAAAATTTTTGTCTCGTGAGTATCATTACAGCATACATATTTCATAACGAACGTGTAGGTTGACATAGAAAATTGATCGACCTTTCGGCAGATTTATGTCTTGAATTTGCATCCAATCTCTCATGTCTGCGCCCACGCGAATAAATTATGTACATACAAATATATGTGGAATTGCGATTAATACCGCAAAAAAAAAGTTAAGATACATTCTCAATAAATGAAAGGGGAAGCCGGATACGACTATTACCTGACATTTATAAAGAGAGAGAAAGAGAAAACTAAGTTTGTTTCGTACACAATTATAAGTTTAAAAATCATGATTTACGTCATGCTTGCGCTTTTTTGGCGACGTAAGACAAGGAATAAGGAAATGACGTTAAAATGTCTTCAGGTCTTTGCAGACGCGCCTAATTGCAACATGTTGCAACTCTTAAGCAGTATAAGACAGCAAGTCTCGAGTATTTATCAGGCTAAAGTTCGAATTCGCGAGCTCGTGTCAGATAATTAGATGCGAGTAAGACTTACCTGTTTAAGTACTTACTTCGATGCGGAGATAAAACGAGCATAATACGCATGCAAACAATTTGCAATTTGACATTTACAAATAGGCTATTGCTTGTATTCAGAGGCTGTACCGGCGAGCACAGTCGGCGTACGTGCAAATTATTTCGTCACAGACAGGACAACGCATTGTTACGACTGCAAGCACGACATTGAAGGCGTTCCCAGTATCTTGAGATTCGACATAACAATCGAATTGAAGTTATTATCAATACTATTGAAGCTAGTATTCTAGTATCAAGATATTTTTAAGTTGATTTTATAAAAATGTTTTCTAAGAGAAAATTAAATTAATAAAGATTATTTTTTACAGTATAGTTTTACAGAATAGTATGACATTTTAAAAATTAACGACCCATCTATGGAATTTTCTTTTAATATAAAATTGATAATTTCATATAATGATTTATTATCGATAATTAACCGTGTTTGCTCTTTTGAGTCTTGAGCACTTGAGAAATTTAATAGATACAAATCATATTTCTTTAAGAATATTCTTTCTATCTAATAATTTCATTTACCTATTATAAAAATGTAATCAAACATTTAATTACACGTTGTCTAATAGCTATTAAAATGATAAATAGTTAACGAAATTGTATAATGTACTTTAAACAGAATAATTAATATGTATAGTTAAGATTAATTAAATTTTATTAATTTTTAGCTAAAAGTATTGGGTTTTTTATTAAGTAAAAGCACAGAAAATTCTCGATTATGTTACAAGATATATTACAAGTATTGAACTTATGTAAAACACACAAGAGTCTGCTAGCGGAAGTCTGTCCAGCCGAGCTTATCGACAGATATTTATATCATGTTTGGCTACTGCTTTGGTTATTCGAGATTTTGTACGTATTTATATATTCGCACCAAAAATTTCGAAACATCGAACATCCACGCATTACTCATAAAACAACTGTAAGCATAATAGAAAATAAATTATATATTACGTAATTACTAATATATAAGCTTTCTTTTTTTCTTTACATTTCGATTCCTCTGATACAGTGAAGATGTGATGCAGTTGCAACCTGAGCTCAATCGTAAAATCGGCTTTGACTCGGACTTTTCTTACGTACATATACGGATGAATCGAGAAATGTATGTGATCGTTTCAGAATTCACCGATAGGCTGCACAGAGCCGCGTTGGTTTCGATCGATTTAACAGACGAGGACATATAGCCTTGCCATCGCGGATAAGAACAGACGGTAGATTCTCCTTCAATTTGTTTGTGAACGATGTTATTTGTGAGATGTTCACGTTGCGCCTGCATTTTATTACGAGTATCATATATTTCTTCCTTTACCTACAGGACGCAGTTTGCAATGCTGACAGACCAAAAGAGTTATAGAGAGAAGGGAAAGGAGAAGGAAAGAGAGAGAAAGGGGGAGGGAGGGAGAAAGAGAAAGAGAGAGAGAGAGAGAGAGAGAGAGAGAGAGAGAGAGAGAGAGAGAGAGAGAGAGAGAGAGAGAGAGAGAGAGAGGAGAATGGAGAGGATCCAGAGTCCGGTAATGGAACGCACTCGCCTTGGCTATCTAGCCGCACCCGTCACTAAATCAGGAGATATTACCACTATTGTGCTCACAATCAGTCGTAATACCTGCGATAGGCTTAGTCGGGATGTACTACGACCGTCTGGACTAACGTCGATTTCCAATTACTGTCCACCGTCCATGCACAAAGTCAAGATTTGTTGGAGAACTGTGGAAAAAGGAAACGTGTGGAATTATAGAAATGATTTTATATGATGATACTATAAAATACGTTAGAAAATAATTTCATTCTATCAAGAAGATTTGTTCTTTTCTTTACACAATGTTAGAAAATTTATTAAAGTATGAAAACAATTTAATATAAAAAAATTATAAAAATTAAAAAAAACAAAGATAGTTTTATTGTTTTCCGGTATATAATTTTCAAAGGAAAAATTATATTTATTATGTGTATTTATAGCTAATTTTATTTTAATATCGAGCTTTTTTCACTACTGGTGTAGCATTATAATTTTATATACAGAGAGGAAGTTGTAAACAGAATCATTTATGTGCTATCAATGCAGCGGTTGAGGTGATAATTTTGAAACATGTTAATACATGACTGCCCACTGATAAAGAAAGTCTCGATATAAACGCAGATCGCGCGCGTTGTGTACATAAAAATGATTCAGACGAAAGTTAGAACGGAAAGTTAGAAATTCAATTTTCAATTTCATACATTTTAATCATATGACTTATACTGAATCTGATAATACGATGTAGTATCGTAACTTTGATGTTGCACAAGATATTATACGTTTAAATGTAACACGAACTACGTCGCGGTAGTTGAAACTAACAATAAGAACAAATTTATTTCTCGAAAACTGATTAGGGAAAATATATAAATTTAAATGTAGCAATGTATGATAGTCAATATATGGTAGCTATATCTTTCTAATTTTATTATAATTTCGTATGCGGTTTGCATTGCATAGCTGATACCAGTTTCAAACGATATATCTTTCTTTAGCCTTGCTTTCATGTCATTTAATTGTCATAATTCTTATCGTATCAGTCAGATAATCGAAAAATAGATACACAGACAAAAATGGAAGTAAGATTAAGGAAAAGAAATTTTACCCTTTTTATTTTGATTAAAAGATGAAATAGTATTATTTTGTATGATACTAAATACGATCATATCAAAAGGTAAAAACATATTGAAGGATCTAAATAGCTTTTGTTCTATTAAAATTACACAGCAAATTTTCATTAATTGTAAATGAATGCATTTATGTATATCCATTTGTGTCTGCTTTCATACAATTTGACTTTATTTATCTTATTAGATTTTCATTGTAGATTTCAGAATGACAATGCATCTCGTTTAATAAAAACGTATTATCAAGGTGCATCTGAAGTCCTGTATATATCATAAATTGCACAGAGAGTGCTAATAAGAATAAAGCTCCAATGCAAATTTATTATGTTCAGAATCATATTGTCTAACAAGAACAAAGAGCTGGAGGAATACACAAGAAAGCTGAAATAAGAGAGAGAGAGAGAAATAGAAAGAAATAGAAAGTGAGGACTTGTTATTATTATATTCATAGCATCACATTGTATTAGTAAGAAAATTAAACAAAAGGAGAAAGAGATCTCAATATTCAAGTAAAATATTTAAAATAATCTAGAGAGGCAATAAGTAATATCTCAATAATTAATTCTTTAACTATAGAACGTGATTTACACACATATTAATATAAATCGAGTCGGTTTGTGACAATTTTATTGCATTTCTAAGAATGTGATTTTATATGAATGTGTGATTGGTTTTAACTCATGTCCTAAATGATACATGTTATGATATAGAAGATCAGTGCCAACTGCAATTAATTGCAATTACGTTAGGCGGTAGTCTTGAAATATAGTTCTTATTGTAAAGCTACAGAGCTCTTTCTCGATGCAAAATGCATTTTTACTCAAATGTCCTGCGCTATATGTTCAGTGAAGACGATAAGGCCTGACTCCGCCCTAACAGGTCTCCTCATCCTCATCCTTTCTACTCTCCATCATCATCTCGTCCTCCGGGGCCATGCAGGCGGGTAGCATCGACCATCATTCATCACCCAGTACTTTTTGGTACGTCGGACAAGTTCCGAGAATGTTGGTGCAATTATATTAAACATAAATCAGTTATAACGAGCTTATGTGATCGCAATGAAGAGTGCACAATTGATGCACGTGTTATCTGCCTTTCGCGTGCCGGTTCGCGCTTATTGCGTCAAGCTGGAACATGCGAAAAGATGTAAAATCGAGCCTATTGTTATTACATCATAGCACAAAGATGCGCGTATAAAATTTATTTTAAGCATATTTTTTTAACAGAAGTTTTTCTTTCTATTTTTCTTTTTTATTGTAAAAGTTATTAATAAATAATATCTTAATAACCTTTGAATTAATTGTAATAATGATGATTTTATTATTTTGATAATTCATATATATTTTTATAGTTTCTATATTTATAGTATTTTTTAGTTTCTATATTTTGTGATTGTTGTAATTTTGAATATATAAATTACAATTCAATCATATTATATTTAAAGAGAGATACGGAGATCTAATATAACACAATGATAAATCAAATCACCGATGAAGATAAGTACTTAATTTTAGAGTATCTAGTTTGTATCCTAGTAAGGTCATCATGATTAGTACGATAAAAAGGCGGTCTTATTAAGAGAGTGGTTGAGGTCTATCCGCCTTCTTGAGCTCTGACTTCTCAGCTTCGTTCCCTCGAACCTCCTTCACATCTGCTCTTTTCTTCTTCCTCTCCTTCCTTTCTTCCCTTCCTCCCGCTTCTTTTGAGCGCTAAGACCGAATGAAAATGTATGAGGGCGATATCTATGGTTGAGAGGGAGAATCGGAGGGGAAGCTGATGAGATACGATTTTCTCTCTTTCTCTTTGCTTCTTGGTACATCACGCACGTATAATGCACATGCGTAGCAACTGCGGATGGATTGCAATAGCAAGAAAAAGGAGTCGGAGAAGAGATGAAATAAGACAGGAAGAAAGAAAGAAAGAAAGAGCGAGATCAGTAAAAGCATGAGGCCCTAGGTAATTCGTTTTGAGCATGTATGCAGAGAAATTGTGTACTTCAAACGCCGCCATTCCTGCACTTTACAGCGATAGTAATTTTTAAATAAAAAAAGATCATTGCTTTTAAAAATCCAATTTTTTACTCATTTTATAAGTATGTATACCATATCAATCTTGGCGAATATTTTGAATTAGTATCAAGATATACAATGATTTAAAAATTAAATGTGAAATAAAATTTAAATAATTATTTTAACATTAAATATGACAATTGTTCCCGACATAATATATGATTTTTTTCAAATAGTGTCACGCCGCGAGACTTTCGTGAAATATTACGTGACATTGTCATTAGAAACGTATGTGTCTCATATTTATTCCATTTCTATATGTATTGCTATTCTTGTCTGCATGCGATAAAATGCAATTGAAGATTAAAAAGAAATACTTATCTATTAATACATACATTGATTTTAGAATTAAGAATTGAATAATTAAAAAGATATACATTTTTCAAAATGCTATTTGTATTATTAGATTTATAAACTACGCTTGCCACTTTGATATTTATAGTGAAATAAACAATCACGTATATTCGCGTACAGCACCATGGAACATTTACCGATAAAATTTACCGCGAAACGTTTTGCCTATTTATTAAGTGTCTTTTAACGACTCTATCGGCACCAGCAAGTGTAATGAACGGAGATCAAGATAACTGCGACAATTTATGTCTTTCTTCATAAAGATGGTATCGCAGTGTGTGCAGAGGATGCGCGTATCTTTGCGAAGCATTAAAAGATGGACGATTGCGACCACATGTAATCAGCATTAATGGGAATTCAATTTATTGGTCGAAAAGGTTAACCACCGCTCTCCCACAAATATTTGCGACATCGGGGCCTCATTAGATCGCGTTTTGCACGGGTAGCGCCGCGCGTCTGCCTACCATCAATCCTTTCAATTGGTCGGCAAGACTTTAATTATACCCGAAGATACTTGTGGTACTCTGTGCGCTGTCTAGGAATATAAATTATTGTTCCGTTCATTATAAAACCCGTGGTTAACCCGTCGGTTTAAACGAAATTGCAGGTATTAATTAATATCGAGAGAATAAATGTTGCCTTGCTTTAGTTGCGACTTTAGCGTTTGAAAGAAGCAAAACTGAAATGATTTATGACGATTGAAAATTAGTTCAACTCTATTACTTATTGACAATCACGCTACATTTTCACTTATCATAGGTGTCGAAGAAAATGTATATCTGTGGTGCTCAGGAATACTGAGAAGTAAAAGGACACGCCTGATAAATAAAATATGTGATATATTATGATTACACTCTAGCACGTCGTCGGGTTTCGCATCACAAACTTTTATCTTTAATTTTAGACACATAAACAGTCTCGTCAAGTAGGTGCCGTCTCGTCAAGTAAAATCCGCCCTGCAGCTCTTTAAACTGGTGCTGATGCTATGCATATGCTTGATGCTATGTAGATATCCGTTCATGGTGAACGGAAAGCCGCAATTATTTTAATTCGTAATTTAATAGTACACCGTGCCTCAACTTAATGCGATATAACTCCGAGGCAAAATCTTGAATTCTGAGATATCGTGATCGCACGATAACACGTGCTGCTTAATCGAAGCAACGACTTGTTTGTTTTCCACACGTAACGCGTCTGTTGTTTCATATAGAATTACAGGATATGTCAGTCACTCTTCACCGATTTTTGTCGTTAATCCTTCAATTTAACTTAACGTGATAGGTTAGCGAAACGTCATTATACTTGGCAAAACGAGATTTTGCGTATTTCGCAATCAAGTAGAATAAAATTATTCCTTTCATAACTGGTGTTCTCGATTTATATTAACTAGCGCGAGCGTACGGGTATGTATTTTATACGATATAAAATATAAAAAAAATAAGATTTTGTGAAAATAATTACAGAATGTAATAACATATTTTTTCGCTCTTTAGATAGACCAATAATGGGAAATTATTAACAAAATCACTTTTTCATCAATATGCAAAATATTGCTGGTACTTTCATGAATATATCAGTGGCTCTTAAAATATACTAGCGCGTTATTCTCTTAAAAAAAAATGAAGAATGCACCAACAAACATATTTGCTGCGTAATCCGACCGTGACGCTGGGTAACAGATAAGAAGAGATATCAGAGGAAGGAATGTCGAGGAGTCTCACGCTTGTTTACACGACCGCTGAATGCGCTCCTATATGCGGTTTTAGACACCCTGATAGGAGCGCAAACGGCGTATCGACTATCGAAGCGCATTGCAAAACACCTGGGTGTTGCAATGCACCGCACCGCCAACGTAATGCCGTTGGTTGCGCTCGAGACATGCGCGCGCGTTCGCGATCATGTGTGCAAAAGCGCGGCTCACCACATGCTGCATGCGGGTGCAACTCTCGACGAGGCCGCAAGCAACAGCGCGGTGGACACGTACATGAGCACACGTTGCGTGTTATTGTGTAAAAGCCCTACCTACCTACCTACCTACCTACCTACCTACCTATCCACCTATCTACCTACCTACCTACCTACCTACCTATGTGCGAGCCCGCATACGACTTTAACGTCGCGGAGAGTCCGGTTCAGAAAACCGATCGCGAAACTGCGCTATTCCCATTTCGCAATAGCCTTATTTCGATACCCCGGACTCTCATCTGAATTTTGTTTCAATGTATGTACATCTATATAACTACGTCTCTTTCAAATCGTCGTGCGATACGTATAAAGGAACAAGTTCCTGCAAAAGCTATTAAAAAATGAAATTTCTTATAAATTGTCAGTAGTAATCAGGGAACTGTGGTGGTACATAAGAAGATAGCGAGATCCATATAGAGATCCATTTTGCTCCTGCTATAAATTTATATTTACATTATGGAACTTAATTTTCAAATCAATGATCCTCTCAGTAATGTACGGATGTATATCTAGATTCACTTCTTACTACACGATACATTATACAATATTTTCTCGTTAAGAGCACTTGGCCTCTTAGGCGTACAGGACAGATGATTCTTCCTGTTAGATCCTTTCCGCGAGGCAAAAGCAATCAGTTATCTTTCGCCGGATATTCTTGCATCTATCCAGGCACAGGGAGCACGATGCAAGTGATCGTTACGATCTTCCGAGTACCATGGGTCATCTTGATCCACGGGATAATCAGAAAGGCTGAATGAAGCTCCTCGGATCAGGATCGTTCGTGGACGAAGCACCCTTGACGATCGTCGGACGTTTCA
This sequence comes from Tetramorium bicarinatum, assembly GCA_928718305.1. Lineage (NCBI taxonomy): Eukaryota > Metazoa > Arthropoda > Insecta > Hymenoptera > Formicidae > Tetramorium > Tetramorium bicarinatum. The sequence goes on from OV788324.1 coordinate 11,694,328, forward strand.
ACCCGTCTGGATTTATCGATACTAGAAATGTAGAATCGTTCTCTGCTTCAATCTCCGCTTCAACTAGACGCGATCAGAAGCATCCTCACCGATATTCAATGCCGGTAAAAGCATATACTTACTGAGGAATGTCTAACTTGATTATCGTTCCACCGGATCGCATAGTTTATAGTCAGCGTTGTAGAAACATCAGCGCTATCTCATTTTCGATAAACCTTGTAACCCTATCAAGAGATCTAATTAGAGACGAATGATTTAATGAATAGCATCTGAAATAAGTTTTCCGGTTATTGATGCTCTGCACCTCTGACTACAAATTAATCATTACGGATAATTGCGAAAAAATAGATCGGAGAGATAATCTCGGATGAAATATTACTTTGCGAAGAAAAAAGATAAACGAGAGATAAAATATACATCGACAAGTGTAAATTAAATATACTGACTGTCTGAATGCACAAAAAATATTTTTAGATAAACTACAATTAAACGATTAAAGACGATTTTTAAAAAAATATTAAAAATGTCAAAAGCCAACGCGCAGGCCAAACTAGTCAGTGGACAATGAAAACACAAATAAGGTGGGTAATTTCATTCTCTGCATAGTTTGTTAGCTAAAAGTATTTGCGGAATTCGTCGAGATTAAAAAGTTCAAGGATTGGGCAATTTATCGCGTAAATACACTTATGTGAATAAGCGGCCGCGGCAAAGAGAAGCTTCGGAGGAAGACAGAGACTGGAAGTCGAAGGATGCGGAAGCTGAGGGATTACCGCGTGATCCCCCCCGGTCGTTGCTTAAATTGTTTCCTTAGAACGAGTGTGCCATTGTTCTTCCAACGGAGTGGACGGTGACGTACGTCACCGGTTGCTCATTATGTTCATGTTTTCCCACATACCTCTTTCGTCGCATTCTCTAATCTTTTTACGTCGGGTTCTTCAGAGAGTTCTTCACCCGGCTGTGTCCAGGGTATTCCGACCGATGACCCGGAAGCCAACAGTATTCGTAAGCTCTTGTATGTCAGTATGTGCGAAGTGAAATTTCATGTGACTCTGTGAACTTCTTTTATATGTACATGTATTCGTTCTTAATGGCTGTATCTACATGTATAGTCAAATATGCGAGACAGATATTAGCATAAGCACGTAAAGTATTTATTCTTTGTTATGTTTAAATTGCATCTTTTTTTCTATTGAATTGAATTGAACAGATGTTCATGAACCTGTCTAAAAAATTAATAATTAAATTGATCAATTAATAATTATTTTGAAATCATTTAATCCGCTTATTCGCTTAATAATGGCATAAAATTATTCAAATGTATGACAAAATGAATTAAATTTCAATTTTTCGAATTTGGAATTCAAACGAAACACGCGTTAATTTTTTAAATCGCGATTATTTGAAAGTAAGTAAAATAAAATCAATTATACATAAAAATAAAATTTGTCCATCTTTAAGAAGAGCAAAGAACGTATTTTTATCCGAAGAAATCTAAAAAAATTTCCGAACATGTTTTGCAACTAAATATATTTGTACGCTATGAATATATGTTATTTTGCCATTTGACGATTTATTATGCTCCATTAAATTAAACTCGTACATCGCGAACATATCCGCGATAATTTCGCCTATACAGGCATTTGCTAAATGTATGAACTAGAAGTCGGTATGCCATCGTTCTCGGATTTGCGCGTGCACGATCACGCATGAAACGTGAACACGGGTCTCTAAGGCCTAGCGGATACCGCAACAGTTCCACTCATGTGTATACTTATGTATGTACGTTATACTGTACTCTCTCGTATGCACGTAGGCAGAAGCTTCGATGTGCGAGAGCCAACCGCGACTACCAAAGGTATGGGCCACTCCACCAGGTGTGGAGAATGGCGCGCCCGATGGCAATTACATCGACAAATAAACCACGAGGTGAACACACTGTTAAAGCTAGCCACGGCTGGCGCGGCTAGAGATGGTTGCTCACGAATGATTCTCGTCGCCGCGCCGCGCCGGGCGAGGCTCGAGCCAACAATAACGCGCGACATGACAAAGGGCTGTGAATTACTAGCAGACGTTTCCTGCATCAACCGTTGCGCAAATGTCGAAGGAGGGATTTCCAGCGGGCGTCACACGAGAATCTTGTCTTTAGCTGCAAGCTGGGTTAATTATCGGAAATCAATTTCGAAACATATTTTTACCAATACACGCGTTATTTTCACCGCAAGATTATCTTGAGAAAATCCTATGGAAGCACGTCAGTTTATTTATGTGTATTTTTTACTTCGTGATGTAACAGGATTTCAGTATAAAACGAAATTCACTCAATATAAATTTCTTTTTATTCTTAATATAGTGTAGAAGAGTTTGCCTTTATTTAAATATAACGAAACTAAAAGATTTATATAACTTTACATCGACATGAAACAATGCATATTTATTATGAGAATTTCCTTCATTCATTTAATGAAAATGTATATTTCATGCTGTTCGAATTTCTAACGATATCAAGATAAAAAATGAGAATTAAAGAAAGAGGTAGTGCATATTGTGCTCGTCTGCATTTTCTCCTGATGGGCCACTGCGGCACTATTAACAGAAGTGGATTCGTGTAGAACGGTCTGTCTTGTAAGTGGTCTGGCTCCCTGGCTTCCACATCGACTTCCTCGATAGAGCGTAAACACTGGCCGAACGAGGAGCTCGGTACTCACTCTACCGTCTTCCCACGGCTGTTGACATGTTTTGTGTTCATTAGTCGACTCTCGAGAGTCCAGTACCTGTAGCCGTTGCATAGTTCCATACCAGAGACGCGCAGGCGGTCGCGGACATGTACACACATTCATAAATACAATACATACACATACACGCGCGCGTTGTTCCACACAACCTTTTGCCACAGCGTGAGAATACTCGGAGTTGTATACCACGTTGGTTGTAGACCCCATCCCGCAAAATGTATTCCCGCGTTCTCAAAATTTCATTATTTAGGTACAACGACTATCAAGAACATTTCCATTTCTTCGTCCGTATTAGTGGAATTAATTCTCAATATCCGCTCGACAGAGATTGTTGCATTACACGACATTTTAAAGTGGGAAAAATTCGAGAAGATCGCGGGGCGAATAAATGATGACGTGTCAAACCTATATTTATCACAGAAACGCTCACTTCCGGCACCGGCACCTGTCGAGATTAATCAGCTTTCGATTAATATACACAGATGCGAAGCTTTGCAACGCGCGATGGCCGCGATAATCCATGAAGTGAGGAAGAAAGATTGATCAATATCTTAAGAAAACAAAGGAAAGTATGATATTGCTTTTTGAGTTTGTTCAAATAGCTTTTTTCGAATTAACTAAAATTATATATTAAGTTAAATTAATAAAGCTGTGCAATGTATACCGAAACAAACATAAATGCTTAAGAATAAATTTTTATATTTATATTTTTATCGAAAATTACTTGTCGAAATTTATTTTATTGCATTAGCTTATTGCTTCAGTAATATTAATGAAAATGTATCGATAGTATAGAAATGTCGACCAAATAATTCCGGCAGAATGATAATCGAATAGTTATTAATCACATTCATGCTGTCACACGTGAAAATAAATTCTGCAAAAATAGCAAACTCGTGATCGTCGCATTTCACTGTGTCTAAATCTGTATTCGTTGCACTGTCGGGGGATAGGTATAATGAAAACATCGAACCTAAGAACCATGACTGCAACCATTAATTCTTGCGTCTTCCATCACGATCTTCACAGCAATCATTAATTCTTGCACCTTCCATCTTGTTCGTTTTGAAGCACGATCATCCTAGTTGCTCGGTGATGGTATGTAAGACCTTTTAATGGAATGGTTAATGTATTTCATCTTGAGTAAGTGTCGTATTTGGCAAAAACGCTCTTTTATTCTGACCTGTGCATAAACGGGATGAATTATTTGCACATTAGCTTCGTTTTCCTACCATATTTTTTTTCTAATAATACTAGAATGCACGTATTAAATATCTATATATTCCACGCTATATATAAATGCTACATTTCGACTTTGAAGCATGTATGTACATAGGCCACGATATGATTAATTTTTAAGCAAACAAAGGCACACTTCCGTTCCGGATTTGATCATAACACATTGTACTGCACGCGTACTTACAACGCTGATCACCGACAAATCTACCCGAGGGTATCGCAATCATATCATTAATACTGCAGGTATCGGATCTCTCCGGATAGTGACTTAAAAACGCATACACAGTTAGTCAGATGCAGGTCTAACAAGCGCGGAAGTGCACGGGAAGCGCATCTCTTTGCTTAATGTCGTGATTGCATTTGTATGGATCTGATCGACCGGCTGCGTTGAGAGCAAGAAGTTAAAAGGACGCCCGAGGATTATGAAGTTGAGATCATCACGATGTAGCAACCTTCGCAAACGTCTTTTTATATATTCGAAGAAGCTAAGATGAATATGCCGGAGATCCGCCAGAAGTCATTATATGCATGTTTATTTGATTACGCTCCAGATATACTTGAGCTATCTGCCGTAATGTGCAGTTTGCATGTATGCTTAATGTACACGATGTATTCTAAAATCACTAATGTGTAGTTTAACTGCACATCAAAGAATTGACAAGGACACTTTCGATAATGGTACATATTATTTTTAAATATCGATAATTGAAGAAAGAACAGTTTTCTAAAAAATTAATAAAATATATAATTAGTAACTTGTACTTTATACTAAAAACATACAAATAAACTTTTTTTATATCGAATTAAGAACTTTTTTAATAATAATGTATTTGAAAGAACAGAAGATATAAAAAGTTATCACTCGTAATTTCTGTGTATTTATAAAAGTTATTATATTTGATTGACAAAAGTTTGTTCTAACTTTTGCATGCTATTTATTAAATTGATTTTTCTTTCTTAATTGATATCGCGATACGTTTAATATCTATTATTTTCACGTCATCTTCTAATTTTGCTTACGTGAAAGATATGGTTAAATCATTCTACAAAAATTTCCGTGAGAGGAAGGTTACTTGCGTCGTGACAACCGCAACGTTTCCTTCCTTTTAGAATATTCATGATCCCTCGAACGTATTATAGTGTATTAACGCGAAACGATTATATTAACTCATTAATTTCTTAGTTTTCTTTATGACTTATGCAAGCTGCATGAAACGCGCATAATCATAGGAATCGACTCCTGATAATATTTTATTTGACCGGTACATATTATGTAACTGTGGAGCAGATAACGAATCACGAGTTTGCAACCAGCTATTACTCTTAACGTTATCTGCATTGAGTTTCACCTCTAGACAGAGGAGACCTCGATATATTATTTATGTAAAGTAACATCTATTTGATTAATCTCCCGACCATTTCTTCTTCAACGCGAATTAAAAGTCAGTCGTTGAATTGTTTATCAGCGACATCGCAACGAAAGGAAAGTTTCCTCCGGTAAACAGGTTCTGCAAATACTTCTGCGAAAGATCTCACGACGGGATGCGCCGCTGCTACTACTATTATTATTATTAACGGCTATTTGTTGAGCGTAAGCAAGTGCATCGTGCATAGTTAATAACGGTTATTATTCATTGGTAATGGATAAATTAATCTTTTGGTACGAGATCACTCGATAGACTTTCGATCTAAATGCCGTGGCGCGGCATGAGACGAGACGAAGGCAAATCCGTGGCGTCTTTTATGACGCAATAACATTGTGGAAATTATTTGCGGTGTAATATTCTAAGTATAAATAACTGTAAAATACTGATAGAACGGAACGCGCAAATTTCTAAAAGACACGTGGATGGAATGAGATAATTTACTCCTTGTATAAATATTATTTATTTGTCATTAAGTTATTGCGTTTGCAACAATGACATGTGCTTTACAGAGACGTAACTTACACTGAAATAATAATTTAAAAGTAGTTTAGATTGGAAAGCTAGAAGCGCTCTTTGACATTCTGTACATGATATGCACTGTGTATTCTCTATATAATTAATCATTATTATAGTTTTTCCGAACTATGAAATGACAATAGTAGGAAAAACCGTCATAATCTTACTCATACTTTTTAAATATACATTAGAAAGCTTCATTATAACCATAATGTGTAGCTTCAACACTAATTCAATAAAAATATATATTTTTTTTAGTGAAATCCGTGAATCTTACTTCTAAGAAAAAAGTTAATTATTGCTATTGTGTAACCATAATATAGCCATTATAACCATAATATGTAGCTTTGACACTAATTTAATAAAAATGTACATTTTCTTTAGTGAAATCCGTGAATCTTATTTCTAAGAAAAAAGTTAATTATTGCTATTGTGTAAATACAGTTAGATGTAAATATATAATGTTTTAAGTTTTAATTATATTTCTAGTGTTTTCAAAACAATATCTGATTTCAAAAATTTACAAGTATATAAATTAGTAAAGTATATGAATATATATTACGATACATATATGATGTATTATTAATAAATTAATAAATCATAATGTTGTAAAAATCTGTATTTTGTAGAGGGTTATAGAGAACGATTTCCATCAATATAAATCACATATTACAACACAGTACAAAAAATTTACAGAAGATAAGAATATAAAATCGTACATTGTTAGTTGCGTGCTTATTTGTTGGCTCTATCCAAGAATTGTCCTATTGTCGGAAATAATAACTCTCAGAAGCACTCGAGAACTTTGTGATATCTAATCTAACCTACGGGCTGAAAATAAGCAAATTTCACAATTTAAAGTGTTTATATAACTAAGAGTTTATGTATCATATTGCGAAATAGGAATAAATAATTTTAAAGATATGTTTCATAATAGTATAAAATTTATATTAGCAACCACATTGAAACTATGGTTAACAATATTATTGTTTTTTATTATGTATTTTATTTTTTTCGGCTGTTAAACCGAGCAAAAGGTGCGCGTGAACAAAAAACTCACACAACACATGAGTGCATTGCAATATCAATTTTCTTTGAAATTAAAACATCTTTTTATATACTTCTTGTAGCGAAGGTGTTAAACACAGATAAATAACTTATCGCGGCATGGAAAAATGCAGAGGATTTATTATTAGCCGCATCTCAACTATTCATATGGGAATAGAGAGTTGTGCGTGATTGAAGTTTTACATCTTGTTTTTTCTTATATCTAAGCAGTTTATATCGGATTAATGATCACGTCTTTGATTTTAGTAATAACTTAATAAACTTTAGATATTTTCAAGGTAAAGGCTGCAGTTAACGTGTTATCTAGAATCTGGAATCGTAATACATATATCCTCGAATGTCAACTGTAGCTTTAACGATACGAAATAAATCATTACAACTTGTTACGTAAAAATAATAGATATATAGAAAATAACGCGTATATCTAATGTCGTGACTGGAAATTTTTTTTAATTATATGATATATAACAAAACTTTAACTTTAATTTAACTTTTATCGACATGATAAATGATTTTCCTTTAACTAACTCTTGTTGCATATAATATGATGCAGATATTGAAATGTCATAATGTTTTAAAGCGAGAGAGTAATTGCAAGATGAATTATATTAATTTTATATGATACTATGTAAGAGAGAAGATATGGCCTAAAATCGGTTATACAGCAGTAAAAGGATAGAAGCTCTATCGCATAGAAGTTAGAAGTTATGTCAATTTGACGCGCGTGTAAATAGTATCCAGATGATAATGAAGCACTGTACATATGTATATATGTGCGGTGACTTGACGCGGCGTCATTGTACGTTCATGTGCATTGCCTCATTATTATTTAGATACTGCTTAAACACGCGGCAAATATATATATATGTATTGACACGGAGTCTACAATGTCTTTTTGCTACCTGTGTGCAGCCGAGCGAAATCGAATTTTTACAGAATCGTTATTTAGAATCACACGTGTAGAACATAATAGAAATTTTTATACTAACAGTAAATTATATAAGACATTTTATACACTTTTTTAAGTCACATAAAGAATCGTCATGTATTAACAACTTATTAACTTATATATATGTATATTTTTTATTCTCAATATTCGTCTTATTTCTGTATACCGTGAGAAATATATTTGTAATAGATGCAATTATAAAATAAATCTTTTTTTATAACTTGTATAAACTTGATTTTATGTCTCATATTCTAAATATCTTTGACGATTTTATTTTTTTAATGTTGATTGTTAGTCAATAGCATGAATTAGCGATACGTCGATGTGGAAAATGTATTATAATCAATGCATCTTGTACACATTGAGTGTACATGAGAAATCTGTCAGAAGATGACGAGAACATGCGTAGTCTCTTCTTATACTTAATTTTTTTAGTAGATACTTAGCATTAGACTAATATACGCATCTCCAACTTCAACCATATGTTTATACTTGACCACATGCAGCTTTAACGATCTGTTACAAGGTACAGCACAGTTTCTTTCTTTACAAGTTATGTCGAAAGACAAGACAAATAAACAGTTTATGCAAAATAAGTTGCTAATATTATTATTACATTATTTTTACTTAGTGAAATATAAATCCAAGTTATAAATTAGTTATAAATAATTATATCAATGATATGATACATGTATATAAAGCTGCTGAGAAATCATGATAAAAATATGACGTCTTATTGTAACTTATACGTTTGTGTAAAAACTATGCAAGTGATCGTAAAATATAATGCGTTTTAAACAAGGAAAAATATCACGATCGTGAACTTGATAAGAACGTAATTGTTTTGCGCTTCAGCTTCTGTGCCATCTATGAAGAAGCGAAACACGCATAAACATATCAGCTATCATAACTCATTTCTCAATAATGATAATATTTTTGGTACTTATCAACCAGTCTGAATATCATTCTTCTGCTCTGGTCCGTCCATCATGGCCACTCGGCGAGGCAATTGGCCGAGTTTGAAAAAAATGTCACGATGATTCATACGCCGGTCGCGTCATGGGTACGTTTGCACGTGAGGCGGATCGGGGGTGCGAGGGACGCGTGTCGTTGGCCTGTCGTACTTCCTTTCCCGTAGGTCCCGGGAAGTCCATTCAGAGGTTGCGCCAGGACGTCCAGCATCCACGTAGGGCCCGGAGCGCGTTCCACGGTGATTACCATATTGCATGTCACATTGTCGGCGCACCCCACGAACGAGAAGAGATGGAGGAGAAGACGCGAAGGAGGAGGAAGAAGGAGAAGAAGAAGAAGAAAGAAGGATGAGGCCAGAGAAGGGCCAACGAGAGACGGCAACGGCACAGAATGGAGGAGAACGAAGAGGATGTGGACGCTAACCGCATTGCAATATACCCAAGGGCACGGCGTCTATAAACCACCGCAATTCTATCTGCATCCCTTCTCAGCGCGTATAACTCTCGCCGCCGGGATTAAGCCTTTTATAGTCCTTTGGAAAGGCGAATCTCGCCTCCAACCCTTCATCCCACTCATCTTTGCCCACGGCTCGGACGTCCGCACGTTAAAGTTCCGTTTTTCTCTTCTTCCATATCGCCGGTGCTAATCGTACCCTCGGCGTCACCTTCGGCGCCGCTACTGATATTCCGTTCGGCCGTCCGTGATCCCTGGCACGTCGTTTTCAAGACGGACACCTGCGTGAGCACGATCGGTAGCACGGCGCGAAAGATGAGCGTTTTGATCGATGATATGCAGGTGTTGCGTCGTGGTAAAATGATTGCGAGCTGTTAATTTTGCATCCTTCAAAATCTCTTCAACCAGGATTGATGGGATCATATATGTAAATGTTTCCAAGCTTAAAATCTCATTAATAGCGATATACCGATTGCATAGAATTCTTTATCTGACTTAGACAGAGACAGACTATTATAATTATTATACTGAATACTCTGATATAGAATACGATAGATAGGGAGGTAGGGGTATATTGCGATAGAAAACGTACCGGTCTTGAAAACGTCATAAGCGAAGAGCCGTGCAACTGGCACGACGAGACTTTCAGTTTAATATCTGGAGTTTTCTTTCACGTATAGTATACAGAGAGAAAGACGTTCTCACGCAGCGAGAAACGGGTAATTCTTTTATCGCAATATCCTGCCAGATGTGAGATGAACGGCGCAAACAGGGTAAGAGTCAGGAACAGGAGAAGGGTAAGGTGAAGATACAGCATGGAAAGTGTAGAAGGGCTGGCTTAGTGAGTAAAAGCTGGAGATACGTCGGCTAGCAACTTTGCCAACTTTAATATCTCACAAGTTTTCTCATACGTATCTCTCGGTCTCTGTACTCTTCATCTTTTTTACGCACTTGCGTACGCCAAGTATAAAACGTACATTTTTTTCCCGTGCATCATTGTTCGCAATCAAGTAGAATTTTCTCTTTGCGAATTATTAAAAAAATAAAGTGTTAGCAACCAACGTCTTTTCATCGAGCATAACGAAACGCGGAAACATTGTAATCGACGGACCGTGTACAAGAAAGAAATCGCGAAGCGAAGAAAATGGATTGAAAGTTAAAAATTGTTGAAAAACATGTCAATATACAGCAGAAAATGTAGAGAATTATCTTGAGATAACTGAAAAGCTCGATAAATATTTATGACTCATATAATAATAGCATTTGTGCTAAAGAATTCGTCGCGTCGTGTTATTATTTGCACGATGAAACTTAAACAAACGAGAAACGATGCGAGCCGTTTTATGTTCTTGCATTAATTTTGTTGAAATGTAATTATAGCAAGTACCAAAAGATATCAAACCGCGGGTGATTATTTCCTATAATTATTTCCTACATTTCAAATAATTAACCTCTATCAGCCCAAGCGAATAATTAACTTCGATTAAAAATTGTAAATGTATTGGCTATTTATCAAATTATGTATTGCGCAAATTATTTATTTCATATAGAAATCAAAAAGCAATACGGAATGAAAATTATTTATCATTATTTTATCGCGATATTTATACGTACATGTGGACATTTGAAATATATTGCGCAAACAATTTTAAATTTTGATTATACATCTCCGATGATTGTGCTTTAGTTAATTATTAACTCAATCTTATTAATCGCATTTTAATATCGCATGATATTAAAATATTAACATTTTTTTTCTTTGTTTATAAATAGAATTTTTAATCGATTGTTTTGAGATTTATATAATTATAAATATGAGCCAAACTCTAAAATATTAGAAAATATTAGAACTGTTGGAAGCTTTTACGACTTTTTATTTTTTGTATTTACATTTTGTATTTATATTTTGTATTTACATGAATATATCTAAAAATATATATTATATAATGTTCGTATATTTTAAGTTTACTTAATAGTAAATATTTATCACAATTTTTATTTTTTAAAACAGAGATAATTATGATAATACTGTATACCTTTACATACTTGAATTATACATGGCAACGCATATGCAATCGCTTCGGGGGGCACGCAGATTTTTAAGTTAATGATATAAGTACCGAAGGCACACCCTGTTTACACGTATGTACGATCCGTGCGAATGTGGATGAGATGTGGATCGTGGTCAATTACTTCAATTACATCGATCGCTTTGTGTGGCGAGGCATTGCTATGACATAATTTCTAATCCCCGTGTACCAAATGACACAAGATCGTTCGTCGTCATTATTGAGAAATTTAAAAAGTCATATCCACTATGTGTCACCATTAACATTAAAAATCGTATTCCTTATATCGTATAGTATTCTTGCTAGTAAATATAATGCTACATAATCGTCGCACTCATTGAGAGCTTTCGTGAAGATGAATTTCTAAGAAAGCATATAGCGCTGATACATACATCGAACGATTCTTGTGTCGGGACAACGATTTCACTAACGACTGCCGTGATGCAACATAGTAGGACGGTTCTGGTACGAAAACGTCATTAACAGCATTTAAATGTGCAGAACGCCTCAGGCATGACATGCCATCGCCTAACGAGCGAGCGGAAGAGTTACGACTGGCTGCCACTGCTCTGTTTACGTTTACGATATCACGACAACATTTACGGCCAGAGGAAATGTTCGCTATTAGTACGGGATTACTCGTTCGTATGGCAGCGACACGCTAATCCCTATGATTTCTGTCTCCTCTTCCGCCCGCTCTCGCTCACTTACATGATATCCTCCTCCTTGTGTCTCTTTCATCCACCTTCGTACCGGTTGTTCGCCTCAAGGCCGAACTTTTCTCCTCACTCGATGTCGGCATGCTTTCTAAAAGTTTCTTTCCCTTTCGTCCTCTCGCTTCCTCTCTCTGTTTTTCTCTCTTTCTTTCTCTTTCTATTTCCTCTTTCTCAGTTTCTTCTTCTTCTTCTTCTTCTTCTTCTTCTTCGTCTTCGTCTTCGTCTTCTTCTTTGGCCTCGACAGCCAGGAATATTTCCTTCTCTTGCATGGCTGTATTCTTTCAGGTATCTCGCACATCCACCACGTGATTACCGTAATTTTCTCGGCACTACGTCATATTGCTCTGCCTTTCCTCCTTTTTGATCCTTTCGAGGCACGGACTCGCGGAAGAGAAATTTGCAAAGAATTTCTATCTCGCGATAACGTTTTTCGAAAGAGATCGGCAGATTACAGTTCCATTCTTCGCAGTTAGTTGTTCAACGGTGCTGAATGGCTTTAAGTAGTGAACAACAATTTTGGAAAGAAAATATCATAACTTTGATGTACTCTGTAACAAAATTCTTACGAATGTACAATAACATCGTGAAAAGGTCGATTACTTTATGGTGACGGTCATAGGATAAAACCATGCCTTCTACGTTGCATTTTTCAAACGAGGTCTAATTCTTAGCTGTCTTACTACGTTCCCGGTCGCCCTTCCATACGCTCGTTTCCATCTCCTTGTCCCGAGGTCCCACGTTAGACGAGCAAGGCTACCTCGGCTTCCGCGGCCCGTAGCTTAACTCGTGCACATACGTGTGTCATTTGCGTGAGTCTCGCCCGTCGCAACGTGTGTTTTTCCACGTAATGCTCCGTGAAACGGGCAATCACGTTGCATTACCGCGGCCATTAAGAGGCCGCGCTGCGGGGCGATGCAGAAAACTACATATGCCCGACTCATACTCTGCCTCTCTCGTGCGGGCCGCGCAAAACGGTTGCTGCCGAGGGAGAGAAGAATCGAGGCGAAGAAGGAGATACAAGTAGCCATTATTAATTCGTGCATCCGTTTCCTGCCGGGTGCGCGCCCTTCTCTTTTCCTCGACCAAGAAGAAATGATCATCCACTTTCTCTGTGTTCTCTCTGTTTCTTTCCTTCTTTATCTTCCTCTCTCTCTCTCTCTCTCTCTCTCTCTCTCTCTCCAGCTCTCGACCTTTCGCTCTTACTCTCGGCCTCTCGTTTGCGTAGGTTACGGACGACGTCGTGGATTTCCAAGCGCAATAGAGTATTTCACTGTTGCTTCGCGCTTCCGCTGGCGCTTGAACGCTTCGTAAATCCCATCCCTCGTGCGCCGTTTGCGAAGAGATATTCTCGCGGTTATGCGATCGCGTTCTCCCGCTTAATAGCGGATAGATAATAGCTGCGGGGGGACGGGGAAGATGGAAAGCGGCAAAGAAAAGGAGCAGCTTGAATCTACCTAGAAACTAATGCACTAATGCGATTCATTTGCAAAATGTCGGGTACAAGAAGTTATTACGCGATTGCAATTCTGTGATGTACGACCTCTTTTTTTTTCTTATTATTATACATTGCTTTCCTTGTGATTAGCAGCACTTAGATCACTTTGATGTGGACATCAGCTGCCGATCGAACGGGTTATTCGCCACGTGCTTATTACTAAACGAGTGAATTATCTCTCGCAAGTTTAGACCACGTATAATCTCTGTATAGTTGATGATACGTGCGATACATTGAGATAAAACCAATGTTAACGCCACGAAACTTTATTACCCGAGATCTGCTTCCATAGCATTCCGTAATGCGCTCTCTGTGATCACGATCGCTTTGGTAATCGGCTTGGTAATGTAATGAGTATCATTAAGCGACATTCACTTAATTCAATTATTATCGTACCGCTCTCCACACGCTCTCTACTCTCCCATTCCATCTCTCTCTCTTTCTCTCTCTCTCTCTCTCTCTCTCTCTCTCTCTCTCTCTAGTATACGTGCTCCGGTATAAATTCTGCAATCACGATTAGAGCCGTGGTCTGACTAATGCGCTGGGGAATTATTCTATTAGAGCGGAATCGCATTAGAGACTTGTCGTCTTAGAAAAATTCTCGGCTCGAATATACCTACGGCTAATAGGATGTCTATTAGGCGCACGAAGTATGTTGCGCGACGTTTCAAGCACACAATGCGTCCATAATCAAGGCCACGCGGTAAGGAGACGATAATGCTTGCAGGGTTTTACGTGTCTCAAATGGTGCACGATGATTTTTATACAATTATTGTAAATGTTAAATATAATTGGCTTTAAAACGTAAAGACTTTAATACGGGGAAAAATTGACTTGTTATCTTTTTTATGTTTGTGGAACAAATATTTTGGTCGCGCATTCTACGAAAACAAATACAATCAAATATTTATTTGTACGCACATTTAGATGCGATGCACAGCACTTTTACTTTAAACTTTAAATCGATATTCGTATTTCTCGATTGTGAGACTTTCGTCCATAACGATAAATCGGGCGATTTTACAATGTACATTAAGGCTACGATATCGGGTAAATTATCGCACGAATTTGTCATCCCTTCTTGAAGGACAATAATGATTGTGTAAATTTCTCTCGTTAAAAGCCAAGGAAGCGATAATTCTCGCGTGCAACGGTAATTCACGTTCGGCTAGGCAGCATAATACGTGCCGCACGACGTTCCAAGTAGACTTGGGCACGGCATCGACTTTGACATTAGCTCGGACCGTGGCAATATCGTTAAATAAATGCCCCAGGGATACCACAACCTTTGCTCCGCCCTGCTGGAATAGTTTTCAGAATGTGTCACCGCGCTGGATAGCGTCGTTATTTCACGTACCAGGTCGAAACTATATTTTATGCCAACAGTTTATTGCAACTGCATGGAATATTAAAGTTTTACTTAACTAAAATATTGAACACGATACGCGATTTTTAATTTTACTTTAACTTTAATAACCATTTAAGCTATTTTAAAATATCAACAAAGGTAACGTCTTTTTCTAAAATTTCTCAATGCAACAAAAGCGTGAGAAATGTGAGAGAATAGATAAAATCGACTTGCGCAACTACTTTATACAGAATAAGAAATAAGTGCTTTCTTTTCTTCTTTATACATTAAATTTCATTCCAGTAATTAATTTATATTAAATATATATACGTAAGATAGTTACTACTAATTGAGCACTAGTTTTGTTAATTTTCTTCTGATTTTTATATAAAATATCTTCTAATCCTTGCCCACGTTAAAATTTTTGCATTTTTCTTACTAGAAAGGCTTCTATTGTCAAATGAATGATGAAAATTAGAAAATAAACTTATTATGTCAAAGGCGACCGCAGAGATAAAATGCTAACGAAAGCATTGCGCACGCAACGATAATTCTTGTTCAACCAAGCAATATGCTATAAACTATAGCAATCTAACCAAAGCCATGCCTGAGATCAGCTTTGACATTAGCATGGTCCACATTATTATCGCTGGATAAATGCCCCAGGTATATATCAACCTTCACTCTATCCGGTTCGAACATTTTTAGACCGTGTCACAACTTTGACATACATCTCTTTTTTTTTTTGGCATACATCATGTAGTTTGTAACCTTGCTATTCGTAAAATTAACCATTTTATTGAAATGCTTTTACACTTTGATCTATTACCAGCAAAACTGGAAATTATGATAGTATGAATATATTAAACAGTCTGTTACATATCATAAATTCTTAAAGAAAAATCGAACTTGTTCGCTTTTTAGATTACTAAGAGTTAGGCAATTATTACACATTAACTGTAAAAAATAGTAATTTGTATTTTTCGTGCAATAATTCAATATTAAATATATGAACTGTTGAAATTATATGGAAAGCGTAGAAGAATGTTCACGCATATTGCGAGCGTATCAGTTATCGTTTCGACACTTGTACCACATTGTGGCAAAGTGAGAACATATGTTTCCTGTCATGGAATCACACAGAAAGGCAAATGCTCGGTTTAAGTGGAAACAGAGAGACGAAAGAATTACAATATTGATCATATTGTGTCGAACAGCATTACAATATACACGTTTTTATCACTCCATTAACGTTTATTATTAAATTGATATGGATACTTCAACGTTTATGTTATCAATCGAATTATATTATAATACGAAATTATTAATATATATTAATATATAATACATATTATGCTGTATTCTGATTTTTGTATAGAATATCGCAAAAAAAGAAAACTATGCATCTATAAAATTGAAATTACACTCAGTGATAATTACATCTAATTACGGATAAAATTATGTGTATATATCGAATAGTGGCAATGAAATCGATGATAATGAACGACATCCGTTTAAAGACCATTAGGCTAAGATGTACGAACAAAATTTAATTAACATGGATTATAATTAGCATAAGTTGCATCTAATTGTAGATAACGTAAGAAAAGAGAAATGAGCTACGACGATAATTGAAACGAGTCGAACGAGTATTTCTCTTATAATCCTCAATTCTGTTTCGACAATTACACAACGATTCAGCATCAAATATTACATCGAATGAGATGCGGCAAGAGTCTGTTCTCAAGTAATAATTAATGACACAAACTAATAAGAACCGCAGTTAAAATAACGAAGTACTTATCGCGGTACAAAATCTCCATGGCAGCTGGCTGCTACCCGACGTCGTGCCTGCCGAAATTATCCCCGTTACGCATCCTTTGATCTCCGATCGAATACGAGGAGCAAGAGAAATGATTCCCTCTTAGCTCCGTATTATCATTAATCAGGTTACGGCGTAACGAACGTAACTTAAGAAGGTGGGAGGCAAATTATCTGTATTTCTGCGGTGCGCGCGCGCGCGCGCGGGGCTCATCTCGGCGATGCATCACGTACGATCAGCCCGCGGTACGCCAATGATGCAACCTGAAATGATCGATTGTTCGTGGAAGATCGAGAGCTTGACATTTTGCTTTACGCGTCTATCTCAGGGACCACCCGGTAGATACTCGAGGCGTGCGCGACTAATATAATCACCTTGGTGTGTAGCAGGTACATACACCCCGGTTCTCTCTCTTGTCAGGGACACTCTTGGAGAAGTACCCGGGCAAAGTCGCGCGACACATGTATGTGTGTGAGCCTCGCGTCGATTCCATCTGCGGACGCGCGCGACATAAAGAAAAGGAATAATATTAAGCTGAATATTTATTACGGCGCGCACAAACTGGCTCTATCGCAGATATTTATCACTATTATATTATATAGGTAATCCGCGGGCGATTATGTTTCCGGATCATCAGGGTAAATGGATAGGGAACGCGAGTTAGCTTGACGCGCACGTTTCATATACCGGACATTATAAACGAGTCCGATTCTTATTCTGGTAAACGGGCTTAACGGGTTCGAAATAAACTCGTCGTACTCTCGTAGGTAAGGGTCGAGCTGAGTTTATTGCCGGGATTATCGAGCCAGCTTGCGACAGTGATGTGTCGTTTATACGTAACAGTAACTTAGACAAGAGAATCGTGTGTCGCCGAGAAATTGATACGGAAACTTTCGCAATGATTTTGCGATATACGATCCTAAACCAGACATGATTTATGATATAAAGGAGATAGGAAGAAAAGCGCCTCTGCGCTTTTACGCCGCGATTGCGAAACGATGAAATCTGATGCGAGACGCGAAACGCGGAGAGCTGTTGGAGTAAAGAGGAAAATTATTTTCTCGTTATTCCCTAATTATTATATAGAATGTACAACAACGTATGTTTCTAAATCGTTTTATTACATTTACAATTTCGAATTACAAAATTTTAAATTCATTTGTACTTTTGTGTGTCATTGTTTAAAAATAATCAAATCTCTCAAATTAATTTCAACATATTAAAATGTTATTTGCAAAGAGTCGCGCTGTTATTTCAGTCAATCGATATCTTGATATTTTCCGATACCTGTCGGGCATTTCGTGACAGCTGCTTGAACGTATTTTTGAGAAGAAGATTTTAATTCGTTTTCTAAGAGGAGGAAAACAGGTTTTTAATTACCCTAGCGTAAAGATGCGATTTGCCACGGTGTACAAGGACCTGAAAAGCATGATGATATCAATATATCTGTCAGTTAACCTATTAATTAGAGAGAGAATCCGCGCACGGAAAAGACCTATAAATTAATTTTAACCATGTCGTCGGGCGCTTTTACGGACTCGCGTGCTTAGATCAAGAGCCAGAATTCGCCGTTTCATTTTCGCCTGCACGACTCATCACATGCGTGAAATCAGGGTGCGGCCGTGGGTTCCCTCGGTTTTTCTATCAGCCTCGCCGTGTCCTTCTTCCTCGTACACCGCGCACGGTCAATTTTGCACTTATTATTCATTCTACCTCTCTCGACGCTTATCTCTCGTGATCCACGTCGCGTCGCGAGTTCTTTTTGCACTCTTACCCTCTTTTCTATCCATTTAGCAAATTGATTCGACAACACGTGCGTAAGATAGACAGGGCACTCTAACAAAATTATCTGAAATAACGAGATGAAAGAACAAACTGGAAACAGCATTATATTCATTCGTAAAAAAAATTCAAAGAGAGTCACTCTATTATTGTAAAAAATGTGATGAAGTATTTCGAGCGAATGCCGACAAATATATCGACAATTTTAATAGATTATTTTGCTAAACCACGCCGATTCTATCGTCCGTAAAAAATTATGCGCGGCAAACCGAATACAATACTATGTCAAAAGATTTTCAAGTAAATCACGTCTCTCCGGCGTCATTATTTGAACGCGATTGTTGTTCTCTCGTCGATAAAATTGTCAAGACGTCTCTCAACGGATTTCATACGGAAGCGCGAAATTGACGGTCACGTGACCGAATTTTGTAGCCGCCAATCAGTTTCAGTCGCGCGTCGCCAGTGCGTAGGCGGACCGTCGTCGCGTCGTCGCGTTCCCGCGTCTTTTTACCCGTCCCGCGTGAATTCCGCGTGCAAACGAGTGTGTCGAAGCTAATCACGGACGACTCGTCTCGGCGTGTCAACTGGCTCATATAACCGATCGGCGCGTCTCTCGTTCGCGATCGGTAACCTCGTCGCGTTCCGTTATTTCGGCATTCGCGCCGAGATCCGTGTCGCGTAATGGGCCCCTCGTCTTGTTTCGTCGCTCAATGAACTCGAGTGTCATCCAAGATCGAGAAACACCGAGACGACGCCGAGTGATCGTGATCGAGGGATCGGCGCCCGGGCGAGCTAGGTAACTTCCTTCACGCCGTTCCTCCGTATTTTTTACCAGGTTTGTACTTTTCGACGGAATTTTCCTATCGCCCGCCCCCCTCCTCTCGTTTCGGAGCACGCCGGGGACGAGAGGTCACGAGAGACGTGTACTACGGGAAGAGGGGGGGGGGGGGCAATGGGAAAAACCCGCCGAAAAGTGCACGCCGGACGCAGGCCTAAAATATTCGCGGCGCCGTAGTCGCTATGTTTGTCAAAGCTCCTCGAACGTTTGCGCCATTTGCGCGCCCGGGCATTCTGTAACGTCGGGCAACGTCGAGCGATTCTCTCGATCGTCGTGATTACGCGCGTCTTTCGCCGTGGTCGACATCGATCGTATCCCATCTGCCATATTTACAAAGATTCATACGATTTTATGAGTATAATTGAACCGGAAATCTTCTGGTTTGGATCTCTATATATTGGATCGAGTTTCTGATAAGTTCTTTATTCTCTTGCAGGTACATGACTCATACTACGCACGTACACGAGCGCTGCTTCACGGCTACATTTTCCGCTCTGAGAGCTCTCTATTCTAAACGCGCGCAATGTGAAACGGATGTTTGCATTTCTTGATAATTAGAATAACGGATCGCTAACAATAATATCGTTGAGTTTATATTTGGACGCCGTACGCACACGCGAATGATCCTTGTTCGTTCATTAGCGAACAAATGAAACGCGACATTCGACGTGGGGTCTCAAGGTAAAGTTTTTCTCCGTGCGACGTAACCGTAATAGCATAGGAAATTGAACTCGGCGAAATTATACCGACCGTAAATCTTGATTTAAAATAGAAAGACAATAAATATTCTCTTTTTTACTTAGACTAGCAGCTAAAATTTTTTAAAAATTAGAATATATGTATGATAGAATTAGAAATATCTATAATATTTATAATTATAGAATTAATAATTTTAAAAACGTGCAGACGGGATACTTTTACAATTATTTCTAGAGACTAGGCGAAAAACAATCTATTCTTGTTGCAGGTTTCTAAAAAATTGAACAATATAACATGAACTAAAATAACGTAATAATATAATTACTATATTAACTGCATTCTATTTCTTGCAGTCGATTTCTGTCGATTTTATGCATGAATGATTTAAACGATGTAATTAAACGATGAATAGCATATTATCTATGACGATATTTCATATGCGAGACTTCTTAATTCGATTAAGATACTCGTCTTGTAATTTATACGATTCCAATATCAACTTCCTGACATTGGTAGATTTATTGGATCCCGGTCGCATAATTTTAATCCTCTCATATTGGTCGCGCTAAATGCATGACACAAACGAATAGTATCCGGATTTCTACATTCACATCGTGTACTCGATCGTCGTATACAACATACAAAATAAATAGCAGCTACATTTCTGCTACGTAACTAATTGACAAGTTTAATACCCTGGATAAAACCTAGGTTTTGTTGTTCGGCGATCGTCGTACGTAAGCTACCAAATCCAATCGCGTAATGTTATTAATATTCGTGTTCTATTATTGTGCTATACTTTCTCTTGTTTGCATTTTTAAAAACTTGCTCTTTTTTTTAGAACAATTTAAATGCAACATGCAAATGTAAAAGATAATTTTGATATATTTTCATTATTGCATATAATTTAAATACGACGGTGTATACACAAATAAATGCAAATGAATATGTACCCTATTTTGTCATTCTTAAAATATAATTAACTAACTAAGATTGAAAGTAAGAATCAGCGTACATACTTATTTTTAAACATAATACATATACATGATTTGACAAATCATATTGTACTATCGGTGTAAAAAGAGAGAACAGTTTGATAAAATTAAAAAATTTTTTGATAACGTTGTTAGATAACGTTTGTTAGAATTGCTCGATAAAGTTTGCAAAATTTGAAAAGATCATGTTCGTTCTTGCACTAAGAATTTGCATTTTCAATTTTTTAAACATATTTCTTATTGATATTTAATTTTTAAAAATGCGTTATTTCATATCGATTATAAATATATCAATTCGGTAATAGTTTCGGTAATGTAGAATACCGAATTGATGCCTAAGTCTATAAAAAAAATCAATGCAGCCAATAATGAGGACGTTGTCAGACGTTTCACTTGTTTTCTATCTCTTTTTGAATGTTTTTGAGCGTCGAGCTTCGTATTCTCTCTTTCATTGATTTTCTGAGATATCCAAAAATACAGAAATATTTTATCGGACGAAATATAAAAATTTGTAATTATATTTGTCATGTTGGGCATGACAAAGGGCTAGGAGACAAAGCTTCGGAGTCTGAGAAACCCCGCATGTCTTGTTAAGAGTTAATCTAATTATCGATTCATCGAGACGACACGTAGCCTAGCATGACTCGCTTTGTTCATGATAGAAGCATTTTTGTGGTATTACCATAAGAAACCGATTCTAATCATGCTAACCGCCACTACGCATAAAAATCTCCTGGAATAGCTGTCTCGTCGAATGTGCATAATTCATGTGTAAACTATCTAAATGCGTTGAAAATATAGTTTCTTCGGAATTTCTAGACGCTTCGTAAACATTTCTAAGAGTTCGTTCAAGAGACACAGAGAATTTATGCCATCATGCCACTATAAGTGAATTCTTGTACAGAAATATATGTTGAAAAAATGTTCTTAAATGGAATATCTTTTTATTTAGTGACATTAAAAGATCTTATATTTTGCTAAATAACATAATAAATGTATGATAACGTACATGATGAGAAATTAATAATATAAATTTAATTTTTAATTCTTTTTTTAGAATTCTTTTTTTTAAACTTGCAAATGAAGAATAAACATGTCCTAATTTCATGTCATAATATAAATCTAATTTTTAACTCTTTTTTTTAGAATTCTTCTTTTTAAACTTGCAAATGAAGAATAAACATGTCACTTGTTTCTATTTACCATATACTTTATGTCGTTTTTTTTTCTCTTTTCATTAGTGCGTGATTTATAATAAATTGCTTTCCTGTAGAAATATTGCCTGAATTTAAGAGTATGGTAATTATTAAAAAATGTATTTAAAAAATGAGGTTTTTTAAAAAGTACGTATCGTTGCTAAATTCATCTGTCATTTTATTATGCAGTATTAATGATTTGTATGTATATGGCAAAATCTCCTTGGCACATACCTAAACGTTACTTTCGAAATTTGCGAAGCGTAAAGGATCCGGGGAAGGCTGCGAAAACAAGGTGGCTCAACGACATCGTAGGCGTTTCGCGATTTTCTGCCAGTAAACGGCACTTTAATGACGTAGCTCGCGAAGAGCTAATTCGTGGAAAGTATAACATTTAACGACTGTTTCGCGGTAAAGCTGTACCAAGTCGGATATACTTTCAGTACTCGACGAGATCAAATCTTGTTTTAGAAAGGCAGTCCTCAAGCAGCATTTTTAAAAATTAAATATCAATAAGAAATATGTTTAAAAAATTGAAAATACAAATTCTTAGTGCAAAAACGAACATGATCTTTTCAAATTTTATCGAGCAATTCTAACAAACACGTTAGTAAAAAAATTTTTTAATTTTATCAAACTGTTCTCTCTTTTTACATCGATAGTACAATGTGATTTGTAAAATCATTATAGATATATGTATTATGTTTAAAAATAAGTATGTACGCTGATTCTTACTTTCAATCTTAAATTTTTCTTTTTAATATCGCAAAAGCGCAAACTGAAAGAATATTTGCTCACGTCGTTACGCTTGTTTAAACAAGCATGGAGGTAAACAATTATGCTGAACCGAGCTAGTAGTATTATAATATATATACACACACACACACACACACACACACACACACACACACACACACACACACACACACACACACACACACACACACACATATATATAATATGTTTTTTATGCGATATTGATTTCAAGGTCAATAAATTAATTTCTACATTCTATTTCTGTTTAATCGAATATATTATATTTGTAACATTGGTGAATGTTGTCTAGTATATTGAAATATATAAATAGCATTATTGTACTAAAATATGTGACCAAATATTATCAAAATGCTGTCTTTATTATGTTGCATACGTTAATATTAATTTGATCATAAATTTAATTGTGTATTAAATTAAAATCATAAAAATATTTTTTTAATTCATAGCAAAACAAAAATAAAGTAAATATTGTAATACCGGAATTAAAAAACATAACTTGTTACTATCTTTTAATTAGCTTCTTTCATTTTCTATCGAATACATAATCATATAATATTGGAAATAAAAATGTATCATTAAAATTTTATGTATTAAAAATCTAATATCTCTTATAATTATTATAACAGGACTATAAATTTTTAACGACTTTTCTTCTTTTTCCTGTAATCGTCTGTTTTATGGTTTAAGAAGACTCGCTCTTTAATCTAAGCTTGAGCTATCTAAACGAAATTGTTTCCTCCAAAAAAAAGTATCTCGTAGAAATGTGAACGTATGATAACACTAAAATGATTATTAAATGATTGGATGATCGTATCGTAGCAATCTCCGGAGTCTTTCGATTACCTGTGTCCAATTATTAATTCGTATACGCTAGAAAAAGCAATACGAATCTTTTATGAATGAACGCGAGGCAAGTGTATTAGTTAATTCGCGCGAATCCACGCTTTCCGTATAATACCTAGCGAAACACTCCGAGACCGCTTCTTACGACGGAGCTTCTTCGCGTAAGGGATCTCCACGATGTTCCTTTTGCCGAGCCTCCGATGGTCTCCGGGTACACGAAGCCATTAATATTATTACCGAGCGAGAGCGTGTGGGTATCATTATCGCGGACGATGGAAAAAACGACGATCGAAAGGGACGCCGAGAAACAAGAAAGCGAGGAAGTAAGGGGGATGGAGGGAGAGACGAGGACAGGCAGAAGGGGGCAACAGAAAAGGTGGTGGTGGTGGTGGTGATGGTGGTGGTAGTATTCTCAAGTAAGAGCACCTTTATACACTCGACTTGAGAAGGCTCCTCGATTACGCGAGCATTCGAAATTTTCGAGGCTCTTCCGACACCGCCGGGAATCACCCTCGAAATTGATGTTGCCCGGCCACGCAATCTCGGGCCGTTCAGACTGCTCGATTTTTCTCGCCCGCCTCGTACATCCTTCTTTCTCCTCGACCGTTTAAAGACAAGGAAGGAACATATTTATTATACTTGCCGTGACCCGGGAGCAGCACACGGGATCGGCGCGTTCGTCGCCGCGAGTCGTCGTACGACGAGAAAAGTGGTGTACCGCGTAAAGATTAATATCCTGCAAAAGAAAGACGAGAAGAAAAATATTGGACCCTCACGAGGTTTCGTTGATTTATTGCGTTGTAGCCGTACTTACTTGAAATGCTCACGAAATGAATTCGCCACTCGTGTAGTCATTGAAAGATAAATATAAGTCGCGTTAATTAGAAGATATATCTTTTTATAGTATTCGCATATACTTACTATTCGAGAATACAGGTAAATATTAAATAATGTGATCTCATTTTAAATTATGAAAATCGTATTTCTATTTCCGTCAAAATAAAATCCTTTTTAGAAGGTTACAATTATTATTAACACATTTTATATCGTCTTACATAACATTAATTTTGTCAATTCTGTCAAAGCGATCGAAATTCTCGATGGTAAATGCTATATGATATTTTTCCTTTCCTCATTTCTCTCGCTCAGTATTTGTCATCGGAGATTTACAAGATTCTCTGTGTACCGCGCAGCAATATAATTAAGTCGAGGCAATGCGGTTTATGATACACGTATAGTTATATGTTGCGATTAAATCTCAACATTGGATAACAGTTACGATAATTGATGTTGACCCAAACGTCGGGGGATCATGGATTCCAATATTATTTTCTCTCTAAAGACTATTATAAAAAAGAAAAATACATGAAAATTATCATTTTCTTATAATACTTATTTATTATAATTTTAACTCTTCCGTAAAAATAAACATGTTAGTCGTATTAATAAGATAGATTTTATCTTCACATTCTTAAGAGATGAATATATTGCTAGATTAGACTGTGTGATTAATTATGAGTCCTGTCCAATTTAAAGTTTTATTAAATGAAATAGATTATTAGAACGATATTTATTGTTTGCAGATTAACGTGCCCGGAACCGTACTTTCTGAGCGAAGGTTTATACGCAACACCAGAAGAACTTGAAAATACTCGTGAGGTCACTTTACATGTGATAACCATCGGAGCTTTCATCGAAGATGCGGCAAAGGTAAGTGTCTAAATTGGATAAACATCATTTCTCTTTGACATGAATATAAAGAATCGCTCACGTTATTCGATAAGTGTTGAAGTTGAAATTATTCTTTTTAATCAATAGAATTTGTACGATTGCTAATATTACAACTCCGGCCGTTATGTAAGATTTTCCATTTCTTTCTTGATTCGCAAATGATTACGTGCTTACGAGACCCTTAAAATTCTTGCCGACCAATCGAACGGCTTCATGCCAGCCTTTCTTCATGCACAGCTCAATAAGCAGTAAATAGTTAAATAAGTAAAAATACGACTAATTGCAAAGTGCACGCGGATGCCAGTCCATCCGTCGACCTTTTTTATCTGTCGAGGGTGCCGATTAAAATTACGTATAGCTATGCAGGCCCATACCATGTCGGTCTCAAATAGCGCTAGGCCTATCTCGTGGCTTTCTCCTTGGATCGCTAATTAAATGCAACGGCTAATTAGATAACTGATAAAAGGTTATGGCGAGCGGCACGATGTACTTTTGGTCTCTCTCCGCGCGCCCGCGCGTGTTCTCTTTCACCACATCCGCGCACCACGTCCTTTTGCCCCCCCCCCCTCCCTCCCCCTATAAGTCCGGCGAGTTCGTTCCGCTGAAATCTGAAACTCAGCTTGAATTCCACGGTCGATGAGGTCCCCGTGACCTTGAGACTTTGGAGGTTTCTCTTGGAATATTTTTGTGCGGGAGATGACTATGTGGGCAGCGCGATTGGACTCTCCTCTCTCTCTCTCTCTCTCTTTTAAGTGTGTCTTGCTTAATAGCCAGATGCCTATTTAAATAGGCATCCGATTCTCTATGGATATACGGCGTTATATAAGTGTATTGTAGCGTAACGCAAGAATAGTATAAAGTGTAGTAGAAAGTAGCCAAAAATACACACGTTACCTTATACACTGCTGTGTTTAGACGATCGAAAGGAATGATTTATTATGATAATAAATTTTATTTTCGTTTGATGGTGTCGTTATTATTGCGGCGTGTGTTGGGGCACCTGAAACACTGATAATCGAAACAGACTTCCTCGAGAAAGTGTTCCCCCGTGCTGTTTATTCTGTCGCGATAACGAGTCTTGAAACTGGTTCGCATCCAGCTTCGTATGCCTCATTACTTGGCCGAAGGGCTTGGTATTTTATTTACGCGTTTATACTCAGGTACAGTTATTATAATTGCTTGTCGCCCTTGCGTGATTTATGAGGGCCCAGCTAAACACTCGCTCTTGAACGGTTACATCCTGCTCCTAATAGCTACCGTGCCGCCTTACACCGGCCGTTACGCGACACTCCCAATAAACGGCGCAAAATCCACGTGTGTCTTTTGCTCTTATAAATTTTGCCAGTATATATATATTCCTAACGGCTGAAATGATATTTCGTTATGTAACTTTATGGTGTTTAATTTACTTAAACCGGACGAGTTAGCTGAAGATTAAACTAACGCGTACACTAGGTAGGAGATACCTACCTTACAAACCGCGTCGAAATGTTTATCTCCTTTTTCAACGTTTACAATTTGCATTTCTACATGGAGTATTCAATATTCAGTGTTATTGGCATACCTATTTATGAAGTGTGAGAAGTTATAGCTCTTCTCCATTCTTCTTGTATTTCTCGGTTTAAGCGCAATTAGCGCATTTCTGCGAACTTTACCAAGAAGTATGTAAGAAGCACACAGGAGCGGATAAAGAAAATACAAGTTGCATAGTGGAGGAGAGTCAACTTCGGCGGACCCGCAATGGCCTTCCGGGTACATTGAATAATGCATACCGCATCTGGGGGCAACATTGTTGCGCGGCTATGGGGACACAACGCGGAAGAAACTACCAATTGACATGTCGGCAGTTTTACGGGCCAGCAACTTTCATGCATCATATATTTCGAAATTGAAGAAAGTCACATGCGGGACGCAACTCATAACATACCGTTGCAAGTGTGCAGCATTTTAATTAAATTGGTTATTTTCTATTCAAAACAATGCAAATTTAAAAATGAAAATTGTGTTCTCTCAAATAAAAAATGCACTTTTAAATATAAAAAATCTTTTTATGATATAATAATATAAAAATGATGACATAACTCTATAAAAAATTTCTTTATAAAAACTTCACTTTATTTAAACTGTTCACATATTTTCAAAATACAATGAAACTTTTTACTTAAATGTGTATTTTTAAAGAATATTGTAGCTCTAGTGTCGTGCTATAGTAAGATACACGTCCGCGAAATATTAATGTTTTTACAGCCAATTTAAAAGAGATTTTTCCGAGAATAGTTACCAAAGCTACGTTCTATTGTGTTCGGGTTCGAGTAAATGTCCATTTTTATAAACGATCTAGTCCAATTGTGTTACACGCACGTTTCTCGGTCGCGAAAGATGGTCGGTCAACTCTTAAGCACAGCAGCGAGCATAAATTATTCAGGCGATGTAGCAAAAGCGATTAATTTTATTGGTCGACGTCCCGGATACGGCTCGTCTGTACCCGTCACCGTTGCTTTGTTGCAACGTCCTATCCTATGGCCCCGTGTTTCTCGATCATGTGCCAGCCAGACTAACACCTTATTAACGGTGGTGGTTGCGCGAATGCCGGCCGCAGGATAGTTGCGCAAAGTTATTCGCGCGCGCTTTCAGTGCCGACCAGCTAATATTATCTTACATGTTGAAAATTAATCCGCGGAGTCTATGTAACGTGAAATTTATCATAAACTAACTTAGAGCAAGCGACAATTTAAGTATTCTCCTTGTGAACGATACCAGAATTTCGTTACGGTTCGAGGTAATTGCAACGACATAGTTTGGCTAATTTCGAAAGAATAGATAGAAGGGATATGTAACAGTATTATACACATATAACGGTGAACACATTATTACTTACATAGTTAATTATTATATAATTAACTGTGATATTAAATTTTTCTTGGTCCAGTTTAATTTGCATCTTTTAATCGTCTTAATGTCACAAATTTGATTTATGATACTGATATTAATATTAAATAACATATATATAACATTTTGCATACTCATT
Source organism: Tetramorium bicarinatum (assembly GCA_928718305.1). Lineage (NCBI taxonomy): Eukaryota > Metazoa > Arthropoda > Insecta > Hymenoptera > Formicidae > Tetramorium > Tetramorium bicarinatum. The sequence continues at coordinate 11,723,023 of OV788324.1, forward strand.
TACAAATCAAAACAAATTAAAATAGTTATGTTGGTATTTTAATTGCTTTAAATAAACCTATAGATTTTTTTACATTGAACGTTTATGAGACCCAAATGGGCGAACCATTCGATAACTTGCCTTTCAAATTCGAATGACCCACGTAATTCAGCAACATGCTTTAATAGTGAAATATATCTTTTTGGATTATATTACAAAGAGAAGTTGATAGAAAATACACCAACCGTAGTCTTTATGTTTTTCACCCTGAAGACGTGGATGACGGCGACTCAGTCCTTTCCCAATCCGGATTTGCAGTCAATTCTTTTCAGTCTTAGGAAAAAAAAAACACTCGGTCGGGCACGCCATAGATAGCTGTAGCAACGTTCATGGTATCTCAATGATTTCCCAGTAACCACGAGATCAACACTTATTTCAGGACATGTTTGGACGATGAGAAAACCGCGAGTACACATATACACACAGAAAAGAAATTTCACAGCGAAAGACCTTGAACATTTAAGTTTATACGTACACCTGCAAGCACATACCTTCTTTCGTCTATAGAAACACACACGTATACAGATCGTATTATATTCTGTACTGAATAGAAAAAAAACGTCTACTCTTCTCTCGTGTTTCTAACGTTTATATTATTTGTTTATTGAATTAATGTATTTCTAAAGTTACGTCTATTTGTTACAGATATAACGATAAAAAGTAATCTATTATCTGTCCCTGTTTTTTTTTGTTCTTTCTTGTAATACATACACAGTATCTATTGCATTGATATCTACGAGATGATTCGGCGTGAGTCTTGGATTAAGTGTCGGAATAATGAACATGAATGAGCTGATTATTAGACAGGTATTAGGTTACTACGGTCTCGAAGAAGACCATAGGTCAGCACCACTGTCAGCGATTTCAACTGAAGTTACCGAATGGACAGACCGTTTGCTGAATCATGTCGAGTATAGTTTAGTCGAACGGTAGTCACCTATCATAAATCAATTTGTATCTTATGTTTTCGCTCCGTAATATATGTCCAATAATAACCCGATATTTTTTCAACGAGCAAAAACAAATTTCTCTCTTTAATATGCGTCATTTTCTGAAAACTGATTGAAACTTTCTATTAAATTGCCCGTTAGTATTTATAACGGCGATAAGACGATACTCTTCTGTAAATAAGTATATAAATAATATTCTGCACATTTTTAAAGCGCCAACATTTTTTATTAAGTTTCAAATTCTTTGCATTTATCGCTAGATTATTAAAGTTCAACGTTACAGCGTCATATAAATCGATTTTGTAGGAAGCGGTCGCGCTTTGCTACCAAAATATATCGAAAACGTAGATTTTTTAAAATTAAAATATGCAATATAAAAAGAATAACATAAATGATATTCTGTAAATATATTAAATTTTACGGCAATTAAACCGATTAATAATTGTTAATTATCTAAATATTTTATATTTTTATAAATAATTTTTATAAATTAATGTATTATTTTAAAGATAAAATGAAATGCATAATATATTCAGAATACTGAGATTAACAAGTAAGTAATAACAAGTTGTTACTGATGACAAATTACTTCTATTTGATAAACATTTCCCATATATATATTTTTTTAATTTTGTTATAATCTTTCAATTATAATGGGTAAACTTTACGTATAAGTAATATTGAAATATGTGGTAATTTACATATCTATTTCGTTTCTGTCCTTGATTCCTCCAACTGATTGACATGACTGACATAACATTTAATTTCTTGACACCAGTACTAATTTAGATATTGCGTGATGATAAACAACATTCTAATTTATTTCACTTCCTATACCTTATTTATAATTTATTGTTCTAAGATTTCTCTGTGAATTAGAATATACTGCCATATTTCCATTACTTTAGGAAAGTCGATTTGCCGCAAATCATAGTACAACGCGTACGTAGCGCAACCAAATTTCTTTCCTTTTTCTTATTCTCTCGTGACTATTCCGTTAATAATACTTTCGATAATTGATATTATTTTTGTTTGTTTATTTGAAATCCATTATAAAACAGCGGAGCATAGATAACATTTACTTATAAAATATAGTGAATAAAGATTCGTACTCATTATACCATAATTAGGACTAGAGGGCTATATATCCTTATGGCATTCGCGATTAGTTCCTTTTTGATAGAAGCTGAATAGATCTCGTTGGAATTTATTCACGACTTAGCTAAGCAATCTGCGACAATAGACGTGACAACGATGCGAATTGCGTTCCTGCACTGCGAGCGTATTTGTCAGTGACATTTCGAACGATTCATCACGACTGCCAATTCGATTACATCAACATGCAGCGGTAACTGCTGTCGACGCAGAAGACCTAATAAATGACAAGATGTAGGCGTGTTTTCGACGCTGATGACGATAATCTCGACGGTATGGTGAAAGATCGCAGTTGGTTACGCGACCGTTACCCAAGACCGATCAAGGATCAATTTAACGTTTGCCTGAACGTCACGCAATAATTCCACGCTTTATATATATATAATTTCATGGGCCTTTTCATATTTATCCTTGCGGAAATGCAATGTCGTAATAAATTTATTTATGATCGTAATTTTGCTATTAGCGTCGCTAATAAGAGACTGGGTTGCCACTCAATCAGTGCATGATGACTATTTTAAACAATCAAAAAATTGTCACAATCATTTAACATACATTTCAAATTTAAAGATTAAGGATTTTAAAAATTAATTTTATGAATAGGATCTTTGAATCCTATAACTCTCCCCTCTTTCTCTCTCTCTCTCTCTCTCTCTCATAGTAAAAAGAAATATATTTTTATGAACTATTGCATAGTTTCGATGCCTCTAGCCTTTTTAGATTCAAGTTTGTTAAACGGATAAAAAGTTTTGGGTTATGCCAAAAGATAAATGGCCGTATTTCAATTAGGGCTCGGAGCTTATTCGTATAGCGAAATATTTCTCCCAGCCTATCGCGCGAGGAATACTTTCCAATTACGATATCTCCTTTTCACATCCACCTGCGGGCTCGCGGATAGTCGAGTCCGTGCGAGTCGTAAGCTACGTATACGCATATGCATGCGGCGTGGCGGCGACATGAGGGAGCCATTACCAGAGTGTATGTCCGGCTTAATTGTACGGCAGGAATGCAGCCGCGCGGTCACACAATGGACTGCTCTTCGATATTTATAAGGGGTCAGTCTGTGATATACGCCACGTCGTGATAAGTATGAACGGTCCGCCAGACGTGTCGTGATAGAGCATACTTAAAGCCGAGCGACGTTATACAATGAAATCGATGCTGTACCGTGAACGCTGCAGGATGTATCTGTAAGAGATGATCCTCCTGATATAAATACTCTGAAATACTCATATATTATATTCTTAATTCTGAAAATTGTACGATTATTCTTTACATTTGTACCGAATAGCAATATAACTATTAGTAACTTTCATACGTCTTGATGTTGTAGCAAACTAATATACATATTATTTTCAGTAATATTTCTGAATTGTAATTGTTTAGAAGAAAATGTAGTGTCTTGATACTTATGAATTCTTCAGCATTATTCTTGCAACTTTTGAAAATTTCGAAAACCATTGTGCTATGTATACAATAACTGAAATAAGATAAGGCGATTGCACTTATCATGTAGTTGGCATCCAATTTATATTATTCTTTTGAAATTAAAAAATTATTGTGGTTGAAACTAGAGGCAAACAAATTATCTCCCCAAGATTTATGCCTTCTTTCACTTGCCGATAAACCTTGACTATCTTTCGTGTGAATTCCTCTCATATCAACAAAATTTACATTATCAACGTATGTACGTAGATATATCGATAGCCATTACGCGTACATTAAACGTAATCGTTCTAAATGAGTAAGTTTCTTGTCTGCAATCACATAACTATGCGCCGATGTCGTTGTCGTTATCATCATCGTCGTCGTCGTCGTTGTCCTTGTCGTTCTCGTCGTCGTTGTATCACCATCATTATTATCATCTTCTTTTTTATCATCGTTATTACCATCATCATCATCGTTGTCGACGTTGACGTCATCGTCGTCGTCATTGTTATGATCGTTGTCGTTGTCATCGACATCATCGGCATCATCGTCGTCGTCGTCGCCACCGTCGTCGTCGTCGCCGTCGTCGTCGTCGTCGTCGTCGTCGTCGTCGTCGTCGTCGTCGTCGTCGTCGTCGTCGTCGTCGTCGTCGTCGTCGTCGTCGTCGTCGTTGTCGTCATCTCGTAGAAGGCGTTTCACGATTTCGTGTTCGCTGTTCAACTCGGGTCAAAGTTCAAATCGAGGCGGACGAGATAGCAACGGCGACGTCGATAAATCGCCGTGGTGAACCGCGATAAACGTTCGTGGCTCCCTCCTCGGCTTCTCCGTGTTTCTCTTCTTTTTCCCCGGTATCGCGCACGTACAGACCACAGATTTGGTAAACAAATTATTCTCGATGCAAAAGTCCTTTCAAGGCTTCCATGGGAAACGGGCGATTATGCTCTAGTAGACGCTCGTTTAAACTGCGGTCTGCGAGATAATGATTTCGCGAGATAATGCAAGTCGACGAGAAATAAGACTCGCAATTTAGACGATTGCGGTGAGCGATTTGTATGAAACACATTGTATGTAAAATGATGCTGACGTCGTCCAAATGAAGATTACGCATGAAATATTATTGCTTATTTTTTGAAGGACGATTATTAGCTTTTTCAACATTAATAACATGAATATTACATAATCACATAAAATATCTTAATTTTGTAGGATTAAATTAAAGATCAAAGACTATATATTTAGTTTTTATTTTAGTTTTGGTAAGCAATTAATATTAAGAGCAAATAACAGAGACATTTTTATGTATATTGTGTTTTGTCATATATATATCCCCCCCCCTCCCTGTCAAATTCTTTCAATCTCGTTTTGATGCGTTTCGTTATTGGACTGAGAAACATAAAAGAAAACAGCATAGGTAAAAAATCAATGTTTTATCGTTATTACCCTTTACTGAATTTAAAGAGCTATAAACGACGACATGTGGCACCCACATGAATGAAAGCATGAGGTCTTAACAAAGGCGCTCTGCGGTATATTGTTACAACACAGAGATCCATTCGCGGTTTTCAGTTTTCGTTCTTGTTTTACTGTTTCTTTACGCTATCTTGTTTATCTGATTTCTCTTCTCTTTAGTGCAAACGTAGCGTAATTTTTAATTGTTCTAAGAATATATTTTAAAGCTTCTTTTATTAAAAACAATTAAAAAATAATATAACAATTAAAAAGAAAGATAGATAAAATGTGTTTAATAATAAAGATTAATTATAAAAAATACAAACTTATTATGAAAATCGGAAATGTATCTCTGATAATTAATTTTTGTAGAAAACGAAAGATAAATTTATTTCCATGAATTTATCTTGATAAATTAGGATTAGCATTTACGGGGGAATTATAATCTTATTTCGTTAAATGTAAAAAAAAGATGAATTATTTATTGCTGCAATTTTATTAACCACTCTATTATTCATAATATGACTTCTTGATAACCGCTTGATAAAGGTTTTATCCCACAGCTATGCGCAGCGCAAGAGAAAGGCCGACATTTAAGAAAGGGAACTCGGTAAATGTGGTACGCTCGTGGATTACGAGGGCGAATGCAAATGGATTAATATATCACGCGGGGCAGTTATGCTGGGTGTACCAGTAATTCTCGCGGAAAGCCTATGAAAGATCGGTTCCTTTCGGCGCTCTCTAACGAGCGGAAATTTCCCGAAGTGGGTGCTAACAGTATCGTTTCTTCCGTGGCGTGCGGCTTTCACGCGAATGTGAAAACGAGCGTGTGGACTCGCGTACGCGGCGTGCACACACGCACTCACGTACACTATCACGCGAACGCGCCGAGAAACGCGGATGTGCGGAAGGCGGCGTGACATATTTTCCACCCTTTCGCCTCCGTGAATTTAATGCGCTCTCGGCTCCCCGCCTCGGTGCCGACCCGCGCGAAAATGACTTTATCATTCATGAGATGCAAAATGCGTTAGGAAGTCTGGAAAAATACCGAGCAATTAGCCGTAAATCAAAATCGCGCTACCGAGTACTTGTATTTAATGCCACCTGTCTGCGATTTACACACGGCTGTAGCGCCAGGGCGTTTCGGAATTTACGGTACCCCAAGTTTGGCGCGCGAAGAAACGTTCGACCGTCGCTTTTTCGCAGCCGCGCGGCTGTTTGCGGAAATTAATCGACGTGAATATCGGTACGAATAAACAGCCAAGAAAATTTTCAGACTGGAATGATTTAGCATCCGCTAGGTATATATTCCACTTATTATACATAAATATTAATTGATTTCAAATTATACTATGAAATAACAGTAGTAAAGCACCAGTCGATCCTAAACATGTCAAATCATAAAACTTTGTTCCTTTAAAAAGATCTTACGATTAGTTTTTTTCATATGATAGACACTTGAGCGAAAGCTTAAATTGTATAAAACAAAAAGAATTTAAAAACGTTTTAGCAATCGTTTAAAAAACTAAGTAACTATAACGCTGGATTGCTCTCGAATTCTACGTATTACTATTTATAGGATTAAAATTAAATTTATTCACTGCTACAAAAACAAAATTATCATATTAAAATTATTTAAACCAAGAGCTCATGCACGTGACAGTTCTCTGAATTATTTATAATAGATGCTCGTAAGCGCGAATAATATATCAATAATTATAAATATTATTCTTAGCGAGCAGGTGATAAGTTGAGATCTAGCATTAGCATTGGCAAACGCATCCATTTAAAGATTCTTTCGAATCTGAAATAAATACCGTCATGTATGAACATCTCGTGTATATGTGTGTATAAATAGTCAAATGGCAATGCGAATTGACGCGAGTCGACGCAGTACGATGCAATGCAACGAAAAAATACCAACCATTTTACTGCCATGACAAGATCAGTTTTCCGTGACCAAATCCAACTGGACGTATCAGAGTAAACTGGAAACACTTGACTACCCATAAATGCTTATCAATGCACTGTATATATTTCTGCGCGCGTTCAATTTTCTGCTACAACACTTCGTTATGTAGCTCTCTCTCACGCGAAGATACTTGTTGGAATCTATGCAGAGTGTAAATAATTACTGCTACCTTCATTTGCGCTGAATATTTACAATAAAATCACATGTATGTGAGCTAACGTAATTTATGCATCCTTATTAGATTAAATCGGAATGAATCTTCATCCGAGTTTATAAATTTAGAAATATAAAGCAAAAACTTGAATTTACAAATAAATTTAATAATTAAGTATATATATATATTAAATATATGAAGGCAACATAGAAATGCCTATCGTTATTCAATAATGATAATAATTTAATATAATTATAAATAAATTAACTTATATAAGGATTATAAATACTTTTAATTTGCATAATAATAATAAAAAACTGTTTTTTAATAGAATTAATTATAAATTTTTTATTTATCTCTTTTATTTATCAAATAACTAGGAAAACATTTTTTTAAATTGTTTTTTTCTTGAATACTCTTTAATGATTCCATCAGTCTAATATATCTCTCGAGTGAGATATATTGGATTCAAACAGTCTGATTATATACATCTAATTATTTAAGCTCGTGAGCTAATTAAAACCAACGTATTTTGCATATGTAAGATGCATTCTACTGCAATATTTGCGACCTAATGATATGTGTAGCATGATAATGTAAAACATGCTTGCTATTGCCATTTATATGTATATTTATATGTACATTTATATACACTTTTCGAAACATATGACTTTCATTGGCGCCTTGATTGCAAAATTATGTTAATGCTGTTAGCTGTCGCTTCGATAGCTCCGATAGCGCAATCTTTACGCGATTTAGCGCCGACAAGCCTTTTCTTGGAAATAGATCTTTATTACTAAGTTAATAAACGTCACACATTTCAAAAAAATATCTCAACTATATACATATATGATAAATATAGAAGTTATATCTAATAAATTTATAGAAAATTGAAGACAATTACTATTGAATTTTTTGACATATAAAATATTGAGATTAAAAACTTCTTTGTAGAACAAACTCTTATCGATCAAAATTTAAATATACTTATAGTTCAAAGTTTAAATCTAATTTTTCAAAATTGACGTAAAAATTATAAGTTGCTCTCATCTTTCTTAATTTTAATTGACGAAAAAAGATATCATTGTAACGTATTTAACTTAATATGAAACTCAATTTTTATAAAATAACGATAATGTACTTAGATGTGTTGAAATCTATATTTTACCATTAAATCTAATATAATATTGTTATCTTGAAACATGTAAAGTCAAGTCATCTTTGATCGAAATTGAACCATTCAAAAATGATATTTCTGGAATATAATGTTCAATTTATCTATAGCAAAATGAATTCAGACGAAGCGTAAAATCACGGTGTCTTTACCAGTGCATACTGTTCCATGTGCATCATCATGAAATTTACTATAACGTGAAGTTATAACAACCATAAGGCTACCGGTGCTCGTAAATAAAGACTCGCTAGAGTAACGTCTGGTCATTGCGATTGAATCCTCTGTTAGTGCCAAACAGGTTCGCTGTTCGGCACAACGTGACGAATTTAATGACATTCCGTGGCCAACGAGATTTACACATAATTCCTCCGACGATGCATATGGTGGTGTCGATAACGGTACAGGTTGCCGCAATCGGACCAGCAGTTAGATATAAATTTTCGCACGGTTTATTCTTTACGCTTTAACCTATGTCTGTACTTTACATTTCGTCAGTAGTATCTCGACGATATTCAGTTGAGCAATGTGTGACGGAGATAAACTCCAAATTGGAAATAACTAGTCGACAATTTTGAGCAATGGGAATAGATTGAGAGTATGATTTTTACATATGTTTCCGCGGGTATCATTATGACTAGCATTAAAAAAAATCGTTTTCAATAAACCTTAAACAACTGTTCATTTAATACGAGAGCTGTTCATACGAATAATTTTGAAGATAATGCCGCATTTTTCGTATGACGAAATATAGACCAAATTAGCGAGAATTCATATGGCTTTTTAAATTTAAACTTTTAATCGAGATTGTTGCATCCGACTTTATATCTACGCAGTAAAGCTTCTAGTAAATAACCATCCGTATATTGTTGTTACGCGAGGCACCGTTTGACAGCATCAAAGAAAATGCAAGAGAATCGAGAGAAGAATTATTACTCACGTACTACGAGAATCGTTTCATTATCAACTCGTAAAGAGGCAAACGTGCATTGTGTGCTAAACACCGGTAACGTGGCCGAACTCCCCGGAGAGTGGCACTGCGGTGAACCTCACCTTCGAGCCGATGGTTTATATTGTTGTCCAGTGTATTGCCAACTAAGCACAGCAGCTGGTTTTTTTATGTCCATTTAAATAATAATCTTGCCACATTGTACTCGAGCATGGTCGAACCATGCAAATTTAAATATTCTTTGCGGAAAAAATTAAAATCCACGTATATACGAGAAAAAATTAACTTTTCTTCGTACAAGTCATAGCACTAGTATACCATTTTACTTTCATACAGATATCAAAGGATGGAAAATTCTTGATACTGGGATATTTCTATTCTCCGTGCAACACCATGCGGATAATTAGTAAGTGGTTCATTGTTCGTCTGTCGGCATACGTATAAAATCTCTTTTTCCACCGCGTTCGTACACGATAAAATCTTTATTCCCCATAAGCAGAAGAAGCAGAAAATGGCTGGCACCGCCATGTCTCATCTTCAGATCGCTTCACGCTCAATGAGCACCATTAAGAGGTCCGAGGTTCGCTCGAAAATCATCCCTATACCAATAACATACACACATACATACATTCGCATGCATAAAGTGAGTTATTAAACAATTATAATCGCATCTAAAGATTAGCATTTATCTCTCGATTTGACGCATCGATAACCGGTACGAAGGAAGATTCCGCTCGAAAGAATCGAAAGGAAGAAAGGATATAACCTTGTCTTATCCCTTCCTATTATCTTCACTGCTGATTAATGAATAAAATTGAGAGTCAATAACACAATAAAGTAAAATAAAGAAAGGCACTTGTCGACCTTGGAATTAATTTTAGAAAGAAGAATTTTTGACATAAAGTAGTACACAAAACCTGTCTTAACCAAAAGCGAAAAGTAAAAGAAAAAGTAGAAAGTAGTGTGATAAAGTTGTTGACTGCTAATAGATTGAAAATAACATTTAAATTTCATCAAGTAAAAAAGTAACTACAAAGTTTATCATAAGAATAAATGTACTGACACAATTATTTTCTGATTTATTGATCTCTTCAAATGAAGCAAAAAGAATTTTTTTTCTGAAACAACTTATAAACGATAAATTTTTACAATATGAAAGAGTCTTCTTCATAGACACTATTAGAGATACTAAACGTGTTTCTAATTTTCAAGAACAAGTTTAAATAGTTTGAACAAATCGCTTGGACATACGCTTTTTTATACAAGTTTATTCATTGTACCATATGCTGGGTTGTCCAAAATCACAAAGCCAGCATACTATCGTGACCTTTACGCCATTATGAAAGAGAGGAACCTAATGGAAATCTGCTAATGGAGGACCGGGCGGCGACCTTTCGAAAACAATCGATCGCCACAGCGGTCTCGATTGTGTCTCAGGAACGAGCCTTCCGAGTGAAAGTCCCCGTAGCATTGGTAGCATTCTGTCGTTTCTTCACCGATATATACCGCGCAGCGTGTTACAGCGAAGTAGGTCAGCTGCAGACATTGCACCACCTTCCTTCCACTATATCAGACTTCGTTTCGTATCTTGGGGTCCTGGTAACGCGCGGTGCATGCGGTTTGATGATTAATCGAGCTTCCTGTCTCCCACTAAGGAAGCTCTTTTTTTTTTATCTCCCTGGTCAACGCATTAGCAGATTTCCATTAGGTTCCTCTCTTTCATAATGGCGTAAAGGTCACGATAGTATGCTGGCTTTGCGATTTTGGACAACCCAGCATATGGTACAATGAATAAACTTGTATAAAAAAGCGCGCGCATGTCCAAGCAATTTGTTCAGACTATTTAAACTTATTCTTGAAAATTAGAAACACGTTTAGTATCTCTAACGATTGATTATGCTTTTCTGCGACAATTTACGGCGCTTCCAATTTGCTTGTGTAACACGCAATTAGCAGCTTTGGAACGCTTTCTATTTCTAACACTGAAAGAGTGCTCGTTAGTTATTCTTGGCGATTAAGCGCCGCGCAAAGTTATTTCATTGCAAATTAATGACCATGTAGCGATATTGCAACATCTATGCAATATCGAGTTGATCGAACGAACAGCTAGCTTTGCGAATCACACGCGCGGATGCGACTTATCTTTCTCTCATTCATTCCGATACGATGCCTTACGAAAATTTTTTTTTTTTTTAAGTTTAAAAGAGCACCATACACATCGCTTCGAAAAGATCCGTTCCGCTTTAGAAAACCAGATAGAGAGGATTTTCTGTTCTTATCCGATCTGCGGTAGCTAACATGCCATGAGCGCGGCAGTTAAACTTAACAAACGACTCCATTAAAACATCCGCACCTAGTCTAACAAAACTCACGATCGGTTTCTCTTCGGTTCGATGCATCGCAACGAAGACGACACGACCGCCGCGCCGATTGGAGATCCGTTCACCATCGGTATTGGTACCGGAAGTGAGTGCACAGATCTTCGACGGCAACCGGAATGACACGAGGTCATGAGTGATCGATGGCTCGGTCGATTGATGCCACGACGATTGATCATCTGACTCAGGAAGTTTGTTTTTCTCTCTCGTCGTCGATGTCGTTTGACCGGTATTCGGTGGCAGGTACGTGCGGGTACCGGACGCGTATCTGAAATAATATCTTCTTCCAGCATCATATCTCACGATCGTCGATAATTTTTTGTATTCGACGAGTGACGACAATATTAGGAGTTATTATTTATGGAATTAGGATTTCTTTATATTTTCGTATTCAAATGAATCCGTCATCGGATCGCTAATGCAATACATCTAATTAATATTTATTAAAGAAACGCGCATAAAGAATTATGTTTTTGTATCTGTAGTTTTACGTAGATTTAATCCTGGATACAATGAAAACACTACGGACAAATACAGCTGCCGACAAGCATCGCTCTATCTTACTACAAGAAAAACATTAGAAATGAGTAGGAGGGCATCTAAAACATTGATCATCCGAAATACAATCTCGCCAATCTCTCATACATTTGTCTTTCTGTGTGAAGATGATTTAAAATGTTTTATATCGATCGTGGACACGAGTCTATTTCTCACAGCAATAAAGATTATTCCCGAGTAACATCACACAACCGTAGCTTCACTACTATATTACCCAAGGAATTGCAATATTCCGCCCTGGGTGAGCACGGCGGGGTCTTCCTGGACCGAAGGTGGCAGGTCATCGTATTATATGAGAAAGACTTTCTACTTCTGTACTACACCGACGGTCCGCGCGCGATCTCTTCCTGCACGATGTAGATTACCCGGCGAGCATCTCTCCTTACAACGAGATACCAGCCAAGCGATAAGCTACCGTGCAACTTTCTTGGTGCTTTACCACGCTCCGCGGTATCGCGCGCTCTTTCGGCATGATTTCACCTCGACTCTCCTCGGATGCCTTTATGCAAATGCACGCGTGCAAGAAAATTCTGTTAACAAAGCCTGCCACTATCGCACCGGCAGTTTTTCCGCATTCTTGTAGAGTACGGAACTTATCCTTGTGTGTGTGTGTGTGTAATATTTTCACGACCTGAGAAAATCGCGTACTAGAGAAGTAAACATAAAAATAATACTTTAGGATTTTTGCCTTTGTAAAAAGAAATGTTAAAGATTTACTTTTATATAGTGTTATTCAAGACTTTATTAAAATAAGAGTTCATATTTTAGATTTTTTTGTATAAGGAAATATACATGTTAAATATCTTTTATTAGTATAATAATTACGAATAATTGCAAAATAAAATCTTATGGGGATAATGGGATTGAATTTAAAAGCTTACAATTTCTATAGAAAGTATCTACATAAAAAAAAGAGTATTTTATAGTAACCGGACAAGTTTTTAAGGAAATTGAAGAGCAGAGTGAAAGTGAATGCGAATTAGTAAAGAATTTTTAATTTTAAACTTCATTTAGAGTTATGTGCACTCTTCAAACTCTATAGGAACATATAATTTTTACATACATATTTTTACATGCTTATTAAATCAATTGACATGACCATATCAATTACATGAAGCAATGGTTCTCTCAAATAATATTCGTCAATTATTCTAATACTTTAGTATCAAGCCATAACTGTCTCAGTTTATACTTTGACCATTATGTTACAAACCCGAGTTATCGACAACTGTTTCTCGATTATCTTTCCTCGATGGTTATTTTGCGTGTTTCTTGCACGCGTACGCCAACGCACATTCAATTCTGTTCGCATTACGCTGTAGCGCGTAAAGTCGATTATGCAGCGTCAATCAGATCCTCATCCGGAGTTGCATAGGCTTACTCGCTCGGTCGGTCTTACCCCGTGATACATATCGTTTATTTATTATTATTCCTCGAAGCTGTCCAATTACCTTAGCCAGCGCTACAATTCGCGCTAATGGATCGAGGAGCACGGCACGTCGTGGCGAGCCGCGGGGGAAATCGCCACGGCGTGGCGGCACACGGCGCGGCGTTCCTGGATTTCTTTGGCGGATTTCCAAACGCGCCGAACGGCCTGAACTCGCCCTGGAGGAAAAGTTACGTTTACCTAAGGTTTCGATCCTATTTCCGTACGGGTCGATGACCCGATCTTTTTCCCTCTGTCTCTCTCCCTTTCTCTCCCTCTCCCTCTTTCTCTCTCATTCCTCCGAACCGCTCTCGCGACTTGGTTTCTCTCGCTCTCGCGACTTGGTTTCTCTCGCTCACTCACATCGCCCTTCATCACTCTTTGTCTCCTACTCTATGTTCCACTTCTATCGCGCGCGCCATGCCTTCCTTGCGCTGTTTTCTCGCTTTCCTCTCCGTCTCTAAGTTATTCCTCGCCTCGCCCTTCATCCTTCTCTTTCCCTTTCTCTCAAGATTGCCCATCTTCATCTTCCTATCTACGCGCTCGTTTATTCGCGCTTGCTTCCTTCGCACCCGCCGTCTCTCATTTATCCATTCAACCTCTCTGTCTTTCTTCGGCTCACGATCGTACATCTACTCGCTGTCTTTCTCTCTTTTTCCGTTTCTCTCCGCAACCGCTTCTTGCCTCGCGCAACCGACAAACCTTTCAGCGTTTCGCGTTGCACCATACACCTGTCAGGCGTCGCGTAATTGTGAAACGACTTTATAGCCTGGACTGATATTGCAAAGGGACGCTGCGTTTCCTTCGTTCATCTAAAACCGGACGTTCTCTTTTAACCGAGATAGACGACAGATATCGCGCATCGCGAGATGTCTGGTATTTTTAGCCGCACTTGCAGTCGCACACATTCGATCTACTTGTGTGTATATATATATATATTTTGCCCCAACTAAACAATGAAAGAATTCAGAGATTACACAATGCATACAAATATGATCGGAATATTTTTTATCTATGCCAAAAACTTTAAATTATTTTTCAATCATTAATATAAGTAAAATTAAAATTAATGTAAATTTAATAATTGTATAAATATAATATTAGGATGATTTCTTTTACTTCTATCTTGATATATAATCATTAATGATAATAGCGAAATAAATAACTGCCAAAGTTATTCATCTTATTGCATTTGTATTATTTTTTCTTTACACGTAGTTAGTTAGCTGCCGCGCGCTACGCAACCGAAGATAAATCATCGATTCTTTTATTCCTTCTAAGAAATGTCACATACGATGAAGTTATGCGCTGGCCGCATCATATTTTTCATATCTGCTGCCAGGAAGGAGGTCGATCGGTCAATTAATTACACGGCAGTGATCGCTCAATAATTAATGCTGGAGTCACGAGATTCTTGATGCGTTCGACGTGAACTCCGGGTGGCCCATGTACGAATATGGGGGCACGTATGCACGTGCACACATGCAAAAACCACGCCTCTTTCCTGCATGCTCGCGATTCATTAATTAATCCATTTGTAATATCTCATATATGTATGAGATGCGGCGCATAAATTTGAATGTATGTACACAAAATGCTGATGGAATTCTCTCTCAATCTGTATTATATTTAAATGCTCTACATGTTCCAGAAATCCAACAACTTCTCTATGTGTTTTACAACTTCGAATGAGGTCGATCTTTCCTTGGCAAAAATTGAATTAGATTTTCTTTTTTCAATTCAATTTTGTTCGATTATATGTTTTCGATACCGTTGCAATTATATTTCAAATTAAAGTGAATTTATAAATTTTCAACCTGTTTCCGATGATCAGTTAAAGTATTCATTGTTAAAAATGTTTTTGAGGCTACGTTAAATAAGAAGACTTACGAGCAGGAATTTCTGTCTAGTGTCACATTACAAAAACAAAATTCCGCGGTATTATTTCACTTTCGTCCTTCTTTTCTTTTTACCAGCACCTCGATGAAGAAGCGGTCGCTATTTTCGATGCGACGCGCTAATCATTAATTAGCTCTTTCTTTAATCAGAATCTGACTCGGATGTTCCGATCGTTTTTATCATGACGATGAAGTCCGCGGCAACGACGACAGGACGTAAACGGACGACGGGAACGTCGCTTGACGTGGCGAACGCGATGGAATGTCGAAGCATAACCGTCTTCACGAGAACAGCGATAATTCGTTTGTACGTTTCTTCGGCCGCGTCGAGCGGAAATTGGCAAAACGGTTTATACACAGAGGCACTAGCGTTCCAACGTCTCGTCTGTATCATTCCGCGAACTCCTGTAATTATTTCCGTTTTAAATTCTTTTGCAAAGTTTTGGAAAAAAAATGTAAAAGAATTTCACGAAAGAGAACCGAAAAGGTTCTCATGAATCCCTTAATCAATAATCAATTTGCGTAAACTAATCGATCAACATAATTTACATTAGATAAATTGTCAACAACTCGTTCGATTATACGATGATAAATTTGCACATTCCACAGCGTTAAACGTTACGGCAATTTGATATAACTTTTTGAATTTATACTGATATGTATCCGTTAATATCAACATAATGCTGCTTGCCAAAAGCTATTTACATTAGCAATCGCCTACGATAACATCTCGATAATTTCATAGTTTTTACGTCAACATTCAATTATAAAGTCATTAAACGACTTGACCTACGGCATTTCAGGATGATTTCTCGTCCCGAGGGTTCGCGAGAGAAGCGCGTATATAAAACTCCCCGGCAGATATTAATCACGCACGATAGATCGAGTATGGATTTAGTTGTCCGTTGAAGTTGTCGAGACTCCTGCGGCGTCGTCTTTTCATAGGGCGTTCGAAGGAAGGGATGGCCCGATCCTCACCGTTATGTCCTGCGTCGGGCTTAGTTTCGCGTTGGGGCACCTACGGTGACCGTCCGCGTCGCGCGATAATCATCGATATTTTCTCTTCCGCATACCGATTTCGTAGCTGAACGTGACCCGGTGAGCAGAAATTGCGGCATGCGGTCGATACCCGATACGATAATGGGCAACAACGCAGAGAAATTTCTCTCCGTGGCCTCGGGTATCCCGTGATGACGCGACGCTACGTACTCGTAAGATTCAGGACTGCCGATTTTGTGATAAAAATCAGAAAAATATGCGCCAACGCCAGCGGGGGGCCAGCGGATGCTGGAAATTTCAGAAGCTCCATACGAATGAATAAATGGACGATCGTGAATCTAAATAAAATTTACATTTTACGCGATCTTAAAACACAACTGATATTTATAATATCAAAAAAGGACATTTTTTGATGCTACAAAACGATGAAATTTAAATTATTCTGCGTACTAATGAAATATAATTGAATTTATGAGTATGCGAGAAATCCTCCGTATTAAAGATCAATTGGATTGTAAATAAATTTTCATCTATTTGTTCGTAAAATAATCAAATAGATATATTTTATTGGCTTTAAAAGATTATAAGCTTGTTGAAGTATCGCTCCAAAGCAGAGCAAAATAAAAAATTTAAGTATTAAAGTATAAAATATAGATGTAGGATAACAACGATTAAAAATTAAACGAGGCATTATACAATATTACTTATTATTAATTGTGTTTACAAAAAGATATAACATTCGAAGAACTACACGAAAGAAAATGCAAAACTCGCTGTGTCATGAATCGACATTGATTGTTTGTGCGCTTTTGGTCAAAGTCCTTGTTGATGGAAAGGTTTGCTGTCATCAGCTGTTCGCCTACAGCGATACGAACAATCGAATGGTGGATTGATACAACACAATGCGGTCGCGAAATCTCGTATTCTCAAAGGAATCATTTAGCGTGCACGCGTCCATGAAGACGCGTAACGTCGCGTGTCCTCTCGCAATGCCGTCGAGGAGTCCTCCTGTTTGTTCTGCACTTTAATAGCGCGCCTGCAATCCTTGCAACGTGGACACGTGGAGGAACGCGTTTCTCTACATTTCTCCCCACCCCCTCTATTTCATGTTTTCCTTCTCTTTCTTTCTCACGCCCTCTCTCCCTGTCCCCTGCTGCCCCTCATTCTCGCGCTCTTTCTTTCTTCCGCTTGTCTCCTTCGCACTGTCGGTGGTCCTTCAGGACTCAAGGAGACACAAACCGCCCGTGGAGAACATGTTCCCCAAGAGCAATGTCAATATTGACACATCCTCGGTGCAAATCGACAAATGCGTTTTGCGCTTCTGGAACTCACGCAATACAACGGGTACTTCTAAGATGGGTTCTGTAACCTGGATCGAGCGTCAATAGCTTTCATTTAAGTACTGGAAGCTGTAAAAGACGGCTATATACTTATCTTATTAACCTTAAATGCTGTTTGAAATACTTTTTGTTTTTTTTTTATTTTAGATTTCTTGCGGATTATAAAACTTTTTGTTTGCTGAAAACATTTAAAAGCAATTTTTATTAGACTGTGTATACGTGATTTATTCAAATATGTATTGTTGAAAATCTATATAGTTTTTTAATTTCATTGAGTGAAGAAATGATCAAAAATATGTAAAATATGAATAATGAATAAAGTAACGTATAAATATTATAATGATTTAAATAATTTTAGTTTCAAATAATATGTTGCATATTATTAAAAATTAAAGAAAAACTTATCAATTAAAAGACAGAAAAATATTGAAATTTAATGATTTCTGTTAGATTATCTGTTCAATCAATTATTTTTCCGGTGTCGCGTTTTCTTTTAAATGACTGCATGTGCTGATATTATCTTCTCGATATCGTAAGAAAATAAGAACGGTAAAAAAGCATCGCAGCTTGTAAGTGACGAGAGAGCGCTTGTGACGACAGTGATACTAATTTCGCTTCTGCATTCCATCGGCGCGTTGGCTTGCCGTCTTAAGGCCGCGCTGACGAGCGCGAGCAAGGTGTGTCTTAAAGCGGCTGCAGTCTCGCCGAGAAACGGAATTTTTATTGCTATACCAAGAAAAATGAGGGAATAACTGGGAAAAGTGCTTGTCTGCGTGAATTGCGACACATGAAAGAAATGTGAAAATGTTTACAAAAACAAAGATATGGATCATATTGTACCTGTCATTTATGTTTCATCTCTTGCGTACTTCATCAAGTTTGTCATTTTGTTATAATAATAAAATTTAGTGAAATGCGCAATAGCTGAACAGATTTTTGCCTTGTATGTTAAATTTTGATTTGCCACTGATTACTGATTATGGCGATAATCCTTTGAAAGGCACGCATCCTTAAGGCTGCATAAGATATATTAAATGTATACTACAGCTGCAGTTGCCAATAAAAGGATAGTAGCATATTTAATCCGAGAAACGACGTGCCCATCGTTAGTGCACCTGGTTTATATGTATCTTCGAATGTAGGATGCTGGAAAAAAAAAGCGGATCTCAATAATGGTGGCGATGTAGTGCTATATATTCAATGAAATTTTCATTTCCGTAAACACACGTATTAATCACGCCTTAGGAATTGCTGTGTCGACGGTTATCATCCGCGAGTAATTAGATCGTGTACTTATTAACGAGAACACCGATGCGCATCGGGCTTAATGGCCGTTGCCTAGCGCGCTTGTGATTACCGGCCGATATAATTGCCCCGATGACCTTAAAAGCGCCTTGTACGGGCACCGAGCGGTTTTGAAAGTTGGAAAAAGTGCTCGGCACGTAATTTCATCGTGAAGCGTGGCTGACATTTAGAACACCCGTTACAGCGACATTCACCGTAGTCGTCGGCGTCATGCGGCTACCTATGCGGCATCCCATACATCCCACGGACGCCGTTATTAATGCGTATAATTATTAATCTATACGTATTTATGTAATAATTAATGGGTGATCGCGGCGCTGTACGTCCGACCGCGGTCGACGCGGAACACGAATGTCGAGGAACTATCTATCAACGTCCTACTTTGGCGTCGCTCTTATGGTTCCCGGGCGACCCTAATGTCATGAGAAAGAGGCGTGGACCGCGCGCGGAAGAAAATCTTAGTCCTTATTAGCCGAGCAGACGATCGTTTCATCACTTCTTACACAGACTCGCTTATCTTCTTATTGAAAACGATGATTTTGTACTGTTAATTATATCCTGCTGAATTCTCTTAATTTTAGAGACTTAAAAACTAAATAACTTGAGGTAGAAAGAATCTGATTTATTCATAAGATTCTATGAAAAAATTAAAGTAATCAGTAATAAGAACAAAATTTCGATATTTGTTTCAAGTAGCAAACGAGAAGCTAAAACGATACGAGGTACGATGTGGTACCATGAGTTTAATTAACTCTTAATATCCGGCAGCTAGTTCTATATACCACTCAGCTATAAATATATACTTCGTAGAAACGTTATGTAAGCTGTACATGTGATGTATAAGGTATCCAAGAGATAGCTTTTGCTGTCAGCAATGAATTTACAATGAGTCATAGTTTGAAAAATAATGATTGATGATTAAAAAGCTTGAAAATCGACAATCTGAAATAAGAATTTTTGATGGAAGAAACAAAAACAATCACTTGAAAATCGCAAAAATCACAAGAATTTACAGAATTTATTGAAATCTTCTTGTAGAAGTTTCTGCTATTTTATTATTGACTTGCTTACGTAATACAGTACTAATAATAATAGTACGCCAAAATAATTTCTTTACTACATTATACTATATCCAAGAATATTATTTGTTTTTCTTTAATGATATTATAAAAGCCAAAAAGCTTTTGGTATGATTTAGTACTAATTGTAAATAAAGACTAAAGCATCGTAAATATAAAACTAAATAAAGACAAGATCGTGCTGGGAGAAAGAAAGAGAGAGAGAGAGAGAGAGAGAGAGAGAGAGAGAAGAGAGAAGGGGTTGCGTCCAGTATTTCCTTCGCTTGACTTCTAGAATGGGTTAGGACGTGGTCACACGTACAACGTGCTTCCAAGTAAGTCTCGTGGCGAAGTTGCATGAGAATGAACTCCGCTGACCAAAACGAGCATTCGAGACGGCTGGTTGGCCCGATAGGTTCCCTTTTCTTCGGGATCTCGTCTCGGAACACTGTACCGTACCTTCTTGCAGGCCGCTTTCGATGAAGCCGGTCTTCTTTATGCCGTTCTTCGACGGCCCGCGCTCTCCACGCTCTTCTGGTTAGTGTCGATTCGAGGAAAACTACGAGTCGAATAATGCATAACGGATTCTCGATCTAGCGAAGCTGTCAATTTCGATGGAGTAAAAATATTTCTAGTAGGTGGTATTTTATTTGAAATGAATGAATGAAATTACGAAATATGTGCTAACAGTTTGAATTCAGTACTATAAATAAAAAAGTTAATATAATGGGAAAATTATGTAGTTTGAATTTGAAGAGACTCCAATAAGAATTGATTACTCTCAAAGAATTTTGATTGAGTATGTAATCATAAAAATATCTAACGTTACAATTTGTATCACGCGTTGTATTATTATCTATTAATGTGTCACTTATGAAGTTAATTTATTTTGCATATTATTTCCAGTATATTTTTAATAACAACGTTTATGTTCAACGGTAAAAAAAATATATAGATTGAATATGTTGAATAGATTTGCGATACATCATTTTAAAATTTCTGCGTGTGATGATGAAATCAAGGTGAACAGAATACCCTAAATCAAGTGTAAGCTGCTCTCGTGATCAGATTGTTTCGAGAAGATACGCAAAGCTTCTGAGAGGAGGGCGTTATGCTTCTCAAGAATAGTGAAGAAGCGCGGAGGCGGCGTCAAAGGTGGGAACCTTCGAGGAATCTTTAATAAACACTACCATTGTATGCTAATCCATAAATATGCTCTGACTACAGTGCAAGCTTGCGTACAAACCAGCTGCGCCATGCATGCTTGCGTACACGTGCGACTCTTCTCGACCAATCTGGACGAATGCCAAAAGTAGATATTTCATAGTACTCTCTAAAGATATCGCTCATTTGCTGCAAAAATGACACAACTAAAAAAAAAACAAAACTTCAGAAAAACTTTTGAAATATCATTTTTTAATGCAATTTTGATATAATAACGAAATTGTGAAGGAATAAAAATATCCAATTATATATTTTTATCTACATATTTGATAATATCATCAAATTTAAAGAAAGAATAGGTCATGGTGATCGAAGTTTGAGGTCGTTTGAAAATAATTATTTTATTACCAAGTTCAGCGCTGAAGCGAGACATTGCGGAACTTTCTTTTACGGAGGTAAACTCGGGGGCTTTATAGAGGCGAAGTTTTCCACGGCGCCTACGAGAAACACGAGGCTAACGGGAAAATTCAATTCGCCGCGAATTTAATAAGAAGTCTACGATCGGATTTGTATTACGAAAAGGCGAGACTTTATTTATTGATAAAATTAAATAGCGTTTTGTTTTATCGCATTTCATCTGTTTATCTTACTTTTCTTCGTTAAAAAGATACATGCTTTCGATTTGGCAGAATATTTTCTATATATGACACAATAAAATTAATGATATTATTTTTTTTCCCGGTAATATAAAGTAACGTACATTAATTAACAAAACAAAGAGAATATATATAAATATTTGCAATTTAATATGTTGCATACATTTTCTTATTTATATTACATTCTCTTACTCTTATTAATTGTAAAATTTTGTATGTTAAAAGGAACAATGACATTTTTGAAGAAAATATTTATTAAGATTAGCTGTGATTCTCTCTATTATATTTGTAAATTATAGTTCAGAACTTGACTTAAATTTTTTTGGCACCTTGAGAAAATTATAGTGTCGAATGATTGCGAGAAGTGACATTCGCACAATGTGGCTAAGTGTCGTTTATCGGCAACAATTGCAGTGAGCGAAAGGAAAACCTGAAGAAAAGGGTAGTGCGCAATTTAATATATCTATTTATTGGCGGGCACATAAAATACGACACATAATGCGCGATTTATATACGTGTTTTCATGCCGTTGTGTGCCCATTGTGCACCGCGTTGCACGTCTATGAATCGAGAAGGTATAGAACGAGTCGATTAGAGGCGCGATATGAAGCGTGCATATCGATAGCGTGCCGAAGTATCATTGAATTTTAAACGATCGGTGCTTGCACCTTGTTCACGCCTCTGCTCACCTTTCCGAATCACGACTGTCGAGCGATTAAGCATTTTTCAAGAAGGCACCGCGTGCGCCAGGCGTTAGTGTTACTCCGCAATGACGGCAATCTTGCGCCGAATAACGGTACTCTAGTAGTAGGTGGTAGGAAAATAATGGTATAATTTAGAGATTTTTTTTTAGCTGCATGCACGGTGTGTTATTGCACAAGATACACCCAAGTATTATGCGCTTTCTCTTCGCTAGGATATTTGAGAACAAGAAGGATGTCATTTGTTTCAATATTGAAGCACTCATGTGAACAATTGAAAATGAAGAGATTATCGCGAATTTAAGCTGTGGATACGAATAAAAAAGTAATATT
Organism: Tetramorium bicarinatum; assembly: GCA_928718305.1. Taxonomy (NCBI): domain Eukaryota; kingdom Metazoa; phylum Arthropoda; class Insecta; order Hymenoptera; family Formicidae; genus Tetramorium; species Tetramorium bicarinatum. The sequence goes on from OV788324.1 coordinate 11,746,106, forward strand.
ATAACGTGTTCAATTTCACAATTCGATTTCCAAATGAGATCTTTATTAACAAAATATATGCAATAAAATTTAAAAATTTTAAAAATAACGTACTATAAAAACTAACATTCCATATTTTTGTATTTATATTGTTTCAAGATTTTCGATACATTACTGTGATAAAAATATCGTCAAAGAAAATTAGTTTTTGCTTCAAAATATTTGAAATTTTTATATAATTTTTATAATTGGTGTATGTTTAAAAAGTATCGGATATTAATTATATCAGTACTTTATATTTCATCAGTGTAACTTCAAATTCTCGCGGATTGAGCGGATAAAAGCGATGCGGTGTGATCCGTGGAGACGGGCTTGCATCAAGGAGAAGCGTGGTGCAACTATGGTGTTTTCTGTTGCGAATGATGGTGACACGGTTCCCTCTTGAAACGCTTTAAAACGTAGAAACGGCCGCCTGCGGCACAACTCCCTTTGTCGCGGCGCACCGACGACGATTGCAATGAGACATAAATTGCAATTAGCACCACCGTATCTGCGAGAGCGTACGTACGTGCGCGCACCGACGTTGCACCGCGTTATGTGTTGGCGCGCGCACATGCGATCCGCGTTCCTTGCTGTTGCAGTTGCAGCTGCAGCGGTTGGCTAGTCTTAGAGAACTGGCCGACCACAATGCGAGATCTCGGCGTCCTCTAACGAAGCCTCCGCACCGTTAAAGTGAAATACACGGGGAAGCTCCGATATGCGTCTAGAGTGCCGCTTTTTAATTCCGTGGCACTTGAGGTTTTTTTCGCTACGATCGTGCCGACCAGGAATGCATCGGATCCAACACATTTCTCAGACTCAAGTTAATTCTTTGAGTATTTGCCACACATTCTTTATCAAACGTAATTCTTGTAACGCCTGGTATTTGCCGTATTTTAATTCAGTCGAGAGAATGCTATGGGAACTTGATGTAAAAGATAACGAGCATTGTGGATTCCGATATACAAGAATAATTTGAATAAAGAATTACTAAAAATAACGCTACACGTGAATTAAATTGTGGCCGCTTCTAACTACTTCATGAAGTCTATGAAGCGATTAAAACGATATAACAAGAAGTTTACCATTATTCACGCGCGAACGCTCGAGCTCGCGTAACGACATTCCACTAAGACTGCAACAAAGGAAGCCCATGGTAAAAATTCAAGAAACAACTCTATATCGCCGGCATAAGTCACGGTAGCGCGGTATCGGGATCAGTTGGGTTCGCGAGCAACCGGAACGTTCCGCGCGATGCGATCGGCGCGGCGGCCCGCAAGTCGATCTGACCCTTACTCAGAACAAGGATAAGGAACGAGGAGGAACATAACCATAGCGGTACGCGCCCGCTACGGAGAAACGCGAGAAGAGAACGTCGAACGACGTCGAGTCGCATCACGAAAAGACAATGAAAAGAAAACGCCGGCGTAGCTCTTGTTAGGCGAAGCTATTATCATTAATTAAACAGCAGCCGTGCTATCTCGACTCACGTCTTGCCGATGCGATGCCACGACATTAAGAGCGTATGACACGGTAAAGACTTCAAGTCGGTACTCGTTATCGAAGAAATGACAGACCTGCCTCTCGCGTATATCGCTTATGCACCGATCGTCAGTTGTTCCGAGCGACTTCTCTCTTTCTCTCTCTTTCTCTCTTTGTCGGAAATTGCTGGTCGCTCCGAAAAGTAATTCACGCGGCGATTTGGCTCTCCGGCATGTCGTAAATTAAAGCGGAATGAATGCGGAATAAGAGATCGCAGCGCGCGTAAGCCATTCGGCGACAGAGTTATAGAGGCGGCGACATCGTAAACACGGTCATCGTATTTACGATACCACTTGTTGCAAAAGTTTCCGTGCTTGGAAAGATGCTAAATTAATCCTTACTTATATGCGTCCAGTATTTATTTATGTAGATTTTTACGATCGACTTGTAATCGCGCATTTACAGAGTTGATCCCAATCTTAATCGCGAATATACATGATGCAACAATATGTACAATTTATAATGCCCTTATCATAATTTCTCTTTTTTTATATTTATTGCAAACTTGTGAATTATTGAAAACTTATGTAAAAACGTTATAAACATTCGGTATACACAGCGATTATTTCAAGTCTTGTGTACTCTATAATCCATTTTTGCGTTTTAAGCTAGATAAGATCAAATATTTTATTAACAACATACATAATACTTTTTAAAAATATATAATGTAAAAAAAAATGTTACGAAACATCTCTGCATACCGTAGTTTTGAAAGCGCAACGTACCGCAACATGCAATGCGTCAAGCAACGTACATAGCTGCCTATGCAAAAAGCAATGCGAATAATTAAAAATTATTGTGGTATGAGAAATATTATGATATGATCGGAGTTGCGATCGCGCACGGTGATTTTATTTGACTTATGCTATCTTGAGCGCGCTTTCGATTCGCACGAATGCGATTCAACTTCTCGCGAAGATTCAACGAGCTAGATTCCGATACTCGGTCAGAGGGAAGAGGGGAAAACGGGTTGTTTACGATCCGAAGAATTACTCTCGAATTGTTGTCCCGCGAGACCGCTTCTCACAAAGCCGCCGATTAAGCACTATCGGGGCTACCAGGAAGCGGTAGACCACTTCCATGGATTCGCTCGTGCCACCTTAATCCAGCACGCCCTGATCCTGCGATCGTATATTTTACCTCGGTATGTGCTCATGCACGGCATTTATCACGATATAGCGGACTAAACATACATTACCGAATCGCGCTTGTTTTCCAACGTGAGAAAACATATTTTGAAAGATGTAAAGCTGAAGATGAAGTTATCGAATTATATAGCGGTGCGTAAAATTCTTGCTGCGGTTACGCTATTCTGGAGAAACATTCGTGGAGAAAAATAAAGGATAAAATGTTGAATGATGGACTAACTATCTCGATTAAGATAAATCACCATAATCTTAAATTTCAACTAAATCGCCTCAAGTTGTTTTAATGAGATAAAAATGATAAAATGATGAAAACAACGATATCGATGTGTCGATTTCATTTTTCTGTCGCAGTTTGGCTTGGAAATCTGTTACAGTAAATATACGCGCCAGATGCTAGAAATAGGCGAACATTTCTGAAAAAGTTCAATGAACCGAAAGATTATTGCAACTGTATTTCTCTGGTCAATCTTACCCGTTAGAAATAGTTGCCTACTTCCGCGGATAAATGTTCATTTCTATGCTGAAGCCAACATGTATTGACCTTCCAGTAAACTTTACGTTTATATGCATTCGTCCACGGTGGTACTCGGGGATAGCTGGCTAGCCACACGTCACCGAATCGTGATTCTCGAGAGCTCGAAGTCGATGTTGTAATCCCCATCAAAGCCAGAAGTTCTCGACTTCGTGAGGTTGAACGTTTCTAGCATGCGAACCGACTTCTATAAAAGATGAAATATTACGCCTATGTTGTTATAGTCTTCGATTCTACTTTCATTTTTTCGTCCAAGAACTACACCGAGCGAATAAAGTGTGTAAAGCGTAAGATATTTGATACATCACGAATTGTTTGACTTGAATGTCTTTCAAAACGATTAGTGAATAGTTTATCTTAGAAAATATGTAGAATTATTTACGAAACACATACTTGATGCACAGGTAGATTTATCGTAATATTACCAGCAAATATGAATATAAAATTAAATTATAATCTTTTAACACTATAAACAATAATTGAAATCCACGATAGATATTTTAAAGATACATGGTGAATACCACACGACGCCGGATCGTGTATGGCGAAATGGATGAAAATGCACAAACGGTCATAGAGAGAACATATCCGGTTGCACATGCCAACGGATGCACGACGACGTGCGCGTGAAGTAAATCAAAACTTGACCTCGCCGATTGACAGTTGCGCGTTGTTCGCGCGAGGCGAGATTTACCGCAATTCCAAACGAGCTACCAGCAAGTAGCGCGACTTCGTGGCAGACCGGTTGCACTCGGCGGATCTTTAAAGCACCGCTTCGGTCGATGGAAAACACTTGTTAGCGCTCGGCGAGCGAATAAAGTGGTGCCTGTCCGAACTAAATGTAGATACATCTTTTATACGCGCTATCGCCAGCATCTGCAGCCCGCGATCGCGAGCTCTCTTTTGCTCCCTTTTCCCCGCTCTTCGTCTCCCGCATAGTCCCCGCACTGACCTCTCTTGCTCTGTCTCTCTTCTCTCCCCCTTTTCTCTCTTTCTATCTCTTTCTCGAGACGCGTGTTTTGCCAACTGTTGGTATGTGGCCTGCGGTCAGTTTTTCGTGGCACTTTAAAGTCTTACACACTATTTAATTCCTCTTGCGCCGACAAATATCCAACACTTTTACTATCGTATACTTACCAAGAAAATGTTCGTAAACACTTGACGGATAAAGAAAACGAGAATTTTTATATCTTTGAAGAATAATATTGGTTCAATACTTCAAATGTATTTCAAAGATTATTGTGTAAGCTGTAATATCATGTGTGTTTGTCTTACAACTTAATTATCTCAACTAAAGAGGTAAAATGCTAGCTAAGAATATTGTATATAAATATTATAAACATATAACTTCATTGAATTTTTTGTCATTAAATCTCATTTTTAATGTATTTCTACAAAAATATATACATATATATCTAAATTTAAGCTATAATTTCAGACATAAATTAAAAGAAAAAGTTGGTTATCTAAAATTGATGTTCATATTGAAGTATAAAATAATTAAAAGAGAAATACAACAATTTCCTCGGCTATACGGAAACTATTTTAATCCCATTGATGTTGTTCCGAGTTTATATTTGATAATGGTCATAGAAAACGATGAAATAATCGCGATAAATAGTACGGTACAAATTGCATATAATTGTTACACATTTTTTCGCGACGCGAATCACGTAAAAACGAAAGACACGCAAGAATTAGTTTGCGAATACGCCTGGGTGGATAAACCGCACGATGGCATACCACGCTAATTAATAACGCGAGAGTTAATTATGCCACGGAGCAAGACAATGTTGTCTATCCTCTATCTACTTCATGCGCGCAACCTGCTAATAACAGGTAAACGAAGGTTTGCTTAACTAGAAGCTCTACAGGTGTCCACAAAACTGTTATAGTGTTTTAACGCGGCGCAGCGAGAGCCGAGTCATTGATTAGAGAATTAAAGGTCAGACAGGCATAATTTGTGCCGTCGATGAAAGAAGAAAGCACGGTAAGCACGATTGACGAGTAGGAAGACAACGAGTAAAAAATGTATAATGCGCATATTAATAAATACGATGATAATACAGATCATATAATAAATAAACATGAAAATCTTCATACGAGAATTACGTGCCGCCGCGCCGCCGCCGTCGCCAATTACATTATACGAGCGCAGAATGCTCTTATCTTATCTGGTTTTCTATCCCTATCATTTTTTTACTACGAGTTGCATCTCAATGGAATCACACAAAGAGAATATGGAATTAATTAAGTACTTTTTCAAATTTATTATATTTTATATTATGGTAAACTATGAAGATATTAATGCACGTGCAAATTGTTAAAAAATGGTACATGCGAAACATATAATTTTTATATTTGTGACGAATGCGTATGACGAGTTAATCTCATCTCTAATCTCATAAAAGGATACGGCACAGAAAACTTACATTATTACGTTGATGTGTGTATTATTACGTTACTAGTTACGGACGGTCACGTAGAAAATTGACTTTTAACGAGCGGCCATTTCCTAGATTTTCCGGTAACTTTTACAGTTTTACCTAGGGAAAGGCGTCGATTGCTCGCGTAAACAATAGGACGAGACGCACGTTCGCGGATGTATCGCCCGCGATTTCCCGGCGGACATTATACATAATTAGGAGCGCGGGTACCGAGACGGGAAGCGAACAATGGACGGCTCTTTTCGCATGCGACTAAATACGTCAGCGCCACGGTAATTGGCCGACAATTACCAGCCGTAGAATCGCGGCAGCGTTAAGATGGTATAGCTTAGTAGCACGCAAATATGGGAGCGAAACTTATCTCGCGCAATTTATTTCGACGAGGTCGAGACCGTCGCGTTATGCGACGCGACGCAACGTCGGCGTCGACGTTGGCATCGCTCTCCGGAAGCGAGTAAAAAAATGCGATAGGTAAAAGATAGCCACGCCAAAATGTGCATAACCCTATTCCTTGTAGACACGAGGAGAAACAATACAAGTTAGATTTTCTACATGTGCATGTAGCTTTTAAAGACTGCGGTTCTCTTTATTATGCCATTTAGTATTGCGATATCTTAAGATTAACGAGGCTAATTCTTCCAAAATATTAAGTCTCCACTTAGGAAGATTTATGATTTTGTAATTGGTTGAGCACCTATTGTTACATTATAATTGAAAATTAGAAGATATTTATGTTATTTTCTAAATGCTCAGAAAATACTTATGAGAATCTTGAGTTACTCCGAAACTGGAAATGCATACATATACATTTTGCTCAATAATTATGATTACTATATTTGCACGTAATTTATATAATTTTAACTAATTTATTACTCAAAATTCTTACGGACTATACATTATAATATTTACATGTAGTATTCAATATATGTGTGATTATTTAATGCATCGAATGCGTCGATATTTCTTCGTGTGTTTCTAAAGAATTATCTCTACTTTCCTTTCTTGGGAAGCTTCATTTCCCAAGGAAGCGGCGTATCTCTGTGTCGTGCAAGAAGATGGAACGCGACTAACTCTTTTTTCGACGGAGCACTGACGCGGTGGCACTTTAACGGCACTTCAACGTTGATATCGACAAGAAAGACGTACGAGGCGAGATCTACCGATGAGATACACACGAGACGCAGCGGGTGAACGCGGCTTGTCGTCTCTCGTCAGCTAGCCGATAGAAAGAACGAGAGAGGGAGAGAGAGAGAGAGAGAGAGAATACCACAGACATTTTGTTCCTTTTGCAATAGTGTCTTCTCTCCCCAACGCCGCCCCGGCAACACGAGAGGTTCATAGAAAATTCTATTATTCTATTCTTATCACCGCGCTGACGCGTGGTGCCCGGTATCGACAGACGGATACATAATGCAACGTGAGTTTCCGAGCTTGCGCGCGTGAGTGCATACCTACCGGATGCGGCCACCACCGAGCTTGCATACTGAGCACCAGGGCCCGTCCACGAAGCCCTCCTACAAAACGTGCTGACTCGTCGTGACGAACGTTACCGCCGTATGTTGGCTCCTCAACGTGCTCGAACGTGCGGTGTGACGTTGATCGAAGAGGGAGTAGACTTGACGTCTTTACGACAGCATTTGTTTGGCGGGATCTATTTCTGTAGATGGGAAGACATCGTCACCGGACATAAAACATAGGGACATGGGGCTCCGATCGGAATTGAGAATACTTTCGATTTTCTATTAATTCCTCTTCTGGGGATTTGTTTCTGTTCGCGCACGAATTTATGCCTTTGTGTTTGTTCTATGAATTTAAACGTTTACATAAGGTCTACATAAGTTGAGAAATAAATGAGCGACAGATCATCCCGTTGAATGCTAGAAAGTAAAGAAAGGAACTGAAAATTTGACAGAACAACAATGAGAAATGCATATTTCGTTTGATACTGTGCAAGTAATTCATACTCGTCCCGTGAAACGGCCGAACGTGATGATAATTTGAGATTTAAGAGGAGATTAATTAACGAATAGTGGAAAATGTGTAAGGGAACGCTCGTAAATGGAGCATGACATATGTGCGAAATTTGAATTCTCGCGCGTACCGACGGGGGGTATCGTTTTAATTAACACGCCGTCTGCCGTGCACGACCCCGTCCATAAGACTAATTCACCATGTGCAAGAACAATGCATCAGGATCGGCACCCGAGAGCGTTCGACCGCGCGTATCTCGAGCTCACGCGGCGCCGTTGATTGCGTGTCGCGGATGTGGATTTGCGCGCGCGATTGAAAGACGACCGACGCCGCGCGCGAGTGAGGGCAAGCTCGCGCGCTTGGAAACTCTACTAATTCAATGGATACCAACGTCATCGAGCAACAAGCGTGGGCACCGCCCACGCGTTGCGTAACACGTATTAATTAATTATCGACGTGTGCGAGCCTGTGAGAGCGGGGGGTTAGCGGGACGCGACACGGGGACGCCATAAAAACGTGACTTCTGCGTCGAATCTTGGGTATTCACTTCGGTCGCTTGCGTAATGTACGCTATATGCAGACTCATTGTATCGCTCGTGAGCGAATGCGTATTGGATTGAAGAAGGAAATAATTTGCGATTATACAGATTCGTTGTCATACATAGAGTTATAAAAATCTATTATAACAATCTGTTACAATAAAAATCGCTTTAGAATCCCATTTATTGAATAGTAAAGAATTTTTTTTCTCGAATACATCGATCGTATTAATATTATAATACAAATCACTTGTTCAGAACTCGTAAAATATTCATAATTAATGTCTCGGTTATATATATCTTATTATTACTTTATCGTATATATAAATATATTTACATGCATATCTTATGCAATTCTATAATTAATTCAATAACAAAGCACGTAGCATAGAGTGAAGTCAAGAATGCTTTGCTATTGCTAATCTGAACAACTTGTGTCCATAATAGAAAACATACATGTACTCCAATTTCGGGATTTATTAAATAGATAACGGTTACGTCGGAGAATACCGTAGTATCGGATTAATCCCCGTAGAAATGACTGATCCTTTAAGCTTAACGAACCTACAGACCCAAGTTTACTATATTGCGGTATTCTTGTATAACAGCTACACATCATATAATGCAATAGTTAAGAAAAAGTCAATGAAGATACCTAATCTAAGAAGAAGAAGAATAAGAACAGTAAGAATATATTCATAAATGTGTTTGATATACATAAAATAGAAGCATACAGGTTTATTTTTATTTTTTTACCCAAAAATCGAACTAATTAACTGCAACTACGGAATTTTTACGGTCATCTTGAGTTCAATTTCTGTTCTGTGCAGATTCTGAATTAATTCTTGATTTATTCAATATGATTACTTACATTTCCTGGAACGTGTAAAATCTCGTTTTGCTTTAATGAAAAATTGTTTGCGTTTTCGTGCAATGCGAGTATTATGCACTCAGTGCAAATGAGCGAGTTAAAATTTTTGCGAGGCTGTGCTCTCTCATAGCTGCCATAGTGAAAGCACAATAAACCGACGGAGATCACGCCACTTTAGGTCAAGACAATGCAATCATTTGCATATGGCACTGCTCGCTTTAACTGCGGCCACGACGGCAGTTGTGACCGACGATCTTTGCCGCATAGTAGGCATACATAGAAACGTAAGCCTTTTGCGAACGGCCACGTGCTTCTTGTAAGGCTTGTTTGGCATTATTCAAGAATATTCATTTGCGCGAATACAGATCTCATATTTAATTGCTCTTCAAAATGTGCTTATTTTATAAAATTAGTGAATTTCTGTGACTGTTTCGTTCCTTTTATATCCAGATTATGAATGTTAAATATATATATAATTATTACACATCAAATTATGCAAGACTAAAATCATGAATATTCGTGAATCTTGTACTTTTGACATATATGGTATCTTATTGCATGATTCATATATGTGAAAATGACGATATTACGATCACATTCTATCATCGTATACGTGGACAAAAATATCTGCCGAAATCGAAGTCGACGAATTATTGTGTTATTGCACTTATGTCGGGTGCAATGTCCGACTATCGCCCTCGAACGATTTAAATTTAGCCGACAATGACATTCCTCTTCGAGCGTTTTTCTATATTGTAATCAGCAATTGTAATATAATAGTACGTAGAGTATTTATACTTTATCATATTTCTTTCATGCATGATACTAAAAAATACACTGATAAAAACAAATTAACATGACGTCGTGCGCTATAAATAAGTGTGCCAGATCACATCAACAATAAATATAAGAATTATGCGATTTATAATGTATGCATTTTCATTATAAATCATAAATTTTACTCTTGCTGTTTATATAATTTTATAATTTGGATTGTAAAATTTTTATTTGAAGATGTTTATAAAAAAAAATAACGATCGATAAGGAAAATACTTAACTTCAGCTAAATTATATAACCGCATTGAATACAGCTATTATCGCGAATAAAATATACATATATGTAGTGTAATGACGTTTCGTTTGAAAATATTAATCACTGTATTGAGTGGAAAGTTCTTAACGCAATTTGTTCGCGCGTGTCAAGCATATCGCGGAGAACTTATACAAAGAAAATTTTAAATGTTAATGTATGTAATGCTAATGCCTGCGAGGCATTAGTCGAGTAAGAAGGAACAACTATCAGAGATTACTTGAAAATAATATAATACAGGGAAATTCCTTTGATAATTATTATCGCTGTCGTATACCTACAGCCTTTCCTTTGCTATACTCAACATGATGCATAAGACAATTCAGAAAAGAAATCACTCGATATTTCCTTGTGGACTGTCAACTGAAATATCGCATGTTTTTGTGTGTATGCGTCTCTTTTGTCAGCCTTGGTTGTCGCTCGTACAAATTCGCGAGATAAGAATGCAATTAAAAAATTGTTCAAACATGAATCGTAAATAACTTTTCTGTAATTATGTGTCTTGCGGACTGTCGACTTGTGATATTTCAACATTGTGACATTTGCACAAGTATTGTGATTATTATACTTTTTATAGAGAATGAGAAGAAATTAATGTAATATAATAATTGTACACATATAATATAAATACAAATTCTGTAGGTCCATCGTTGAAAAAGAAGAGCACAAATATGTCTTTGTAAAAGTTTCTAATCAAAAACACATTTACGAACGTTGCTTTCGTTGACATCATCTTCAACTGGATTCGCAAGCAGTCTGGTTCAAAGATCGTACGCATTAAATCAGACACAAGACCGATGAACATCTGCAGAGCGCGATGCGAAGGTTGCGCAAAACGAGCACTCTTATCAGCCGACGTGGCAGATCGAGAGCACAAAAAAATTAGTCGCTCAGCTTCAGAAATTCCGCAGCTGCATTCAAGCTGCATTATTCGTAATTCAAGCGCATATCCATAATATTTAACGACAAAATATTTTTAATGGTATGTAATACGAAATAATTACAGTTGATAATATGACATGTTCTTTTCTCGGTCTCGGGAAATATACGAAGAAGGGAATATTCTTTCTAATTTCTTGCTGAAATGGTCTGATTTTTTGAACATTTTATAATTTATATTTATTAAAAACGCAAATAATTTGAATTTGAATGGTTTTCAAATTATTGTCCCTTTTTAAATACAAAATTAATTGTCAGTAATATCTTATCTTTTTACTGTCTCTTTTACATTTTAAACATTTTTTCATGCAATTTGATGGTAAAACTTTCTTTTGAAAATTATCGACGCGTTGGAAACATTACAAGCTTTGAGAGCCACTGCTCAGTCTGATTGTTGGTTTTTCCCCTCCTCTCATTTCTTCCCCCTTTTTTCCTCTTCTCGCGATAGTATTGCAGCTCACCCCGCGCGCGCGCGCGCGCCGTTGTATTTCATTGTTGTGAACGCATGCAAATTGCGATCCCAGTGCCGGGCCCGAGTATCAATTCTAACAGAATTAATTCGAGTGCAGTCATTGTTTTTTGCGCGTCACAAAAAACCCTCTATACGCGGGCGGCATCGTTTTGCCCCGCTACGAACAATATCCGGTTCATACGAACGGTTGCGCACGTCGCCGATTTCTCCTCCCCGCCGACCGCCCCTGTATTCCTATAGCGGTGAAATCCCGTTCGAAAATTGGACCGTGGGTATAACATCGGCAATCGATCATTTTATTGGTAATTATCGTCAACGTTTCGCCGGTGATGTCAGTGCTCAGCGAGCAGCGTCAAAAAAAGGATTGAGTAATATAGCGTCGCTAATTCGCGGAACTGAATGCCCGTGTTTCATCACGCGATAGCTTCCAGTGAATAACCTCGCTTTCAGTGACAAATAGTCGAAATAGTATGACTATTAGTGACGAAAAATACAGAAAATATAAAAAAATTTGTAAAACACGAGTCACTGTTTACTGTTGTACTTATATAAAGTGTTTAGTATATAAAAGTTTTGTAGATTATAGTTGGGAAAAAACATTCGATCAACATCAAAAACCCGTGAAAATCTTATCTTATCTTATCTTTTAAAATTAAAAAATATTCAAGATATTGAAAATATTATCTAACAGTACATATAAAAGGTGGCATATACTATAATATGAATTGTTTCTTATTTACGTTGCAGAAGGATGACTTTACAGCCGTCAGCTCAGCATTGCGTCAATATCTTCCTGAAAAAGATACTCCGTATATCTTAGACGTCGACCTCGATTTCTTTAGTACTAAAAACCCGTTCAAAGATCTTCATGAACGTGTAAACCTTTATGACAAGTTGGCTCCTTTGTTTACATACAAGAGGGCGGAATCAAATGATCCAGAGGTAAGTAGTTTGTTTTCTACGTAGAGAAGAGGCGATTTAATTTTTTTACTAAGAGAGTGAGAGCTACATAGAAATATATGTATATTTCTGAAACAACGAAGCGATAAGATTTATACGAATCAGAATCGACTGCCCAGTTATAGGACCTTAATATACATATACACTCTCTCCTGAAATTTTATTTGCATCAATGATAAAAAATAAACTTTTTATCTACATATGCGAAACAATATTATTAGAATTATTATTTTTACGAATAATTTGAATAAAATTAATCAAATAGAAAACGTTATTCTTGTGCTTTCTAATAATGAAAGCTCTTCGTGGAGTGATAGATTGGAGTAATTTAAAAAAATCGTAGAAAGATATTGTTAGCTGCTAATGTTATTTCTAAAATTTCAAAGAAACGATGGACATAGTTTAATACACAAAAATGATACTATATCTACAACTGAAATAATTATGCATCTTTTGCAACATGTTGACTCTGTTGTAAAATTGATTGCCTTAAAACCATCTCTATGCAGTCTACATATTACGTCCCCTACAATTCCGTCTTTTCCATCGTGTTTCAAACAATTAATAATACAATATTATCAAACAAGATTGGGAGAGAAAGAGATAAAAAGAGAACGCAAGAGTATTACCAGTCATTAAATATCTATTTTATTTCGCGGAAGTCTGATTGAGTAGGAAAATGAGAGGGTGAGGGATCGGCGAAATCGCGACCAAATACCGGGTAGCTTTAGAAGCGATGGAATTTCGCGAATCAGAGGATGGGAGTTACCGCCAACGAGCGGAAGATTTGCGAATAATTAGGTGGGCCGACAATGGCCGTAGTCCCGTGGCAGGCCGGATACACAATGTGGCCTGCCACCAGCGGGATAATAGACAGAGAAGAACGACTCTATGGGGTTTTAGGATTCGACGGACATAATGGCACTGGCCTATTGTCTACGTAGCTGCAGACTGCTAACATCCGCCTCCGGGGTCGACCATGTCGGCTCATCTGCATACCAGCTTACAACCCTTCAGCCGTTTAGTTCCGAGCATCGAAACGTTAATTCTGCCCTCCCCCCCCCCCCCGACCACGCCATTCGTCTATGAATCGCGATTGCATGCTATTATTAGTGTGTCGCGTCATTTGGCAAAATGAGATGATTTTAAATTAATTAAAATCAACATGACGCTTTTTCAATTAATTCTCACATGATGTTCGATATAAGCGCGACTTTCATTAAACCATTCTCCATAAATTTCCGATGGATTCCCGTTATTTGAAAGATTCACAATGGATTCGATTAAAACTGCTTTATTATATATACGTTATTAATGACGACAGTTGGATATTTTTAGCAGCACTGCTTATAAAGAGGCGGTCATTGATCGGAAATATTTTCAATCATTCTTATTTTATGATACGTTCAATATGTCTCACATTGCTCGTAAATAAATCGCGCGATATTGCTGTTGACAGGAAATAAATATAGATTATACTCAATTAACGAGTAACATTGTAGACACGCGTAAATTCTTCTATTATTATGATGCGTAGACCATCTTATGCAGATTATTTCTTATTTAAATTCAGTACAGAGATCACATTAATTTTGACCTACCGCTATACATTCATTTTTATGTAAACTTGAACAATATTTATGTAAATTTAAATTAAATTATTTAAAATATAATCTGTTCCGGAAACAAAAAATGCTAATAATTTCCTACAGACATACATTTGCGGTAGTTTTTTACAAAGTACGACTTGCCGCGATATATTATAATTGTTAAATCAGCTGAATTCTGTGCTAGTCGCAGTTGTAACTACATTTACTTAATTACTGGATTATAGTAACTAACATCATGCAATGAATGTATAACAAATTTTGTTGATAAAATGGAAATGTTAATTACGTTGTTATTTATAAAGTACATAACAGTATGTCATTTGAATTTATAAATAAATCGCAAACGAGTTTAATTACAAGTATACATGCTTATATAGTAATAAATATATAGGAGGTATTATGTATTTATTACTTTTATAAATTCATAAATGTATAAGTAAAATAATGATATCTATATTGGGAATCATTTATTTATAAATTATTACTGTGAAAACATTAAATGAGAAAATATTTTAACATTGTTTAGAAATTCTTTTGCATTTCACTCTAAGTTTTAGATTCTGTTTTACTAATCGAAATTATTTAATTGAAAACTTACGAAAAATTTTTTTAAATGTGTAACAAACATATTGATAAAGTAATAAGATACTATTGTAGATCAACAGCTCTTCAATTCTCTCTTTCTCTCGTGATGCTTTTTTATTTCGCGTCGTGTCTTTCACAACTTATAACCGATACGTATGTACAACAGTAAACGGTCGCTGCATATTCTGTGAATCCTGCTTTGCATATCTCCAATTGTCGAAAAGCCTTTGATCCAACCAGATCGTTTGTAATTTCTCACGGAGTTCCACGCCGTATACATCCTGCATGTCATTTAGAAAACATCAGCTATCCTCCTATATTCGAAATTGCTGATTTCAAGGCCGAACAATTTAACTTCTCACCGTGGGATCTCGGCAAGATGCATACCCTTGAACATAGAACGCAGTCAAGCTTTGACATCCGGAATTGCTTACCGTTATGTTAATGTTGCGAATCGGGCCATTTAAATGCATGCCGGTTAAATATTCGGTTCTTTTTGACCTACGTGCACCATGGAGGATAAGTCCAGTTTCTGCTTTCAGCACGATGATAATGCAATGCAAGAGAATGATGCAACCGTTGCCGCGTCGAATTCAACTTTTTAAAATTCAAATCAACACCTTTTTTTTTATTCTCTATTATTCTCTATCTTTGCGTTTTTCTTTATTTTACATAGATAAAAGAACACTTGTAACGTTTTTGAAGCATCAAAAAATGGTTAATTGATAAGTATAGATACTATAATCTGTTTTGTGGAAATTTTTTATCTCTTATACTATATATATGTATATAAGTATATGTTTATGTATATACGTATATATTATATATAGATGCTTAGATCTGATGATTTCGATTTAATGTATGCGGGTCAGACGGCGCTACCTGTCTTACCCTGAGAACTTGGCGGTGCATTGTGATTGTAATCGCCGGCTGCAGGTCACCCCGTAGCCTAACCGAGGTCAGGGTCATTCTTGAATTAGTTAAATTACGCAATCCACATTCCTTCTTCCAGATCCGTACACAAGCACCGCTCGCGCCACTATCCGCGATCTTTTGTAAAGAATAATAATTATGAGGAAGAGTGAAAGAGTCAGTCTTTTGCAAGGAAGCAACTAACCGCATGTTTTGTCTATGTTCAAAACGAGTCTTATATCATTTTGACTTCAATATCGATTTAATTTACGGACCGAAATTCGTAATTGTCTCGTGTGTATAAAAGTCTTACAACAATAATGAAAATTTTCCTAGAATTTTCTTTTCATCTATAAATTTTTTAATAAATTTAGTTTATGCTCCATTTGGCACGACTGCTTCGCGTTACAATTCGAGAATGTTGGATCCATTTTCTTTATGAATTAATCGATACGTACGAGGTCTTGAACGGCGATCCGCAGGGTGTATTTTACGCGACTTCTTTCTCAGGATCTGCCACGCGATGTCCCACTGGGATCTCTACGATAGAAAAACGACACGAGCGGGGGGTCCAGTATGCAAAACGGGATCCGTTTTTCGGCCGCCTCGAATATTGATGTATAGCCAAGTATGTAGATGAGCGTGAGAATGCAGCTCGTGCCGGATGGTGGCGCGAATAGGGCGAACCGGAAGTAAACCAGTTCCCCTATCCTCCATGGCTCCTGGTTGCTTTTGCGGCGCATTCATTCTTCCTTCAATGCTGTACTTTTGTCATTTGACTTTTTATGAACGAGAACGTTAATGTAAAAACCGAAGCACTGTCAAATTTTTGTCAAAAATTTGACACAAAAGAGCTCATAAACACGATGTTTTAAAATTATGTCTTTGTTGAAAAAGTAGTTATGTGATACTTTACTTAAGATTGTAGTATTTACAGTTTTTTTAAATTTTTGTTATAAATTATTATTTATACATATATATACCTCTTTCCTTCTCTCTTTCTCGATACTTCAACTTTGTTATATAACCCCAAAAATGTATATTGTTTAACAATGACGTGAGGGGTTGACTCGGGCTAAATTGACACTCGTGGTTTCAAAAGCGGAAGCGAGCTATTCTGCTAGCATTTGTATCCAATTGGTTCTACCAATTTCGTCAGAATTTATTGAATTGATCTAGTTGTTTGACTAGAATAACCACAGAATATTCTGATAGAATAATACATGGTTTACCAACGTATAATATATATGTATATTGTATATGTATATATATATGCCATGTCCTATTGTATCCAACAAGTATGAAAATGATGTTATAAGAACCGAAATATTGATCGATATTTTAAGAGATAAAAGATTTTATTTTGTACAAATATTTTTGTACTTATATATACATATATATATATTTTTAATATTTTTGTTATATTTAAAAAAAATTTTGTTACGTAACTTCCATAGAACTGTAAATGCAATGCTCGCCGTTTTCTCATTTATCTATCATCATAGGTCTTTTGTTCGTAATATAGATTTTTAAAATATTTTCTCATTGTACAGTCCGTAATTGCAATGATAGAAATTTTGATCGATTTTATTTAATTCTATCAGTGAATCTGAGTTTCGTAACATATCAGAAATGCAGCTTCAACAGAAAACGCAGAAGCGGAATTCAAAGAGTAATAATGCCATCTTTGGCAAGATTTTATCACCCCTTTATTCTTTCATTTCCCTTTTACTTTTGCACCCCGTCTCGCCATCTCTTTTGCTCTCACAACGGCCTTCTGCTGCTGAAATATCTATTTAAACCTGCACGAGGTACGAAAACGGGACGGAGATAAACAACAAGGAATTAAATATACAATAAAGTGCGGAGTCCGGACAGCGAAAGGGCGTGGTGGGGTGGCGAGGTGGTAAAAGAGGAAAACTCCTTTACCGGCCGCCATTCCGCCTCACTCACCCTCTCATGCGCCCCAACCCTGGGCCACCCGCATAAATAAATCCAATTGGCTCAAATAAAATGTACGAAACGAAGTCGCGCCAATGGCCGGGCTATATTTTATTTTCTCTCATTTTCCCTCCCTCTCGTGCGGCGCTTTCGCTCTTTCTCGCTTCTTCTTCTCCGCCCACTCTCGCATCATCCCTTTCCGTATTCGTCTGTAGTTCTTTTTCTCTCGTTTCGCTTTCTCGTCCGCCTCTATCCCTGCGACGACGGTAGGATAATTCAATCTCGACTTTTCACGGATTTCCCATCAAAGGAGACATACCGGTTACGAGCTGAGAGATTTCTCTTTCTCGGCGCGTCTGCAGTTGCTCTGACTTTTTGAATCGAAACCGTCCTTATTTCTTATTCGTTTTTACCAACCACGCTCCCCCTTCCGTGCATTTTCTCTTACCACAATATACATATTTCAACTTACGTCGATATTTCGTATTAATTATTTCTTTTTCAATCTAATCATTACATTTAGATAGTAAAGTTGGATAATAATATTAATGTTCGAATATGTATCCGTGTATAAGTATTAGCAATTAAATATAATGCATTATGTTTTAATATTATAACATTTAATAATAATATTGTCTGATATTACTGTCTAAATATAAAGATTAAGATATGAAGTGAATCTTATATTCTATGTGAAATATATTACAAAATTTAATATATAAATCCATTTGTCATATATCATTATTAACTTAATTAAAATGAAATCAAATTAACAAGTAGCTTGATGTGATTATACATCTTAATATCAGCATATAACAAACATATCTTATGTCATTAAACAATTTATTAATATTTATATTACTATAATCTTAACAGTATTACTTTTACGTAGAGCGTTATTAAGTTGATTAAACAATGCAACAGCAGTGAATGTTACATTAAAACGCACAATATCATTGATAATACATTACAGTTCATCATATATGAAACTGCTTTAGTTGATATTTAATTAATTTACGGCATAATATATCAATTAATAACTACTGCATTTAACTAAATTATTAATTTAGCAATTATATCTATAGAGCTTTGAAATCGATTCTCTTTCTTTTATGTTTCTCTTCAATATTCGATTTCACCATAAAGTATCTACAGAGTATCTAAATCAAAACGGCGAATGTTTTTGTTTCAAATTTATTAATTTTGTTATTATTCTTTCTTACATACATTAATGAACATATTATTAAATTTTTTCACTCGTGATTATTGATGTGCAAGAATGTTGGGTTCTGGTCCACGTGGACCAGAGCACGTGCAACACAGTGATTTCTTCATTAACGAGGTGCTCGGTCTTCGAAGGAAAGCAAATTTCGTTGGGGCAGGTCACTTTCGTAATTACCTCTTCTCACGGAAGTCCCAGCTCGAACTTCAGTCTCGGCGGCGGTGGCGGAGGTGGTGGTAACGGCAACGACCCTTCTCAAGGTCGTCTCTCATCCCCCGCAATTAAGCTCTCCGACAATTAGATCGATAAACGCAAGGAGGCGCTCTTTATGCTTCTCGTGCTGGGGCGTTTATGCGCTCCGTGTAACAGCCGTGACTCTCTTTTCCTTTCTCTCGCCCTCTCTCTTTCATTCGCATCCTACCGACGATAATGAATCGCTGAAATTACAGTATGCCGTTAAGATCAGCCCAAGATCTCTTTTAAAATGTTACCTCCTTTTCACGTATAATCTTCGATTAACCAAATACATAGTATTCATTATGCAGCCCCACAACTCGATTCAGATGAAATATTTAGAGAAAAAACAAAATGTGCTGTATATTATTTATCTCTCTATATTTTGGGGATAAGAAAATGAAATGTCACTCGGTGTTCTGCTACAATTTCTAAACCTTTCCAAATTTATTTATTAATTTACATTAATTTACATTATTTTTTTGAAAAAAATAATGTATTAATTTTGTAATTATAAGAATAGAAAGAAATTATCTAGCTTCTTCATCTTCATAAATTATAAATTCACTCTTTATATTCTTATCATATCTTTGTCTGAGGCTCTGCGCTTGAAAAACTGACAAATTTATATAATGGGAAATTAATTTGGAATTTTGGAAAAAAAATTTGGCTGTTTTTTTTATGTATGTGTGCAGAAATTTCTTGGGTGTAAAATAAGTAAAATGATATTCTTCATTAGATTGTATCTGTGGGATCACAGACAGAATTCTGAAATATTAAAATATTTGAAAGGGTTGAGGGGGTTTATTTCATGTCTGACGCACCCCTTGGAAAACCGGATAAGAACCAACATCGCCATCTATCGTAGGTGATAAGAACGAGGGTTTCCTTTGCAGTTTCCGGGGAAGCCGCAATCCCGTTGGGTGACGTGACGAGCGACACCGACGCCATGCGTCCAAGATGGCTGCGGATCGTTAAACGGTCACGCGCAAACTCCTCAGAGAATAGAGGGTTGGTTTGGGGGTGTCTCTGCTTCTTAATAGCGTCGAAGAGTAGTTACGATCTCAGATCGTCATAGCTAACTTATCAGATCGTTTCTACTCACTATTCGACGCCTAACACGTGTAAAGTATCACTATAACTAAATCATAGTTTATCAACGTTGTTTAATTGCAATTAAATATTGCAATCATCTTCTTTATCAAATTTTATCAAGAAAATTCTTGTTTATGATAAATGATGTATATCTGTAATACATCTAAATTATTGTCATCAGGGGGATGTTTTTTAAATTTTGCATTACAAATAATCATATTTTGCATCGATGAATAAGATATTATATATCATACATTTAAATATATTTAAAAGTTCTTAAACAATGTATTTCAATAAGCGTTTGGAAGTACGTAGAGCGCAATGAATATAGAAATGCAATATTGTCTTTAACTTTTTCGTAAAAAAAATCATACAACTAAACTAATTTTTTGAGTTAAGTAAAAGTAAATAATATTTTATTAGTTTTCACTACCGTGTGTTAAAATTATTTTAACATAAAACATACAGTTAACATGTTATTTAACTCCATTGTTCTAGTTAAATTAACAATATATTGAATAAAAGTTTGGCGAAAAGCAGTATGGTGATCTAAGGAATGGTTAAAAAATGACTCAAATTGAATATAATTTGATATTACAAATTGGACACGGTGCCTTCTAAATTACTATTAATTCTTTTAGACATACTATGTTTTTTAATATTATTAAATCATTGCACATATGTACATATATTTTTATCATTTTGATTCTTTTGATATAAAATTTTTATGGGCAAACATACATATATTTTTATTCACATGTACTTAGTTATTCACATGTACTTAGTTATCAATTATTCCAAATATCAAAATAATACGCGTATTGATACACTACAATGAATATGAGCAGCGCAACTTCCTGACATGTCAACGGCCAACATTTAATATACTTCATAAGCATGGCAAAGGTTATCGCCCTTTCGTCGAACAATTGAAGAAATGACAGTGGTCATTACTTTAAAAAGGCGTAAAGGGCGATGGGCGTGCATGGTTGTGGCGTGCTTGCGCTTTTCAGTATGAAGCTCATTGCCCTCCACGCGGAAACACCTTTTCTTACCGGCACGTACGTACCTACGTATTTAAGTATTAAGTGAAGAATACAATGTAATATCGCACATGTCAATGCTATGTATTGACGCATCATGCATTCGACACCATATGATATGTCGGAAGTCGTTGCTCGATCGGGAGACTTTTCGGTGCACTTTTACGCGGCGATGCGTAAAATCGCTCATGTGAATTTCAACTGGTCATTAGTGAGACAGAATACTGATCAGTGAACTAAGAACAGCTTAATTTATTCATATTTAAAATATTTTTACATTAATATTATATTGAAATTAAAAAGTTTATTTTTACTTTAGTAATTTATTTATTGAATTTTATGAAATTATATGAATTATATGAAAAATTACAAATGAAAATAGCAAATATTTTAAAAATTAATACAAGATACAAATAGTATTTAAATACTAAATAAAAATCTTTTTTGATTCGTGATTTGCGTCAAAATTCAACTGTAACAACTTATTCAATTCACTCAATTTATTTAGAACAATGCATGTCGTGTAATGCGAAATCAATGTTCTTAGTAATGCAATTTTTTTCTCCTCACGTATTTTCACATTTTTCTGGTTTTTGCATGAAACATACCTTCAGAATATCGCTGCGTAGTATTTTTAATGTAGACAGCGGCATTTTTTAATGATTCCTTGATGATTAGAATTACACGTAGAGACAAGAAGTGACATCACAGCTGCATCGCGTTTACCACGATATGTGACGTGCCTGTACATTTATCTATAAATAAGTCACTTGTGCATATCGGAAAGTTTACGCGTGATGAATATGTCTATAGACTTACGTGTTATCGATCTTGTCGTACTAGAGTACTCTAGAGCACGTCGCGACATAAAGCGACGTTTTAACGACAGTGATTATTTGCGATAACAACGCATTTGCCGAAAAACTTTGATAAAATGACAAACTGCTCTCTGGGGAGTCTACGATCATCGAGGTCAAAAGAAACTGATGCATTATCCGGTATTTTACAGCAGATATTGTGTCATATCATAAATTGTATTGCTGATTCTCATAATTATGGAGGATATAATCCGATATTAACTTATCTTAATTTATTCGGTAATTCGGTGTCGTAACAGTCTATATATATAGTTTGCAAGTCTATATATTACATTTATTATTTTATTACACATTAATGTCCAAAGTTTTGTGTTTTAAAAAGAAAAATTTCACAGGTTAATCTAAAGACAACCCGTATAGAGATAATTGTAATTGCAAAGTAAGGTTGCAAACTGATAAAGTTGGTAAAAAAAGTGCTGGTAAAAAACAGAGACTATTTAACTTTTGTTAAATGATCGCTAATGACTTTGAGCGACGTCATAGATGGGAATAGAGAATATCGTTCTGTTTGTCGGTTCAAAGACTGACGAGTATCTATGAAAAGAGTCTTGATTGCGGGATAAATCGTCGGAATCTTAGTTGCCGTAATGCGTAATGCGAATTCCTTGCTGATTGCGGATAGTTGTGTTTAACAGTTAACCCATTATCGATAGCAGATGTTGCGCGGAAGAGTGTTAATGTTTCGTAATGAATGAGATTACCGTGTAAGTGCAACCATTATGTAATCAATGATTACGTGCATTATAGAATGCACTATTGTTAAGTTCGTGCGTTAAGAAAGAACCATTTTCATAAGCAGTTCTGTCCGAAGGATATCTTGGGAATCCACGAAAGAAAAATAAATTCACGGAGAGAAAATAAGTAGACTATACGAATAACTTACCCTGCTTATCTAATCTAAATTTTATAGAAAATTATTGTAAAATATTCTTTTTTCTCTTTTGATAAGATAAAGTCATATTTAATTAAAGAAATAAATTTTTTATTAATATATTTGATATATTTTTCGAAGCATTAATATACATGATAGTTAATAGGACATTAATATGTCACGTAAGACATTTTACTTGCATAATAAGCGCTCTTTTATCTTAATTAATCAAAGAGTTTAATTAACATTTCACAAAGCATTTGTATACTTCTCGTGCAATCTCGGCGCGCGGTATACCTTTCGTTGAATTCGAATGCGATGCGAATTGCCTTTCTCTCGCGGCGCAATCCGTAAATCAACGGCGAGTCTAAAATCACAGGGGCATCCAATTGAACTCCATGGCGGCTCTCGGTGTCAATGACTCCGGGAGACCGTATGTCGCGAGCTTCGAGCACGGTTGATTTCGATCACCGGGTATACACACGCAGCACGCGCGCGGTCATACAAATACGTCGTATAGTCATTTTCCGCGCCCTCTCCCCTCCCCTCCCCCATTTTCCCCCACAGCCCGGTCTTCCGTAGTCACGTAATTGATGCTCCCGCGAAAACACCGTCAATTTTCAGAGCACATGGTTCCGCGACATGCTCGGCGCATAAGCGCATGACCTCCCTACAGGTGGTATGCAACATAGAATGTAAGAGCGCATTGAACCCGCCACTTGCAACGAAAACGCCATGCGTACTGTATTGTCCGTGACAATGAAAGTCAATGACTTCACGGACGGAAATATGAAGTTTTGCTGAAATTTCGTGCAGCCAAAATTTTTTCCGTTGCTTTTTAGACCGTATGGTTCCAAAATATACTTCATCCACGAGGTCGTTGAGCTGACAGGCAATTCTGAATACTGCGGATTATTACATGCAGATAGACATGCTGATTTATTTTACTTTGACGTGATAATTTATTATTCGGCATTATCATAATAATTAAAAATGGCTGAATATATATTAGAGAGACTTATTTGATATGTTAAATAGTTTATTAATTAAAAAGATTATTTATTAAAGAAGAAATATACGAAATTAATATCTGCTTTTTCAACTATTCTGATATATAATTTGCATGTAACATAATATTCATGCAATTTAATGTTTTATTATTCCTAACTAATTTTATAAATAAAATATATAAATAAATAATAAATTTTATATATTCTTTATATAAAAATTTTATATAAAAATGCATTTTATATTTAGTTTTTTTTTATGATTTTCTCACGTCATTGCACTAGCATTTACTTATATATTTATAATATTTAATTGCTATATCTTAAAGAAGGGCAACAAATATGATCTTTCAGATTCATATCATGATTTAAGTAATTTAAGATATGATTCGAAATTTAAGATTGATTGATTATAGCTAAATGCTGTTTAATTATTTCAAGAACCAATAGACTGAAAATAATTGATCATTGACATATAAAAGATCAGTTGTTGAGTATCATTATAAGTATCAAGAAGATTCGATATGCCGATGTATCAATGTCTCGATAAATCGGCAACGATTTGTTGTAAGAAGAGCGCGCAGATATCTCTCGCAGATATTTACGTATATATTCACGTAGATTTCATGTCACGATAATTTCTTCATCATCAAAGTGCTCTTATAAACAGCGATTTACGTATTTTAAATCTTAATACGGTCATCTTTTTTTGTTAAACTGGTTCTTAAAGAAACAACAAGATACTGGAAGAGTTCAGATTATCAACTATACTTTGATAATAACCGCCATCCATCTTTCTTCCTTCCTTCTTTTCTTCTCTCTCTAAAATATTTAATAATATATATTGAGTTTCCTTCCAGACTAAGAAAACACACAATTTTAAGACGCGAAATATTTAATATTGCAATTAAAGATATGTGAAAAATAGCTCTCTTACATATTATTTTCAGGGATTATTTTTAAATCAAATATTTGTTGTTAAAGCAATTCAGCAAAACATTACATTATTAAATTTTATTAATTCTATTCTAAACAATATGATACATTTAAACAATATGATACATTTAAAAGAATTCAAATTTGTCGCAGATTTATTTTTATTAATTTTTTTTTCACTCTGGGATACTGCTACATCTTATTAAACAAAATAGCATACGATATACAACGAATTCATTTCTCGTGTAAATCTTATATAAGAAACATATAATCCCCTCTATACAATATCGGTAGACCATCATCACTGATGATATCATTCTTTCCGCCACAGCTCCGATTCTGTAAGTGTGATTTTATGCTGACACTCAGTGTCTCGATGCATGCATGTGCTCGCCACGTACTTTACAACTCGTAATGATCTAACATCGCATGATAGACCTGACGAAAGAAGCTATTGATAGATATTTGTGTGGGCGAACGAACTTGTCCGCGCCTACCGTTTCAGTTCTAAAGGAACACCGTCGTTCCTTCTCAGCTCTTTCTCAATCTCTGATTAATTAGTGTTAATTTTTTAGCAAATAAAGATACACACGCACGCACGCACGCGCGTGCATTTATTTTGTGCATTATAATTAAGTAAAATCTAAATGATAGTATAATAAAATTGTCATTATAGCTAAATTAATCAAGATTAGATTTTTTCTGATTCGATGAAGCTACGATTACATACATATGATTGTATGATTACAAAAATTATTGCGTTTCATCTTCTAACTATAAATTCTTGTATAAGTTTAATGTTATTTTTTTTTTAATTTTTGATCATAAAAATATACGTAGATATACTCGTACATATACTACAGTTAGCCACACAGCACAATACAACACTATATTTTTAATAAGATTAAATAATTGTTCATTTATTCTCAGTTTTATACACGGAATCTCACGCGATCCTCCGCATGCAAACGCTGGCGATTCCTTCGAGATTATTCGAGAAGGCGCCGGCAATGATGCAAGGTCGATCGATTTGAAAGTGGTACCTTGTACCCCGTAGTGTGCGACTAATATACATGCGTACTTCAGGTATGAACTTGATGCAAAGGCAGGTCTGAATATGGCACTCGTCAATCCAGTATGTAGATTCGCGCAGGTGTCGCTGAGTTTGCCCGATGTAATTTTCAATTTTAATTGGCCGGGAAGGAGGAAAATAAGAATATTCGCGCACGGGCACCCACATACTCACACTGTAATGGCACATGGAATATCCTAGCTCGGGCATTACGCGCGGATCATTTCTGGATCGCTCTATTTGAACGAAGTTCATTATTCGTTAAGTGTCTCAGCGATACAATGATAATCATCTCTCTGCCAGATAAACGGATAATTGATGAACTCTTATTTCCGAAGATAGACATAAAGAAGCTAATTAAGATATGCATTTTATCGTTCGTGAGTATAATCTCGGAATTTATAAAATAAATGTTGGTCAGAACGAAAAGTCGTATCTATCGCTTATGGTTGATACTGATCGAAGTGTCAGACGGATAAGTAAATACGTACGATTAATAATCTACGGATCAAAGATAAACAGAAACAAAATAAATATTGTACAGGATCTGGAAAATCTATTTTTAATGTCGATTTTTATGCTCACACAAACACACACACATACAAAGACGGATTAAAACAACGTGCAATTATTCGAAAAAGTATTCGTGTTTAATTATACTCAACAGAAAAATAAATAAGTGAATTTATCTATCTTTTAAAAGATAACTTTTCTTTGGAAACATAACTTACATATAATCGTTAATATTTTTAATCGCGAGCATTTTATATGATTGATTAAAAAAGTTATTGATTCTATTTTAATTCAGTTTTTATGTTAATGAGTTGAATATTAATTAAATACGTTATTACAGAATAGGTTAAATTACTTATCAAATGATTATCGAACAAATAATTGTGAATAAGTTTGCTCAATTTTTAATGATATTAAATTTGCGTTTTCTGAACAGTCATTAATTTCACCGATAAAACCAAAAATCTAAATGTGTACATACACAGATTTATAAATGCTATTTTAATGTGTTAATTCGAAGCACGGCTTATGCATAATTTATTTATTAAAATGACGAAGTTACATTTTCGAATTTATTTCGTTATACAAGCGGTAGGTGTGGGCCGGTTTTTCGCTCCATTCATATTAATGAAACAAATACATCGGTGCCTAACGACTTTATTTTTACGTTGCGTTCATTGAACCGAAACGGCGCTTTATTATTTCTCTTTATTACGCTCGAAAAATATCTTGCCGTCGCGACCACGCGTAGCCATTTTAATTTATACGAAACGCAATTTTGTTCGTCGACTAAAGGTGTAATTAGCTTCAGGCTAATGGCGAGAAAAAATTCCGCAAGAGGGGCTGTGCGCTTTTCTACTGGATAATACGTGGAAATGCAGGGTATAGCTTTCCCAATTAATACTGGAAATCGAAGTGCCCCGGGATATTCCCATTAACTACAATCACACGCGCTGTCGGTGCGCGCAATTTTTTCCATTACCTATGAACGGTACCATTTTCCCATTACTTGTAAACGCCATAGTAGCTAAAGAACCGTAGAATTTTATTTTCGTTTAGATGATTTTTCACAAATATGAAAAAATATCTTAATATTTCCCATATCAATGTATAATGAAATAGCGCGATGCATCTCTTTTTAAAATGTAAATATGTAACTAATCTAAAAAATCATTACGTGAGAAAATTTACGAAATCAATAACACGAAGCTTTAAATGATGAGTAAAGGATCGATGAACATACTTATGTAATGAAATATGAAAGTTTTTTTAACAAAAATACTCTCAAAAACATCACAGGAATTCATAATGGCAAATGTGGACGATGTAATTGATTCTATAGTTCGCTCATTAATTTGCATTTATGATTGACTTTTTGCCACGTAGACGTCGATCAAGTTCTAAATATTAAAGTCCATACAATAATAAGCATTATTAATTATGAGAAACCGTATCGACATCCGATAATTATAAGATAATTAGTTTCCTGTACGTGGTCAAAAACCGGATCTCGTCTATCATATTCGTAGCAGTTTCAAGAATTCATGAATAGACGGACGCGTTAAACCGCAAGAAAGGAACAGTCTTTCAACTCGGACTTCAGTGTCTAACTTGTAGCAACTTCTACCAGCTTATCCTTACCCTTTGTAACTCACTGCCAGAAGTTGCAGCTCTTCGTTTTCCATAACATATTCTGCGATATCTAAGAATTATACAAATAATTATAACAATTTCGTTATTAATGTTTTCATTATTAATACATGGACTATATTAATAGACCAATGTCAGTAGAAATGTCAATTATGCATCGACACATCATTCGCAAATGTACAATTGCGAATAATATTCTGATATTACAAATTTTTTATATTTACAGTTTTTTTTAATAACAAAAAACATAGCGTAAGAATTAATTTCATATTGCAAAATAATGAAAGATGTTATAAATTAGTTAAATTATTAATAACTAAATGCTCCGTTTTAACACAATTTTATGAATCAAATTTAAAACTAATATATTACATATTTATCTAGAAAGTTTATGGTGGGATACATTATACTTTTTCTTGTTTCGTCTGTCTTGGCCTTCATTAAGACAGCATTGCGCTGCTCTGAAGATGTTGTACACCGAACATCCGCGTAATCAGTCAAGTTTATATCAATCTCTGATGTCGATCCTGTAGATCCCTCGCGATAAAAACTATGTACGAGCGGATTTATGAAGCATGTCTACCAGGAGATCGAAAATACCGAACAGTACATGTTCCTTTGACTTCCTTATCTTCCCCCTTTCTTGGCCGATGTTTCTCCTTTTTTGAAATCCAATGTCCGAGTGATGGTAACGCCGGAAAAGGATCCATACACATATATGTATACTTGTATATAATCTCGGGTAGAACAGTATCGAGGGTGGGATTTATGGAGCATGACAGAGATTTACAACGCCTCTCGCGTCCGGAGGCTTCATGGATCGCTGAATCGAGGGGACCTTGTTCCGCTCGCTTTCAATCCTTTCGATCTCCTCTCGATAGCTACGCCACCATCCGCACCTGTAGCGCATATCGCGTAAACGTGGTATATCGAGTGCGTCAGGAGACGTAAGGAAGGAGAGCTGAAATAATTAGCAAAGGTACGACGACAATTTGAAAAGAATAATATAACAGATAATCTCGGAATTATAGAAAATATAGAAAATTGGAAATCCAAGTATTTAGAAAAGTTCGAGGGACAACTAAACTTAATCAATAATTCGAATCTTTCTAATTGAAGTATTTAAATTTTGAATTTCCAGTACTCATATATAATTGAGTAATTCTGAAAATTAGACTACCATTAAACTTTAATTTAAACTTTAATTCTATTTCAGTGTTATTAATACTGAATATATATTTTATTGTCTATTTGTTTTGGAAAGATTATTGTGCAGCTAAAAGAATGCAAAATATAATTTGTGTACTTTTACTTTTTAAAAAAAATCGACACATTCTTGGATATTCTATCAAGTAAATTATTGTATTGTACGGCGATTGATAAACTCAATTTTTGGTTCAATTTCTATAGTTCTTTTTTGTCCGGGGTTTCCAGTTTTGCGGTTAAGCCTCATATCGGATCTGAGCGGGAAGCAGTCGGTTGGAGGGCGTACACGACGATAGGTTTATCGAATAACGGCGCAGACAATCGCATAAAAAAGGTGTTGACAATGTAAGCGAATGGTCAAACCTGACAAGCCGACAAACATGCATGATAGATAACAGAATACCGGAAACATGTGAAATGAGCGGCAAAACAAAGCCGGCGTTGTTCTTGTTGCATCGATGTAACTCGCATTAATGAATATAACTAGTAATATAAAAGATGAAATATTTTTATATTTGTTATATAGAAAGGAAGAAATAAAGAAAACATATGAGAGATACATGTCACGGTTTTTTTTTTTTTTTTTTTTATAGCAAAATAACTAAGCATCGTGCTTATTTCCGAAGTAGCAAATGTTAATAACACAAAGGTTGATATTAGCAACTTTAGGTACTATTGATAATTCGTAGTTCACGTTAATGAAATCGTGAAGCTAGCCGACCGAAATTACGCTTACATTATCAGTGGGATAGAATACATATCGTGATTTGTTATACACGCAGCCAGTTCTATTCGGTGTAGTGGCTTTGTTGATCAAAGCTACCAAATCATCCATCAGTGTAGCTATACGCGAAATAACGCTCGATGGAACTGATCGCTGATTCATAATCGACGATTCGGGATACCGCTCGTCGGCACCAGCGAAAGATACGAGGAGAGAAAGGGGGAATGAGCACGCGCGAGAGACAGAGAGGCTTTTCAGCTGTCGAAATATCGCTGTACTAGAATCGAATCTCATTTCTCGTTGCGCGGAGCACGGGTGCTCCGCTAATTAATTTTAGTTTACGATTTCCATTAGCGCGACGCGACCGCAGTCGCCGACTTCCTGCGAGGGGAGCGGCTTGTCCGTACGTGTGCACTTTGACGCAATAACGTCACTTGTAGTGCTTTCATGCAAATGCGCATCACTGACGTCGACAGATAAAAGAGAAACATGTATTTACTTTTACGAAGATGCCTATATACATACATTTGATGCGGATCCTGTACTGATAAATCGATACTGGATAAATGAGTTCATAAAAACATTATTGAAATGAGTAAATTAATGAAAACGTTAGATTTCTTATTAGTAAATACAACTTACTAATGACATGATATTTTCAACGGGATGCTTTTACACTTGTTATTATTCGTTTTATAATCATTGGGTATCAACAGCTATTTATTATTCATATTCTACTAAGTGCGATGCGATCCAATTAGTAATAATAATTAATAGCATAATTGTTTTTGGAATAAGATATTACCGCTTTTAATTCTAATTGTGTGCACAAGAGACGTATTATTTGATATCACATATATTATTGGATAAAAACAAAGTATTGCATTTGAACTCATTATTTTACTAATAAAGATTAATAATATAAATTTTATATTAATTTACATAATAATTAGATATTGATATATTAATTTATATTAATTTTGTCATTTCCATTAATTTTTCGTGATTATTTAATAATTAAATTAAATATAAAAATTTTTAATCAGTTTTTTAACATTTATAATAACAATTTTTTTGCATATATATATGTATATGCAGATATTAAAATATTTATTTTATAATGGATTCAGTTGGTATTTTCTCGCGTGGATCTTCGAACATCTCATACACGAAAATTTGCGTCATACGTTTAGTAGAGTTCGATGACCGAAGTTGTAAGCAACGTACTGCCTTTGTGTAGTACAATGAAATGCAATTTGCGCTGAATGCGCAACAGCGCCAGGTGTAAGCTTCTGCAGAAGCAGTAGTCAAACACTATATTTCAATACTACGAGGAATCCATTAATTTTTAACTCTTTCTGCGCCTGTGTAAATCAAATCTTATGCAATCTTTCGTCATTACCTACTGGTTAAGCTTTTATACATTTACATCTAACAATAAGAACTGCAAGCACAGTGAAAAATAAACCTTAAATAAGTATCAGATTTTTTTCTGTTGGACATTAATTTGTTCTCAAATAATATAAAAATTTAATATTTATTAAGAAGTTCAAATGTATCTTATTTAAAAAATTAACCTATACATTGGATATATATTTTTTTTGCAGATGTTTTATTTATTTGTAATATTCAACACAATCCATACATAAATATTGAGCAACGAGGCTTGCAATTTTTATAGAAATTTTTTTCTTTACTCAGGGAAATCTACAACCGATGATTAATAGAGGTATTTATTATAGTTTCAAGTGATCATACACCCCTATTTTTCAATAAATAATATGCACGTAACAGGGAGAAGGATTATGAATGTGTGTTTATGTGTGCGACGGTTTTCGCATAAGCAATACAAATCTCGCAAAGAAGTTTTCCATCCTAAAACTTTCAGCGCTAGATTCCTAAATCGTGCAAGAGAAATGGCGTATTTCGGCGCGAGCTGTTTCGTCGTTGGGGTGAAAAGCGAACGTGTGTGGGAGCACTTAAACGGGGGATGGATTCCTGTTTTTTCGCTCGTCCAATCGCCACGCCACGGGACAAACATGGCGGGCGCCATAATTTATGCACCCCACCTTTTCACGTGCGTGATTTTTGTCAGGGCCGTCCACGTACGTGTATACGCGTCGCGTGGAAAAACGGGCAGATGCTGCGCTTCGCATCTTTCTAAATGTCGATCCGTTTCAGACGCCAAATCCGTCTGAAAAAATGGCACATTTGTGCATCTCAAAAAGTTTCACGAAGAAGATCGATCATAAAATATTCAAATTACTAGATATTAAGAAATTTATCATCTAACAATTAAAATAATAAGAATAAAAAAATAAAAAATATTTCCAGAAAAAAAATTTTTAAGAAAAATATTAATAAAAATGATGACACAGTGAATTTTTTATTAATTTTAGTAGATTAGACATAATTTTATATTTAATTTAAAGACAAAACTTCACACAATTATTTAATCTTATCAGAAATCGAACGGTACAAGCGATATTCAAGTTTAACAAATTGCAAAAGCACATTAATTGATATATTAAGTTGATTGAAGAAACAAATATACAAATATATATTTGCTCTTTTAGTTTCATAGTAATTCTCATGTAATAGTTGCGCAACATACTCACGTAGCGTTAGGTTTCAAAAGCCAACATTCAGATAAATGATATCTCGGTTTTTTACATGATAAAGGATACCACATGTTCGAGAGATCAGGCACAGTCGACACGAGGCGATATATCGCGAGATGTTTCCCCGACTAAAAAATATTTAAAAAACGAGAACAAGAACGAGAGTGAGACGAGGCCAAACCGGTGTGGTTGGCCCTTTATCATATCTTCAAGATAAGCTAAAGCCTTTCGAGTGCACTGGTTATCTTAAATGTGCTGGCAACCATTTCATACATGTAGAGTTAAAAGTTTTTGCTTGTATTCAAAATTTTATTCTATATGATTTTTCTAAATAACCTTTTTCTCTTTGATTTTCTCTCACCTGCAAACTATTACGTTTAAAAAAAATTATCATTAACATTTTTAATTATTTCTATTAGCCGCAATATTGTCATTATTCTATGTTTTAGAAATATAATACCGATGGGGATATTTTTCTATAAATTTTCTTATAATAAAAAAGATTTTTTTCTTAACGTTAAAAATTTATTACATATTAGTTTTTTTAAACTTAAATTTTTAACATTTGACATATTATATTTCTATATATGTTACTCTTGAATCTTCAATTTATATCTTATGCCAAATATTAAAATATCCGCAATTTTACTTGCTTCGGTTCTGCTATTTATACTTTAGAAAAAATACATTATTTCTAATATTCTGTGGAAATCTTATAATCTTATTTAATGATTCATCTTAAATAATGTTTTATTATTACTATAATGTGTTCGCTATAAATATTGCTACGATTATTACATACAAATTGTCATTATATGAATACCAAAGTCATACATTGTTCTTGGAGTTCTTACATTGACGGTTGAAAATATTTGTAACGTTATACAATTTGCGATGTTCGTACAATGACAAAGCGTCATGAAACGTCTTATCTTCGTGAGGGGTGTAAAGGCGTCCTCGCCGTGATAGGTTTGAGGGAAGACTGCCTAATAGTCACCCTTGTATCCCATTCCCTCACCCATTCCTCGAAGGCAGTTGGTTCTCTATTTAATCTCGAGGTGACAAATGGCCGTGGCACTGATTCGGTGACTCAAACATAATCCTGTCACCACATGCAAACATCGATCGGGACCAATATCGGGTCGAACCTGTTTGCGAGGACCCCTGTGGGACAACCCCCGAAGAAGATATATGACGCAGACGAAACAATCTCGGCCTAGCAAAGGACTAATCAATGAAATTGTCTTCTTGCCACATACCAAATGTCTCATCGTTCATCAGTATTTTTTAATAGGAAGTAAAATTTTATTGATTAAAAATCTGTTAGAGAAGATTGATGCAAATTGCGGTTCAAGTCAAGTACGTTGAAACGATAAAAATATATGGTCACAAGAGGATATCAATAGATTAATAAATATAATATCACGAAGTATCAAAGTTAAATTAAAAGCTCTCTCAAAATATTAAAAATATAATACGTACATGTACGTGGTATTATATTTTATATTATTTTTTTTACGTAAAGAGATATAAAAATATATATTTGTTTTTTTTTATTTGTCATCCCGGTATATAATAAAATACTTATGACATTTAATTCTTTTTGCACGTTTATTTTAATATTGGAAAATATGAAATGTTACGAAATTTTTTTTGTTAGTAAATTGCATTTCTATTAGTAAGGTATAATGAAGCATACATTTCATTATAAAATGAGAAATGGTAATTGAAATGATAAATGTAACAACGTTAGTTATTTTTCTCGACCTCTTAAATGGTCCAGGTATACGCACTGCAGACGGTTAGGTGTTAATAATGGATAATGATAATATAGGACGGTGGAATGTGCATATTACAGTTTCAATATGTGTATGTGCTCTCAACAGTATGCTTTAATTATAGAACTGTTGACCGCACGGTCCGGTATACCTATTTACTTCCAATAATGGTTTGAGGTTATTTACATCAAAAGCTTCGTTAGCGTAATATTATTTAGCATGGAAATTGTACATACGAAAAATTGCGATAAATTTTTAATAATGAAATAATAGTTATTAAAAGAGTACGTCTTATTCTGTTTTATGAAATTATGAGAAATCTTTTTTTGAACATGTCGAATTAAAATCTGAGAATTTTTCAATCTATAGAATACAACACGAGTTAATTTGAAGCAGTTTTGATCTGAGATGTTCTGATTAAATATCCACAATTGACAAAAATCCACAATTACCACAAATTCTTTATAAATCGTTTTATTTGTGACGTTTTCATGCGTTTTGAAATATTTTCTACAAACATTACATTTTTATCTCTCATTATACAAACATAGCTCTGGATAACCTGCAGACATACTAACAAAATTTTGATATTTGTTAGCCATATATTTATATAATTTATTATGGCGATAATACTTATTTTTTTACGGAAAGAAATTGTGTACTTTATATTTGTTAGTACAATTATTTCTAAATCTAAATTTTCACGTATATATAATGAAAAAATGCATCTTAGAAATATTTAAAAAATATACTTATATTAATATTAAATTATTTACTTGTCACTTTAATTATTTTTAATTTACATAACGTATTTAATTTAACTCTACAGATACTGCCTGTTTGTATAAAATATAAATTTTTCTCCTCATCTTATCTATAATTAGTTGTTTTCTATAGCTTCCAGCACGTATATCAAGTTTTTATTTATAAACTGATTTATGTATTATTTAAAGAACGTTTATGAAATCGACGACACAAAGTCTGATGCAATAGTATAATAATTTAAATATATTGCTTGACTTTTTATTCGAACGATTTTACATTGAACTATAATTACGATCATAAAATTGCATATGCGGTATATATTATAATCTTATTTACCATACATACGCAATCGCCAATATTTTCGTAACAATGCCATTATCGTCATGTACATATGAGATACATCGATTATATGTCCAGCATGAGAGAAGTAATTTCCCGATATCTGCCATGCGTGTACGAACGAGACAATCTCGATATGGCACAATCCAACAACATTCTCCCGCGCGAACACGTAAGATTGTGAACGGGGACTAGTTGGCGGCAAATCTATTTTCGTCATACTCCATCGCGTGAATTAAGTCCGATCCGGCGCTGAGAATCCGCGGAATATTTGCGCACGTAAGGCGCGTACATATTATCGCAACATCAAAGTTAATAAACGTCATACAATCGCAAGGACTTGATCGCATCCATTCCTGTACAATCGCTCAGCCATTTTTAGACCGATGCTTCCTGATCGCTCGGATAAATATATTTCACGTTTTCTCAGATTTTATCGGAAAACTTTTTTGCCCGACTAGAACAAGAACAAAGGAAAAAGAAGCTTCCGATTCGTTCGTACATACATATATATAAATATATAAAAGAATAGAGAAAAAAATGTGCTGCAAGAGATCGGTTGATTGCGTCTATTGAAATGTAAAATACAGCTCGTGTCATTGGAACGGACACTTATAATGTTGCGCGGCGACTCGTCTCCGAAACGTTGATTTTACGCTGCGTAAACAGAGGCCACGCCGTGGGGTCAGGAGTCTCGCAAACCGATCGTCCGGCATGTCGCGACGAATCGATAATTAATCGCTAATTATTAATCATAGCGGGGCATGTCTGCTGCGGGACGTCTCCTTCACAAATTACACGCTTGGACATTCGAGAACGGGGGAGTAAATCAAACGATATTAAAATAACTATTTGTTCATATGAGACTGATATAAATTGCCTTGATAATCTTTCTGTTTTACATAGATAATATATTTTTACGGTCATTTTACATAGATATCGTTTACGCAATTGACAATGTCATTGCGCGAAACGTTCATTTACATCAAGGTCAATTGCACGGAGCTAATTGAGATTTTAATCATTTAAAAGGAATATTCGATACACTTTTATAAACGGCGCAATGGCATTCACGTATATCTCTTCCAATCCAACTGGAGTAAGATTTATTCGTTCTTCGAGAAATGTTTTAAAAATAATTTCATCGATGTACACATGCACTAAATCAAATAATTATATTTATTCAATACACAGATCGTATCGTAAACTGAAAATTATACAGTTATAGTTTGCACTAAAAGTGAAATATAAAAATATATGTTACGCAATTCTAAATGTGAATGTGTGGATCGGCACACTTATTAAAAGAAACGTACAATTGTAATTATAATAGCTATTAAAAAACTCACTGGGAGGCACGGCAATCATCATTGGATTTAATAATTCATGCGATTAAGATTGCAATTTGAATTATATTTGTATTTATTAACACGCAAATCTTTGAACAACGATCATACAAGTGTGATTCCTGGACACTCGTGATATCGCGGAATGGGTCTGTTGTTGCGTTCTCTTCTAGTCTGCCTGCAATCTTTGGGTTATCTAATATTTAATATTTATACAAAACTCCTCTTTGTGTGTCTTTCAACTTAATTATACCTCGTGACTTACGTAGTTCGCATTCAATGTCCGATCGGGAGATTGCAGATTTTATCGATCTACGTCTTATGCTAATCACGTTCGCTTCTCTCACCATTAGTTCCTCCCCTTGCCATCGCGATTGCATGCGCCTCGAACTCTTTTATCGCCATGGAACACGTGGTGTATCGGTCGAAGATCTTTCGGCAAGTCCAAGAGCACGGTATGAAGTTCCTACTTTCTGAACACTACGTAGGAACTCTATACCTCGCTGCTGGATCTCTACCATATTCATTAGATACCGTCTCACACTCTTCTTTCTTCGTCCTTCATTAGCGTTTCAGTCGATGAGTGCCCGCTGCATCACAAGCACTAAACATTTGAGCTTTATGCTTTCCTATGTCGTCCTGACGGATACGTACCTTTATA
Organism: Tetramorium bicarinatum; assembly: GCA_928718305.1. Taxonomy (NCBI): domain Eukaryota; kingdom Metazoa; phylum Arthropoda; class Insecta; order Hymenoptera; family Formicidae; genus Tetramorium; species Tetramorium bicarinatum. The sequence goes on from OV788324.1 coordinate 11,783,644, forward strand.
CATAATATCCTTAGGGAAATGAGTTAATTAGAATATAATCTCCATCTGAATTTAGTAATTTAAAATAAATTTTAATAAAAGAGACTTAAATTAAAAAATTGCAACGCGAAATTAATGTCGATAATATTACTACAATTAAAAAAAGAGGAAAAACATTACTTTGTAAATGCTTACAAGAGGACTTGATAAGAATTTAGAGTAAACTGTAATTAAAACAGATACATCCCTGCTGGTAGCGCACATTCTTATGATAAGATTCAACTCGGAGTACATAAATGCAAATAATTCACTATCACATATCAAAAGACTCAACTCTCACTGATGTCTCAAAAGACACGAACAATCGATGCATCATATTCTCACATACAGTGGGAAAAGACGAGTTTAATGAACCGAACGAAGAAGCAATCCTTCGCGCCGGCTCGCACTAAATGGAGCACGTTGAGGAAGAGCTCAATGAGACTGCTAATCACGTGAATTCCCCACGAGCACTGCCACGTTGCCGGTTAATCACCAAGTCATCCGAGGTTTTTAATTCGAAATTGAACAAAAAAATAACTCGACGCTTTTCGCAATTACGATCGCTTTTCAATCCAAATGAAATCCAGATGGTTCGGATCCCTCGTAAGACAATCGATGGTGTTCGAAATCACGCATATTTGATCCCGTGAAACCTATCCGTACGAAGGCCCGCGAAGAACTGAAGAGTCTCGGAGGGGCACCGAGCGGAGAAACACACACGCCGAGGACACACACACGGCCCTGCACGGTTCCCCCCTACTTCCTTCGAAGTCTACCAGCAACACCGACGCCCCTGGCGGTAAAGAATGACACGATGCCATGCCGCTGCCGCGGAAGAAGACGAAGAGGAAGATGACGACGACGACGACGACGACGATGACGAGTTGTGCAGCGCGCGAAAAGACGGGAAGGGAGGAGGAACCCGATCTAAACGCCGGAGAGAGAGAAGAAGAGAGCACGAATGCTTCAATTACAACCGCATTCGCGTCCGTGAATCGCACGACGTAATTATTACGAACACGTAATGCATAACTGGCTATGATTGATTTTTTTTTCTGCTGATCGTTCGTCACAAAGAGAGGCGAAGAACGGGCGAAGAATATCTCCTACGACTGTACAATTGATTTCTTCGTGTGTGATCTAATAGCACGATTAACGCTGAATTTGGGCATTATCAAATGATCGAAAGTATCTAACTGTTGTCTTTGGATACTCGATTTAATTAGGCGATATTTGTTAGAGAACACAGTATAAGGATATCTATTTCAAATACAGTATATAAAATATATAAAATAATCAAATAAAAAATTAAATGTATATTCCCAATTTCCACTATTTAATTACATTTTGAAGAAAAGCGAATTTCCAGAATATGGTTATTTGGAAACTTTAATATTTTTGCTGTTTAAGGCGATAAAACATTCTGTTGTCTAGTTTTATCTTAGTCTTAATTTACATGAATTATTTTATACGTCTCAGATCTAAAAAAAAGTGTAAATTAACATACGATTACATGATCTAAAATTGTTTACTTTATTTGTAAAGGTTACGATTTTATTTGCCAAAGGTTGCTCGCACTCGCGATAAACTTTCGCACGAATTGGCGCAAAATGCGGAAGGAAGAAGTGCCTTGTAATCGCACGACGTTGATCGGGCGTTCAAAGGAAAACCAAGTCAATTGAGTGATTTGATTATCGGCTGATTAATAGCATCGATTGCCATTTGTTCGTAGTTAAACGCGTTAGCCTGGTCAATGTGACCGCTGTTGAGTCAGTCGAATGATATCATTACCGCGAGGTCTTTATTTGCGTGAAACACTTATTCGATCACCGTGCGTTGTGCTCACGCGGATAGCGTGTTTTCTCGATCGATTTGTCGATTAAGACATATAATGTAGTGTATAATGATACAATGAATGCCAAAGATTCTCTTACATACTGATATTATTCTGTAAACTCTTATCCACGAATCTTTAAATATTTCTCGTCTCTCGTCACATACGACACTCGCATGTCGTAATTTCGACATTTTTTTCGACCGACCGACAAGTCGAGACTCGCGATTATCATCCTTTTCAAAAATTTAGATTCGTTATACTTTAAAACGAATGTGCAATCTGTGATTGTGGAATATTTGCAAGAATACAACATTAATTAATTAGTTTTCTTTGCGATGTCGTTTTTGTGCTTCATCAATCGCATGTGAGGATAGTAACGGAGCTAAATTTGATATCGCGAATGTCACGCGAGCACCGCGATACAGATTGGACTAAACATGCAGTATTTTTTTTTGTCACAAAATGCGAGAGCGCGTCGAGAATTTCCGTGCGTGAAACCAATCAGATCACGCATCAGGGAGCTAGTTTAATTATTCAGAGTACCTGGCGGCATCGGCTTTCCGTTGAACCAATCGGGCCGAACAGGGTGCGATATATGCGCAAACGTGTACGAAGGCAATAGATCGTGTGACCCGAGTCACAAAAGTCGATATTCAATCTTTGACGCCTGCCTGAAATTCGTTTGACATATGACGAGAAGTAAATTTTGCAGTTAAAGTTATTTTGGCAATATCGATCGGATCTGTTATCGTCAAAAATAAAACGGGACTGTTTTACTAGCACTAGCACAGGATTTTCCTTTTAGCTGGTCGTCTATCGTGTCCGTTGGAACGATAAATTTATTATACAGATAAATTTTATAATGCTTACAAGTTTCGTAAGTAAAATGGAACGTTACATTGTTGAGAGCACTAAAAACTAATAATGTCCTACTACCGTACTCTTCTCTCTCGCTCGTTATTCTTGGAAAAAGAGCAATAAAAGTGATGTCGTACTCTACAAGTACGACTCTACAAGTACAAGCCATCACGTTTGACTCGACGACGGTGACAGTACGATTGTGTGAAGAAAAAAGGAGAAACGTGACGCTTGTTTAACCATGTGTGAATTGAATTTAAGACGAAGCTCCGTTGCGCACCAAGACTAGGCTTCTCTCTGCAACGTTTGCCTCGATTCGTGGGAACTTCTTTTTCCTTCCTAAGAGATTTTACGCGCCCGCATCCATGTTCACCACTTTGACCCTAATTTGAACCGATCCTAAATTGACTGAGTTGACAAAATAGTTTCCCACTTAGGTTTCTCCGATATTTTATCTCGTCGACATCTCGTCTTTTATTTATTATTTATTACTATGGCATTGTGTATTGCAAGTTTGGCTTTTAATCATTTAAAAATAATTTTATCGCGCACCTTGGTTTTTAAATCACAATAAACTTTGACGATATTGAAGAATACATGCTCAAGCCATCAGCATACATAATAAGCTTAAACTATGACACGGTTCAACGAGTCTCGAAAGGATTACAGTTCATCAAAATAGCAAAAAACGATTCGTTTCGTCACGCGTTTTTGTTGCCGCGTTAAGACTCGCAAAGATTTCAAAGAATGGCGACAACAGAAGCTATTTTAAAATCAACTCCTTATCATAATGATTGCTAAATTTATCCTTAACGGCATGCTAATATAAAGATGCTTAAACTGTGGCACGCAGTTCAACAAGTCCCACGATACTTGGCAAATATCACGACACGTCTGAAAAAAAAGGGTCCGCTTCGTCACGCGTTTTTGTCGCCGCAAGGATGGAGAATTGTGATGGCTCCAGAAAGCGAACAGTAAAAGCTATTCTAAAAGGCCAACGACAACCTTTTGTGCAACAGGTTAACCTGTCACTTCTTTCAATGATTATTAAATTATTAATTTATTCTCTCGTCAGGCAGACAAGGTGATCGCGAGTGACGCGCCACGAAACCTGCTCGAGAAGTCGATCGTTAACCATGAGATAAACTGCGTTTTTAATGCGACGCGCCTTTGGACCAACCGATCGTGGGCCATTCAATCGATAGACGCTTCCGCTTCGATATGTACTATAAAACGCTGCGCGCATCATCGTAAAATCCTAAACGGCAGGATAGGCTCGTGACTTTTTATTAGCCGTGGACTTTTTATTGTCGTGGACATTTTTTTTTTTTAGAGAGAACCTCGCGTGCTCTCGCACGGCCGTTCTCGCATACATGCGTGGTCGTAAAACGTCGTTACATCTTTCGCGGATCGTAAAAAGGCGCACAAGTTGTCGTGGCGCAAGTGCAGAATGCAAACGGCGTCCGACGACAACGCCGATCATCGCCGTGGCCGAAGAGAGGACGGCACTGAAGTTTCGAAAGGGACGAGAAAGGCAGAGGCGGAGGAGAGCGAGATACTCGATATAAAGAGGAAAGAGAGAGATCTCCGCGGTGAAGAGACCCCTCCGAGAAGAGATCAAGGTTGCAAAGTAGCTCCGATGACGCAATCGCCTGCAGCTGCATCCGGCGACATTTAATTGCTCTCGCCTTGTCATGCCAGATACATTACATATCACTGTCGAGCGATCTCTTTCTCGAACTCGCCGACTCTTCCTCTTCTGTGTTCCCGCGCAGCACGCGCTCGAATTTTCGATTAGAACAACGAAGGGTGGGACATTTCGAAATGCCGCACGGCGGATTCCTAAGCGGCGGCCAAACGAATAAATTTTGCTTCTTGTATTCTATTTCTGGCACTGATGACGTCGTAAAGATAACGTGAAAATCACGAGGCCTGCCTATGAAGCGTATTGCTGAACGACTCCGAAATGGATGAAGATAATTAGTTATTCTCTATCGATCAAGCATACGACGTTAAATTAATTAACGTAAGAGAGCACTGTCGTGTCCGTAGCGCGCAATTGCATCAAAAGTCGTCGAAATCAGAATAACGAATCGCTATTAGCATCCTTTGTGAGAGAAAATATATTCGATGAGGTACGCTCTTACCTTCCTTTATCCCTCGCTTCTGTACACGTTCTAATTACTCGACGTAAAAGATGAATATTACTGTCTTCTAGATCTCGCGCCAGCACTTCGAAATGCAAGAGCCCGCGTATAGCAATAATCTTTTTTTGTCTCCGCATTGATCTCTCATCGACACGCAGTCATAAACGCGTCGCAATGTAGAAGATGACTGCACGAGTAAACACCGGTATACTTGCGAATCATTCTCGTAGCCGTGCGCGCGCGCGCAATGGAACTCGTTTGCGGGTGAACGAGAGATCGGACATGGAGATTCGATTCGATCGGCCCGAGCCGAAGGGAAGCACCGTTGGACCGGTTTCAAGGTGAATAGCAAGGTGCCCGCCCGTTCACCGACGAACGAAATTGCTCGTTGTTACAATACCACTGGCACGGCAAGTGGTCAGCAAGCAGAATGTGTCTTTACTGGGACGCAAGGGGAGGCGTGAAATATCAATCCTGCAAAAATAATAAACACTGGATACACAAATCGACCAAAGAGATATGGATATTGACATGTATAACTTACACATGTTGTATACACATGCGACACGCTATCGCCGCGAATTTTGCTGCTGGAAATAGCCAGAATAGCGCTATTATAGTGACGTAAAGGCTTTGCGATTTAAATCAATTATTACTATCGCTATGTCTTTTTAAATTATGCGAAAACATTTGAAAGTCATGAGACCTCTTACCTCCCAATGCTTCACCGTCAAGATAATTTTTCCTTTCGATGACTACCATAATCGCTTAGTCACATCGAGTATAACGTGTCACGATTGTACAAACAAATCTATTTTTAGTGCCTCTTCATTGAATATTACTTGATTAATAGTACTTTAACAAATTACTGACACTCGGTTATTTCAGCTAATAATTCGAAATTCGTTAGATAAATTTACACAATGACGTGAGCTGTCCACTATCTCATGCGTAAATGCGCTTATGAGCGAGGAGAAGAGCAGCTGCTCGCTCATAACGTAACGCTTCTTAGCTATATATCGTTCCATCATCCAAAATCATTCGTCTCCCGCGTACAAGGCGAACGGCTGAAATCCTTCCCGGCACATCACGGTACGTTGTAGCAATCAAACTTTTCAAGAAGCTTCAGCAGAAAGAAAAGTGAGATTTCGAAATGTCTCCCGGAAAGAGATTCGTCTCCCTTGAAATTATGAAAGTCCGCGGAAGCTTCGACCATTAACTTGCCTGCCAAGAGGAGCACGAGGAAGAACGGGATTCGTCATTTCCGCAATGGCACGTAAAACAGAACTTTAATACTCGCCTGGCACACTCGAGCTCGAAAAGGAGACGAGGGCGCGGGAATGTTCGCATAAAAACGCCTACGTGGTCGTGGATAGATAGGCGTCGCATTGAAGGGACATGGGAAAAGGGCTTCCTCCGTTTGAGGATGCGCGAGAAGAAGTGGTGAGGTCATGCAGCTGTCAAATTGAACGCGTAATATTTATTATTAATTTCTTCTGCTTAAATTTTTTTTAGATGAAAACCCACTAATTTTCTAAAATATTCTTTTAAAATATATCAATCTTTTACATAATAATGCTATTTTTTTAAAAGTATAAAAACAAAAAATATTACTTAAATTTTAACGCGGATCAGAAGATCTTTATCCCAAATAATACGCTTACATTATATGTAATTTTTATTACATGTCATACATTTTATTAAAAAGTGTAAAGCAATAGCTTGTCGAAAGATCTTAATGTTTCGAAATTTTAATTTGAATAATCGACCTACTCGCTGTTTCTACAACTTCGTAATTCTTCGTCTCAATTCACGACTATGCGCATTCCTTCACCCCAACAATACGAGACGTGAATAAGATTTCGTTCAGATATATATATGTATATTATGTCGGATCTACCACTACCAACATGACGACCGTGTAATCTCAAGGAGGGTTAAAGCTCCAGGGACATGGTATTATTCCGGGTTAATAAGCTGGATATTGAAAATTACATTGTAGAACGAGGCACTGCACGATCTTTTTTCTCTCTGCTCCCTTTGTTTATAGATTAACTGCTCAACGTACTACAATTATGGACAAAACAATTAATTGCATTTTTTAAGTAACAACCAAGAATTTGTACATTATGTAAGAATTAATTAAGCATGAACCGATGTATATTGCTTGTTTCATCGAAAAACTAAGCGATTGAAATCTGAAAAGATTTTACGCTTACGGCCATGCATTATGAGCCTTTTACGCCTTTCCAATTAGACTATAATTGGCGAAGCTAGTATAATTGCTAGTGGTTTCTTGCGACACGGCAGAACTTTCCACGCCTTAATCTCGCACATCATCTCAATTTTAAATTAGATTTTGTAACGAGCCTATGACGAGTCAGTGAATCATCATTCGCGTTTGTGGTTTCCGGTGCTGGTGAGTTAGCTTCGGTTGGCCCTGTAATAGGCGAAGAGATCGATGATATCCTCGCGCGAACGTTGATGAAATCGGCTCTCCGCTCGCAATTTGCCTCGAGTCGTATAGATGCCAGCTCTCAACTATCACGCGGTATATACGCTCTAAATTAGATTTTGCAACAAATGTGTGACGAAACGTGGAATCATCATGAGCAATTGTGGTTTTCTGCTATGACAACTCATCCTCTCGCGATTAAGCCAACTCTACCACAATACGATACTTAACATGGAGAAGGAATCATGGGTTTTTTTTTTCAAAATATAAAAATTAAAGTTCTGATGATATATCGGAATAACTTTGAAAATTAAAATCTGTTAGCCACTGTTTGATGTAAATTTTGCATAAAGATTAGTCGTCAGACGATTAGTGTTTGGCCACTTTTGCATTATTATTGACAAAAGATGGTTTTGTAATAATTTAAAAAATTAGGAAAGAAAGTCGACATAAATTTTCATAAAGCCATGATTCTCCTTCATTATGTGTAATTTATTTGAAATCAATTCAGAGGGACAGAATAGGAAGCCACTAGTCACGATGGACGAACACAAATCAGGAGACATGTAACTTATGCACAATACAATCAGGAGCATTATAATGGCGTCTGGTGCGCCCGCATTCACAAAGAGGCTTTATGACATGCGATTCACCGATTCTTCTTTCGCAAAATAAAGTAGTTTAGTTAACTATTAACCATGTAAGAAAAGTTACATTCTTAAATATTACAAAGAAATATAATTGCTAAATGCGAATGTACTGGATAACATTAAAAGCTCTCGATTTGGCGCACACGCACGCGAGTTGTACGTACGTGGAACCCCGGGCGACCTTTTGGAAAAATCATGAGGGTAAGGCGAAGCAGAAAGGGAGGGGGAGTTCCACACAATGTTTAATGTCACGTTGCCAGGGAAGTACGCGTCGAAAGTGGGATGAAAACCCCTCGAAATCAAATCAATTAAGCCACGTGCAGCCGCACGTCCCTACCGTTCCGTTCGTGATTGGATCCAATTGGATCGAACGTTCTTCCGAAAATGGAGGGAACTGTTAGCGTAGAAAGGCCTTTGCGTACCGAATTTTTTTCATGAAATATGCTATACATCCAGACACATTAACTCTACAACGATGGAACTATTTCAATTTATCTTGAATCTTTGCGATTACAATTTTATGTGTGTCGTCATTTTGCTCCGTTGTAATAACACGGCCTTAAATGTTTGTCCAAATCTTTGGAACGTCATAAAATTCTTTATTTAATTCGCGCTTTGCACGTCTGGAAAACGCGAAACACTTTGAAATCGTCTCCAGTGACCCAGAAATTCTAAAAAAAATATCGGTTTGCGCGCGTGTCGCGTTACGAGCTTTGATTTAATAATAAACTCGGATTTACTCGGAAGCCCCGGATTTTACAGGACGCCGGTCGCAAAAAAAAAAAGAGAGAGAGAGGACATAAAAAGGGAGGAAAAAAAGCGCAAAAGCGGTCGCTGGGAGAAAGCGAACGTGGAAAAGCGCCGCGCGCTGGCACGCGTCGTCACGTCCGCGCGAACAGGAAAATCGCGGAAATCCAGAAGTGGGCCGCGGGAAATTTCCAATAAAACGACCTCCGCGCAATATTCGGCGCCGCGTCGCCCGGTGGCGCGGACGCGTCCCGTCGCGCGCGCGGCCCAATAACAAAGCAATAACTATCGACAGCGTGCACGTTGCCCATTACACCCCTGATACAGCGTCCACCGGCAACTACGTAAACGCGGCTACGCGCCGGCCGACGCGGTAGAGACAACGCAATTGCAATGGGCGCCCGCTCGCGTCTCCCGTACCTCCCCCCCGATGCACCCAGACACCCGTTGCCACACGGACGCGCCGCACCGCGCCGCACCGTGCGTCTCCGCACCGTGCATATTGCAACGCGCGCGCTCTTTCCGACGGCATTAATATTCCGCATGCGCATATTTGAGTCACAATCATCGTGAGATAACTAAGTTATTGCGAGACACTTGGCACGGCAGCATGAATATTGTATAGCGATAGTCAAAGGACAGAGATTCTCAGGGACAAGGCTCACGGACGGGTTGAGTTTACGAGCGAAACGCCGTTTGGAAAGTTAAAAGATCGCGGGAGGACCTTTCCTCGCTATTACATCCGTAAAATTAAACGTTCAAATGGAACTGCGAGTTATCGCTGCGGAGCATCTTACGGTCTTCCTGTGTGTGAAAAAGATTCATATCTAAATTTACCAAAAATGTATTTCTCAGCTGTGATAATCTTTCGACATGTATCATCTTATCAAAAATTTATTAATGAAATTCCGCAGTTAACTGAATAACTTCCAGTTTAAAAAATTGCTACAAAATGATACTTGTGGCGATGGAAATTTTTCAGTACATAAAAATTGCATTGCAAATTAGTTAACTTGTAATTATGACTATGAATGTTTCAACTAATAATGGAGACATTAGTTTACTATTTAATAGAGATCACTAGTTTTCTCCTTCACTATTATCTCAATAATTGGCGTCCGCTACTTCTTCCTCTCTTCTATGCGCGCAACGCACGTACCACGTTTCCTTATTGTACATTAGGATAGAGCTATCTACGCGCCCGGTGCGGTGCAATAGATAATCGGTTTTCTCGTGCGTGAGCATGACCCTTTCTGTATTGCAGGCACGTAATCCACGCACGTATCGTGCATTGGTCAGTCCGGCAGAATATCACTCCGTCTCGCTATTTAAAGCTATACCCGGGGAAATATCCCTTTGGCTAAAACAGCCTGGCCTCAACCAAGCTTTTTTCGATTTGCCAATCAATGCATTTATGATATTTGCCAAAATTTACTTTGGCAAAATTATTTATCAGCTAAATATTGTACGAACGGTGCAGTACATATTACATTACCTTCTAATAAAGCTTTTAAAAAGAAATGTTAGTATTTATCAAAACGACAAGTGCATCTGCAGGTATGCTTGATATTTGGAAAAATGTGCTAGATATAAAATCTCTTGCGCGCTTCAAATAAAACGATTAGATTATCGCGTTAAAAATAATATAGTTCTTCACAAAAGGTATATGTACGCAGTGATAGATAGACGGTTCACGAGTGCGTGAAACGATCGGACATTCTGTGAATTTCAGATACGATATCGTTCGGTACACGACGAAACGTTCATCCGGATCGGTTTATTGCTCAGCAGCGTTCTCCTCCATCGTCTGGTTTATTGCACTCGGAAATGGGATTGTAGGGGATGATTTTACCCGTTACTTCACCATCCTGGCCTCGTTTTTTATATACGTACTCGTTCGCTTTTTTTTTTACAACGGCATCAGGTGTCCGAGGTATCGCACAGGTTGCTTGAATCACTCAAACGATACACACGAAATTTATCAATCGAGAGAGAAGCAAAAATTGCCATGGTGTAATTTTTTTAACGTAGACTTAATGTTTTAATTGTAATATATATTCACGAAATAATGAATATAATTTGTGCATATATGCCTTTGCGAATACTCTTGTATCAGTTAAACATTTTCTCCAAAAATGATTATTTAAAGTAATCGATAAACGATTATAATTACATGTAAATAATTGAATACTTTGATAATCTTCCCAAACTATCTGGAGGGAAGCGTTTTTAGAATGTCAGAAATGAAATTCCCTCCTAATTACATGCCAAACCCGTAATGTGACAAACGGTTGGACTTCCGGATAACCTTACTTAATTATTGATTGCTTTTAGTGTCTATTCCATAGCACCATCGTGACTCTAATGTTATGACAGGCCGTCGAGGAGAACTATAACTCATCCTGCGCTGTCACCCCATAAATTGCTCGTATCAATTAGCACAGCACAGTCGATGTCAGTTCTCGAGTCATTAGAGCATTACAATAAACAATAATTTTAAAAGCTTAGACTGGGCGTTTATCACCGAATTGTTCCGATCGTAGTAAACATTAATATATGACGAGACTAAAAATATTTCAACGTTCTATTATCACGATTAGCATGTTATCGCATCGAAACGAAACCCTGTCATCAGCAAGCCTAAGAACTTTAATCGAATCGTTTGTCATCGACGACATTTACAACATAAAACAGGTCTTTCACGTCTGCCTTTGCCTGCAACGCCCACTTCGTCCCACTTGAACCCACAAAGAAGGAAACCTCTTCTCTTCACAACGCGACACGAGAAACCGCCGAAACCCTCCAAAATCCTTCAATCTGTCGTCCCGTCGTCCTCCGCCGAAACCATTCTCGTGCCATCCATCTATCCGCCCGTTCATACGACTGCCGCATAATAAGCTGTTCGAGGGTTAAACAGGCTCATGCCTCCCAATCGTGGATAGATGGTTCAAAACGTGAGGGTGGCGGCAGCGGAACGAGACTATGAAGGGATAACAGAAAAAGAGAGAGAGAGAGAGAGAGAGAGAGAGAGAGAGAGAGAGAGAAGATGGAAGGCTGAGAAGTGGAGGGAGGACGGAACAGTGTTTTTTCGACAGGGTAGTTCGGGGCGGTCTGTTGGGGGTGCATCACACACACGGCATTTATGCGGGAATAAAAGAGATGGGGAGGGGGGGTGATCTCCCTCGTCGCGTCGAGCGTGCGCCATTTTTATCGCGCGCACCACGCCCGCGTGCTACAGCAACCCCCAACCATTCGGCCTCTCGGTCAATCGTCCGGGCCCGACAATCATGTGCGGAAGCGAGCCAACCCCCCATTTAGCTCCAATACGCGCAAACAAGCGGGTTTTTGATTTTTTTTCCTCCCCGCGGTTTCTCCTTTTTTCTCTCTATCATTTTTCATCCTCGTGAAGCGTTGAATCAAAATTTGTCGGTGCTATATTATCACGAACCGTTCGAGGGATCACAATCCGCTCTGGTCCGCGCCGCGGTCGTGCCGCTGATTAAAAATTTTTCGTCCTGTTCGTCGGTAGTTTTAATTATCGCCGCGACCGTTATATGTGCGCTTGCAGATCTAACGCTGCCAGTTTAATTAATTTCGCTTCGTTTCCAATATTGCTTGACGAGAGAACGATTTGCGCGACCGCGGCGCAATCTCTTCGATCGTTGCTCGCGACATGTACCTGTTTACGCAATCGTTTTTATTTTCACATAATAATTCAGATTACATTGCGTTTTGCGCAGAGACATTCAACCCTCATACAAACGGGTGAATGATTACACGTTACGTGACGGATGTGGTATCAAACTAGCGGGTAAAAAAAAAAGAACGCGCTACAGTGCATAAACCCTTCGTTCGCTATTAATCGGAGTTGAATTGATACAACTGCTACACGGTGTACAATTCGCTCGCAATAAAAGTTAAGACTCGTGCACAAATTGGTTGGGAATTCATGGTTGCGGGGAAAGTCCGATGTCGCCGAACCGATTATTTTACGATTCCTCCCGATAAACGATCCCCGCGCGGAACTCGGCATCGTGTCGGCTTGCACGACAGCCTTTAACCGACGCGCCCAGCAATTACGGGAGTGTAACGAATACTACGGCGGGAATGACTCTCTCGACGCTCCTCGTAAGGTTCTTCTCTCGTTGCGCGCGTGGGGGACACGAGGGGAAACCCCGGGGTCGGCTCACCTCGTAAACACGATACCGACGATCTGTCGTTACGCGGGGTAGAGCTACCATCTACCTATTAGCATATTACAGTGAGAGAGCTATGCCACGGCAGGCAGTAAAGCGGACGAGTAACCGTCACCAACGGGTAATTCCCCTAGCGTAGGGCGCGACACGACGATAATCATAACTTGGACGCGTACGAATCGTTAATTTCGCTCGAGACAAATCGCACCCTGGTCTTGGCGACTGATCCCAATTCATCCTCGTTAAAGGAAGACACTTTATCAAAGACTACTTTTACCAACTACGATTGGAAATTTTTTAGTTTAAGTTACATGAATGGAAAATAAATTTATGTCAAGTTTTCCGATAGGTTTAATCTTTAAGCGAGAACCATCATTAAATGCAAAAGAAAGAAATTTTAAGGAAATTTTAATTGCAATTTTATAACTGATTTTTTTTAAGGTAAAATTGCAGATATGATTTATTTCAAAGCGAAACTTACATTCTCTTAAAAAAAAATCTTACAAGATAACAGACAATTATTTTAAGAGCTGCATATGCGACATGATTTCACAATCTTCTTTCTCATGCATCGAAGAGCTAATTGAGGCGATGTCAGAAAAAAAAAAGATAAAGAAGTGCAGATTCGATTAGTAACTCGACTGGATATCGATCAGGTTTTTGATCTCATTTTTCCCGATGGAGCAGGTTTTCAAGTGGCAGGCGCAGTCAATCGGAGGTGTCTCGATGCGAGAAAAACCGCACGCATGGATAGTAATAAATTATCATATTTTTGTAAATAATATATGAATGATCAGAGTTTCGTGTCCCCATTGGAATATCGGGTCTATTTTTATCGCCTGACCCCGATCTCGAACAGGTTCCTTCGGACGAAGATCGGTGAGTCGAGCGACGCGTAGCGCACTTTATTGGGCCCGTAAAGGGAGCGGCGATTTAACAACGGTTATAAACACCTACTACCACGCACTGGTAGTCGATCGAGAGAGAGAGACTCGAGAGGTGCTGAACTTGTCCCTATAACGCGAAACGTAGTAATGACCCGGCACGAATTCAAATTACCGCGTCACGTCGCGTGATATCGACTTGACGTGCCGAACGATCGTCATTAGCGGGAATGCTCGTTGCCTTGAAAAATTTAGACGTCCGTATGTCGCGATGCGCGCCGTCGCGACGTCAATTTGAGCCCGGCTTGAGAGGGCGTCCCCGGCCGTAGGATCAGGCACGTGCCTAGTACTTTTCCGGTTGATAGCCGATTAACGTCTTTAACGGCAACCCGTCGGCTATTGCCGATTATTACAGGCTTTCAGGGAAACGTATATTATTGTTGAAGAAATAATACATGCGAGAGAGTGCGCGCGCGACGGGGCGACCGTACGCGTTCTGCGTAATGGCTGTCACCATAGGTTTTACCATTCTCACGTTAATTTCACATTCCGGGCAATCGATAACTTACCCCTATCAGTTAATCAATAAGCCGGAGTCGAAATAATAAGCTTGATATTTCAGGAATTTAAATGGTGCTGCGAGATATGAAATTACAAATTATATCAGAGAATAAGAGAGAGAGAGAGAGAAAGAGAGAGAGAATGTGATTTTTAAAAGTATCATTAGCTCCCTTTCTTTCTCTCTCAATATTGTGTTTTTTTTTTCTAGAATGTTATTTTTACTTTTGATATAAAAATAAGATTAATAATTTGGATTTAAAATCAGTTTTAACTAATGATCAATTCTCTTTGTGCGTTTAGCTCCGTTGTGTATTTTTGGAAGCGATAGAGCTCATCTAACTAAACGTGCACGGCCGCAAGAAGCGTCCAGGTGTGGCGAAATTAAACGCACAACATTTCAGAAAGAGTTAAACCAGAAAATTCCGGATGCTCCGTTAGACACGGTCTACCCGGGCGGGACCCCGAAAAAATTAACAGCCGGCACAGCGGCGTTTAAATCAACTATAAATTCTCGTCGGGAACGAGATCTGCGATAATTTACAGCCGATCGGGCGGCATTTGTCTTCCGCTGTCGCAAGACGTGTCGAGATGGTGCCCAACGCAGACTATAAATCCTCGGATGTGCGTTTTTCTTCGAAAATTCACCAATAGATTACAAGCAATCAGGGAGAGTCGATAGAGGCGACTCCCTCCCCGCCGCAGTCTCCACAGGAACGGAATAGAAATAAGAGTGATAAGAATCGGTGGACCGCCTCGGCCTCCACGCCAACTGCGAGCGGCGAATAGCGCCTTTCTATTAAATTCCGCCATTTTACATGTATCGAGGGTGGGGTGTCTCGCTTCGTTTCGCAACCGAAACGCGAACGTCTGCACACACTCGATGTGCGTACGCGGCGAGGAAAGAGGAAAAAGAGGGAAAAGAGAGATCGGCGCTCGGCCGTTGAGGAGTGGGAAGGGAAGAGGGCACCGGACGGAGGATAGCCGAGGGAGAGAATCGGGGAAAGGAGTAATAAAAAGTAAGGTGCTATCGCAACGAGGAAGTCGGCATTTCGCGGTTGCGTGCTCGGCGCGCGAGATGACGTCAGCCAAGATGGCTGACCTGCGCGGCGCGGCGCGGCAAGTCCTTCATCGTTGTCGTGCATGCGTACACCCGACACGCACGGGCGCACTCGATAGACGCAATGACATCGGAGAGGATACCGGACAGATTGAATGATTAGAAGAGCAGACGCGAAGAATGGGAAGAAGGGAGAACGTCCGAACCGAAGGGGAGGAGGGAAACTGTCGGATTATCTCTTCGTTGGACCCCGCGATAGAAAATCTTTTTTTGTTTTTTGTTTTTCGTTCAACGAGATTCTCTGTACACATTTTTTCGCGCTACTATCGCGGTCGTGAACTCTTAGAAACGCTAGATAAATAAATACACACCGAATGATGAATAATATATTTACACAAAGTTATAGTTCCCTTTCGACATCGTTAAAAAAATTTTACTTTATGTCTGAACGATGCAGATAAATAATAAGTCAACTAATCTCCTCTACCGATTAAATATCGTAGTTTAAGATTAATCCATTTTAAAGGAAAAGAGAAACTGTGTTAAAATCAGGTTTTGATCTTAATTCGTATTTTATCAATTCAATAGCCTATTTCAACAGATATACATGAACACATCTAATTAATTATCATATATAATTCATAAAACAAAAACTGATAAATTTGCAATCGAAAACACATCCTGTTACAGGCGTAATAAAGTTTATAAAAGTAATTTATTTACTACGTACCTAATATATTTATTACTACATATTTTTATCGAGTCAACTCAAATTTTCTAATTCGGTATCTGGTAAAATTTACAGAAATGTACCATGCTGACTTTTTTAATATCCTTAATCAAAATTGCATTTTCGGTCTAAAAAAAATTCTACGAAATATCTTATTGCTTTTTACATTCTGCTGACACATCCTAATAATTAAAATGTATTTTTGAACGTATGTAAAAGACTTGATGCGATACATTGTTTAAAGCGTTTAGCGATATCGATAACTGTATTTTGTCGTGTAATGTCACGCGTAAGTGTTTTCACGTTCGAACACGTTTACCTCGTGCGCTCCGAAATAACGACGTCGTCCAACGTTCGTTTTTAACCCATCGGAGAGACCGATTATTCGCGCGATAAGCGAAATTCACGTCGCGCAAAGTCGAGGAAGTCGAAGTTTCACGTTTCTGCTACGCTTCACGTTGACTCGCGGCGGCGGCGGCGGCATCGCCGAAGTGACGTCTCTGCGGTAAAAGTCGTGGATAAGCTGCAGCGCGCCGCGACTTAGATCGTGCGATTAGGCGTATCGCGGAAGGCAAATGGAAGAGAGAAGCAAAAACGAAGGAGGCGAGTCTGACAACACGACGGCTCCGATAACGATCTAACTGGCCGATATACATGCGCGTTTCACGCGTCCGTCTTGCTTCGCGGATCGCGTCTTCGCCAACTATCTCAAGACGGGTTAGCGATAAGCGCGCACCCGTGATAAGGCCGGCAATTATTTTGCACACGCTTAGAGCTATGGCTGGCGTCTAGCCTTAGATCGGATTACTTGGAACGGCGTTAAAAGCACCGTCGACTATCAAAGATATGGGTTTAGCGCGGTATAATGCATGGCATAAGTCGCACTTATAATTGAAACTATCGCCTCTTACGATAACGAGAACCGTTACCGCGGATATAACGTCTCCTCGTTCCCGGCTCTATCAAGAATAAATTGCGGATAAAGGCGCATGTGCGATCTCTAAGCGAACAGCTTGCTGTTAATTGGAGTTGCGCGGATCGCGTGCTGAAAAAAGTTCTGTTACCCCGTATCCGCGTTTACAATAAAGTAATTTATTCTCCGCGCACTTACGCACATATACACACATCCACAAGACAGAGCGTAATCATTATATTATTATGTAATACGACACCGTGCGGTACATATATCCGAAAATTTATCTGATTAAATATCGCCAACTACCGTTGATAAACTACGAAGGTATGACGAGGGAGAGAGAAAGAGAGAGAGAGCTGTACGGAGCTAGTTTTTCAAGCACGCACGAAACACACACGTGGCGCGCCTGTGAGGAATGTGGCGTGCGCAAACAATAATATTTTCATCGGCGTTATCGTCGCGCGCGATTATTTTTTTTTCGCGTTATCGGTTGCCCGCCGGTTTACACCTTCTCTTACGCTGTCGTTCATTTTTACCTGCATGCGCGTATCGAGCTGGCGTTACTTGTGTCGCGCGCAGGGAGTGCGCACAATCGATTTATCTGCACGATAATTAATGATTACGTGGTGGGGCGCGGCGCAATTCCACGGCCAGGGCTGCTACCGGGCGCAGATAATCACGTCCGATAAATGCGCTTCTCGCTTTTTTGCGCGAAATAAATCGATGGAAAAAACAGTCGCGCGCGCGCGCGCGCGGTATCATTTTAATGGCTGATATTCACGGTACCTTCAATCGGCCCGATATTAATCAATGGCTCGAAGCAGTCGCTATTTATACGACCGCGCCATGTCGTGCTCGTTGTACAATCATACATTAACAATTTTTTTGCAGCTAATGGAGCGTACCAATTTTTAAATCGTCCATCTGACGTAATAACAAGTCATTTTAGATATACATCGCTTATTATGTGCTTATCGTGCTCCTATTCGATCCTCCCTTGATCGATGAGCGACTCGTGATTATGGACAAATGGTGATTCATCATGGGGGCCTATAAGGAACGATTGAAATAAATCGAGAACATTTTTATGTTAGCATACTAATGAAGAAAAAGAAAGAGAGAGAAAGAGAGAGAGAGAGAGAGAGAGAGAGAGAGAGAGAGAGAGGAAGAGGAAAATAATTAAACGTTAATAATACACGTCTGTTTGCATAAATTTAATTTGCGAGCGATGCAATTTCGCGGTGAAGTTATAACGATATCGCGTTCACACTGAATTTAGCGAGTCGAATGCCCAGCGGTGTTTTACCGTGGAAAAAAAATATGGCAGAGACTTGCGATTTTTCGGGGCTCGCAAAAAACGCGGACCGGTTCAGAGGCGGAGGTTCTGCCCGATCAGATGGCCCGAGCGCCGATTTGCATGCGGCCTTTGGCTCCAGGTGTCCCGGGATTTGCATACGAAAGGGTGGCGCTCACAGATTTCTCCCTTCCCTCTCGCGTTTCGTCCCTCTCTCGCAGCTCTCTCTCCCTCTCGCTTTTAACCCCCTGGCATCCGCGCATTTATGGGTTACCGGCTCAGCGTGTCGCATCGTTAACTCGATGTTAAAGTTTCGTTAACGTCGCGCTTTAACTCCCAAAGCCCTATGGATGGATGAAACTTCCGATCGAATTCAATTATTATCGGCAATTATGCAAGACAGTCGCGAGGCGTGATTGTAATCGGCTGTAACACGACACGCGTGTCGTAGAGCGTGTACGAATATCTCAATTTACCAGGGACTGCTATACTCGAAATAAAACTCTCTCTGTGCTTTCGCGAAATAACGAAATATTCGTGCATAATGCCCTCACAGTTATAAAAAGAGCCATTGTTCAGCCATTGTTTGCCCGCTTTGAAAATCGTGCGTTTTACGAGAATACCGCGGCCTCCTCTGAACGCAACAATTTCGCATGCAGGCATTCGGTAAGTCTTCCGCTAAACATATTAATTCACGACGTATCTCGCCGCCACTTAAAGAATATGTCTGATGCTTTTTTTTTTGTTCATTATCTTGCCAGATGTAGCATGATAGTACGACCCTAAAGAGGGAAGACAGACTAACGAACCGCGTTGTCCTCGTCATCCTCACTATCGTCGTGTACAGCCTAATTATTTTGCTCGTTAACGACCTCGAGACCTTAATTGGGGGACGTGACGATCAACGCCATGAGCATCCCCTGCCCTGTATATGTGTGTGGATGTACGGTTAACCTGAGAATATCGATTCTAGGTACCGCCGCCTTGCGGTTTGGAACATGCCATAACGTGTGGTGAATAATAATTATGCACCGCAACAGTTGTTTGTCAGTCAAGATTGCATTGGGCTAATCTGCCTACGTAATTATTGTGCATAGAATATAGTTATGCAAAATTAGAAGCGTATAATGCTGCCTATAATACTGCTGTTTCTCACATCTAGACAAACTTTTTTTTATCAAACACTGATGTTTCTTACGTTTGTTGATGCTCTATCATCTTTTATTGATTTTTTTTACATAATATCTACTTTGAAAATTAATAGTAACTTTATCATCGTTAATAACTTTTAAGGATCATCGATGTCTTTTATCGATATACAAAGAGAAGTTGGAAACCGGATGGCAGTATAAATTTGCTAGAAACAGTCCAAAGTTTGAGAAGTTTGGCTCTCCTTCGCAATTATTGATCTGATAATGGTCGCGGGGCAACCGGTGTGCATGCTCTGACTATTTAAGTTCGTTACGTGCACGAAATGCATTTTCGAGTTTCTACCGTGGCACAAACTTTTTCGGCGGGAGTGCACTCGATGTCAGGTTAAATAATTAAAACCGTCTATATGCGTGCGATAAGTCCTTTCTTACTTCGTCGAAAAATCAGCAAACGATCGTGCGTGATTGTGAACGGTTTAAAGAAGTAAAAGAGGGAGGATCTAAGATCTATTATCGAAGTAATTTACAAGCTCTAGAATACTTAATAAATTTTATTTAATAAATTAATATAAATCTTATAATCTGAATTTAAAAAAATAGAAAAATTATTCGTTACATTAACTTTATTCTTCTAAAATTTAAAATGTTTCCGATCTTTGTGATATATTTAATTATCGTTTATGGAATTTTTTAAATATCTTATACGGAATTTATAAATCGTTGAGAAATATCTAGATTCTAGCAAGTCAATAATTCCAATTTGTAGTAAATTCTACTATGCTATTTGCCTGAAATCTGCAGTCCTTTATTATTGTTCCAAAAATGTTATCCGCAGTCGGAATGCGAGAACTCTAAATTACAGTGTCTGTGTATAGCCGTAAACATTACTTAACTGTGCGATATGTGCGCGTTGCACTGCATTTGCATAAGTTTGCGTGAAACGCCTCCTGATGTCGTCGCTCTTTCTTGTTTTTTCCTCTCTTAATATCCCTTCTCTTTCTCTCTCCCATTTGTTCATCACCATTGCGTGCGTTCTACGACATGACGCTCAAGAATTTGTTTTAATGATGTCCCATTGCGAAAGAGTTCGTTAAATTTCACAGAGAAATACGGCTCTTTTCGCCGCGCAATTCACATAATTGTGTAGATCTTACAATCTCTTTTTTTTTTTCAAATAAAAGTATATGTTAAAGATCTTTATATACATGTATAATGAAGTTTTAATCTTTGTTAGTTATTTTTTTCCGTAAAAATCATACTATTTTCAGTTATCATATTATATGTATATATACATTATATAGTAATGAATTGGCCAGTATGTAAAAAGTATAATCAATTGTAACAAAATCCGATAATGATTGAACATTATCGGATTATATTACAAACTATTAAAATATTAAAACAATATAATGACATTTTCAAATTTTTTGAAGATATCTTTATAAAAAACGTTACAGCTAGTATAATGTCTAAAGTTATCTAAATGTCGAAGGAATTTACGAGCGGAATTTAATTATTACAAGCTATTTAATTATGCGTAGCGTTAATTATTAGCAGTTAGTTGTAGTTTTGCGTTGAGCATATTCAATTTCGAAGCTACCTTGGCATTCAGAAGGCACCATGTACAGTCTCTATAAATCGTGACATCGAGACACGAAGTTGGTTCATCGAGTCATTGGCCCCTAGCTTCCCGACGATAAAGTTAAACGTAAATCGTTATCTTTATTGTATTATAGTACTCTTTACGCGGCGCGCCTGCAGACATTTCGAAATCGACTCTTGTCGAAAAGATCCTTGCTACTCTTTATCTTCCGGTTTGCCGAATATAACGAAGACGTTTCTTTTTCGTAAAAAAAGTACGAAAAGATGCGACAACTGAACTGTCTCGTCCCTCCCTCTTTTTGGAAGTTGCTGAGGTCAACATTCTCTTTTTTTTCGGCTCTTTGCTCATCTCTCTCGTTAAATATTTTTTTTTATACTGTCGCTTTAAATGCAATTTTAATTTTACTTAAATGACCAAGATGTTTTTCTTCTTAATAGTATACTACGTGTTGAGAATGTTCTTTACAAAGTAATGTTGTATATACTTACTTTCTTTCTTACAACAGAGGCGTCACACGGACTTAAGTGAAATCGAACGAGCTATTCTCAACGGCGGTAAACGTGACGTTGTTATAAGTGTTGAGGCAACGTACGCAGTTAATGATAATTGTTCAACTGGCTTGATGACTTTAATTAGGAACACTTCTGTAATGCCGCGCGCGAGTTTCATGATTCTTTTTTTTTTCAATTGATTCCTCAATTTTCAACGAGAATATAGTACTGTTAACATTTCGTGTAAAATACTGCGTAAAAGAATCGCGTACCTTATCGTGACGGGATTAAATTACTAAAAGTATAGATTTATCTTGTGCAACAGAGAATATAATTACGTAGACTACTGCCGTAGATAATGATAAAAGTGGGTATCTATCGATTAAAATTAAATTGTAACTAATTAATATGTTCATGTGAATGTAATAAATTATTATTGCGTATACATATTATATAAGAGGAACGTATTTATTAAAATAATGAAGTAACCAATTAACGTATTCGTGGCGAAGTATGCCATAAACTATCTTTTAATAAAGCCGATATTTTATATTATACATAATAATTAGTCAATATTCAAATTATGATAGTTTTCATCATCTGAATTTATAATGAAATACAAGAATTCTTCATTAATTACATTGATTAATAAACATATTCAGACACGTGGAATATTATAGTGTATAATACAATCAACTAGAAATTCTGTCCAATTTCAACAGAATTTTCATTGCTGTCATTAAAACACATTTCGTCCTGCACGAAATAAAACTGCGACAACTTGGGACCGACTAAAATATCGCATTGCTAAGATGGCTCCGCGAAGAAAAGAAATCCAAATTTATCTGCGCCCAGTCGCGGCGACATTGCACGGAATAACGGTACCGAGGGGGCACGCGAAGTTGAAGTCGAAGTTATCGTTTGTTTTTCCGCGCGCCCTGCTCTTCAGAGATTTCTCTTCGAAACCCTTTGCGCGCAAGAGGAACGCCGCCACCATGAGCCCTGCCATGTGTTTCGAATGAATTTACATGACGTCCCACCGTGTACCTACGTCACTTTTTGCCGTGCGTATACGCGTGTGTGTCGCGTATGCGCGTGTGTATAGGCGCCTGTACGTACGCGTGTGTCGTGTGTGCGTACATATATGTGTGTATGTGCATATGTGCGTGCGTGCGTGCGTGTGTGTGCGCGCGCGGGCCGGCCAGCATGTGGGCAGAGATTCCCTGCAGCGGCAGATGTTGGACCATCTTCCCGTGGCCCCCCTCGAGATACGAAACTCGGTATGATTATACCCTATCTGCCCACCGAAGGCAGGGACGTACCGTCTTGCCGGATTCTTCGACTCGACGCGATCTAGTCCCGACCGATACTACGTTTCCTAAACTGTAAGTGAAATCACGCAGCTTCGTCCAATATTGATATTTGATATGATTTGCGTGTAGGATTACACGATATCCTCCCCACCACGGATTATATAGAGTTTAGATCTTGAATTTCGCAATGATATCGATACAAGAAAAATTTATCTCGAAAAGCCTTTGCTAAAAGGCTTTCGAAAATAATCGAATGTTTCACGAAATGTGTATCATCTGTTTTGTAAAAATATTAAGTATTGCGCCACGAAAAACGGCACATTTATTGGAAGGTTTTTATTCCGTTTTATTAAAACTGGTTATTGCGTTATAGCTCATGGCTTAACGGTTCTCCAAGTATCTTACCGATCGGTGCCACTGAGCAGCTGCAATCTTCTTACTGGGCTTTGAATCTAAAATAAAAAGAAAATACTAGATTAATATCTTGACGGTCATGTCATTTCGATTGAAATAGATTTCAAACTTTTGCAACTTAATAATAGGATACACCTGGGTCATATCAAAAGTACGATAAGTATTCGTAATTCCTGGGCATAAAAATAAACGACAAGCTGTACTAATTTGCTACAATTTCGCTTTCTTCAAGGAAATATAATTTCAGTAATCGTGTCATTAGTATGTTTTATCAGACTATCTTGAATAGCGAAACAAGAATGAAAAAGGAATGGAAAGGAATGAAAAGTCAGTATGTTATTTAGAGCGAGTTATTGCAATTTTAATTAACTGAAATATTCGTTCGATTATATTTCAACTTGGTGCCTCGAGATCAGATATGTCTGAATCGAAATTAGTTCAACTAGCATTAACTTTTACACGCGATTTTTCCATGGCCTCCTTTCAATCGCCCTACGCCCTGCATTCGGCTCAGGTATTAGTACGAACCCCTTTTTTTCGAAGCAAAGAAATAACATGCATGATCCCGACGCATGACAATGCTTTATAATAGTAATTAGTATAATGAATGCGTTGTTAATGCTACTTATTTCTTGGCTCTCGAGAGATTTTGCGATGTGCAAGTACAAGCACATTTAAGTACTTATACATCAATGAATAATTCAGCAAGGAACCAAACCAAGAGTATATTCTTGTTGTAATTATACCCACACGCGCACGTACACACACCGCATGCTTCAAATATACACTATTCAATGTCAACGTCATCGATATTTGATCTTTTAAAATTTATCCGAGTATAACTTGTGAATTAAATTATATTTCCAAGATTATTTAAAGACAAAAATGTGAGCAGTGTCTGCCAAAACAATCGCGCCATTGGCTGAAAAGTCTGAACATAATTTATCTTTATCCCACGAGATATTATCCGATAATGCTTTTTGTCGAAAGTCGATTTCAGAACGAAACTCAATTTCATGCTTGGTCCATGGCGCGCCCTACCTTCGTCCTTAGCACATTACGTATTCCAGCTTGCCCCTCCTTCTGATATTATTGTTACGTCGTGTCCTTTTTTTATTTTTAAACTGGCACCATGTTCGAAGTTAGGCGATCGAGAGTACCGCGGTGAGTTGGGTGTTCATTATAAATCGCATCAACGGAAGAAGGTAAAAGAGAGAAAAGGCAGGAGAATACCGGCCATAGATTATTCCATGTAATATCTCCTTCGGAGTCCAATGACCGTACCAAATTTGGTGGCAGCGAGTTTTTTGGTTTCCGATGTTCACACCCTAGCTTGAGAATATATGTTCTTGCTCCTACAGAATACTTTCCAATTCTACAACTTTTTGATCATTCTTATGCGTGATAGCTCGAAAATTTTATCTTCATCTCGAATGATTGTGATATTACTTTTATTTCAATTTATATGATGAGCGAAATTAGGTTTTATTATTATAAACAGGTTTATCTTTCTCCCACAAGATAATAATTTTTTGTTTTATGAATTGTCTATATTTTATTTCTTATAAAAATTTGAAAAGAATAAGGAATTAAAATTTATTAAGATTCGCTATTTTTAATATAAAAGCAAATTTCTAATAGTGCCTTGTATTTGTTTCAACTTTGCCACCGTTTGCCTTGCAGTCAATATTACTAGGATTGCTGTGTCATTTATTATTCTAGCATCAGTAATTAATGCCACGTAAACGTACGCGAGAAGATTTGCTGTTAGAATAGAAATCAAAAGACACGCAGATGGCTCAGAGCAGTCCGTAACTCTTTAACATGAAAATTCGACGCAGTAGGATGACGGGAATACGGAACCTATTAATATTCCTTTACAACCCCATGAGAAAAACTTCTGAGGGGACTTTTCCTTCATCTATTAACATAAAACGCCTATCGCGTAGTTTCTCACGAAATTCTCGACGGTATTATTTTCGAAAATTGATTAAAATATTTTATATTTAAACACCTTCATTATTAATTATTAATAAAACATTCGTTAATAAAAATTTACTAAGCAAATCTTGAAATTGTAATAATGTTTGTTTGAAATTTTTGAAACAAATGAAGAAAGATTTGAATAATTTTAAAATCTTTATTCTTTATTTCGTACAAGAGAACAAGAAAAATATTCTTTATTTTATATTTATATATATATATATAGATGAGTTTGTAAAGATTAAACAGCAAAAAACAATTTATAAATATTTAATCATATGATATGGCAAACTAATAGTTTGTTGCAATATTTCGCATGTGCCTAGTTTACATCAAAGAAAGTTTCCCGTGCGAACCGAACTCTTTTGCATCCTCGTGTTCACCCCTCGGTATAAACGAGATTTTCATAAAATTCCTATAAATAAACGCGTCCCGTCCTTATTTGTGCATAATATTTATATGCTACGCATGACCTGAAGCGGCGGGATCGTACGTCCCTCTTAAAGGTATCGAACTATTGGCTAGGTATACCTAGAAAATCGAAGGGTGAAAAGAAGGTAGAATAGATAACACCTTTCTAACACACACCTGTGAAGGATCAATACCTTCGACGCCGATCCTTTCTCCCATGGAACGTCGATCGAAGCCGTACGATATTATAAATTCTTATTCAGGGAAGTCTGCCAAATATAACGTCAAAACATACAGCGGAAAAAGCACCGCAGTTGTTAGATATTTGCAAGACGGGCGAAACAAACAAATTTTATAACTCACGCGGATTTTTCACACATCCTTTTACTCATGCAGCTTGATTTATCTTGGAGTGTACCTAAAATCGCCCGTGCGGTATTTTTAGCGAAATAAAGATGATTATGTGAATGTTGAAATACTACTCGTTGAGCAACATCACTACAAGTTTAATAACTAACATTGACTCGCGTTTTATGTAACATAACGATGATGCAACGTAACGATGGTTATGTAAAATACCAACAAGTGTTCAAGCGAATAACACTGCTCTCCTAGCTAATTGACGTCGCTATCTTGGAAACAGGAGAGGTTGAACTGTAATAGATACTAGGAGAGCCGAGATCGTAAAAGGAGGCAGGAAATTATCGTGCGCGTCAGCGAGTTTGTTCTAACGTTCTCGATCTTACTACAGTAGAAGTGAGACGAGAGGTAGAGAATTTAGTTCCAAAATGCACAATATTTCTTTGCCTTTACGTTAGCGGGTGTCTCTATTTTTATTTTGATATTAAGTAAAATATTTGAGTAAATTGCATCAAAGCTTACATTTCTGCTAAAGTCAATTTTTAAAATTTAGTTATATCATGTATAAAAATAATATCTTGTCATATAATTATTTAAAATTATTTAAAAAGAGGAATGATTCTCTGGTGACTAATAAATAAATCTATTACCCATTGTACGCTTGGATTATTTAAAGATTACAAAAAATAAATTACTGTATACATATAATTCTATGATATAATTATATGATATACTATAAACAAATAAAATACGTGTTCAAGAGATTGCTATGGTTTCCCTCGAAATTTGTTAAGTTTAATGGAAGATTGAGTTCTTGACGAAAGACAGAAAAGTCACGTAAAACATTTTTGAAGGAGATGAATTTTCGAGCTCTTGAAATATAGACGCTACGGTAAAAGAAGTCGCGTGACGAACCGGCGGCGGAGAGGAAAGGCGTCGGTGGTGGCAGGACCCCATCGTCGTGAAATCGACGAGCAAATACTTAAGGCGTAACCTCGTTACGCTAGCAGCCAGTGGAAAAGCGAGGAAAATCCTCTCTGAACCCGCCTTTAGCAGCGACGACGCGGAAAACTCTCTTCCGGTCGTTCGGCATCCGTTCGACTGTTCGAAATGCAGTAGGAATACGTCGATGCGCATTCGTAAAAATGAATACATGAATCATCGAACACATATAGACGACAAAATATAGGGAGAATTCGCGGAGGGATTCTTCACTAGTTGAAGACTGTTCTGTAAAATTCCACTCGTTTTTGTGCCTATCAATTTTTTCAAGAAAAAATTATATCGAGATTTTCTGGTGTACATAAGTGATTAATTCCATAAAAGCTAAAATGAAGAAAAAAATCTGGTAGCTATATTTGTCCGATGGTAGGCGAGTATATTGACATCAGCAAGGTTTAACATTACGCGTATTTCTGTCGCAAAAGTATCTTTCAAATAAAATGCAATTTACGTAATAAAATTCTCGCTTCGGGAGATTGTGCGTTCGATGATAGCTCCGCGACGCACATATCATCATCGCCCACGTTGTTTCCGCTGAGTTTGCAGTCTTCCGCAACGCACAGCCGCAAACCGTTGCTTGCGAGAAATCGTACTTTTCATCGTACTTGCAGCGCGCAGAGTGAGAGAGAGGGATAGAAAAAGGCGGCTAATGACGGGAAAGTTTGAAAACGGACGACCGACATGATGTAAGCGGGTGCGGGAAAGTGGAACGGGGGTAATGGTAAGACATGAGTTTCCGAGGCGAACTCGGCGCATAATATGCTCGCATACACCCTGTCTTGCGCTAATTACACTAACTCCAGCTAAAACGGACTAAGTAACGATATAAACGGGTCTCCCAACTGCGCGCGCGAGCGCGCGCACACACGAGCACGTAAGGTAATTACCTAATTCGGCCATGCGTAATTGCCAGTGATTAAAGTGTCGCTTTCGTGGCGCGGCAGAAACGACGTGACATTTCACCGACAGCTGCAGCCGATACGGATATCTCGTTTCTTTCATCGCTGATCCCTAACTCACGAAGTTTAGATTAGGACGCAAGGAAAATGTTGCGTAGTGTTCCGAACGGACGCTCTGCACGCGCGCGTACACAATTGTCTTCAGATATTCCCGTTTCCACTACCGTCACCCGCGAAATATGCGAGACTAGCACAGTTAAGAGAGTATATTTGCATTTGTTATTCTAATAACTGTAATATAATTAATGAATTACTAGATATATATAGCTCGGACATTTATTAACGACGAATAAGTCGGTCTGTATCGATGACAGCCGACGTCAAGTCGAATCATGCCACGAAGAACAATCGATCTATGGAGCGTAGACGCAAAATCATTTTGACACTGCGCGCGTTGAGTAAACTCGACCAGAAGGGAGCGATTCTCATAGATGCGCGGCACAATAGCGATCTTCATCGAGGTAGAATTTTATACATGGCAAGGACCGCAATACTACGGAGCGCTCTCCAGTTCCGTAAGATCATTTTTTCTCGACGGCAGAAACGAGTTTGAGGTCGGGACCGGGAGGAGAGCGAACACAGGGGTTTAGAATAAATCAAGTGGAAGGGCTGTGTGAGTCCGCGAGTAGAAGCATTCGGGCCCGGCTTTGTACAGGACCGCGCTGCGCGAGGTCCTAAAAGAGAAGAAAAAGAACGTCAACTTATAGCGAGGGAGGGAGAAAGGGAGACAGGCGGAGAAGAGAGAGAGAGAGAGAGAGAGAGAGAGAGAGAGAGAGAGAGAGAGAGAATAAGAAAGAGGACACGAATGAAGCGAGCGAGCCACGTTGCAGGAGCAACGACTGAAGATATCAATCAACGGGCGCATTGTGCCCAAGGATAATTTGACGCGCGGCTGAAAGGGCCAGATCTCAAATTCCACGATCGGATAATGGCCCCTATAAGACCCGAAAAGGGTGGGCCCCGAGGGTATATACCAAACCGCAGCTTATACGGACAGCTCCGTTTCTGAATCGCTAAAGGGACACTCTACGATTGTCTTTTAGACTAAGTTTTTGTTTCTGATGAGATACATTATCCGAATGCTCAAAAGCAGTTATTATAACACGATGATTGCATTTCGCTTCTTTGGACCTTTTTTTAAAATCCCTCTACCCGTCGCACGAACACATCTCCCTTTTCGTCTATGCGACCTGCTAACTTCGTAATTTTCAACTCGCCAATACGAATAAACCTAAGTTCTTGATTGAAGTCTTGGCGGAAAAGAAACATAGTTCGCGTAAGTTACCGTGTAATTTCAATTGCGCAGCACTAATTGTGCCTTCGAGAAATCAAAGTGACTAAGCACGGCGAGTTACTATCCGACGGCTGAGAGAGTGTCGCTCGCTCCTGGATGGTAGTTTCTTTCCGTCGTGAAGAAGTTAACATTCTCCGCGATTCGTCGATTCTCGATCAAAAATTTCTTTTCAATCACGTATATTTTTCACAACTCGGTACAAATATTAATTCAAATATACATGTTCGAATATTCCATCGTGCTAAGAAGGCCTGTGATTGTCTGATGTGATTTCGAAAACAATTAGCAACAATTTACGGAGAAATAAGATTGTTTCGCGAATATTAAGAAAAAAATACTTGCAGATATGCATTCGCGTTTAGTCTTTCGCAATAAGCAAAGCCTAGCTGCTACGAAATATCGCGATATCCGTCTCTAACGACCTGATCGCGTGCGATTAGTATTCTTCTTGATACGTCATTCAATCGAGATCTCGTGATCGTTCATCTCTTTCCTCGTTTTCTATTTCGATGTTTCTTCCTCGGTTATCCTTGAAAAAGATCCCGCGCGCTTATATCGTATATATAGAAAACGTTCGTAATTTGACGTTGAAAAATATATTTCGTGTGACCGATGATGATATAATGTATAGTTCATCATATAATCTAAACCTGATATTCATAAAAGATTAATCACTCGCACAAAGGATAGTTTAAAATCACATTAGCGAAGATTGTTTTTATTAACCAAGCGATTACTTGTATGATATATGCGAAAAGAAAAAACTTGAATATTTAAAAAAAACTAGAGAATCATATATCATTTTTAGTTTAGATTCTGTTGACGAACTTGAAAATCCGAAGATAAAAAAATACATAATATATTGATTTTACGATCACAGAAGTGCAAAACTCCCGAAATTTAAGTATTATTTTAATTTTATTAAATTCACTTTTATTTAAAAATTTTGCTGAGTAGCATTTAACGAAAAGACAATTCACGCTCAATCGAGCACTTTTAAGAAGAGTATCAAGGCGCGCAGTCTTTGAAGAAATATCCTGTCGATGGTGCGTGAACCTTTCGAAAAGCGCGCACAGGTCTTCTTTTCCTGCCTCATTTCGGCAAGTTCAATGGAGCACTTGACTTTCGGATTCTTTCTCAAACGTAGAATCGAGGTCCTCAAAAGAATGGCACGACTTGCCGATTGACGCTACTTGGATATACAATGCAACCCCGAGACTCGCTCGCTACCTGCGATACGGCACGTGCCTTTCCTTTCCAAGGATTTGATGAATCCTCTGACCTGGCAGGCCACCATCCTATCTACGAAAACCTTCACAGGTGGACTCTCAAGGCACACTAAAGCGAAGGGCATTTGCGGTCAACTTGTTTGCCTAACAGGTGGATCTATTCCAGTAACGATGATCACTCGAAAATTGTTTGCGCAACTCACTCTCGGCGAGATATCAAGTCCTCTTGGAAGTCCCGATACGTTTCACGAGATATACGGACACTCTCGAAACACGAATACACGAATGCCTATAAACGCGATTGCATTTTTTTCCGCTGCAGAGAAAAAACGTAGCAACAGGTGAATTTAAAAACCGATTTTTAGTATCAGATACACTGAAGCATCGTGTAGTGTGAGAGAAGAATAAATGATCGATACATTCTTCTCTCAGTATGTCATCAACTTCATTATATCGTCAACTTTTGTCGCTGCGGTATGCATGCGTGCGAAAATTAAAAGTCAGCTTTTATTTTATATTAGCGATAGAAAAAAATGTTTACCCAAATTTATTTAAATATTACAGACTTAACAAGTTCAAGAATGTTAAAGATATATTGAGAACAAACAATTGCGTATGTGAAGCATATTCAGAAACTTACTCTCAGAACAATTTTATTTTAGTAAATCTTTAATAATTTCTCTAAGTCGGTTTTTTAATAAATTTCAGATATTATTACAATACATTAATATCTTAACATATAAATTTTATCGATTTAACTACGGAAAGTGAACATTGAAAACGAGAAGAAATATTGCTCCGATTCTGTCGCAATGCAAGTCCGATAATTTTTTATTCGCTTTTGTAATCATGAGGGTGATATAATTTTCATCAGTTTTTAGAAATAAATTTTTAGCAGGAAAACGATGAGTATAAAAACTTTATTCAGGATTATAATTCAGATACGTTTCTTACCTCACTTGTCTATTTGGTCACTAAACGTCTCGTATGGCAAGTGCCGTCGGCAGATCACACGTCCGAGTAACAAGTTCGTCAATTACATGGGTAGTGGATATTACGTTCGAAACTTATGCTTGCGAACGCAATGGTGCAGTTTTATTCCACTTTACCACTTTTTACATTTTTACACTTCCCGCACTCGTAGCGCCTTTTTATACAGTTTCTTCTTCTACGCAGTTGTATCGTCATTGGAGAACGTTAACACGATACGACGAATCTCGTAGTGCGCTCACTGTTATGTTGCACCTTTAAAGTCTTTACGATCTTCATGAGTGGAATACTTGATACTCGAAGATTGGTATTTCGTACTTGACTTTTTATACACCATCTCCGGACCACAAATTTACATTTCTAAATGAAAGTAGACAAAATTCACGCGATTTAGCGTACCACGTGGCTTACGGTTCCACGATTGCGATTGCACTTCGGCATCGTAGCACGCACCTATCTTTGTAGATACGATACGCTTTCTTCACGTGTAATATCGCATTCGCCTGACCATCATTTTCAAAATGTTGAACTATCTTAATTCTTTCTTCATCTTTTCATTCGACGATGTTTTCATTATGATGGCTTCATATCTTGAAGTTTGACAAGTAAGTTTCTGATAGATTTCTCTTTACAACTGTTTCTAAACATCTGTTAACTTCGATTCGTCCGTCAGCCTGTAATCTTCCTTCTTCACTGTTATTCCAATGCGAGTAATTTCTTACTCCGAATTCCGAAGATCAATTTACAAGTTATTCCGGAGACTGATTCGGACTTCAATTATCTTCACACTGTGCACCAAAAGCGTTGACCCATCTTCCATTCATTTCTTCTTGACATCGGTCTTGGTTTTGATTGAAGATCCTCCAACTCGAAACCGCTTGAAACCGTTGAACCAACCAACAAAGGAGTAGCTAATGCTATTTTCTAATCTTATCTGCCGATTGTCGTCACTAGTCGGGCGAAAAAAGAAGAGAAGGAAGAGTAGAAGAAGAGACTGCTCAGGAAGGTCCATACTGCCTGGCGGTTTGATCGCTGAAGACTGAGCGCTGTGCTAGCGTTTCACCGCGTAGTAAGCCGGCACTCGCCCCGCCATCGAGCTCTGTTCCTCTGCCTCTCCACGAGGAGCGTGCGAGTGAGAAAAACGATGGAAAGGAACGAAGAGCGAACGATAGGCGGCGAGAGAAGGTGGGAGAGAGAAAGAGAGGCAGCCGTCCTTCTCGACTCACTCTGACGTTTTGCGCGTCCTGAGAGTAGCGTGTCGCCGTCCTCGTCGGATACGTTCTCTGGATTTGCCCCCACCAGGCTCCCTTTCGTCTACCCTACCCTCGGCGCGTTTCCTCTCTCGGCGTCACCCTGTCCCACCACCTGGTCTTCCACCACCCCGACGACCTTGGAGTTTCGCGCGATCGCCGCTGGGCGGCACCAGCATCCAAACTCACGGCCGAAACACCGCTCGAGCGTGGCGAGTAACAAAGATCCCGTCGGTTAGCGCCACTATGTGGGAGAGAACGCGCACCACTGGTTGGTGGAAGGGGTGTGGTGATCGCGAGGGTGAGAGTAGTCGGTTGCCCCTCTCGTCGTGAATAGATCGCCCCTACCTCGGCGCGATTCTCGCTCCTCCTCCGCCCCCACCGCGGCGGCACGTGTTCCGTTTTGCTCGGGCTGACGTGCACGCGAATCTTGCCATCTTTGTCGCGTCCGGTACGTTGCGATACCGTTTGGTAGGGGATCGCATGCACGCGGTGGGGAAGATAGATCGAATTGAAGAGTGGGGAGCAGAACGCTCTAGCATCGCCAGCATGCGTCACGCGCTATCCACGCTGCAAATATAGCCAACTTTGTGAATAGTCAGATCCGTTAGTGTGAAGATAACCGAATAGTATTCTGCTCGCTAACTTTTACACAACAAATCCATTGAAGTCTGCAGATCGTATCGTCCAAGTATAATTTATAATGTTACAACGCGCGCACTCCCATATATATTTTGGTCTTCTACTAATATCTATCATTTCATCTGAGTATCTGTGATGGGTGTTTTTATTTGTTTATGTCGTGTCGTCAGAAAAAGAGATTGATTTTATGAATGAAAACCACAGATATCTGTTTAGCAATATTAGAATTATTTTATGTCGTCTTTAATGCAAAATATTTGCCACATATTTATAGTTTGGCTAATAGCTTCTAAATTCTATGTTAATCATGTATCTTACAAGATGTTATAACATCAAGAGAAACGAGAGATTTATGAAAAGGATTATTTTTCGGTGTTATACTTTGTCCATTTTACTCCTGAACTTTAAACGTATAGTCTGCTAGAGTGATCTCGTGGAAACTACTGGACGATTCCCTTTAAGACTCTATATAACCTGGTATACTGATCTGTATTAATGTATTATACAAGACATTGATCAAAAGATACTTTTCTATAAAAAAATATTGCGATTGTGTTATCGTGCCATTGTGTTCTACCATCAAGTTTTTTATATCATTTGTGTGTCATTGTGAGTGTTAATAATTTATTCTCAAAGGTAGCATTAGTATTAAAAAATACTAAATTACATAATTTTTGTTGCAAACGCAATTTTTTTTATCCCAGCACCTATCAGACGTGCAGAGAATATTGACATACGAACCGAGGAATTGTGCACATTCTTGCCAAGCATTCAAACTTTCTTTGATAGCCTCCCCACAGAATCATAACTACATTAATATGAGCACTTCAATCTCCATCCGGCGGACACTTCCAACACTTCCACCGTCACGCACATTCTACCTCCCTCCCGGTTTTTTTTTTTTTGGAGAAAACCCTACATTCATCTTTTAAATCAAATGCATTTTGGCAATCTTGTATTTTTTGAGAAATTTGATCAGTTAGCAGAATCAAGAAGTACTGTCGTTGGAAAATTGGACAGTCCTCTAACTTATTTGGCATACTATGTCTAATAGGATTTTTATGCGAGTGAATTCTCGATAAAACGTATATGTATATGGGAAGATGACGCATACGTTTGTTTTTTAAGGCGAACACAAGAAAATATCTTAAGAGAATGTTGGCGCGTATTGAACTGGCTGTTGTCGAGCCCGATCGGTCTGCCCGAAGCGGTATAGTTTCCCCTTCGTCGCTTTCCCCGCGTGCGACGGATCTGCCACCGTCACGTCCCACCAGACCCACCAGTAACGAATTCTCCTCTCTATCTTCTCCCCCTCCCCCTCCGCCCCTCTTCGATGCTAGAGTAAACGGCGCCCCGACGCTCTCGGCGCGGCGTCGCAGTTCGTGAATTCTGGAATTCCGCGCCACGGTGGCTCCACCTCCCCCTCACACGAGTCGCTAAATCTTTTTTAAACCACGCCTAGTAGCCTGGTCGAGCAAACGAGACAGCGATAGGGCAAAAAAAGAAGCGGGCACGCGCGAGCGACTCGGCCGTTTTTCCTACTTCTTCGGCGATACGAACGCATTGCGCGGCGAAACTCCACCCTCTTTTAACGGCGCCCCTCTTTTGCCCCTTCCCCTCTTCCCCACCTGTTTCTATCGCCCCCACCGTAACTTTTTCCCCGATCTCCGCCGCACCGACGCTTTTCCGCCACGCGAGATTTTCTGTCGAATATAGTTTGTCACCCGATGAGAGAGAAGCGGCAAACATTTGTGACGCCTGTCGGTAGCTGGCGCCAGCATACGTACACGTCGTCTAACGGAGTATGCATTAAACTTGCCTTGCAGGAAACAGGTTCTAGCGGATATCACGTATATGATTATACATGAGAAGATATGAAACGTAGAGCGATTTTTTTTCCAATCAATTTTGTACTTTGATATACATTTTCTGATTTTAATCAAGCTTTGTTTTTAATATTAAACAATGCATTTAGCAACTGGTTGCAACTGGTTTAGCGACTGGTTGCAAGTTAGTATAAAGCAATTTATATTATACAAAGCACTAAAAATTATAAAATATAGAAAAAATATTTTTTAAAATGTATATGAAGCACAAAATTTAAAAAATAGTTGGCATGATCGGTTGCAAGCATACTGAACTACAGACTAATGATTATTGCAAATAATAAATTTCATGTTATTCAAATTGTATAAAAATACAAATGTTCGAATTAATGTTAGATATTAATTACAGCTTACAAATGTTTGATTTGATATTATACGTTTTCGTGAAAACGTATTTATTTATTTCCTCAAAGAGATTATTTATATAACAATTTCATAATATATGTTTCTACTTTTGTTGTTAAAGAAGTTGCCTACAACAGACATGATACCGACACGCACCTTTTATTACTTTTTATTATATTCTCGCATTATATGCTGGCGACATCTGGTGGTAGGCACCAAGAGATAAAATACTACCCCTCTGTGAAATTTTTAGCATCTAATTTGCTTTATTATAATTTTTTCAATTGTCCTTTTTGCTTTCTATTCTATTCTTTCTTTAATTATGAAGAATATTTGTTAGTCTGTGAATAAACAAGTAATGATATTAATAGCTTGAATTTTAAATTTTTGCAAAACAAACAGGTAATTTAAATAATTGTTACTATTTCAAGAACAAAATTTTTTAAAGATCAATTTGCAAGTTTTCTATGTTGAAATCTAAATGTTAATAGATAAAAATGAATAAAATAAAATAACATGTATATAAATTATAAAAAAATTGATGATTAAAATTAGATTAGCATGAACACATAGATACATAAAATAATTTCTATGTTGCTATGATAGGAAATTACAGATAATATTAAATATATATTGCACTTGTTCTATGAATGTTGACACATTAATTCTCAAATTATTATTATACTCGTTAGAAATACATAAAGATATAGGAATTTGAACATTTTATGCTATGATCGTTATAAGATGACCTTTCCAAAAGGGGCCGGTAATTCGGTGTCGGTATTTCGTCCCTTCCCCCTATGCAGAGTCGATAAAACAGATGCCTTTACGGTATAGGTATTTCCAACTGATTAACTCGAAATTAGGTGCAAACGGGGGTTTTCCGTGATAGCGCGTGTCGATGCAATTTGTGCAAACTCGTGCAGCTAAGTGCACGAAACCGATCAATTGCCGCGGAATGGTCGAGCTGCTTCAATCGATCGCTACAATACCAGCTCTCCACATCTGCATTTTTATTACACCCTCACTGCTTCCGGACGTTGCCCTTTGCGTACGCATCAGGTATGTTCGAATATATCAACGCATCAAAATTTCTATAAAAGTTTTTCACATTTCCTTCTTTATATTCACAACGAGTCAGGAATGAAACCATTTTAATTCATATAATTAACATTTTCTAAAGATATGTAGATTATAGTACGTGTGTATTGAAAATATAATAATTCCTATATTATTTCTATTTGAAAGAGTAAACATGATTATATTTGAATGAACGATATTTTTGCTTTTGTCGTTAATCAGAAGAAATAAATTATTGTAATAAATTATCTTAGTTTCAAAATTAATATTGATATTAAATTATTGCAGTGATAAAGTTTGAATATTGATTTAATTTTTTTTTCTTTTATATAATACAATTTTTTTTCTTTTATGTAATATAATATGCACAATAAGTACGCATGTACATATACAGAAAATATACATACATATATATAATCCGATATAAAGTTATAATTATCAGCGACAAAATGAAATAGTCAATGACATAAAATAGAAGCTCTATAATTTATTTTATCATTGATAATTACATTGGTCAAAGCTTTAAATATTGCTATATCTAAAGCAGTCTATAAAATATTCAATGAAAACGTTTGTATCACTTTGCACGCGCGTTTATATACGACGAATGGCAGAGAAAATGTCAATATCGGCGAGTGACTCAGTGGTTTTTCTAAATACTTGGGATTAAGGATAACGGATCGCGTCTCCGTGGTAAGCAAGAGTCTAAAAGACTAATTCAGTTTAATGACATGAGCTTAAATGTATGATCCTCGGCCCTGATTGGTCGCCGACGGCGTATTTCGCAATACCTGGAAGCCCATCGGGCGATGGCACCCTACCGAGATGACGTCGCACAGCGGCGCGTGCATAACAACCGATGGATTATGCCAGTAGGCCTGTCGGCAGCCGTAATTGATTTCGCTTAAACGGCTAAGCGTATCAATTCCTCTAATAGCTACGTCATTGCGATAAAGAAACTGGGATGAAAGAGCAGTTAGCCTCCTTTTTATCGGTGACTCCTTTTATATATATATAGAAAAAGAGAGCAATAATTTTATTTGTTTCGAATTTTAATCTGTAATAATTTTCGACCGATTCTATCGTTAGATGGTTCGATTTTACTTTGATTTGATTACAAATTTATATACAGTAGAAATCGAAATGGTGCTTTAATAAAGAAAAAAGTGAAGAAGTTTGCGTTGCATAATGTGATATTTTTATATCCATTATTGTACGATTATATAATTAATATTATATTATATCGTACAATATAATACAATATAATGATACTGCTTTATTACTATTTACTATTATGTGTTATTAATATAAATGTATGTAGTATGCAGGAATGTCACGTTTTCGAAGGCAAACGCGTCCTGACTTGATATTGCATCTGAGTAAATTGAATAAACTTCGAGGATATAATCTGCGATAAGAGTTCTGAATTATTCCTCAGTAATCAGCTTTTACCAAGCGCAGAGGATATAAAATAGAATTATTCTCACAGTTATGTCATTAGAATCATTATATACAGCACAATTAATTTGTACTGAATACAATTATCTAAACAGTATCCAATGACTTATTTGTTGGTCAACTGCATTACGTTGCATAGCGCACGTAGGCGGCGTTACGTAGCGCAAATAGGACGTCGTAGTGGACGTTAGACAACGAAACGTTGTTTACGATCGCCCAAAGCAATAAATAATTCCTGGTATGATGTCCCACGACTATTTCGCCACCTACAGCGTGTGTCTGCGATTCTTACGTTTTCCTCGCGAACGGTTGTTGCCAGTACGGCATACAGAAAGGTCAATCGAGAGTCGCACGAGCGACGTGAATTAGATATTCACATCGAGACGAGCGTTCCAACGCTGCAAAAGCAGATTTTACGATTTCCTTTATCTTCCGCTCACTCACTGAGTATTTCACAAAGTCAATAAAACCCGCAGTCGAGCCGCTAATGGATACGAAAGCGAGCCGAAAGAATGAGGTTCTATTAACACCGCGGATGGGGGGGAAAAAAGCGTTCGCTACGTGTTAAATCGGAAATCGTACCATTAAAGCAGATGTGGGCAAGGGTAATTGTCGAATAATTGAGTTGTCGCGTACTTTTTTTTTTTTATCGCGAGATTGGCTTTAACGACTGCGACATTACGGCTAACAATTTCCGCTTGTACGAATTTAATCGTAAAATGTAAAACGTAAATCGTTTCCAGTCATTAGCGTTTTGCAATGAGAAATTCTCGTTCCGAATCATTATATATGATTGCATCATTTGTGTCCCTTTTTAAAAATATTATCCTTCTCCATGATAGCTCAATAAAATCAAATCATTGAGACGGAAGATGAATCCCGTGTTTCAAGTTCACGGTTTGATGAAGCAACAAGTGCAGTTATCTGACGATAAACGATTTTTTTGAGCTGCAACCGACCCGAGAGTGCCAATCCGCTGATGAAAGGGATGGTTACGGCTTACGATATCTTTTATAGCGGTGGCGCCCTTGTATTGTGGGATTTGGAGTATTCTTTCTTTTTTTTTTTTTACTGAGAATTCAGGCACGTACACCTGTATCCTTACTACACGCGATTCCCCCAATTTTTCCACAGCTCGGTTTCACAGTGTGTGCGTAGGACCGTTCTCTAGATACCTGCAGGTTGTTTGTGAATGCCTACCTGAAATCGGCTTTGTAGTAGATCTCATCGAAAAATCGACTTTATGAAACCGAATATCCGACCCATGGCGTATTATGCGTCTAATGATTTTGGTTAGAGGGTCAGATTTGCGGGTGTCAAAAAAAGCAGCGGTCTTTCGCAGGTGCAAAGAAGGTTTCGGGTGACTTCGTAATAATATGTTTAATACGAAATTGCGCCACTCATGTCAGATATCAAACAAAATATATTGGATAATTAATATGTTAAATTTGAAAAAAATGTTCCTTATTTTAAATTCTTATAAATTTTTATTTTTATAAGTTAAGCGTTTGAGTATTTAATTATGTCACATTTACTGACAGTCTTTTTTACTTGAGCATAATCTGCAATAGATGATTAAGAAACATTTAGCACAATGATATCTTGTACACATCCCACACATTGTACTCACACAACGGGAATGTATATGAAGTTCGTAAGGGGACGTAGGTACATTTGTCTCCTGCCAAGTTACGTCTTGTAATCAAGTACTTGTCTAATTGCACGTTATTGGTAGATAATGGCGATGATTACCACACGTGAATCGCTGAGAGCCGCGTGGCTTGCTCTAACAGAGGCTTTAATTGTGCCCGCTGTGAGAGAATATACGTTGCATCTATTCATCTTAGGAACCAGAAACGCGAATTAATCATTAGGATTTCCCAGCTACTTTTATAGAGATAACGTCATTAGAATACCGAACAACAGCGATTCTTATCTTTTACATCATCTAGCACGCAGAAAGTGCTTGTAAAGCATTAATTTTTTCGCTTTAAAATATTTTCCAATTACAAAAAACATTTCATACGCTTGGATCGTTTGATAACATTATTAATTCTTATTACGCGGAATACATAAAATTTTATTCTTGACTTTTTATAAAGTTCAAATATATTGCAAGTGCATAAATAATTTTGTTTCTCGTATAATCTTAATGGGTCCTAATTACCGGAACTATACAACACATTATTATAATTGTAATATAGATATATTCTATTTAATGAGGCTTCAATAATTCGACGGCACATTTAATCTATTAATTTATGTATGGTTGTACGCACCCAAAATTATTTCCTCCATGCTCCAATATGCTTCGCAATCCAGCACCACACTTTTCCAGGAGTTTTCACGTACAAGCAGTGGAAAAAGTAATACCATTGCATAGTATTGCGCTAGTCACGTGTGTAGTTCGATGAACAGTGTAGCGCAGCTGGTACAAAACTGACCTGAACTCCGAGTCACGGCTTCTTGTAGTTTTTTTCTTTTACCCTATGCTCACACACACATATACACATATACACACGACTGCGCGCACGGACTGTGCACCCCCACACATAAGGAAAAAAAATCCCCTTCCGATCTCCGATACGCGCCGCTCCAGGATGGAGTGGCGCATCAAAACCGGCCTTTTTGGAAACTTATCTCGTCTCTAAGGCTCTTCAAAGTTGGTTTTACCGCTACAGCCTCTCTAATGCGTTGCATC
This sequence comes from Tetramorium bicarinatum, assembly GCA_928718305.1. Classification (NCBI taxonomy): domain Eukaryota; kingdom Metazoa; phylum Arthropoda; class Insecta; order Hymenoptera; family Formicidae; genus Tetramorium; species Tetramorium bicarinatum. The sequence continues at coordinate 11,824,559 of OV788324.1, forward strand.
ACGGTGCAACAGATAAAGTGTAAATAGATGGGGCTGGGCGTTTGATGTCGCGTGAAGAACCTTCAAAAGGATTCGGTGAGGAGGCATCCAACAGAGATATCCAAGTTTTATTGCTTGTAAATGTAACATTCGAGAGATAAACGCGTTGTCTAGAAACGCGGTCTGAAATCGTACAGGCTCAATTTTTTCAATGCATTGCATTTTCATCGTGATGGTTACTATCATAATTGTATACATAATTGCTTTCTCTTTTATATTTTTGTCTAATATAGAGATATAAATTTATTTAATTTATCAGATAAGATTTAGAAGTATGTTCTTTAAATTTTGAATTTATATATGTATAAGAGAGATTAGATAACTCTGAAGTAGCAGAGTTAAATTTTTGTATTATTTTGCTTTATTATATTTATGATATTATATATTAGTTAAATTATATTTTCATGTTCAATTCTTTACAAGAATATTTGAAAGTCACTATAAAATCAATAAGAATAATACGTTGAAATTCGAAATATTTTATGATACATTAATATGCCTTCTCTATATCCTTCTAATGAATATTCATTAAAAACATGAAATATTTTCGAATAGGTACGTAGCCAATAATCCTCAAAAGTTATAAATGGAGTGTAATTTATATAATTTTGAGATTCAAATGTCCCGTTATTCTGATATTATCACGATGTAATGACTCATATTTGATTAAATTTTCATTGGCCTCTGATATTTGTTGCATATTGCAAGCTAATTTTTATTTTATCTAATGAAACTCGAGGAATTTACAATAAAGTTGCAAGTTTTTATCGAGAGATGTCTGGCTTTCTATTGCTACAATTGTCAATAAGCAAACAATGTCGTAAGAATCGATGAGCGGTTGGCTATCCAGTCAAATGGAAAAGCTCTCTAGTTAAGATGCAGACACGAAAAATGCTGCCGCCATGGAATGATATCTCGGTGAGTGGAGGCGAAAGGAAGATGGCGAAACACATATACCGGAAACACGAAGGAGTCGTTACCGTATACGAGCCGCTATTGCAAACGGCATACAAACAACAGCACGGAAATGTCCCCTTATGTACGTCTCTTCTCTTTCTTTCCCCCTTCCCCCTCTTGTTCCCTCCCTTTTCTCTTCGTACCTTCAGTCAAGATCGTAAAAGCCTCCCTGGTGCTAACAGCAGCGCCTGGCAGACGATCGGCGATTTCGGGATGACGGAAGAGCTCTCCAACGACCGGAAAACGATCCGACACTTTATCGGTTCAAGACATACTCTTCCTGTCGGCTCTCTTACCTATCTACGATGGTATAATTACGAGAATGAAGTGCCTATTGTGATAAAAATGTTTCAATTGTTCTTGTTATTGATAAATAAATTCTGTAATCCGTTTTTTACAAAACAGCTTTACTTCGTGAAAATTTCTTACATATAATTTTTATTTATGATTTTTTTTGCAATTCATTATTTTAAGGGAAAATATTTTTTTATAACTAGTCTCCTCGCAAAACATTTTAGCTTTTTAGAAAATTTCCCTCTTAGACTTTAGTCTCAAGTTATGAGACACAACAACGTGTTTTATATTTCTTTAACAATCTTACATACAAAGAAAAAAAATAATTCACACAGTATACTCGTTACAAAACGATTTTTAAAACATCGATTATATTGTTATAACGATCTGCATTCCACGCACGTAATAACCGGGCGGATTATTCAATGAATCTTATCTTATACCTTAGAAAAAGTTTCTCAAATCTCAAAGGAGATCTTTATACGGAGAATCGTCGAGTGAAAGAAGGTGCAATAGTGTGGTGTAACCAATGTTGCCCGAGATTTAAGAGGCTTAGCTCGCCGTGGACTCGTAGCTAGTAGAACGCATAAACTTCGTTTTACAAGGGGATCCCTTTCCTCTAGGGGCCGGGCCCCAAAAATAGAAAGCGTTCCCTCGTCTAGAGAGAGGGTTGTAGATTCCAGATATCGAAGGAATAGGGTTACCGGGTTCAAGTCTGGCAGGTGGATACCGCCTGTAATGCGTGAATGCCTGCTACGTAACGGGTGTCAAAAATACAATGCTAACAGATTTTCTACTTCTTTCAAGAAATTTGTTGAAAATTCTTCAATTTTCTATTAAATTGATGATTGATGAGATAATTGATGAGAAATGCTACTTTTCTTTTGATTCATCTGGATTTGAATCTGTAATTTATACGTATATGTATATTAATACTTTAGATATATTTATTCTTGAATTTTAAATAAACATTTGTTGTTATCTTGATACAATTAATCTTGCTGAAATTAGACATGATTTTATCAGACATTTGCTAGAATTAAGGTTGATATTAAACCAGAAACTTGATATCATGTATGATCATCATAATTTGTATGATGAAAAGATTTTTTTTAATCATATTGAAAATCTTCATATATATATATATAATATATATATCATACTATACATATGCACAAAAGTTACATAAAACGTGTAACAAATAATATAAGAGAGAATTTTATAAATATCTAAATGACCAGATTAAGTTTTGAAATGATGACCAACAATATGCTAGTGCATTGATTAAAAATTTTACGGGCATATCAAATAATATTATAACATACAAGATATCAAATAATATTATAATATACAAAAAGAAACAGATGCTGAAAGAAACATCGTGACGGGATAAACATTTCAGAAATCCAGCTGGACGCCCGCTGGTTTTAAAGCTGTACCCTCCCTCGCTCCCGTCACTGTTTAAATAATTTATTCCTCCCTTTTTTTCTTTTAGAATCTCGAAGTCATCCACATACGGTGAACGGTCTTAGAGCGAACGGGGGAATGGGAAGAAAGACACGCATATGAGCATACATGTCCGTCTCGCGCGCTTATATTGTGCCACACATGTTCTTAAGGCGCAACGCTGCGAAAGTTGAGGGTGGAAATACATTCCAGACATAACAAAACTCCTCATCACCCTACGTTTACAGCGCTTCCATCCGTCTGTTTTTCTTTTAATTGTGCCGTCCCTTCTAGTATGTCGCACAGGTGGAACAACAAGAATAACGACGAAAAGAAATAAAAGTTAAAAGTAAAGAAGAAGAAGAAAGAGAGAAAGAAAAAGAAAAAAGGGGCAGGTTGGTAAAAACACCAGCTGGTACGTAAAATACAAAAACATCTCAGAGTTGCGACTTATTTGTTTTAATCCAATTCAAATGCCAAGTTATGAATCTCAGTGAAAAATAATTTCAGAGAAAATGTAAATACCAAAATTAAGGAAAACAAGAAAAAACACCAGCTGACACATAATACAACCATATTCTTCAATTTCTTTATTTTCTTCCCTTTTACGAAATGTTCCTTCAATTTAATTTAAATATAAAATTAATAAAGTTTGTCTGAGTTATCGAAAGATTTGTGAGAATTTCGATAAGAAAAAATTAGATTGATATAAACAGAAGTATTTTTTAAATATTATTGTTTATTATTGTAAACCAAGAATACGTTTATGAATTTTAACTTAACGATTATATTAACATAACAATTCTTTCATATAATATTACATCATTTTCTATAAAAAATTTTAATTTCTCAATTATAATGGCCTGTGCTAATTCCATTACGTTGATCAGTAATTATATTTTGTTATGTATTTAAAAATAAAATATTTTATCTTAATTTTGATAAATAGAGCAGCTTATATGTGCAAGTGTATTGTGATCTATTTCACAAATATTATTAACAATTTTTCTTCTCAAAGTAACAATCACCGTCCCGAAAATGTTGCAGTGAGAAATTAAATTCCTAACAAATTCCATTACATCTTGGTGTATGCGCTGCAGGAAGTTTGCGGCGCGTAAAGAATGTTACGAGTTTGAACGAAAGGTTATCCTCTTTCTTTAAAAAAAAAAAATAGAACTAAATAAAAATAAGCGATTCGTAATAAGTGCGGAAATGTCGAATGTTCTGATTTTATAAATAGAGAAAACTTTGGAATGTTCAAGGAGTTTGAGCATGTTTTCACAACGTCTGAGTAAGTGTTATCGACACGAACATCGACGAGAGAATTTTAACATACTTTAATGAGGCAAATAAGCCATAAAGAGATTATTGACGTACCCTTAATGAAGCATCACTGAACCTTCCTGATATCTCATATTTAGAGAGATTGAAAGATGCATATTATAAATGTGCTACGTAATTGCTATATATAACGGATGTTCTATATGTAAATCGATGCCAAGACCGGGTAAGCACTAAATTAACGTAGATATTTATAAACTTCCTACTATAAAAACACATACTCTTGTAATTGCGATAATTGCAGTTAATCTCTGTTGGTATAGTTAATTCCGATTAAATTCTTACGACTATCATTCCGAGAAGCTACAAGGATCTGGGAGTTTTATCGCATCGCAATCGCTGAATCGCGCGTCGCATGGGAGAAATTGAAACTTTTGTGGCTGCTATAATTACGGGTAATTCCGGCGCGGCGGTTTCTTGTAGCAATTTAGATCTAATCGTAAGGTAACGCGTGGAACAGTTCTTACAAATACGTCTTGAAAAACGTGCGGGAATATAAGCGGATCCACGTCCTGTCCCGAATTCCGACCAAATTAGGCAGCGCAGAGTACTCTTGGAATTGTGTATAGACCGCAAATCGCTACATGGAAACATCGTAGAGCGCAAAAAGCCATGGATGAGACCATTTTACTCAGCGCATTTTCTGACCATTAAATGAATGTTTCATGGAATTAGACTTCTTCATAATTAGCACGTATATATACACACACATCTATGTAAGATTTATGCTCTAAGGAAATATAATGCTTTCAATCATTAATTTTTTAAATTTAGCTAAAGACTAATTTTCTCTCAATCTGAATTAAAAATTAAAAAATATCTGATATTATTATGTATCTTTGAAATGAAAAATACTTATTTTATTTTTTTCTATTTCTAAATTGTAGATTGTTTTCTAGTTTTAAATAACTAAAAGAATAATAGTAATTAAACTATTCTACTATTCTACAATAGTAATTAAAATGCAATTAAATATAACAGTATTACTATAATCAGTATTACTATAATCAATAAATAAAAATATATTTTGTAGATATATAAATTAATTCTGAAAAAAATTAATTTTTATTTTCTATTTACTGTGAGAACTGACATATTAATATCTGATAATAATTAACATTGAATCACTGACGATTCATCATTATTGACTGGGATATGCATCTGTATACCTTTTATATATGTGAGATAATATCAATTTTCGAGCACCCTATATAAGAGAATGCACACCTCACGAGTTAAACTAGCGTGCGAACGTTGATGGTGCTGCGTAATACAGGTACACGAACCTGATGCCGCGCGCGGCACGGGACATCGAGTACACGTACCCATGGGTGAACGCGCAAGGGCTCTCGAGTGGCTTGGAATTAATTAAACAAAGAGGCATGTTAACGATATAGCGTACATTGACGTTTCGCAGTGAAAGATAGAGGCCACAATTCGCACCGGTGCACTGCGCTAACGCACACTCGGTGGTATTGCGCTTCCTCATCATCCTTCAATGCGTAATCGACTAATTATTGAGTTTCAGGGAAGGATGTATACGCATACGCGTACGGTCGTTGATCCCCAGTTCGTCGCAGTATGATGATACGTCCAAAGGCTCTTTCGCGTTTCTATCGCACGCATTGCATGCTTTATACGTATCGCAATAATAAAACGAGTAAAACAAACATTTCTTGTTTAATGAAAATAGCGTTGGCAGAAAGAATTCCTCATATGTAGATGTTTACATTGAAAAGATTTCATTTTGCTCGATGTTTATTTTATAAGTAAATTAAATGTATAAGTGAATGTATAAATGAATACGCGTATGTGTACATACAATATATTTATTAATTAAATAAATTTCGAAATAATTCCTGTGGAGAAGGGCTATTGTTAAAAAAGTTCCCTCTCGAGATGAACGGCTCTTTTGTCAAGCATGATTTTACAGCGTGATAACTCCGACAACTAAGAACGCACAATTACATTCTTCGGACTTAATCTACGAGACCAAACTTGGTGATAATAGGTCTCAACATCTCGTGACCTTTCCAAGCCAGAGGGAAATCGCCTTCCTGTAATTAGCGAGCCGTGTAAAACTCGCGGCGTTTCAATCTACGCGATTCTTGAAAAAGAAATGCGCGCGCGCGCGCGCGCAAGAGAGAGAGAGAGAGAGAGAGAGAGTACGCCCGATGAGTTTCGCCGATTAGCATCGTCGAGGTCTTCTGCAAATTGCTTTCCTATTCGGCGAATTACAGCCTCTCTCGAATGTAATGGCGCTACGTGCGCTTAGGCCACTGCGGAAAAATATTACAAAGCTACGGTTGCATAATCACGCGGCACTGCGCGTTGCGGAGAAGCGTGTGCGGTGTGTGTAATAATGCATACTGGAGCGTTAATGAGTAATGCCGGTGGTAATGAGTAATAAAGGCGTAGTCTTGTTCGTACCCTCGCGTTCGTTTCTACGAATCCTTTTACATCGATAAAGCCGATAAAAGCGCCCCGTTACGACTGTAGAAGTGCACAGCGGGCAGCCTATCTTAATTTATCCACTCGTTCATCGAGATGGGAATTCGAAACCGTTGCTTTCGAAATTGTACAGTATAGAAAGAATTTGTGCAGCAACACCGCTTTTATAACAAGACCGATAAGCGAGTACTTATCTTACACCGTACCGCGCACGATTCGACATGATTCATGATTATTCGCATATACGATTCGATTTTATGGATGCATAAGGCTCAAATGTTTATATGATAATGATAATATTGGCGTTTTCTAAGAGATATAACTGAAAAGGAGAAGGATACAGGAAACGAAGCGTGTCATCTAATTTTTCTTCGGGGGAAAGCAGACCTCAAATTTCTCAAATCGCGCGTGTATAATCAAGAGAGAGTTTAGCAATTCTAATATATCTCGCATGCAAATGGTTGTTTATCATTTTATTGGACATCTTTCAAAATAACGTGTCGGAATATTCGAGCGTAAAAATGGTATTAGTCAATCTCGGATATTTCGTAGTGTCTGAAGAAAGAAACGGAGAAAAAAGTACGCGCGAGATGGTAATGCATATTTACGAGGACATCACAATTTTGTTCAGATCGTCAAAATTTTTTGAATGCCGAGGGCGGATCGTCGAGAAACGCGCAGACCGACGACTCGTCAAGAAGAGGCCCCGGCATTCTCGTGAGTCATAAAATCTACGAAGAGCCCCTCGGCATCGCCGATATCCTGACATACGGCCCCATAAATTATACAGCCCCGCTGACCTCGCTCGTCGACTTCGCTGCTACTGGAAACGAGTGACGTCCGTAGAAGTACAATGCAGGCTTGCGAAAGTCTCATATTAACGTGAACTTCTTGACTGTCAAGGCACAGTTCCCCATTCTTTTCGTTTTCTAACGAAAAAAAGTAATGCCTCAAGCGTTACATTTTAATTTTTAATTGTTAATACATATATGACAAATTTTACGAATTTCTGAGTCATTTGATATATAAAATATCTAAAAGTTATTCTATATTAGAAATCAAAGGCTTAATACTTTGATATTTGGTCTTGTGCGTTATTAATGAGAGGAGATATCTCATTATTTTTTTAGAATGTCTTATTTTTAAAAATATATATTTATCAAACATATTATCAAATAATTAATTTTCAACAAACAGCTTCCTTTTAATTAAAAAAATAATTGTTATAATAGAAATTTTTTCATGTTGCTTAGTTAATGTAAATTTTTTGTCTCTAACGAAATGAAAATGTATCAATGTATCTGCTTTTTCCCCATCCACATAAAGTCTCTTTCTTCTTTTTAACGAAATAAGATCTGCCTTTAAATAAACGAATATGTGGATATGCATAGTGTCCAAGAGCGCGATGGAGAAAAAAGAAGCAGTCCGAACGTCTCGGTGTGCAGCCTAGTAAAAAGACATTTGAGAAGAAGAAGAAGTCGTAAAATGTAAACGCCGGATATACCTACGTTGCGTCGGTTCTAACGACTGATCGTAAAGAAGCTGTCGGCATATCCACCAGAAGTATTGGCATTTAAATATCTCCATCTGTTCCCGCGCAAAACGGCGAGCATGATTCGAACTGATATTAATAAGCGACCGGCTCCGAGACGCGCGCGTCGTATGTTTCTTATCGACTACGAGTCGACACGATGGATGTTCGTATGTAAGACACAGACGGCCAGCGTAACGGATTTGTATTATCGAACACGAGGACTCGATCGGCCTGCGTATGAGAATCGAGCGTAGAAAAACATAAAAATTTTCAACGAAACGCATCGCGCAATACGAACGCGTACGCAGCGCAAGAATTTTATAACGGCCATTCGATAGATGCCGCACAATCATTTTCAATCGTGCGCTTTTTGCGCCCGAACGCGATTTACGGCACATAACAAACAGCCGTTCCGCCGATTGAATGCCATTTTTGTCAAATGGTAATTGTACTTTCAAGAGGGGAAAAATGTCTTTGGAGTCAACGTTAATGTTGAACGTTCTGACAGCTAAAATCGCATTCTTCTATCATTGTTTTTCTAAACGATTGACAAATATTTGTTTTCATGATGAAATATTTTATTTTTCTATACTCTCTTTGTTGTAATTTATTTTAATGTGCTGTAATGACGCATTCTTTATAATCAATATTTTTTTTATTGTTTCTGAAATCTTATTTTTTATAGTGACATTTTATTTTAAAATTATAAAAAGAGTGATTTAATAATAGAATTCAAAATAAGCCAAAAAGTAGAGCTTGTTATTTGCCATTCACAAAGAATTTTCATCGTATACATTCGAATCTGACAAGTATAAATTATTGCAATCTCGCAGCGGTATCATCACAATGCGAGGACAATCAGCGCAATGTGCACGTAAATTGCGAGTCGTGAGATTCATACATGATGATTTGGTGATAAACCAGTGATCTTTAAATAATCGCGCCCCGCAACTCTGATGTCATGCCGACTGATTAAAATGTGAAGATTATACGCGTTGATAATGATTGCCAAATGATTGAAACATAAGCTAAGCATCTCATTTATCTGTAAAAATAAAGAAACTACAATTTTAAACGATATATAAATTTATTTCTATCAATATATGTTTTAATCAAATTTTATTTAAAACTTAAATCTAAACCTGTTTTTGACTTAATATATATATATATATATATACTAAAGTCAAAAAGTAATTTTGCAATTAATGCTATCCATTAGATGCAATTATTTCCACTGCACATACAATAATAAATGGATATCTGTCGTACGTTATGAAGTTATGTTTAGCACGGCGAAGTTGAAAATGAAGGTAATGGATGCATACGGTAAGAAGATTATAAAGCCCTCGATTATGCCCGTAGGCGTTCAATGAAGCGATTCGTTTCTGCTCTATACCCTTGAAAAATCAGTAGACAATTAATCATCGAGCGAGTGATCGTGAACGGCGCTGACTAATTTGTCAATCGCCGAGTGTTAATTATCGTTTCTTATGCGTGATGATTATAACAGAGGCGCTAATTGCATGCTTTATATGTCAATGAACCACGCCTTATGATTATTACATAACTGTTTTCTGATCAGTATTAAAAATACTTAACTAAAATACTTAAATGTTCACTATTGTAAATTTATTCATTGTTTATTCACAGTATTAGTATAATTTATAAACGATAAGACGATGATCTTGATACAAAATAGATTTATTTAACATACATTTTTCTTACGGAATGTTTACCAAGTGTTTGTTGAGAACACTTCTGTGTGAAATTGTCAAAAGAGATTGTTTTGCACAGAAATTATTTTATATATAATTATTTTATTTAAAAACTAAAAGTAATTACACGTGTATTATTTTTGCAGAAGAATATAAATACAAGTAAATAATGTAAAATTATTTGAGAATTCTTCGTAGTTTCTGTTTAAAATAAAAATGACATAATTTCGTAAAAAGTTTGGCAATATAACTGCTGAACAGTGTTAAACTTATGGAGGCTACGCGCCTTTCTTATCTAAATTAAGCTGGCAGGGAGTTTTAATTATTGCTGACGATGCAATCCCCAATTCGAGTTCTGTATAATTTCAGGAAACGATCGCGCGTTTCACACGACACTTGGACGGAAAGGTCGGGTGTGTGCGAAGGCGCGCTGCGCTACTCAAGAACTATTTAATGGTCCCGCCGTGTTGCAATACGATATCGCGAAGTAGCACTGCGAAATGTTAAGATAAAATCTGATTTGCATTACAATGGCCGCATCTGTCTCCTGGACGATGTTGCACTATCTTGGCTCGTTGACGTTCAATGATGCCTGCACCTATATGTATACAAGCATATATACATACGTGTATTTATATGCAATATATACATATATATGTATATATTCACGCACGTATGTACGTACGCATAAATATGTATTCATCATCGTTCTGGCGTGTAAACACGCATGTAGGTCGCCCCCGAGGTCTTGAAAATAATGAAAAAGCCGATTAAGTCGCTAAGTGTTCACGTCGCAGACAGAAACGTGTAGGATACCTGCGAGCTTATAGTGTGCCGCAAAATCAGCGATCTTTCAGCACAATTTCAGCATGTCGTAACGCTCGTTGACGTCAGGCTGAGCTGTCCACGCTCGCCGGTATAGGATATTACCTACGAGCGCGCGAAAAGTCGCGGGGAGACTCTTTTTCACGCGGGCACTGTGACTGGCGTGCAACGGCCACAATAATAATGACGGTAGTGTGGGACCGGTGCATACATGCGCGGCGCTACATCAACTTGGCAGACCGTGAGGCAGACTTAATTGCGATACTTGTGCGGTCGACAAAGGCCACGCTGCATGGTCGTCGATAGATCTGCTTGACCGTTATTGGATAGCAAAGGATTAATATTCGCAGTAACGGCAACCACCACGGCTGTCATAATTAAGATTTCGCAAAAATTACTTTTTATCTGGGTAACGACATTTTATTTAGCTACTCAAGTTAAAATCAAATAGAATTTTATTAATTCTCAGAAATGAATTAAAGTGACAGATTTGCTAATTTTGATTTAATTAAATCACATCAAGTACCGAATCTCACCAAATCTCACGCGTCGACACGACTATGGAATTGCTAAATTGTCGAAAGCGAAGAGCGTGCGGGGCGTGAGACGATAAATGATACCATTACGTGTGAGTGCGTTGAATGTTTCACTTAACTAAAAAGTTTGAGCGCCAGTATCGTGATAGTATCGCGATTTATTGATATATGAAAATGCGAATCGATATCGGAACGAATATAAATCCTTTCATTGCCACGCCTCATTTCATCGCAGAAGAAAAAAAAATTTTAAATTTTTAGTTTAGTTTTCCTCAGACGCGAATTCATTTGCTCTTGTATGATGATGGCGTGAAATTAAGATAAACGTATTGATACACATTGATAAGTATAGCATTCAATACATTGAAAGTTTCATCTTTTACATAAAATAATAAGCAAATAAGAGATTTTTAAGATATTTTAAAAAATCGTTTATTTTTAAGTGTCGCGAACAAGATATTTGAAACATATATACGTTGCGATATTTGAAGAGATCGTAATCTGTGATATAAACTGATGCCTTGATCAACATACAGAAAGTCGAGTTTTCCATATTTACGGTATGTGAAGAAATAAGGTGTGTTCACACAGAGATCAGTATCACGCCGACTGTAACATGTCGTTAAAACAAATCGAAATTTGATATACGACTTTGCTACAATCTTTAGTTATGTGAAATATTCGACACACCCGCGTAATGGTCTCATTCATCGTCTCCAGGAGTGGCACTCACATCTCAGATATCACTTTATAGCATCTAGACACATTTTGCGCAGCTTGATATCTCGATGTCAAAACTGAAACCTATCGACTCAGTTTTACAAGCTTCGTTTTACGTTCTATGTGTATATTGAATTTTATTCTTATGGATTTATAGAGCTTTTAACTTCATTTTTTATCTCTATACATTTCTATCGGCTCTTTGTTGTCATTTCTACGCGTAACATTCATTCTTATAACTTTTCATACTTTGTGTTTATCCTTTAAACGTAAATCAATGTATCAGCTTTCTACAAACATCAATTGTTTCTTCCAACTCTTACGATTATTATTTCCTTCTATTATTATTCTTTTCAATCTCTTGCATATTTGAAAAAATATTTCTTTTTAATCTCGTTAGCTGTCATGATATGTTTTCTCGGCACTTTCGAGTAAAGCACCATTATCATCCCAAATATTTTGGTTACGAATGCATCAAAGTGCGACGTTACTATTCTTTAAAAGTATTTTAGCCATCGCGCTTTCCCATGATTTCTTTCAAAGATTTATCAAATCTCCGTCTCGAGAGGGAAGGTATGTCGATGCCGACATGTCCGTGGCTTCTTGATTTTCTCGCCAAGCCGACGGTAATAAGGAGCCCTCTCCTCTCACACTGTGGAAGAAGCGGGGTCGACGGTGGTTTATGGGGGTCGCGTTCCCACTTGTGCAATCGCTTCATGGTAAAGTGTTACACGAATGCATACAAGGGATTTTCTCTCCTCCTTTTCCCGGCGCCCTCTTTCGTCTCGCTCTCCTTCTCGCGCCTCTTTCTTCACGCCTCTCTATCTCCTCTGCTTCCCCTCTTTTTTTTCTCTCTCTCTCTCTCTCTCTCGGCCTCGTCTTCCTCGCTGTTTCTTCCTTGCACGCGCGAGTATCACGGAATGCATCGGCACTTCCGAGCATCCCCTCGTTATCGTTGTTGCAAATCCACTCGCCGCTGGGATCTGTAGGCTACCGTTTCGCGTCTTATCGCTCGCTAAAGCCCAATGAACACTTTGGACATTGACGATATACTGTGCGAAATTTCTGAGAATCGCCGATAAGCATCAGTGGGCAAACACTGCATCTCGATACATAAAAATTAGATTCAGGAGAAATAGATGTTATCGCGTAAATCTTATGTCCTGTCGTTTGGCAGAATGTAATGGGCAATGAAGATAATATATAATATCCCGAAATTTATGAAATCATTGTCGTCATTTATTTTTATACATATAACGAAAAATAAAATATAATACTGACATTTTCACGTAAAAGAGATTGGATTTTTCTCATCAAACTCCATTAATTTATTGCAATCAGTAAAACATAAACATTCTTAGAGAAAGCGCGCGCTTAATAATAAGATAATAATATGATAGGAAAGTTGATTAAATCGAGGACTTGACTTTCGCATACATTAGATTTTCCTTGTTTCTAATCAAATTTCTCTCTTTCTGTTATCATATATTTTAAAAAGTGTATTATTTTTCAGAATTGTGTGTGTGTGTGTGCTTATGTTATTATTTAATATATTATTCTATAAAAGAGAAGTTTTACAAAAAATATATTAAGACACATTAAGAACAAAAGTCTTTTTCGATATTGCAATCAATACGATCTGCAGCATCTGAAATAGAACACTTTTCCTATCTTCTCTTATTCACATTGTAGTTACAAATATATGATAATTAATACAGTTTTTATCAACATTGAATAAGCATTGTTAAGGTTAGTATTTGTAGACTCGATACGCGTACGATTAAATTTCCAGGATAACGTCTCGTATAACATTGTTATGCTGTGCAGCACTACATTGTCGATGCGTTCATGTATCGCATTACTGCACGTGCGCTTCGGTACCTATAATTTTTATCGTTCATCAGCAGCAATCGTTTTATCCGCTCAAAGAGAACATGTTCTTTTCAAACGTAATACGTATTTCAGGTTTCTCGGCGCTATCTTAAGTCTCCCATACTAATAGCATGTGAGCTCACGCAAAGTGTAACAATGTGCATAAGTTATGTACTTTTTATGGGAGAGATTTCCTTTGCCTGCAGTTATTATTTTAACAAAGTGGAATTATTATTAATTCATTTTTTATGTTATATGTTTGATTTTAATTGTTTTCATAGATTATACAAAAATATACACAAATATAAATAAAAATATATATACAACTAAAATTTTCTAATTACTATCCTGTTTTAGTTTTTCTTTTTTTTTTGTAGTAAATGTATTCGAGTAAGTAAAATCTATGATACATAATATAAATTTAAATACATGGAATATAATTCCAATATAGTTCATATGTCATGTATAATCAGTAAAGTAAAGTAATTAATGAAGTAAATATAATCCAATCTGAAATATCTCCATTTGCAAATTGCATTTACCGTTATGTTGCAATTCTTTTAACATGTACGAATCATTACCTATTTGAGAAATTCTACGTAATTATGGTTCATCTGAGCTGATTACTCGCGGCAATCTATCAGATCAACTTAAGTACTAATGATTCTAACACTTTCATCATCGATGCTGTTTATTTAGTAATTTATCTGTCATATATACATGATCGATTATTAGCATATAAAAAATTGACGCTTTCGCGACACCGACTGCTACCGTGCATGCACGCGTTCGTCATACGCGACATTGCACAGTATAAAACACGTTCGCCAGTTTGTAAATCAACGTCGTTAATTTTACTGGCAATCCGAGTTCTTGCCACCCATCAGCTTTCGTATGCACCAATAAACGAAGGTGCGTAATACATCGTACATACATACACTGATTACGTCGCGAGCGCATTCACTCTGTACATGCCGAGTAACTTAACGATATTACGGGTTATTAATGGCACGACAGTGATCGATTAATCATCCGAGAAAAACTCTGTTCCTCCCATTACAAATATAAGTATAATTATATCCTATGGGCTCTCACGGCGACATTGAGTGTACTTTAAAAGTTGCCGCACCTAATTGGATGCATATGTATAAGGTAGGACGAAAAGTGTAGCACGAAAATTAAGGTAATTTCTTGAAAAAAATCTCAAGCACGCGAATACAATATTATATAAAGTGGAGGACGAATTTTTCGAATTCATTTTAATATGCAATAATAATATATTGCAAAGAAAGATACATTATTCTCATTTAAAAAACTCGGAAAATATGTTCCCTTTAAAATAAAATGAATTGATATAAAAATACATTTTATATTTTATTTATTAGAGATATTTAAAGATTTTATTTTCTATATTAGAGTACTCTCTGTATTATAAGATACCCAGTATTAATAATATATGAAATATTTTAAGGATACTTTATATACAGATCTCTTCTTAAAACCATCAATCATCTTTTATCAAAAATAAGAATACATAAACAGATTTTAAAGAAATTGATGATTTCATTAGTCTTCAAAATGACGGCGGAAATTTTAATGGACTATTAAGATAATATGTAGTCTGTGTATGAATAAAGTTCACACGATCACTCAGATGATTTATTATTACTTTGACGTTGCACATCGCGTTTATTGAAATTTTGTTGAAACTTAGTCACATGAAATAATCTATTGCAAGAATCATACAAGATATTGAAACAACTACGATATTTTCTGTACTTCAAATACAGTGTGAAAATCTATTTCCGGCGTATCATAATCTTTTAGCGGTGAACGTCGTTCGGCAAGTTTTTCCGATGTCATGGATCCGCACATATCAAGCATCACAACGGGAAAAACCGCGAAAGTACTATGCGCCCGCATTCTAAAATTTCTCTGTGCTATGGGGCGAAAAAAAAGGAAAAAAAAGAGAGAGAGAGAAAGCGAAAGAAAGAGAGAGAAAGAAGAAAGTGGTGGGCGGTGAAGGGCAGAGCTCAGCGACTTTATCGCTTATTAATCGTGCGACTGTGATCGATTATCTTGAGTGAGAATGGCCATTTCCACGTGGAGGGTAGCAATTATGCCCGGTTCTCGGGCTATTATTACACCGGAGAGGGACTCCACCGAAGGAGCGGTCGTGGCCCGCGTAATCGCGGCGCGTTGTTAAAGGCGAGCCCGACGGATCGCACCATCCCGTACACTAGGCCGAGATTGATTTATAAAGTATTAATTGCTGGTACGTGGGCGGGGAGGAAGGGTCGAAATAGCATTGGGCACATCGCGCGCTCTCTCCATCCCCCGTGTAATTGAAAATGAGGAGGAGCTTTTACCGGCGATAACCGCAGAAGGTCCGGGCTCCCGCCGCGCAGGAGACCAGCAAACGCGCTCATTTGGAATTATTAACGACATGCAGCTCGTCGAACGACCAAAAGCTAAAAGCTTCGATAAATCTTAATGTGGAACTATGATTATAATCCTTTCGAGAATAATAATATCGTAATAACAACAATACGCATTCCGTATTACGTTACGTGTACTTTTAGTTTCTGCAATTATATTATAGCTATAGATTATTAATTTATCTAGCGATCTCTATACATCAGGTTTCCTGAAAACTATTCGCTTTACTAAATAGTTGTGATATTGGAAAAGGCTACTATATATATTCAAAATAGAAAAGTATGTAAATTTTGTATAGGTATGTAGATGAGTATGGGTATATCATACATAACAACGAGGGAATTCTAAAGTCAAGAAATTTGACATGGAATAACTTAAAAAATTTTTCAAAACTTTCAATATTGTCTGAAGTCAAATGATTTATGTACTTGTACTTCGTATATATTTATCATAAGTACATTCGTAGGATAATTGCCTTTCGCTGATTAAGTTAAATTATCCTTCGAATAACGGAACGGCAAAAACAATTACCATTTACAAATGCAGAATTGATGATGCTCAAATCCTAATATTTAAACGATACAAACAGGTGATGCTTCTCTGGTATGCGCTGTTTATCACATTATTTGGAACATAAATCTTCTCCTACATAACAACATTAAATATGCATCGTTATGGAGGAAGCTGAAGGAAACAATTAATGAACAATTACGTTGCAATTTATGATTATGGCGCTCGGCGATATCCATCATGAGCTAATGCTGCCTATAAATAGTTGGCCAATAAATTCAAGGCATGAAGGAATTCGTTGATTATAGGACTGTCTTCCGTTATGTCGCATATTAAAATATATAATTGCAAATAAAATCTTAAATTATCCAGGCAATATTGTTTGATTTGTGCTTTCTATTGTCATAAATACAATTTTTTGACCTACTTATATTGTAATGGCAAATTACAAAAATTTATTATATGTATAAACAAATGATATATTATTATTGCTAGAGTTATATAAAACACAAATGCAAGTGACAAGTACAAAATGTATCTTCAATTTTTATTAGTTCACTTATTTTAGAGTTCCTATTTATTATTAAAAAGTAAATAATTAACACAAAATAAATACTTAAAAACAGCAATTTCAGTGTGCAGGAAATAATGAGTGTTCAAGACGTGTTTAATTTGCTGACATGTTCTAATTACAATGTAAGTCAACTGTGTCCTTAGAGTCAATAGTTTATGCTCTGATTCTTATACCAGTAAATGTATATATATGTCTAGTAATTATACAGTTACTATAAAAATCAAAAATTTGCATATATCAGTTAAATATTTTTATACAGAAAATTGCATATATACCTACTATGATACTCTTTTTATTGATTTTTAGTCGATTAGATGGAGACGCCCAGAATTATAGCTTTCATAATCAAGATTAAAAATAGCTCTTATAATCAAGATTAAAAATAGCTCTCATAATCAAGATTAAAAATAGCTCTCATAATCAAGATTATAATCAAACTATACTTTACGCTTTTAAAATAAAACTGATTTTGTACACTTTTCAGTGTCGACATATTCGAAGATCGTCAGTCACACATAATTAAATCGAAACCTTCTCTTTTTTATCGTGGAATTGATCGAAATTTTCTAGAAGGCTGTACGAAATAATTCCTTGCCTTTAATTTGAATAATCTCTCGCAGCTCCGCGACTGGTCCGACTCGTTATGAGAACAAGCGCAGACAAGATTATCCGGGTATTAACCGCGTTCCTGAAGATCAGAAGATGGATGTCGTTGAGGGATCCTTAGGTTCAAGTTTCGTCGAGAAAAGTTCTACGTTTTATTCTTCCATTTTACCCGACGCGCACGACGAAACTAGATCGGCAAGCCGCGTAATAAAAAGTTTCGCGTGCATTAAACACGCGTCTCCTTTATTCGTTATCGCTACTGCGCTGCATGACGCGATTACGCGACATCGATGGATTGATGGGCGCCAATGAATTTGCGTGCGAATAAGGCAAGGGGGATGGGACTACCAATGCCCTACAGCTGCGCTCGAATTTTGATGAGTAACGATTCTATCAAGCATCGTCAAGAAACGATCGAGGTGTTAATAAGAAACTTTGGGGAACAAAAGCAGTTAATTAACACTTTTAGCAGCTGCGTGAACAACCTGCAAATTGAAAAGTCTTGCAAAGAAAGTCATCAACGAGAATGTGGAACTTAAGTTTCAGTTTCTTCGCTTTATAAGGCTTATTTTCTCTGAGATTATACAGAAAAACATTTAGTTTATTACAACAAAATTTTCTATTCTATCCAAATTTTTATTTATAATCCTTTATATAGTAAAGTTAGAAATCTGATGTTATAAAATGGATTACTTTTGTAATAATTTTTTAATGAGATAAGAAAAATTAAGATTTGTGCTATTTTTATTATAAAAATTGTATTTTAATAATTCGCCTTCCATCGACAAAAACAAAATTACTACTGTTGCTCATTGAAATAACAATGAAAGTAAAGCCAGTGGTTTGTAATGCAATATCCAAATGTAACGATGATTGCACAATTTTCATTTACACACATGGTATTGGCAAGATTGCTAATTACTCATTAGCAATTATATGAAACGCATTTGAAAAGATCGTAATTCCTGCATCACCGATGTGAAACTTTGATTTGTATTAGTGAGGCAACAGCCGGTTTACAATTTACTATCCTGCATATCACACGTGCAATTGCCTGCAATGTCCACCGTAATGAAGCACATAAAACGACGAATAGAATACATTTGAGTACTCCGACATCGATCAATAGGACACAACCGTTCTACGCGGAGACTGATCCATTTCACAATACTCTTATCGATCATGCTTAATCCGCTCTACTGCTCCGAACTGGACGGATATCAAACATCAAAGATTTGAATGGAAACGATTGCGACAATGTTGCTCAAAATAAAACCGATATCGTTCCATACAACCACATGCGCACAAGCGAGATGCCAACAAATATTAATCATAAAATGATAATGTCTATAAAATTATCGAGAAAAGAATCAATTATTGGAAAATATTAATTTTGTATTTTGCTCTGAAATTGGATTTAACACTTAACTAAAATTAAATGTGACAGTCTTTTTCTCTTTAAAATTATAATTATAATTGAAGAAGAAAAAATACATGTATAAGCTATCAATGTAATTTAATACTTCAAACTACAAATAAATATAATATTAAAACTGTAAGGAAATATTATATTTATTGTGCATTATATCATTTTTATATATAATCTTTAAGATGAAATAAAATATATATACATTGTGTTGTTGAATTTATACAACTCTTAAATAATAAAAATAAAATTTACGACTCGTTTCTCTCTTGTTCTCTCTTGTATTCTAATGTCCGCGAGTATTAACCGTTAGATCCATCTTTCGTTTCGAATGAACTATTAGAGAGCCGAGATCCGTAAAGCTATTTCGACTCAGTTAATAATCCGCGAGGCGCGCTTTCGGAATTCAGGTAACAAACGACAGCGAAGCTATTCGCGTCGAACTCACGAGTACAAATAAAGGTGACTGAATTATAGATGGTCGACGGTATTAGCCGTTCGACCCGCGTAGCCCTCCGAATGCTCGTGCGGTAAATTGAAACGTTATACCGCTCGGAGGCGCGACTTTAATCCGCGCCAGCTCGTCGCTGATTAATGCCATCAAATCGAATCATCCGGCTGTAGCTGCATCTTGAGGCTACACGCCAAGGCTCTCTTCCTGCAGTCCTTCGCGAGAGATGATTGCCTCTCCTTGCACACGGTATCAGCGCCCTTCTTTCATCTTCGTCCCGCGAGCCCGTGGGAGCGGCATTACCCGACCGCTTCTTAGTTTGTGTGCATGCACGCAACTCACATATAACATCCTGAACTGAAATCTATGAATATCTGGCGTAAAGGGCTCGGCTGAATATCGCCGATGTTTTCACATTTCATTTTGAAATGACTGGCTAATAAATGTCAGCGATGTTTCTGACATTTCTGTTAATTGAAAGAGATTGATTGATTGATGTATTATTCATGATTAATTATTTATGAGGAAAAAATATGTGAAACGAATAATGGAATAATTTCTACTTTTGAATTGATCGCAGAAAACGGTGGGTCTTTACAAGACTGCGATTTCGACAGGACTTTTTTTTGGGGAGGGGGAGGGATAAGAGTGTCTTGTGACACCGCGAATGCACTATCCACTATCGCCGTGGACTCTTCTACGCGCGTTGGCTCGTAAATAGGGGCCAATATTCGCGCAATAACGAGATTGCACAAATATATTTCGCAACTTGCGCCACCGTAGCGCCGTCTGCTTTTGCCGGGGCACGATGTTATATTAAAGAGAAACGAACGGAACGAG
This sequence comes from Tetramorium bicarinatum, assembly GCA_928718305.1. Taxonomy (NCBI): domain Eukaryota; kingdom Metazoa; phylum Arthropoda; class Insecta; order Hymenoptera; family Formicidae; genus Tetramorium; species Tetramorium bicarinatum. The sequence continues at coordinate 11,845,135 of OV788324.1, forward strand.
TTTATGGTACGAGAAGGTAGTAGGAGTCGTGCGAAGGAGTATCCGACCACAGTAGATTGCGATATACAAATATTATGCCAAGCGCAATGGAAGAAAATAGCTTTCGTTTGAAAATGACTGCCGTAGACTGGACTAGAGTCAAATAATCGTGACAATTGCATGAGAGACGATGGTTACTTAACTGAAGCCCACGTGGAAACGTGCCGGGATATCGCGACACCCACGTTGAGCGAAAATAGATTTACCTAACGACGTACGAGAGTGTGTATGTGCGACGCGCGAGAGCCTCGAGTGAATTTGACTAATATCTACTAGAAAGATAGGGAGAGAGACTAGGAAGAATCGTTAACTCGTGAGAGCTGCGTAAACACTTACGCGGATGAGTAAGTTTTAAGACTATTGGAAAATAAGTGCAGTATCGTGTACCTTCGTAATATCTCGAGAGATAATGCGCGCGGCCTATCGTAATTTCGTACCCGGAAAACGTTGCCTCACCGTTATTTTCATAGAATAAATTGGTGAGTTTTTTTTTTTTACACAATAAATAGAACTGTTTGTACGCGATCCCGCACTTGCAGTTAATTTCGCGCGCGATCGAGATACGCGGAATTAAATGTTTGAAAATGATATATCGAGCTTTCGCGGTAGTTATGCTAAATTACACGATTGAATTTCGATGTAACTCTGATAAATTCAATTTTCCGCACTACAAACACAGAAAAATGTGTCTTACGTCAATCGTCACGTTTCCATCGCCGCCGGATAAATACAGTGATCATTTCTATGTGCCTATCTCATCGAAAAGTCTGAACTCATCGAAATTATATTGGTTTCCATCTTCGCTGTAAAATGTGTGAAAAAATATAACATAAGTGTGGAAAAAATATATTCGCGACTTGTATTACAAGATCTTATTTTTAAAAAAATATTACAAAGATTTTTATATTGGATTTTCCATGCATTAAATTTTTGTTAATAAATAAAAGATTAATTCATTCTTTCATCTCAAACTCATCTGTTCAGCTGTTGTTAGTAAATTTCACAATTTTTTGAGATACATGGGAAAGATTCGACTGTAAGCAGAGACGACGCGACGGTGTCATCATTCATAAAATAATAACGAACATTTGTACAACATCATGAAATAACACGATCGCAACTAATATCTCGCCGTGCCGTGACCAGCGAGGCAGACAAACGAAAGGAGACAGGAATGACGGAGACGCGACTTGGAAAGAGATGGGAAATCCGCGACGTGGAAACGTCGATACAGATTTCCGTGGAACTTGATCCCGGTATCCCGGCATTTATTCCACTTGTCTCTCGAATCAGTCACGACGATCTTCACGATCTTTCGTAGGTGCATAAATCACGCAGAGAATACCCGCGGCTGTTCCGTCTTGCGGCGTCCGACCTTTCGATCGAGCACGGTTCTCGTTTGCGGAATTTATTGTCTTACATCACACGAAGGCGAGCGTGTGTGTATAATATGTGTGTATATCTGTCTGCCCGTTAGGCTGAGGAGTGTATCGGGCGTTTTTCTTTTTTTTTCATCGTGTCGTCGTCGATGTGATCCGGCGCCGTCACGAAATCGTCGATATCGTTAAATTGATGTTCTATTAAAATTCCGATATCCGCGAGAGCGCGGACGCGCCACGCCGCGCCGTCTTGCCGTAGAGCCGTACGGCGTAAAGGCGCGAGGTTAAACGATGGACAGGGCGATAAGGCTAATGAGCTGTAACGATCCTTTCCCCGCTTTATCCTCCCCCCCACCGACGACGCAGTTAACCTTTATCCATGCGCGATTTTCAAAGACCTTGTTAAACGCCGACTTTCTCCCGCGAGAGCCTTGCCTAATTTCTTAGTGCCCGAGGATCGGACGAGCGTCCAATCGCGTTTATGGGCGAACATACGGATAATTGTTGCGCATAACCCGGGGTTCTCCTGTAATTGGTTGCCCTTTATCGTCTGCCTTAATAGCGGTTTGTTGAGAGAGCTAGATAAAAGTCCCGTGTACGCGCGCCGCGAATATCCCTGTATGCGTTCTGCTGCGTAATTTACATTTACAGAATATAACTACGATGTAACTAATTGGATAATGTTTAGCGCGATGACGTGGGTTATTATTAAATCCTCGTAATCTGTTATTTCTGTGTCAACGGAATCGATCGCACGTCTGAATCGCATAATTAAATGACCTCATATATTGTATTAAAGGATTAAAAGAAAAGTTTATCCGCATTTTCAAGTCCGTCCGTAAAGCTCGGACGGCGATTTAATCATACGGAAGCAGAATATGATAATTAATGAGCATTACACTAGCATATTAATCCTTTACATGATGTTCGCGTATAATTTATAATAAGGAATTTTTGGGGTGGCGTCTTGTGGGATTGTGTGTCGAAGAATGAGAAAATGGGTGAAAATAATCATGTTCTTCCTGCGTTTCACTTTACATCCCCCTCGCTCGATGCCGTAAGACGAAATTTCAACGGCAGCGTGTTCGCATGCAACTCGCCAATTTATCCCACTCGCGATCAGCCTACACGCGTCCAGAATACACTCACATAATGTGATTATGCTAATGGCCGAAGCGACCGAAGGAAGGATATTGGGATATCCCCATGTCACACATACTGCGATCGACAATAATTACTGAAAATGACCGATCAATCTCACTCAGTCTTAAAAAGTATCCCGTATATCATTATCAGAGGGGGATATTTTAGGACTCGCCTTATTCTTATGTCATGACATAATTATTTTAATGCGATATAAAATTTTTTTAAACATAGACTTGTATTTTCTTTCTTATATACAATAATATAATATTATTGTATAAACATGTGTGTATGTGAGATAAAACGACGAGAATAAAATAATTAAACATTACAATATTTACAGACTTTTCTATAAGAGAAAAGTCTATGAATACCGCTGTTTCAATGCAGATTTATATGTATCTTACTTAATTTTATTTTGTTGATAAAAAATGTCTTAAATTCGCTTTCGATAATATCCTGTCGATTTTAATTTTTTCAATATAATCAATGTAATCTACATATGTAAGTGGTAGAATTGTAAAATTTAGCAAATTAACACCGAATACACGTTCCGAACGGAAGTCAGATATGACTGGCGCATCGTTCGAAAGACAGAATTCGGGGTATTCCCTTTGAAAATCATAACAGCGAATCGTGGTAATTACTTTACGTCGCCGGTAACCACGGGGCTGTTACGTTTCCGTAAACTACAATTACCGCTAACTCAACAATGGATACAGCAAGATTTAACCGAACCGCTATTTTTGTTGCGCAGCGGACCGTCAACTTGGCAATTACTACGCGCTCGGGTATACTTTTGAAAACAGACATCTGCTTAGTGAAAGTAAACGTGCAATCCTACCAATTTCTTCTTCGTGTCACTTTTGCATCGCGGACGTCCGGCAGGCCGTAATTTGTATCAACTATGTATCTCTCTAAGTGACACGTAGAAACACGAGAAGATAGGATGTCCACGGGCGGACGCAACAGTTACCGTTTAAATGTTGCAGCGTACAGTTTATCGGGGCCAGTTATTATTAGGAGGGTAACAACGTTGTTGTTAACGTCTCGCCGTGCGTAACCGATGCAGTCGCGAGTGGAAAACGAGGCGTGGAGTTTCAATATTTGCGCAAGTATATTTTACAATATATACGGTGGGGCCGCCTTACGCGCGCGTTTACTCGAACGTAACTCGAAGGCGCGTACCTTTTTCTCGCCCTGTTATGCGCCGCACGCTCGAAATCACTTCACATCTTTTAACGTACCGCGAGCGAATTTATGCGCGCATCCACTTTGGCGCCTACGTGCATACTGCAGACGAGCACATACACGGCGGACAGAAATACGAATACCGTATTCGAGAAATCTCAGGCAGTTTCCACTGCGGCCCGAGCAGGCGGGTATTACTTTGCTGTAAAATTTAAACGATACTTGAATAACGTGGATAAAGTCGGCGGGACATTAATAATTCGCGAGTGATAAATGTGAAGATAAACTGCGAATGCTACTTGAATGAACGTAAGGACACTGTATAAATTACGAAACTTCACACTTTTAAAAACTCTAATTGTAGGGATATATTTTAATCGTGCGGCAACACGAAACTCTAGTAAAATTACGTTTCCCATTTTTCTGTATTATCATTTATTAAAAGTTTATAGCTAACGTAATAAAAATGTATATTAATATTTTGAAATCGTTGTCTATTTCACTTTTGCTTGCTTTTACTTACTTTTGAAAATAGAGAAGAATAATAACAATAATTAATGTTACGTGAAATAAAGCAGAAACGCATGACACGACATTTTGAAATTACTACCTTTATGCTTCTCTTCGATAAAACGAAGTTGTTATATATTCCCATATGTCGAACTTCGAGAATGAACGTGATAATACGCAAGTTTCAATAAACACTGCCGTATTTTCCACCGAAACAGCAAGCACGTTTTAAGATAAACTTCGCTATGACGCGAATAATACTCGGGATAAAATGAACATGAGGACAATTCCGCCGAAAGCCCAAGAGAGTCCTCTGTCCACGGATATAATCCTTTTTACGCCTATCGGCGAAGTTTCTCGTCGAATCGGCGGTCTTAGCGCGGGAAGAGAGGCGTAAAGTGTGCGATTTACTGAGTGATATCACGAAACCTGCGCAAGGCAGCTTTTTACAGCAGTGATAAGTGGTAAGGATTAAAGCTGCAGTCCGACTGCTCGCGTGTGTATCGCGACTTTTTTCACTAATACTGTTCATTAATACTAGCTGCCTGTTGCCGCGGCTAATTAAACACACCTTTTGGAGTAAACAATCTCTTTCGAAAGATAATTATAAACACGATGTATCTCTTTATAGGTTGTAAATTTGCTGATAAGCATCATATGCGAAACCAATTGCGGGTTTGGATTAAAGAAAATCGAACTAAAGCGGAAGATTGTAACGATCAACAAGCCACAGAATTAAGTATCAGCGTTAATTGCATCCAATAGTTACGTCCAGTACCATCTCATATGTCTTATCATAAACCGGCTCGAAATGAAATTGTTTTTATATTGCATTTACATAATTATTATGAAAATACATATCTTATTCCGTGCTATCTACAGCGAATTTTTATCTTTATATATATATATATATATATGTATACCAATATCAAGCCGAGATTAAGTTGATTATTTATTGCGAAAGTAGAGTGCATTTACTTAACGTTAGATATTTTTGGATTAAGCGATAGATATGCACACACAAGTCCGAAAATATCTTTGCATGAATTTAATTGCAATCTCTATTAACGATAATTACTCAAGTCTTAATTAAGTTTTACTTCTCGTACTGATAAATATAATCGTGCTAATGAAACGTAATCTGTGAAATTATATATTTACAGTGAGAGAAACTTTTTAAATAATTTTCAAACTTGCTCTGCGAATATTTTTCTGAGCTCATTATCATTAATTCTTGCTGCTATTGTTAATACTCAATATCTATTAAATCATTTTTCATCGTCGATGCAGACGAAATCGTCGTATTAAACATGTCGCAAATTATGTCGAAACCTTTTTAATTTTTCTGGCGCAAGAGAAATGTTAGAGGTGTTTGAACTACATCGTCCATCACTTTTATCGGAATGTGGAATATTTTCCGTAGAAGCCCAAGATGGGAAACCTGTCGTGCGCTTTTCTGTGCACGAAGATGAGAGCGGAGGGATCGTAAATCGCGATGGCTGCTTCTAGGTGAATGGGGTATATGACAGCATTGGTAGGAGAATGGCGTAAGGGAAAGTCATGACAGAAAACAATCTTGATGGCATAAGCCACTTGCCTTCAGTCTTCCGCTAGTCTACGAACTTAACTTTTTCAAATAAAATAATTTTCTCACAGAAAATTACATCTACATAAGAATATTGATAATTTACTAGTTTACCGAAACGTAATATTGGCGATTAGCCTAATAATTTTTTCATAAAATTGTGCACGAAGTGTGAATAACAAAAATATATAATTACTCTTATTGTACTAATATACATATATATAGTATACACACAATTATTATACAATTATAATTGATTGCAATTTTTTGTAAGAACATGCATTGAAACTTACAATTTCAGAGATGGACGAAGTTCTCTCTAGTATCTGGAATCATAAAAAAATATAATTAATAACAGTAATTAACAGTAACCCATATAAACTATACATATTTATAAAAAAATTCGACATATTGTAGGTATCTAATAATCGAAAAAACGAACCGTTTCCCTATATAGAGACTGTTGTGCCGATAGTCTCAATGAGCCTTACAAATATGGTAATCATTGGATCGAGGGCAATAAATCAGTCCGCGACAAATAGGAACATACTTATGGCGACACTTTCTTTATGCTAATTCTCTAAGTAAATCGCGCATTCGCTGTGATTCGCTGTTCTTTAGCGACAGAAAGCGGTCGTAGGCAAAGCGCACTATGCGGCAATGTTACGACAAGACGATAGGAGGTGACGTGGGAGAACGAGCATAGAAGAATGCGTAATTGTTTTGAAAGAGACCGAGCTTCGTCGCCGTTGCCGTCGCCGCCGCCGCCACCGCCACCACTGTCGTCGTCGTCGTCGTCGTCATCGTCGTCGTCGTCTCGTGTGGGATGTGTGAAAGGCGGCCTAGCCTGCCGACGCCGAGCATAAACGACGAGGACAGGTTTCGTTTCTTTCGCCGTCCACATATCCGCCATTCCGACCTCTCTTTTAACGCGATCCCGGCGCATGCATTGCGAGCGCAGAAATTGCCGGTCCATAATGGATCACTGAACGTGCAATACACGTAATTTATTTCAAGTTATTTTGAAGCTAAAAATCACCGCTATGACCCTTATTCGGCGAATATAATTGTTAGAAAACAAAATAATAGGCTATTATTTGATAGGAAAACTAAAAGTTTGTATGATAATTTCTAGAAATAATTTATCTTTTTAATGAAGACATATTTGAATTGTTGCATTTATTGATATTATGAAGGTATAATAAAATAAATTTTTATAAACTTCTTTTTGCAAAAATTTTGTAATAAGATAAAGACAAACTTTCAAAATTTGAATTAATTGTAACTAATATTAGATTAAATTGAAGAATCAACACGCTAATTTTAACATTAGTCAAGGCATTCCTGTGAAAATTACATTCAGAATTCTTGGACATCTTATGAAATCCTTTGTGATTAAAAACGAAAGAAGTAGATTTTTTTCATTAAAATTTTCTCGCGTTTTCCTCTTGAAATATACTGAAAACTGAAAAACCTTTGATCCAGTACATCTAAATCGCGCGGAGATATTTCAGAAGAAGATATTTCAGAAAGAATTTTCTACCTCGCGAACATCTTTCATCGGTGTTATTCGTTATGTTGAAGCCATTCGAAATTTTGAAACAAGATGTATTCATTCGCGAGAGGCAGACGAGTGGAAAGCATCAACAATAGGGATTATCAGCATTGGCTGATCCGACTTCAGGTTGATATTGGTCTCTCGAGCCCCGACATATTGTAATCACGCGGATATATTGTGCACGTTCGTCTCCCAGCATCTCTCTCTCTCTCTTTCTCCTCATGCTACACTATCTACCAACACAACCCAGGCACCCTCTTTTGGTCTCTTTCTTCGCGTTCGTCCATTCCCCCTCTCCCCCCAGCCTCTATCCCCGGCGATCAATGCTCTCCTATCCTACCGATAACTCGATAATATTACACGCGAAAACCGCTTCCGACGTGCTCGCCCAGTCAGCGAGCCACTTGTGCGAGCAAATAACCAGTTATCGGAAAACCGATTTTATTTTCGAGGAGGAGTGGTGGTCCTGATTTTTTTTTCGCTTATCCATGCTACTCGACCCTCTTCCCCGTTCGATCTCTCGCTCTCTGGTCCTTCTTCCTCTATTTTTTCTTTTAGTTTTGCTCTATACCACATATAGCAGAGGACAAAGATTGGCGCGATTAAGGTTGAACGATGCAATTCTCTTTTTAAACGCGGAATTGTACAGTATCCTTTTTGTCAATCCTTTGATTCCGTAGCTATTTTCAAATATAGAGAAATTAAAATTATTTACGTAACTCCATCGTCTATCATTTTGACATGAAATATTTTCATAGAGGGGGACATTGTATGAATGAATTTTCAGAAAACATAATTTAAATAAATTTTTTAAATTTATCTAGAAATTAATACGCTGAACATCATATATTTATTAATCCATTTTTCATAAATATATTTTGCTTATGTGTTTTAGGTTCTAAAAGAATCGATGATAGAGAGGAATGCACAACTCACCGAATTGAAGAATCTTTTTGGCTATTTAGAAGAACATCGTTCCTTAAAAGGTTACGACGGTTTGAAGACATCACGGTAAGTCTGCATGATTTTTTATAAGATATGCGAAAAACTAATATATATATTGATGATCAAGAAAATATTTATCAATAAACATCATAATCATAAAATTTCTGATTATGAAAAGACATTCTTCAATCAAAATAATTTGTTTCATAGTATAAAAAAGTTAAACTTAGAACGCATTTGGATTAAATTTATATTGCATTCGTATTCTTTATCGCGAAGATATATGTGTAATTTCATATAAACCGACGCGGTTATCCGGGATCAAGACATCAACGACATAGAAAGGAAAGAATCAATCGTACCAATTGAAGATTGATTACGTCGGTGTATCGACGACCGAGATTTAGCACAGCAATGCAATTTCTTTGTCGTCTTTACTTTGTACCAGGACCTTTGCGCCTCCCCATCTTCAATGCATCCTGGATCAATCCTTTCTCCTTCGATACCGGATCTACTCTGGGTTTCGCGACAAAACGACCCAAGCGTTTGAACAGTTTGCTGCAAGATTGATCTCATACCTTTTCTACCGCAGTCTTTTTGATACGTTATTGCTTCTTTTCCATAATCCTCTAATACCTCAAATTTGTGTCATTTAATACTACATCTATTTGAACATTTTAAAACAATCTACAATAATTGTAACAATTAATCTTACTGATAAAAAGAACCATAATACCAATGTTAAAAACAAATAATCTATAAAGAGTAAAATTATTAAGACATAAAATGCAAACTAATATTTTTATAAGTTTACAATCGATTAGCTTCATTTATAATCCCCTCTTCTCGACAAAATTATTTTGCAGTTATTTTGCAATGGCAATATTTGGAGATTATTTTAGGGTTAAATTAGATTCAGGATCGTTGATGTTACTACCTGTTACTTTCAATTAATTTCACTCACGTATCGCGATTAGTCATACCCATCTCTCGGGGATATTGTGAACCTATTTCCGGCAACGGTAATACTATTATGCGCGAAATGCGATTATCTGGGGATTGAAAGAATATATTTAAGTGTGTCCGACATTTATATAAAAAAATATGTATAAAATTCCGTAAATATTTCTAATCAAATTCTGCAATAATAATATTGAATTTTTATCATACAAATATATTTTTATCATCCAGTTTAATTTAACTGTTTACAAATGAAAATATCTTTAGTTGGCGATTCTAATCGCATGAATTTTTGCAACATAGATACGCAACAAAAATTATTTACAGGGTCATGCAATTTAAACGCATACTCTGTACGTATACCTCCACCGTCGATAACGTTTTCGACGTCAGCCACGTCAACTCGTTTCTCTCGAACGTGCGCATAAATCCCTTTATGAGCGTCGTGTCACGAATTCACGGCTTGTCGCCGATTTTATTGCATGGCAGATTGCTCGGCGTAGTCGCGGCTTTTACGCCGCTGGATAGAAGTATCGAAACTTCCGGCATTCCGTCTGACGATACGCGGGAGAGAGGCTCCGAACGCAAGGTGCATACGCATAGCGTGTCGAACGTGCGGCGTGTGCGCCAGGCGCATAGATGCGGTATAAATGCATATCTTCCGTAATGTACGGACCGTCTCGAATTTAGCCTGTCGAAGCGCATAACGATGTTCTTTTAACGGGACGAGTGGCTATATGTTATAAAGTCGATATTTCCGTACCGATAGGATGCTTACGCGCGCGACTTTATATACTCCTTGATCCCTTTTACACAAGTTTTTTTTATGTGTCGTCCAAGATTTATTAATAAATAATTAAAATAAACTTCAAAAAGATGTTCGAAGCAAATAAAAAAAGATTTATTGAAAATAGTACAGACTCAGTTATAATATCATCGAATCAAAATATTAGGAAAATTATATTTTATTCTAAATTCTGTGTGAAACTTCTTAATATTCAGTTCAGAAGGAAAAAAATTTGTTTTGTCTACAGAATGTAGAGCAGTTTTATTTATAGTAATTATACAAAGAGAAATTAATCAGTTAACATTATTTACTTTCGTGCAGACGATATATTGCGAAAGATGTGGAAGTTTTCTGTTTCATATGTGCATTTCGATATCAGAGGTGATGGATACAAAAATCCGCGTGACTCGAAGCTATAATTCAACGCGGTGATAATTGTCGCGAATTAGTTCTCTAAATCAGTCGTACACCCTTACATTCTCTGCCTCGGTTTCCCCTTCCCACTTGTACTTATCGCCGGTAAATGGCGACTCTTTCCTTTCCCTTGATCGCGTGATCGTTTGGCGTAAATAACAATTAAATAAAACTCGGAGTACGAACTCGCCCTCATTTCCTGTCTACTTTTTCTATCTTTAGTCACTAGTGAATTATACCGTTGTCATCATAAATCCCACTTATCCGCGACACGCATAATGATTGATAATTAGATGAACCATCAATTCGTGTGAATTTCGTCTGATCTCATTTTGCCATTTTTCTTTTTCTATCTTTCTTTTTTGCGGAACGGTGCACTTCTATATTTACAACATCATTATTGTCTCTTTTAAATGATATTTCCCGAAGAACAAATTTTAATTTAGTAATGATCGAATTAATATAAAGATTAATTACTGATATCGGCGAACAATGATATAACGATATCACGAAGATATACTATATGCGAGGATCTAATTAAATTGGTGATGGATCGTCCTAACGTGCCAATTTATATTGATAATAAATCTCGCATCGCGTATCCGGATAATATAGATAAATTTTCGATAATCGGGGCGGGGCGATAAATTTCTTCCAAATCGGGCGCGATCGGATGCAGGTGTATTACAGGTGCAATACCTGTCGCCAGGTATGACCGCGCGCACATGGGGCAGGTGATTGCCGACAGGATCATTCCTTTGTGATCTAGAATTGATCTTGATGAACTGACCTTGTAATACATAGGCGTCAAATTTTGATATTCCTTCTAATACATGCCCAGATACCGCCGTTGTTATCTGAAATTTATTCATAGTGCCGACATAGCGCAAATGCTACACGCGTTGTGTCAACATGTGAATTAATTGCCAACATCCATAATCTCGATAAATGGCGGTGGAGGGCCGCCGGTAGGAACAATTGTTTTATCCGCGACGGAAAATGCTGATTTGTGCATAAAAGGCGATTATGGAAAAACTATAATTAATGTATATCCGCCGCGAAGAATATTCATATTAATGGTACACATTATTGGTTGTTACATGAATATTTGAATGTGAAATATGTTAAAAATATATGAGGCGACACGCATGCGCATAATTTTGAATATCGTCGAGTCTCGTAATCGAAATTATGCATACGCATGTTTTCTCGTTCTTTATCCATTATTTAACTCCCATTCATGCTCTTTTCTCTCGCCGTCTCTCTCCTTCTCCATTCTGGAAGGGAGTCCGATTATATAATCCTCTTACCCCTTTTCGCTATGGAAATATCCAAGTATACAGGTGTAAGACACGTACGTAACGGATTCCACCTGCAATACGACCAGCAGTTAACTCCTAATTAAGAGTATCGCTCTTTATCGTTGATCGTTCCACGATCCGCCAGACGCGTACACCGCAGAATTTATTCACACGCGTCGGTTCAGGTTTAGCATTGGGATACATGACGCGGTTGTACGTAGTTGCCGGCGCGATAAGAATCAGCTTCATTTTCCCGCGTCGAAGTCCTTTAAATGGAAACGATTTTCATCACGCAGAGAAAATGAGTGTACGCTACAGTTCCTTATAAGAGAGATTAATTTTAATGAACGCCACGGACAGCACGTAGACGGGGGATGCTTTGTAAGACGAGACCGCGGTTTCTGCCTCGGTTATATACGGTACAAATCCGTTGCCTGTGAAACAATCATTATTCCCGGCAGATCGCCTGCGTTATTGAGCAAGAACGGGACTTCCGTCGGGGAATCAGATACCACCGCTCGCAACGCGGCCAGATGCGCACACCTAGGAATCTACCTATCCTCTCCGCGTACCTGCCTGCCTACCTGCGATTCTCCGCGTGCATCCGTGTAGGAAGCGCCTGTGCACAGATTACAAAGTGGATATTGGCTGCACGAGCTGCATTCTCTATGATCTGTGCCATAGTGCAGATGGACCAAGTTTAAAGATACCTCCACAAAGGCCGCGAGCGCGACGATTTTTTAATTAAGCTTTCGTAAACGTAGAAATGCGCAGGCGTTGAACCTTTGCAAGTCAGTTTCTTCATCCGCCGAATCTAGATTCGAATAATTCCTTTTTCTCACATCGTGTATTTCGTAATAATCTCAATAAAATAAATCGCATTTCATGAAAAACGCAATAGCATGTATCACATGACGGAACGATATGTTTCGATTTAAAAAAAAAGTATTTTGTGTGTTTTGAATGCTTTCAGTGTGAACGTAGCCTGCAATTAGAATTGGCCGACACATGTGAGTTCTATCAGAACGTAGAACGAGAGCCTATGGAAATTGGCAATTATCGCAACCCATAACTAAAGGTCTTAGTCGTGAGCTCTATCGTGACATAAGGTCTGCACGCAGTGTCGGGGGTCAGAGTGCAGGGTCATTACGCAATAATTAGAAATTAAAAAGCACCGCGGCGTCTGCGCTTCCCCCTGGCATTAGCTATCTCTACCTAATCCACCCTCCTTCGTTAGAGGTCCTTTTTCATCCTCCTGTCCGGTATATTCTACATCACGGTTAGTTCGTTGCAGTTAAGCGTATCGTCAGCTGGCGAATTGCATTTCTGCAACGATGCCTATACGACAGGTTAACGAACCTACCGCCCACTACGTCCCCTCGGTTCTATCTAATTTCTTTTACGATGCAGAACATCGAAGAGGAGAGGCAAGGACATCAAATTGCCGTCAGAACTACATGCAAGTAGTAGCGGCTGCTAAACACATCGCTTGAGGAACTGACCTTCTCCTCTTCAAGTCTCATTATACCTCGGTTTATCTTCTTGTGGCGTAATGCGCGGCCGAATGAGAGATCAATGGCTTTCAACGGCTTCCAATAAATTTGCATTTCGTACGCATAACTGTTTGCTACTTACGAATTTAATGTCACAAATCATATTTGATCATGTAGATATATTTCATTCCGTGATTTTATTTAAAAGTAAATCTATTATAAAAAAATTTTAAAGTAAATGTGTGCGTGATTCACATTAGAGCAATCCAATATTTTTTAATATTAGCATTAAACAACAGCAAAATTATAAAAAAAACATCTTATATTACAAAATTTTACATTATATAATTAAGCACTGATTTAACATTTTACAGATAATTTTATTGTTATTTTATCAAATTTTTTTTAGCTTTTGCTTTCATTATAAAAAAATAATTTAAACTTATGTATTTGATAACTATTATTTTAAGATGTCAATATTGTATATCATTTTCTATAAATAGGCATAAAACTTAAATTGTAAATTAATTGATTTTACTTTAAGAAAACAAGTATTTTAAGATACGTGAAACTTTCGATGCTTTCTAATCTATTAACTCATCGGACCAGACAAATGTAATCAGCATATAATAGCTTTCATCAAGACGTGGCGTTAATCTCGATGTTAATCTTTCTGAATAACTCTCAGATGGTAAACAACTCTATGATTTATTACAAAAAAAATTCGCGGAATAGGAGACCGTTCACGTGTTGACGCATTTTCATTTTTAATTGTGCAGTACGAAAGGCTCGCAAGTTCCAGGAGTATCCATCTGTTCATGGCATGGTTTTCATGTGGGAAAGAACTCTCCTCTTCGCGCTCAGAGTAACGCCCAGAGAACTGGTTTCTGCCTTCGCCTTCTCCTCGTTCCTAGATCCTACCTCGGACCTTTCTCCTTCCTCACCATAAGAGAAACGTCTCCGCAGATTCTGGATTTTATGAGTTTCTAATGAGAAGGGTTTAGCATGCAGTGCAATCGCAAGAACGATACATTATATCCTTTTTCATGCATCGCAATCAAAACAAGGCGTTAAATTATTTTTATCCCTTCGACAGAGGTAGAACGTGTCTCGAATAATATCTTCTAACTTTTCAAAGATTCTGTTAAAAACATATATATCTTGCTAACCGGAATCTTGATTTTGATCATTTGTAATCAATGAAATTAAAACTTGGTTGATAACATCATCGCTGTCAGTAGGAAATAAACGAATAAAGTCCGCGAAATATTTGAAATAGCATAGAAAACTGTTGTAAAAATTAATCGCTGTACTTATAAGATATAATCAATATAATTTCCAAAAATTATGACAGAATCAAGTTACTAATTAATATGTGCATATGAGTGTGCATAAATACAAAGTATAATAGCACATCCATACATTGTAATTTTTTTTAAATTTTAAATTAGCAATTGAAATATTTATTATATTTAAAAATATATTATTATTAAAATAATCTATTTAAACTATGTAATTAATTTTTAAAATTTATATTGTAACGAGAATAAATGCTTTGCGTATGAAAAATTCAAAAAAAGATTTTATCGATTGCAACGGTCGCAATGTATCATTTTTGCACTAATTGGTTTTGCGGTATTACGTGACAGCGATTAATTTAATGAGGCGTTTTAACTTATTTCAATTCTTTTCCTATATTTTTCCTATATTTTTCCTATATTTTTTTTAATTTAAAGAATTAACTTTTGTCGCTCATAAATCAGCTATATTGATTGCAGGTATATGTTTATGTATTTCATAATATCATAATGAAAAATACTCTCCCTAAATCACTTATCTGTTGTATAGTTATTACATTCATACGCAATCAGCATATACATATGGATTCATTGATTAGGAACATGCTTGAATAAATCCTGCATTATATACATATATTACTAATTATAAAATCTGAATATAGAAATAATTCATTATTTCACATATATATTTAATGAAAAAAATTCGCACGCGTATCTATTATAAGTTAAGAAAATATATTTTGAATATATTCTACTATACTCACGATTTGATACTTACAATTCTATTACATTATTGCCATCAAAATCATTATTGATTATCTTGTCTTATTGAAAACCCGTACGTTTTGATCTGGTATGTGTTTATCCTGCGAATTGGCATTTGAATAAATGAATATGATAACGCAAGGCTCGTACGATAGCCATAAAATGCGAGGAATGTGCACACACACCCTATGCATTCTGTAGCTACGAGCCGCGAGTATCGCGGCATCTGCAGCACATCACAAAATAACGATTCGATTACCGCTAATATACGAAAATGGCGTAAGTACAGGCTGCACACACTCGGAATCGAAACGTAGCGCAATTTCATTCGATTATAATCGCCGGCCCTTTATCCGCCAGCCGCGCGTCCTGTACGATCATTCGATTAAAATTACACGAAAACATTACTCGGCCCGATCGGCAGATGTGCAATAGGAACGAATGGATTTCGAATGCATGAACGATCCAAGGCGTGTTTGTCTTCCCGTAGAATCGCCCAGGCGCATACCGATGTTAGCATAATAATTGATCCACGATAGGATCAGTATCAGTACCATGCAAAGTCACTCTGGATGATTGGCCATGATCGCGACCTAACGGAAAAAATCTTTTTTATGTCTCTCTTTTCGTATGTAAGGACATCGAATTTCATTCGATTATACTTCATAACACGTATTCACGAACAATATAAAAATTTTTATAAATTAGTATAAATCCATGAATACTCATATTTGCATTTTAATAAAAGTTTATACGTTTTTTAAGGATATGTATCATATTGTAGTGATAAGTAATATTTATGTATCATTTAATTATGTTATTCTACAGAAATATTTTTGATCTACGATGGTCGTTTGATCTTTCTCAATCTCTCAGTCTTTCCATCAAGTTATAAATCATTTTAATCCGATAAATTGTATTAAATCAAGATTTTGTTTCTGCCTCTTTTCCAGCAACTTGGCTCATCCATTTTATCTTCAATTATTTCTTCTCCAAGTTAATTAAGTCCATTTCGTATATAGCGTTCACCACTTCGTATATAGCGTGAACGCTTTCTGTTCACCAATCATACAAGACTGTAAATGACATTAATACACTATCTCATACACAAAGCCAAACTGAATTAATTATTGACGGAAACATGTTCCTCAACATAATTTCAATTAATCGAAGATCTCGCGTAATTCATGCTGAGAGAGCCGCCAGCTTGCAACGTAATACTTTATTTTCTTTGACAAATTAATTTACGAGCTATCTTTATATTCGTAAAAAATGGTAAGCGAGATATGATTAATGTTACTATTAATCTCTCATTCTCAATTATTTTTTATAATATTCCGTAGTTATTAAGTATTAAAATTTTTTGTTAAACTTTTTTTCTCTTAGCGCGCAATTAATTACTTAATAATTCTGCTTAATAATGCTAGGTAATAATTTTCTAAATTTTTAATTTTTTAAATGTAATTAACATGTAGCAAACGTAATAAACATTTATAATACATGAGATATTATTTTTCATATTTTATGTATCATTTGCAGTGATTATATAACACACAATTTCCTCTTAAAGAAACTTTAAATGTGAGCATTCTACGTCCGAATTAATCTGTCTAAAAGTCTCATGCGCACATTATGTCCTTCGGAGCACAAAATGGAAGAGTCAGTAAACACTATTACATATTATCCATGCATTAAGACCCCAAGCTGGCGGAGGCAATATTACGTCGTTCATAGCTAATATATACACTAGTTATGGGGAAATTCAAAGACGTTGCACGAGAGAGTTTAACGCCTTGCTGCTTATTTCTGTCATTCGGATCCCGCGTTTTACGGGGACCCGTACTTTCATCAATTTTTCCCAACGCTTCCCGCTGGTCGACACTACCGCGGCGTGCTAGGTGCAGCATGATTACTAATAGCACGATGTCATAACATTGTCGTAACATATATTAATATATGCTTCTCTGATCTGCAATTTGCGTCTGTAAAATATGGAATGTATGAAGCTGGTTCCGATTAATCGAATGACCGCTCGAAATCTTCCCGTACGTACAACGCAATCTGAGATTGTCTTTGCGTTTCCGCATATATATTTCTCGACAGTCTCGATTATACATATGTTTATCTTCTTTCTATATACTCGCTTGTCGTTTGACAAGTGCTTATTACATGACTATAATATAGGCATTGATATATTGAAGTACTTTGATAACTCGTACAATATTTCAGTAATTCTCATCGCGCATTGCGCTTCCTCATGTCTATCTTATATAGTTTTGAGTTTTTTGCCATTAATATACACATATAATAAATTTTCAATTAATTCTCATACATGTATATATTTTTCTCTAATATTTTAAATTTAAAATGTAATTACGGTATAATGCGTTAGTCTAATAGTTAATTAGTTGAAAGTTAAAAATTTACAGAAAGTCGAACATTATACAAAGTATTGCTTTATACAACGTTCGACATTATCAATTACTATACTATACTAACCGTTAGAATTCCTACTCGACAAAAAGGGATAAATCCAATTTGCATGTCTTCAAAGTTATTATTTGTTGTTTTGTATATATCGGCAACAGATTTTTCTTGCCGGCGTAATAAGTATCACTTACAACGCGGGGAGAATATTAGGTCTCCAGACGTTCGCAGTTTCAAGTGCGCTTGCAAATAGAATGAAATTTTAGTCCTAAGCCGATCATGATAAATTAAATCCATTCAAATAGCAGGAACAATCGCATTCTGGAGTGCTCGCTCGGGCGAAACGGAAGACTAATGTCACGAGAAACGCAATTTATTATGCGATACGGAAAGATATGATCCTTGATATATATTCTATCATCATGCACATGCTTAGTGAAAGCGACACTACACGAGTCTTATCTCAAGTCTTATCCCATGTATTTTAACATACAAGTATGAAACATAAAGAACTCGATAATTAAATACGCGTTTAATCAATTGCGAGTAATTATAAAGTAACATGAAGTTAATTTTGAATGAATTGATCTTAGATAAGAAGGGACAAAATTAATCCAATCATAAAACTGCAAGTACAAATTGCAGCGGAATCGTTTTCTTCATCACGAAAGAATAAAATAAAATGTCAGCTTATGTTGTATTCAACAATATTAAAGCATCCTGCATAAGCAATCATTTATGCGATTCATTGTGATTTAATTTGATTTGCAAGGTTCATTACTTGAATGTTCTATGCAATTTATTCTAGTTGCATTTAAACTTTAATTAAAGCCGTAACAGTTGATCTGTATAAGTACGAAGCTAATGTTCTTCCTTAACGTCGGTTCGTCGATTCAAAAAAATCTCAGAAGAACTCGAACTTGCGAAGATACCGTGCTCGCTCGACGGCGCAGTTACAAGTCGATACAGTAGCTAGACGGTCATGAATTCCAATACGGACGTCACAAGGATGGATTCCCCATTCACGACGACGACCTTTCGCCCGTAGCCAGGCAAAAAGTCAGGAAAACGCGACGGTGATAGGTTCGGCGCCTCCGGTTGTCGCGAATCCCGCGGATATAACTTCCTATTACCGAGCGATGTACGATGAGAGAAGGTGGGGTGGCTGCGCGAAGGGCGGGCGGCGGGGGTCGTTCGAGCAAAAAGGGTGTCTCTCGTGTGCCAAAAGAGAGGCGTGCATTAGGAGATTGTGTTCGACAGTTGTTTACGACTATCTCCTAACCGCCCGCGTCTTCCTCCGCGTCTCGCCGCCCTTTGTGCCGCGGCGAACCTCCGACCGGCGTGTATCTACGTACGGAGATCTCGGGTGCTCTTTATCTGGCCTTCTCGTTGCCTGCGAAACCACCCCCGGTCCGCACACCCCGCAGTCTTCGGCGCGCGGCTGCATCGGGGAACGGCAAAGGCGCGTATTTACGTCGTTGCGCTCACATAACTCCGGCCGACAAACTGGCAAGCCTTTCTTTCTCGTCTCTGTCCTCATCCTCCTCCACCCTTTCCGATTTCCCCAGGCCTTACTCTCCTCCACTTTTCTTGCAATCTCGGTGAAGTACTTCAAGGATCGTTCTCCAATCGTCCACCCTCTCGCGCGTCGTCTACGATTTTTCCGGGGTGGCTGCGCGAGCGAGAACGTCTAGACTTGGCCGTGATTTCTTTATCCGCGACACCGTCGCCACTTGATTGCCGCGATACATCAATTGTCGTTCGTCGCTTGCTCTGCATTTTCAAAATTGATTATTATATATAAATGAATGTTTCTCCCGACGTCATTTTTTTCTTCTAATAAAGAATCGACCGTCACTTGGATAAAAATGATCTTCAGGTGAATTTTGATTGATGATAGACGTGTAGATGATAGAAATTCAATCAGTGTACTTCAGAAAATTGATACAACTCGAACGTATACCATACACTTATGCGATGAGGAAAGACAACGATAACCAAGACGGCGATAACCATAAGCAATAAATTTCGTGTATATTGAATTTTTTTCTAATTGGATTATACGCTGCCATACATATTTATTGCGAAATGATTCTGCATGCATATTCACAGCGGAATTCGAGTAATATCTACTATTTATATATAGATATTTTTAGCAACAGATTTATATCGTCATCCGATTGTAACTAGCTATTACTAAGCACTCTTTTTAATACATAATTCTTACTACTCACTCTTATCTTCCGTGTAATCTCCGACAAATAATCTTTACTTGGACGAACGTCGATTCGACTTTTATCTGCAGCCAGTCACGATTGGTCTAAAGTCTCGCGCTTTATAATTGGACTTTCTATTGCGGCGGATGTATGCATCGCACGTCCATATCTTCCAGCAAGTTGTCTAATCTGTTAAAGTCGCGATCGTCATCAATTTCTGCAGATAGAAACCCGTCTGCTTCCTGGAACCGGTGATCTGTACACCGGTCCGGAAAATGTAGCTCCGCTAGATCCATTAATAACGTGAGGCCATCAAACGAGTCGCGCGACGCGGCAAAAGTATTTCGCGCGAGACCATTCTTAAATAGATGTCGAGTCGCGGCGCAGCGTTCACGATTGATGTGGCTGGTGTCGTCGTCCTCGTCGTCGTTTTGTTCGCGTCGCACGCAACGCAACGCGTGCGCGAGCGCGCGCGTTCCTCCTTCTATTTTCTATCGCCTGTCAATGCAACGCGCGCGATAAATTATACGCGGCTCTATCGCGGCATGTTAAGAGCTATCTGCTGATTGCCACACCGATACATGTAATTAACTTCAAACATGTGGAGTGTTCCCAGTTAACTCGGTGAAAGCCGCGAATACACGTGTAATGCGCGAGATGTCGTCAAACAACGGACTTTTCCAAGTGAAATATGTTAATTGTCGTTTTTAGGCCTGGTCAATAAAATTGTATATTTTATAAACTTCGTTAAAGAATATGCAATTTTTTCCGAACATACGGCAGCGGCAGACAGTGCAGAAGTTATTACGCAAAGAACTTTTACAAATGTCACCGTCGATATACGTGCAAGGAATTTATATTCTTAGATTCAAGAGTAGCCTTTCCATTTTTACGGAATATACGTTGCGTATATTTTTATCTCAACGTATATCGCCGAGGTGCACGCGCGCCGTGCGTCGAACGAGCAGAAGAACGAAATATTTCGCGTAGCTTGCTAAAATGCACAGACAGTTTTCTCTGTGCGGAAAGAGAGAAGAGAAGAGTCTCCGAGAGATGAGGAGCCATCCAGTCGGATATCGACGAGGCAGATGAGCTACCAATAACTCAATGTGCGCTTATAAACTGATCAGACTTCCAACCACCCTCCTTCTCCTCCTACTCCGTGGCGTGGAGCCCCGGCAAGACCTTCGATTCGACCCGGTTCCAATAGCTTCGAGTTCGTCTTACGCCCTCCATGACGACGACGACGACGACGACGACGACGACGACGACGACGACGTATTACTCCGGGACTCCTTCGCCAGAGAGTGAAATGCAAGCGAATTTACCGCACGATTTAACAGCCCCTCCGACCTACGAGTATTCATCTACCTTCTCTCGCGTAGCCTGCAGACAGGCGCGAGAAGGAGACGTGAATACAGAGAGAACTGGAATTCCTCGTAACTCGAGGCTAACCGAGTTTGTTGTGCGCGCTTCAGCCGTGTGTATGCAACAAACTGCAATTCAATCGGATTCGTCCAGATTCCGTTGTACCTGTTGTCCCCGGGGAACGGCTTGCGCCTGATTTTTCTCGAGTTTTTCAATTTTCAGCGAGACCGCTCTTTCGCTCGCGCGGAGGACATCGAGCGGAACGCGGCGTCGAAAACCCCTTCTCGCGTGCACCAAGGCAACGCGTGTGTTGCTCGTGCATAATATTATGGTTAAGTTTTTATGCCTGGGCTTATTGAATTGCAGATTAAACGTTCTTTTGCAAATATATGATATATATGTTATTACTATTTATAGATTTAAATAGATATTGTGACGATTTTATGACCCATACGTTCCAGTTAACATCGTAATATATTATTTATTGAAGATATAGATAAACATGAAAAAGTTGGAATCATACATTATTTCATAAATTCTCAAGGTTAATTGAAAATTTTATTTGCTAATGTATTGAATCTGCCATGTCGTGAATTGTGATATTGATAATAGACGTTGATAAATAATTGAATAATTACTTTCTTCTCGAACAAATTAGACCAAGACTCTTTATAATGCTTTCCAGAGCAATGCAAGCAAATCTTATCTTTAAGCAAATATAGATAGAGCCTGTAACATGGTAATATCTCAGCAGCTTTGTAAGATGGCGGTATTCATTCAGGAGTAAAGAATCCCTATACACGAAGGTAGATCCAGTTGCATGCTTACGGGCGCACGAGTATACCTACACCATCAGCAAGGGGAGACTATCGATCTCATCGAAACATGGTCGCATCGAATCTCGTTTACCGAAGGGTTCCACGAGGACTAGTAAAATCGAAGCAGTAAATTTAAGGATTTTACTTCACGAGGGATAAATTTATTTCTTGCGTTGGTTTCGCGATAAGAGAGGAAATTCCAAGTGAAACAGCAGGGAAATCAACAAGCGAAGTCATCGGTCTACTCGCTGAGCGCAAGTGTTATTAACTAAGTTATCTGATGAAGTTAATCTGTAGAAAGGACTCTCGCCGTCGTTTGTATGAGTTCAAATGGATATTATAATATTCTTTCTTATCATCCATCCATTCTTATTATTCCGTCTAGCTTACGTTTAATCATTTCTGATCTATCTTGACATATCTTGTATACATTAGAAAGCATATTTAATCAGGTTTCAAGATATAACGCACGTGTATTTACACGCGACAGACGTCCAACTACCTCTCTTATAAGGACGAGATATAATATATCTATATAAATATATAATAAATATACACATTTAACTCGACCGCGAAATGCTTTTCATTTCATAAAACGAGAGATTATTGCGTGTTAATGATATATTTCTCCAAGCGTTGTAGAAATACAGTTGAATTAATTTTAAAATTGTTTCATTTTCAATTATTTAATTATTATTTTATATAAAACAATTAAAATAATTTATTATATATTTCTTGCAACAAAATAATTTTTATTACACCAAAAATCATTTTACATTGAAATAATTAATATATAAATATTCATATTACTATGTTAGCTTTTTTTATTTTTTTATAAAATAAGGAAATAGGAAATTATAGTTGATTTTATATTTCTATATTATACATATAAGAAAAGCATTAAAAATTTGATGAAACAATATATTTGACTGCCGTCATCTTGTGCAATTCTCAGTCAAAGTATTTTTTTTTATAATACATCTCGAGCACAGAAATACAATTGTACTTATGGTTTCTTGTTTAGTAGAACAGAAAATCGCTCACGGCTTTACTTCTAAGAAAGTTATAGAATGTAGACAGCTCTTACCTTGTGAGTTTTATAAACCATTAAAAGTGTTTATTCCGTCATGTTAATTTTTATTGCACCGCCGTAAACGTCAACGTTTTGTCGACAACGAAATAAATTTTTTGCTTACACTTTTTCGTTCATGATTTTAAAGTACTTCCGGGTGACGTGTGCAAAGCTTGATTCATGATATTCTCAAGATGTTATGCAGCTATTATGTGGCCATTTACGGCTCATCATCTAGCAGCAGATGTTTGTTTCTTAATGTATATGTGTGTCAACATGCAGATCTTTTTTAATGCATATCGTATAAAATAAAATAATTAAGTAAATAATCAATGTGAAATTGACACGTTTTATTATTGTGTTTCAAATTTGAGTCTGAATATGCTGATACTTGGAAATTAATTTAATTGCTCAAATGTAAATCTAAATTTTTTTCCAGTGTAATACGATTTATCTTTTATATTTTTATATTTAGCTTATTATTTACAAATTAACACAAACGCGAAAAATTTGCTACTTATTCCAATTGTATAAATGAAGGCCATTATATACACTTTTAAATAGTCGAAAAAATTATATTTTTTTATCTTCGATAAAAACTCGTAATCTCATTAAAATGATTTCATTTTTTACGAATTACAATAAAAGTAATGTTATTTAATAATAAAAATATGTGGGAAATTGTGTCTTTTTTTTCTGTAAAGTATCGCATGGGAATAATTAACGTTTGACATTGCCGAATTCGAGACATGCCTTTCGATCTTCCTCACCTCGTTCGTTCGGTCGATGTTTTTCAAGCGCGCGAGTCCCGATGGGGTCGTAGTGCCAGAATGGAAGAGTTCAATTCCGTATGCAAATGTGTCCCTCTCTCACGACATCTCGCGCGCAACGGGAACCCCCGGCGTGGCGACCGACTTGGGAATTTGAAAAGCCACCACCTGAGAACGTGTCAATCGGTCGACATAATTCGATTTGAATAATGAGCGAAGGTCCCCTACGCAAATCGCGTCCATTATGGCGAGTCTAACGCGCGTAACGGTTCCACGCTTCTCGACATTATTGTGCGCAACGGAAAAAGATTTTGTCAAGATCGAACTCGTGCGAAAGATGCTGAGAATGCTGGGAATTCTGATTATTTGGAAATTTTAACGCTGATAAAAATTAATTATTAAACAAAATTGTAATTAATGCAATGCGGTATGTTAAATTTTTATATTTAAATTTTTATTAGCATTAAAATGTTTAATTTATAAACATCTTTTTACATTTTGTATTATAATTTTAGGAAAAATGAATTATTCACAAAATCTGTTGAAGATGATTAATTAAAATATAATTATTTCATTACTAATGCCGTTCACTTCATGTTAGATCAAACAATATACTTTGAGTAAAAAGCTGAGTAATATTGACATATGTACGTATATTTTTCGCATTCCATTTGATGTTTTTATATACACGCGTTTGTATGGAATGTTAGTTTCACGAATGCTTTAGTCATTCAGAATAAGCGAGATACGTCCGCGTTTTCACGTTTGCGGCAAACACAGTTTGTCGTTTTTCACGCGTGAAGCGAATTTCCGACGAAGCGCCGGCAACTTTCCCGCCAAAACGCGGAGAATTCTACTCGCAGATTACGCATTCAATCATCGCCAGCGGTGAGCCAGTGCTACTGCGATAGCATATGGTGCTCCACACCATCGAAATTTGCGAGCATTTTGCGAACACAAGCATGCGACGATAATTCCGCATGCGTACCCTCCAAGTTTCTGAAAGGAAAATACTTTCTCGCGTGCGGAGCACCGTGGCGACGCGTCACAATTGCCTCTGATGAATGCCCGTATACATTTACATAGCAAATGTAGTATAGCAATGGTCTACGAAAAAAATTGGCTTACCTGAATACAGAAGATTTATAGTTTGTTAGAAAAAGATTATAATTAACAACAATATCGTTTTATTAATATATTCTTACAATTTTATTTTAAATGTTTTGTGCCGTTAATTGCGTGCTTGTTAATCAATTTGAGATTAGCTTTTTTATATTTTGGCTTTTAGAATATTATTTTATAAAATTACTCATTTTGCGATTAAACCATTATTATATATGTAAAATATAAAAATATATATTCTATATTTTACATCCATAAATCACAATTTTTAGAGAAATTTTGCACATATATTATTGCAATACTTTACGAATACATTTTTATTTAACATTAAATAAATGTAAAAAGATACATTTATTTATTGTTATTGTTATTCATGTTATGACTTAATCATTTTTATGTAAAGCATACATATACAAATTTTCTAATATGAATAAAAATATTGTTTCTGTGGATTTGCAAATATCTATCTTTTCAAATTATAGAAATTTATTTCAAAGTACATTTTAAAATAATTTCTGTAATTATATAAGCGTGTCTACTTTTGCTTCATCTTTCTTTCAACACGGTAGCTTTATTAAGTATCCTTCTGGCCCGGTCCCTTTAAACTGTACAGGATGGCACAGTTTAAGCGCGACCTTGCTCTTGATAATAGTTTATGAAGCCGTACCGTTCTCTCTATGCAATACGACAACCTCCAGTCTGCTCGAGAAAGACAGGGAAAGAGAGGGAGGGGTGGGTTTATGTCCCGGAATTAATTAACCTACCACCCTTCCGAGTGCAGTCGCGCCACCCTCCAAGCGGCCCGCTCTGGAAGCAGCAAGCGTGCCAGCCATTTTGTCCTCGACTCTCGCTCTCGAAATTCCATTATCCACTTTCTCCGTCCCCGCCGACCATCCCATTCCATTCCACGTTGCTCTTTCTCCCTCTCTCTCTCTCTCTCTCTCTCTCTCGTTCTCTTCATCTTTATCGCCACCCCTTTAGTACTGCCGTCACCCGCGCGGTTTCATCCAGCTCCTGGCTTAAACCGCCTCCCGCTTCCGGCCAGAATTTTCCCTTAATGGAAGTCCGTTAAAGTCGAGGTGCACGTGCGTCGCGAAAGCCACCCCTGCGGCGAATAGTTACGCCGATATCGTTATCTTATCCGTCATATAAAATGGCGAACACTGAAATTTTGTCATATGAATTTCGGAGATATTCGATTTCAATTTTCTATGTTAAATAGGTGGTGACGGATGAATTAATCAATATATTTATATGTCAGATGAATATGCGAAAGTCCAAAAAAGTCTTGAAACCAGAAAATGAGTCAATTTATATATAATGGAATATTTTATACATATTTTAAAATGTTATCATCTAAGAATTAATATAGATTAGAATAACATTTTGAAAGTTTTTCACTTTTAATAATATCTTGAGTGCATTTTTCAAAAATTTTACTTAATTTTGGTTTAATAATTTTTTTAAATATTTTACATTTACAGCATCAATTTAAAAAAAAATTGTTACTTCCGAATTATTAATTCTTAATTTCTTCGCTGAATTTAAATTTGAAATTTGGAAATTGTCGCTTGCTAAACTTTTAACAATTATTTTTATTTGAAAAATCTGTTTATTAAATTATCATGAAATAAAGCTTTTTCTAGATTGTAGTTTCTACAATCTTTTAATTGTGCATTTTATTGTTATATTTAAATTATACTTATAAGCTGTCATTACCACATATTTAAACGATACTACATCAAAAATAATAGGGTGAATTTCCACAACATACGTATCTTGTGGAGGAAAGGAGCGCGAGGGATGACACGAATTTAATAAGTAAATAAATGAAGGACGTCGCGCGCGTAAATCACAGGCGCGAGAGTTATTCGGGGGTTAAACAATATTCTCCTTAAGGGAAGGAGTGACAGAGATAAAGAGGGAAAGTGGCGTGCGCGGTAAGCGTTTCTCACACGGCGGTCGAGAGGGCTCGCTCGAGGGATGATAAGATGCGATGCGAGTTTTTATTAATACTCTACCCCATCTGCTAGCTTCACCTCCCTTCTTGCTTGCCCTAAAGTCTTAAGAAGATTGCGGAACGAATGGCGCGAGACAGGACGAGAAGAGAAGCGCGTGCCCGTCGCTTCGGTGAAAGAGAGAAACCGCTCAAAGAAGAAAAAGAGGAATGAAAGAACTTGGTTAAGCGACGTAGCGGGAGAGGGATAACAAACAACGACCTACCTTAACTTGATTCATCCTCTACTTAGTGCCGAGCTTCCTTAAATGAGAACAAGAAAGACGTTCTCGTCAGAACTCTCATCGCGCGTTAAAAGTAGAGAAGATGTTAGCAATGAATGTCAATCAACTAATTGAAACTGTATATATAATTAAAACTATTTTAAATTGCGTACCTATTCTAGATTGTGAATGAAAGCTGGTAGCTATGATGGATTAATGTAAACGCCATCTTTTTAATCAGGAATAACACGCATCCACATATTGAAAATTTATGAAATGAAAGTAGAATAAAAATGACATTACGTTGGGGAAAAGAGTTGCCCCATTAATTCTCAAAACTAATTCGCAAAACATGTCAGAATAATCGCGAATATCGAGGGCAACAATCAATCGAAAGCGGTCTAGAACGGATTGGAAAAAATCGGATATAAAAAAAAGAGGAAAAAACATACTCGCGGCAAACTGCGAAACATATTTATTCAGCGAGTTCACTATCCGACACAACGCGTCGCAACCTCCGCATGAGTAATCCGCAAACTTTTCAGAGGAAAACTCGCGCTCGCGAATACGTGTTGTACCACCAGATGCAAGCAGGGGGCACGGTGTTATCGCGGTGGTTACTTTTGCAAACCGTATAGGCGAGGGGTAGAAGTCTCTCCGGAGGGGGTTGATGTCCGCGAGCTCTTTTCTTCTCGGCGGGATTTATCTTCGCTTATACGCGACGGTCCTTTATCGCTCTCACATCTATTATCATATTTCACAGCGTGAGGCTCGAAAACAGCCAGATTTATGAACGGACTTCCGGCCAAATAAACACGCCTTGCGGGTGTGAGGGTGGCTTCGGCATCCGCGGAATTCGCGAGTGACAGGATGCGAAATGGACCGGAGCCGTTGCCACCTTTCACGCGAGGATCGGCTTCCTTCGAGCTGACGACCCGCTCCTTGTCATCGCCAAAGAGGGGAAAATATGTGAGCACCGATCAATCAATCGACATTGATGGGCTGGCAAAATTAATTCCATTCCGCCGCGGGCTGGTTTCCGCAATTTGTCTGCCGCGCTTCGGGTATCTAAGAAGTTTCGGCTTTACGCTAACAAAAAAAAACAAAAAGATAATAAATTAGAAATTAAAAACTAAATTGTATTATAATTATCGATAATAAAAGCCACATATATTGTATAATTCGAATACATATAATATTATACATCAATGTCATTTAATATGGACTGTAAATAATATTTCAATAAATATATGTATCGTGCATATATAAAATATACAAGAAATAATAACAAAAATTTTCGTTATTATTTATCGAAAACGAAGCTCTTATGTGAGATTAGATTTTATTTCCGATCGGATTATTTTGGGGAAGTGTCGAGCCCTCAGGAGATACTTATCCGCAAGTTTACATAAGGCGAAGCCCTTTCCTGTTGAGTTCAAGGATACCTCGTCTCACAAACATAAGGGTATCATTTGTCGTAAGAGTGATATTAACATAAACGTAAACGACACAATACCCTACGTATTAAGTGTATCCATTATAATTACCCAATTATGAACACACAGTAAATAAATAATTAAAATATATGTATATTGTTTATATATTTTAATTATATTGATGAAAGATAAAGATGAAAGAAAATTAATTAGACTTATTTTAGCACTTACCATCTATTGGCAGGTAGATTTTTAATAATTACCAGAATAATCTATGAAAATTAAAATTATCTAGTTAACCCATAAATTCTCAAGAAGATCAGCTAGTTTTTCCAACAAACAATATCAAATAACAATATTAAAAAATCACACAGCACAAGTACCGCTAACTACTCGCGAAAACCACAAATGCACAAATGTTGTTCTTTTAAAAAATCGGAAGACTTTGTAAAATATCGTAGAAGATCAGAAACAAACTGTGGCCACACGTGACACGAAAGAGACTCTTCACCCTCGAGCCGCCCTTCACCAATCGTCACTCACACACGCGACGGCGTTCGCCCACGCACATGCTCAAAAAATGTTTCGTAGGAGACATGTGCACCCCTTATCGGAAAAAAATAACGTCCAATCAGGATCGCGTAGGATGCGTGCAAGCGCTTCTCATATGGCGGGGGCTGGAGGGAGTTACGTGTGTCTATGGAATTCGAAACGGTCGCCATAGCAACCCCATGCTTCCTTGCCAAGGGATGTTCATGGGAGGGAGTCTTCTTTTCCTATTCTATCCTTCGTCTAATGCGAATCGGAAATCTACGTGCATCCTTGCGCAAATCTTCTCCTGACCGTGATTTACTGACGAAAAAGCGATTAGGAAACTTTTTGCGATTCATGTACAATCAAGAACATACAAATTTTAAAAAAATTATTTACTACTGACAGAAGGAAAAAATATGCTACATTATATTATAAAAGGTATTACTTTTTTTAACAATCTCACACTGTTGTAATTTTAAATTAGATCGTTGTATTTACTTTATAATAAATTAAAAAATGATTTATTAAATTTAGAAAAAATATAATTGTTTTTAAGAAATTTATGTTAATTGTTTAAAATTTGATCTAACGATTACTGATTAGAATGTCAAATGTTATTCAAGATGTAAATAGTAATATATATTAGTATGTATGTGTATTATTTGAAGCTTTATATTCTTGTACTTGCAAAAAATATCAGTCAAATCTTCTCCAACCTATGTTGACTCTTATCTTGATTGTATTTACGGATGCAACTGTTTTAAATGCAGAAGTATTTTCATCGTACAAGCCGGAGTTGGTAAGTGGAATTATCGAGAGGCGCCGCGCGTACACTCGTAAATACCGCACGGGTCTGTGAGATGCGATCGGAATGAAATTAACCGTGATTCCTGTTATCAAACATCGCATGCCCTTCCATGATAAAAATTCGATGGATAACCCTTGGGTGATTCTATAATATTTAAAATTGCAAAACATAATTCAGCTTTTCTTGATGTTAGCTATTGGGATAAAAATATTGCATCAATATATTTACTTAGCAATTGTAGAGAATTCTTCTTCATATATGATATTCCGTTAATGTTTAGCGGCATTTATCCAGTTAGCTCCGCGATTTGGAAAAATAGCGAATGGATGATGAAGCAATCGAATGGATCAATTTCATTGGGGCTGGAATCGCGAATAAAATCGGCAACATCATCCGCGTCAAAGCGGCGTGCAGATATGTAGCGACCCAACTCCATTGAGAATTGACAAAGTGAGGAACGCTCCCCCTTGATACCTCCGACCGTCGCGATAACCCTGGCTGTACGCGTTCTATCGTGTCTTCGTATGATAGGTAGGATCGCCGGAGTAGAGGGAGGAAAATAATGGCACGGCCCTTTCGAGGTAGACGAGAATCGATCATACGTGATGAGAGTTTCATTTTTATTGGCAGGACAAGGGGGCACAGGCAAAAGGCTCTTTTTCGGTAGTCTCTGTAGATCCAAAGCATTCTGTTCTTTGCAAGGACTTACAAGATCAATCAATTTGGTTTTCCTCTACAAGCAACCTGTTCTCGCTTTGTCATCTCGCAGACCGTTTTTTCATTGTGTATGATATTAAGACTTTGCGTTGCGAGATTTATCGACTTGGTCGTATGTGACACGATAGTATTATCTCTCGACGTATCAAATTTCTTTCATTATCATCGATCGTTGTTTCGACTCGGCTTAATAAATTTGTTTGGTAAAACTTTTTACATCCCTTGATAGCATATGCACAGACGTACATTCGATATTCACCGCCTAAAGATATTTTCGTGGTATTAGCGGCGTATTGAGTTACACTTCTCTCAGAATCTCCGTCTACTCACTTTCGCGTTCCATGTGGATTTCCAGATAAAATTCGCACGAGGATTTTTCCATTCGGCATGGGGATTCGATTTACGTTTTGAGATAGATATCTGTATCGTTCTAAGCATAGAACCAATTTAAATATTATTCAGACATTATTAATTCAAATATTATTCATTTTAAAGAATGTTAGGAAATATTGCGTATTTTTTGGCAGCTCAAAATAGAAACAAGTCGATAAAAAATTGACGTTTATAGTTCCAGTGTTTAATACATCTAACATATATTTAATAGAAAAACATAATATTGGAAGATAGAAATATTGATTTCTTAATTCGCGCCTTTCTGGATTTTCTGCGATATCGTTTGTGTTCCAGAGCGATGGAGAGAATTACGATTTTGGCGAAAAATACATTTTCGCCGATCCTACTGTGGTTTCAAAGATACCTAAGAGGAATTCCAGTAACGTTTCGCATAACCGAATACCACGTACACGGTCACACATCCGAAGGGGGCATACTCGCCTGGCTCTAAGGGTTGGACCAAAGAAGGGTGCGGGACACCCGCCTTCGCTCACCCCCCTCCCTCGTAGATACTCGCATGTTTGGTCTCCCCAGGCACGGAAACACGCATGTGGGGCCAGGGGCACACACTTGCCTCCACGTATTGATTCCATTCTCGTTCTGGGGACTCTCTAACCCCTCGCTTCTTCCTCGCCTACCTCCGTTACTCTTCGAGCAGAGCCAACCTCGTCGTTCACCTACGCCTCCGCCAGCTCCTCTCGCCATCTCCCCTCGACACATCCCGTGATCTGAATTCTTTCTATTTTCCGTACATCTCCCGCTTTACCACACCCTCCTGCCATCCACCTGCTTCCTACGTCTCTTCCAACGGCTTTTCTCTATCCTTCACTTCTCTCGCTACCCGCACTACCCTTTCTCAACCATCCTTCGACGTTATGCTCACCCGCCCTCCCCCTTGCGCGGCTCTTTCGAGCTTTATTCCTTATCCGACATTGTTACCAACGTGCGTCCTACCCGTGGCGCGTTTTCCACTCTCGACGTTGGGAGACGAGTGTCTCGGTCTGCGAGAAGATCCTCTTGATCGCAAAAGAATCCTTGAAGAGAAGCATATAAGAAGGTGGAGCAAATAATCCGCGTAAGTCTTGATCATGATTAGACGCGATTTCCTGACGCCTGGAGCTAAGGAGTTCGACGTTTAGTGATCATCTGCTACTAGATTTCAAATCGTAGTACCATAATATACTTTTGATGACGAAGAAAGAAAATTTTGTCAAAATTAAAAATTATGCGAAATCTGTGTCGAATAAAGTTAAAACTGTAGCAAATATTGTTTAATCACAATTCTCAAATTTTATACAATTTTTTCTAATTTTAATAACCTTGAAAAATTTTTGCTAATCGCGCTGAATTCGCGACGAGTTTCTTCTACGAGTAGCCCGTTAAAAAAAATTACTTTAGTAGGTAGGTGTCACTGATCCGTGTGTAAGAGAAAGAAAAGAAGTTGCGGAAGGCGTGAAAAGAAGTTCGGAGCAGTCGTGGGAATAGCTTTCCGCTTACTTTCTCCTTTTCTCGCGAATCAGCTGATGTAATTTAATTCCCTTGGAAGCAAGGCAGAAGCGAGCATACCACGACCTACCCTTACACATTAATTATAAGGGGGAAAGCACTTCCCTCTTCTCTCTCTTTCTCCCTGGTCTCATCTTCCTTACTCGGCCCCATTTTCTCTCTCGCTTCTCCCACCTCTATCTCATTCTCGCTTGGCTTCGCTCGCTTGCTCTCCGTTTATATATGCCTACCTTCCTCTCTCCTTCATTCACATCTTCTCGTGACCTTGACTCCGTGTGCACCCTTAAATGAGAGAGAGGGTGATAAACATTACGGATATACAGCGCACGTATGTACACGCATACTGAGCGAAATTTGCTTAAAACTGATAGACTTTGATGAGAAGGCAGATGTTTTATGATAATTGTTATACATAAATTTATCATTAATTTCTTCGCAATGTTATTTAGCTTTTCTACTTAATAGAGACATAATAATGAACGAATAAATGATTGTTATAATAATATGTGTATAAAAATATTTTAGTTTGATAAAGTCATTAACCAAAAATAATTTTATAGAATAGATGCTTAGATTTCACAAAATAGCGAAATTGGTTTGGTACTGAAATCTATACGTATTTTCTATTTTTATAAAATGATTAGAAAATATTATACTGTATTATATATTATATGTGATATGTGATATGTGTAATATCTAGATATATTTCTAAAAACAATGTATTAATCTTGATCAATATATCCTTAATTTCTCGTTTGCATTTTAAGTTGCATTTATTGTTTAAAGTAATTAATTTCAAGTTAGGGAAAGTTGGATTTATCCTTTGTCCGTTTTTAAATTGCGATATTATTTATGTTTAGAAAAATGTTTAGAAAAATTAGAAATGTTAAATTAAATAGCTGTCCAAGCAATGATCGAAATGTCATGAATCGAGAGCCAACGAAGATAGCAATGAAAATCTAACGTCACCATTGACGCGCACCTGTCTATACACCTGCGTATACCTGCCGTGGAGCGGCGTATACGCGTGGTTCTTCAGACAGCGCTGCGACGTATCTACAACACTGGATATACGAACGAGGCTATGTGCTCTCGAGGCTGTCGCGGAGAGGGTGACGAAGGGGATGGAACGGATGACGGGCGAAAGGGGCCTGGGAGAGGGTGTTGCTGCGACGACCTGGAGAGGAACCAGAGGGTAGCTTGAGCAAGCGCGGAAAGAGAGAAAGAGAGAGAACGAATGTGGGAGGGAGTGAGGTGGGCGCGAAGGGGAAGGGCGAGGGCTGTGGATGTCGGGACGTCAGTGTCGAGATGCGAAGGGAGGAATAGAAGTCTCCCTGGCTCCCAGGGGGTGAGCAGAGTGGAATGAGTGAGTAGAATCGCGGAATAGGATGGAGTCTAAGGGTGCGCCGGTGACGCGAAGCTCGTACGTTCCTCTTTCGTCCCCCCCCCCCTCCCTCCTACCTCGCCTCTCGCGCTCTCCGCCAACAAATCGCTTTCTATATTCCGCGCGTATACGTGCACGCACTCTCCCAATGTGTATACGCCGAGATACTGGTATTTGAAATACGAGCGGAAATATGGAAATTTCAAAAATGCTCGCCTGCATTTTTGATAGCGGCGAATATTTCAGGCGTATCTTGAAAAGCGTAACTATCAATTTATTACTTGTCGCGATCAAAAGATCTAATTCTTTCCTACTCCAATCTTCATGATAATAATCGGAAATTCGGTGTAATTTCCGAATTTAGCAGATTTTTAAAGAATTGTTAGTATTGCAAGTCAGTTGTTTTTCCACATGTACATATAAATGTTAAATCGTAGATAACGTGCACGTGCGAATAAAATGTGATATTAAAATTGAGATATTACTCCGAAAATTCAGATGCTTTTTCGTATAACATTTCCCATTTGATTCATCTAAAAATTCTTGTTATACATAAAACGTCACTTTCGTATTCCGTCTCGAATCGCGGAAGATTGATATGACGCGCGCTAATAACAGCTTCCTTGAAAAAATTGTCAAGGACTCGCGCTTTCAAGTCGAAAGGACGAAGCTAACGTGCATTTATTCTCGCGTGTATATAGGTTACGCGTGTCTGCGACGTAACCAGCTCTACCCAGGAGGATTCCGCTTTTTCCGTATTCGACCTTAAACCGCTCGCAACCGAGTCGACAGCCTTCTGCCAATGACGTCGACTCAGCCATCCTCCCAACCACCCACCTTCTATTAGATTACCTATCCTATCCTACTATTCGTACTATCCCCTTCCTTTCCCGCCCGTCGTTTCTCCGCAGAGGTATTCGTCTCTCTGCCAAGTTCTTCTTCGAGGTTGGCGGCTGCTGATGTGCCCTCAGGTTCAGACGGACGGACAGGCAGGCATACGAAATCTCGTATCCCGCGCTTCTTTCTAGTCGCTCCTGCCCCCCCCCCCTCTCTCTCTCCCCCGCCCCTTCGCCCTCACGTATTCCTACCTCTCTATACCCTTCCCCTGTTTCTCTTTCTTACTCGTTCCGTACCGTGCACTCTCCACAGTTATATCGACTGAAAGACGTCGACTCAGCTTCCAACCCTCTTTCCATTCCACCCTTCAGCAACCCACTTCTCCCTCCCCCCTCTTCGCCGCCTATCCGATGGTTCCTTCTTCCTTCGCATACCCTACGTACGAAGCAAAGAATTCGATTCTGTGGTACCGGCTCGGAAGACTCCTAGCAGAATGTGTGGAGCAGCAGGAATTTTTATACCAGAGGGCGCGTTCCGAAGACGATGATGTTGAGCTAGGAAACCCTTGATCGATTTCTACGTTTGGATGCTTGGAAAAATAAGTATATATATCTCGCAACAACCGAGCGCGATAAAATAATTCTGAATTTTGTATCAAAATGTTGGCAAGAGTTTACAAATTTCATAATTGCAGAGAATAATTTGTGTTTTTGTCTTAGCATAAGCATGCAAAATTATCAGAGATGTATGATCGATAATAACGTGACACTGCAACTTGGAATGCAAGTTGTGATTGTCTTGGATAAGAATGCGGTATGTGCGGCAACAAGAACTAAAAGGAAGATTCCGCGAGATTCGCAGGCATCAGACGTTAAATAGGAACGCAAACGTTCTAACTAAGTCTGAAATACTCCGAAATGCTCCACCGTGACGGTCGGGCTCTACGTGTCCTGAGAATCTTTCGAGTCGTAACTGAATTTTCCTCGTGAAATATTCACTCCGCATACCTACGCCCGTACATATCACTCCAGGTTCACCCGTTCTCCGCTTTCGCTCTCTTCCATCTTCGTCCTCTCCTACCTACCGCTACCCTGAAGATCCTTTCGCGATTCGGATCCTTCGACTAATCTCGCTGACCCGGTTTACAAAAGTAAAAATCGCAAATTGTAACTTTAGGTTTTGTAATGCAAAGAAAATCTGGTCAAAAATCATCGAATGGATTACAGGCCATTTTTAATAACTAACTAAATATAACTATCTACGAAATAACGTGTAACAGTTACAGGATGTAAAAGTCGATAAGAAGTCATTAAAAGCTTTCTAGTATATTCGTGTCTGAATGCATTCTCTTGAGATTGTTGTTTAGGCGGCTTGTAACGCGACACGGGAAGACGATTTTTTTTTCATATTTGTTATAATGCGCACGCTATTTTCACGACGATCGAGGAGACTCGTGAGATACGATTGCGGAGGTTACACGAACGAATCCCAATCGTCGATTGAAACGGACGTCACGAAGAACCCCCAAAAACAAGCAGAAAAAAAAAGAGAGAAGCAGGACGAAGGGAGAGCAGCGACTCGAAAAAAAAGAAATATATATAGAAGTCGGAGGAACAAAGGTTTGTATCGAAAGTCGGAATGCAAATGCGAGTAACATCGACACGGCATCTCCATTCGAGCGGTCCCTAAATTTGTCCCAGCATTCTTCTCATCCCTTTTTCTACGGCTCGACGGCAAACTCGAACACAGCCATGTGCGACTCTGCCCGCGCTTATTTCCCCGGCGTTCTAGAACGGAAAGACACACGCGCGCGCCGAGGACGAGTGGGTGGAGTAGAAGGACCCCCAATCAATAGGATGTGCGGGCTTTAGCATGACAATCAACGATCAAATAAGAGAAACGTCAGTCAGGGTGAACGTACGTGTCCTCTTCGCAACATCGGGCTGCCGCCGCCGCCGCGCCGGATCGATGTGTGCATGCACGTGTGCATACATGTGTATACATACATGTGGGTTTATACGTCAGAATTCGTGTACACCGTAAAGGACAGGGCGGGATATATCGCCGACGTAGGTGGAGCACCGTAGATCCTCCGAGGAAGGATCACGGGGGTAGAAAGGAGAGTGGAGACGCTCTCTTGCGAGGAAAAAGAGACGAAGGAGAGTCGAGAGAGAAAGAGAGTAGAGAAACCGGGGAGAAGGGAATATACGCGAACAGAACGACACGATGATTGGACGGGCGGTTTACAGAGAGCCTCTTCCATATTCCCATGAGCGACTTTTTCCTGTTGCCGCTCGCCCGATTGTTTGTATTCGATCAAAATTCTATTATTCCTAACGTGCGCAGGATGAGGAGACGGGACTTCGCGATCTGTCGTAGACACGTCAGCACCGGAACATTGCTCACTCTCTATTATTTCACGACGGCTAACCTTCCGTGAGATATGTCCGACGAATACCGTTGCAATATGCAATATTGACGGATTCCCCCGGGATTAACGTTTTGCTTTAATAAAATCTTTCGTTTCTCCAATGCTGGAGTCTCTCAAATTATTCGAGATATTTTGATTTCGACTTGACTGACCTTAGTTGCAAATTCGAAACTTTCAGTGAAATTGAATGTCTACTTGACAAATTTAACGTAATTGTCAATTTGTTCTAATATTTTTCGAGCATTTAATTAATATAAAAAGATATTTTTACAAGAGACTGACATCTTTCTTCATTAAAAATCTATCTTTTATATTACTATATATTTCAAGTTCGATACAATAAATGAAATAATTAACATTCCAAAATTGCATTTAGATTCAAGCTTATTATTATTTTTCAAATCTCTAATATTGTATCGCTGAAATTTCATCTGAAACTTCTTATTCCAACGCTGACGTCACGCAAATTCTCGAAAATTCAGATTGATTGAAAATTTGATTTAGCAACCTCAGCATTGTCATTATGATCAACGTATTCTCTCGGTTACCAAAGAGATTCAACCGGCGCGAGTCACTCATCCGTAAGATCTTTCAAAGCGCGGCTTTATCTGACCAAGAAGAAGCGGCTTAAAATTGTCGGATGGTACTTCAAAGACACCATGCTTAAAAAGAGCGACGGCTGATGTCGAGAACGAAGAGCAGCCTTCCCCAGATACAGAATCCAGGACCCGTAAGCCGCCGCCATTCTCGACAACTTTCGGACACGCCGCGTATCCCGGCACCGAAAGAGCCGCGCGAGCAAACTGTCGGAATGTTGATAACATTTCCGAAAGCGCAACGTTTTATGAAATTATCAGGCGACGTAAAAAAATGCTGCACGGTCTCATGGGCAGCCTGTCGGAAAATCGACGATATGAAAGTGCGGCCGTTGTTTCGCCCCGTGTCGAAAGAGCGAGAGGAGAACGCGAACGCGAAAGCCCCAAGTTTGACTGAGTAAAAAATATTGAAATCAGCCGACCGGAAGCCCATAACCCTCCGAGAGGGAAGGCAAGGTAGCGTTTGTTACGACGCTCACAATAATCAAAAAAACGCGCTCGAACGAGTATTATTGGTTATACACCTTTGTCGAGGTCGCGCGGCTTGAAAAAAACTTTTATTGAAGTGAGTGATTTTATGATTCCATATTGACAAGCAGAATTCGACATCGGCTGTAGCTCTGAAAACGTTTCATATCTCGAAGAGAAATTAAATCTCTAAGCAGTGTCGCGATGTCTATGTCGTAAATATTGGGATTAGAGACGCGAGATTCCACTAGATAATGATATCAAAATTTAAAAAAATTTTTTTTATGATAAAGAAAATATTTCTTTTTTTAAGTCCTTTCTATTTACATTTTTTAAAAAAATCTTTATGTTATTATACAGCTATTATTAAAAAAAATTTGTTTTTAATTAATATTAATATTTTATAATACGTTGGAAATATGAGACTATAAAACATACAAATACATATCAGGATTGTTTAGAATTGTTCTTTTATATATTTTTTAAATGTTATGAAATATATAACTGGAATTAAAATTATTGAGAATCTTTGAGTAAGAAGAAGGTATCACGCAACGTGGCGAAAGACTTTCGAATAGGAGAAGCAAACGACAAAATGAGAAAAAGAAAAGATTCCATTACGTATCAGTTTACTCAACGAATCAATTTCAGCTGCTAAAAGCCGGTCATAAATTTCACCAGTAACTAGACTCTTTCGGTTTCGCTGCTGAATCAGCGTTTCTTGATGTTTTTTCGTTTTCCTCTCTTCTGTTCCTATATACTTTCGCTTGAAAATCTTATATTTATATGAGGAAGAGAAAGAAAAAAAGAGAAAAGAAATATTGAACCACGTGTTCTCGCTTATTTCTATAATTCGCAAACTATTTTATAAATATATACCCCGTATTTATAGTCGCTGAAATATTCAATTAAAACAAATTTTAAAACATAATACGGTTTAATAAATAAATCTAGTTAATTTATTACATTTTGGAATCGTAATTTAATTAATAGAAAAACTCAAAAGTTTTTATCTTGAGATACTGCATGAGTTTCATTTATGTTTACGTTCTTTCGCATTTCTTATCGGTTCTCAATAGCTTACGCGATATCAACATGTTTATAAACTCCGTGTGCTTAGTAGTAATAGAAATCACACCAGTGAGAATATCTTGAGCCCCAATTACTTGAATTCACGAACCTACACTTTTGTATGAGGATTGCTTGTTACGATCGTAACGATTGCAAGTATCTGCAATGTTGCTCTTCTTCAAGATTTCCGTGTCGTCCTACGAAAACTGATTTTCTTACATCGTGAAATTCTTAATTCGTAAGTTGATCAAAAAAGGAATCTTGAAAATCTTAGAAAATATGAAATATTATTTTACACTTTCATGTGAATATTCAATGTTTAAAAACATTACTATAATTATTTATATAAACATTTTGTAGGCAATACGGTAATAATCACGATATAAAGTAAATATTTTTTTAACGAAAGAAATTTTAAAAAATCTAAAATTTTCAAATAATTGCTCTTATTTTTACAACAGATTTGTAAAGCTAATTGGTTTTAATAATTAGCATTCGTTATCATAAGCATAATATATAATCGTATTTAATAAAAAAAGTTCAAAAATATGTCTATATCTTTGACAATGTGAAAGATTCTTGTACCGCGACAGGATCTGAGGATCGATAATGAAGCCTGCCATTATTTCTAGTTTGGTATTTCTAGTTTCGTTCGCAGTAAAAAAGATTACTCGTGCTTCTTTCCTAAAAATATCCAAGGGAGCGTACACAGTTCCGAGATAGCCGTAAAATTCAGTCTATAATTTCTCAAATATCGATAAACCGTGGGGGCCACGGCGAGGGGTCGACGCGGTGCGGCGCGGCACGACGTCGAGGGAAAAATGTCGTGGAAAAATAAAGTTTACCGCGCGCGAGATCGGCGCTATCTGCAGCGGCGTCGAGGAGAGGAAGAACGAACGGACGAGGATGAAAGCGGTGGCTGGTTCAGGAGTGTAAGTGGATGTGTGGGATGGTTTGCGGTGAGGGAGATGGAGGGTCTCGGGCATGCGAGAGAGCGCGGGGGTAAGGTGAGTCGCGGGGACGGGCTGGGGTTCCAAGGGTGATAGATTGCCTCCTTCGCAAGGACGAGGCAAGCTCTCTCCCGGCAGCAGAGGTGATCTCTTTCGAGAAAGCTCGAGCTTTCTCTCCGGGATCTGGTTTTGAGGAGGAACGGAGGAACGAACGCTCGGCGATGGAACGATAGAATGTATCATCCTATGATTTATTATCAGGGCTGTCTTCGAGCGACCATCTCGCATCCGCAGCCAACCCCCTTCCCTCGCCCCCGGACCACCGTCTAACCGCGCCAAACTTGCCCGCCTTTCTCGCGGAGTCGCTGTCTTATCTTTTCGCCCGGAGAGAAGCGAGTCTGGGGAATAATCGGATAGTTTAATCCTATTCTCGGCCTACCTAACAACATATCTTTCTAAGAATAAAAGTGCAGTCTACAGAAAAATTTAGAAATATGATAATTTTTTTTTTGTTAACTAAAAGTCGCGACTTTAATTTCAGTGTCGCGTAATCTATTCAAAAACTTACTACAATAAAAATTCTTTCCTATAGAAATATAAATATTCCTGCGTTAATCCTAATCGACGGTTCAATGAGTTAATTTTTTTATTCAAAATATTTCTACGTGTGTGTAATAAGATTCGGAGCGATTTGTCGAGTATTTGAATAGGTTCCATTGCGCGAGAATGCACATTTTCAAACTCAACCGCGAAATAGTTTTGCTCGATGTAAAAAAGAATTAAAGGGGACTGTTTCGCGAAGATGTATAGCGTGCTAGGCCTAGTATAATCTACAGGAGGTGTCTATGTGGCGCGTTTACATCTGTATAGGTTCTTTTTGGTACATGTACAAAATGTGTACACACACGTATAAGCCTTGAAGAGATATAATGTCTGGATATTGATAATCTTCGTGTCGAAGGAGAGACGACATCTATTCCCCCGTGCCTTCGCTATTCTTTCTGATGACATTTTGCGCGTATATCTTTAAAGACGAGCTGGTCGACAAACGATAAGCCGACGCAGTGTAAATGGCGGAAGACATTGGCGATTTATGAGAAACACAGACGATAGAAAGAGAGAGACGCTTTAACTTGTGTTTTTTTGGGGAGGGACTAAATATTGTTCTAATTACATATTTTTTATTAAAATTCTGTTAAAATATTAGAATGTATATATGTAAAGTATTTTACAATCTTGTGTAAAATTTTATCTATTTAAATTATCCGAAAAAAAGATAATTAATCAGATTATTTTTTGATTACATGCATTAGTGTAAGTCATTTTCACGATAAACCATATAAGTGATTTAAGTTTTTTAGATCTCCATTATTATACTCTAAATCACAAAATGATATTTTTGCAAAGAGACTATTTGCTTGGATACGTAGTTTCTCGTAAATCAAAAGTTCCCTTTAAGTCGAATAAAACGACAAAGAGTACGTAGTAACTGGTCTCTTCGTGGTTTCGACGCGGATGGCTTTTGTAACCGCCTTACTGTCGTACTTTGTATTTCGCCAAAGTTGCGAGAGTCCTTCGTTATGTCGAAACAACGTCTTGCGCCGCAGTCTCTATCGCCTGCAGTGTTCCTCGAGCACGCAGTGTGATCGGAGATTGCGGAAGCCAGAAAATTCGTTTTCGCGAAGTGCCATTTCGGGAACGAGGCAGCCGTGTTTCATCGCGCAGCCCCGAGCACGTCGCGGATGTAGATAGAGCATGAACAAATAGCTCGATATAACGCAAGCAGCTTGTTGCGAATCATCGCTCGTATTTTGTAAACGAGCGCCGACGTTTCTTCGAAAATTTGACTTCTTTATCAAATTACAGAGTTAAAGCTTTTTCCGCATTATACTGTTGATTTGCTATTGATATGTCAAATTGACATATACGTCATTTGCTTATGTCTCATTTTGCATTAATGTAATTAATAAATAGAGTTTGATTTATACATTATGTAATACCAAAGAAATTGTAAATTATTATAACTCTGTGAGTTACATCTATTATTTATCTTAGATATATATAATATATCTCATATACATAATATATACTAATAAATACAATATTTAAATCAACTCGAATATTCTTTTTTCTTTTTAATAATTAACTTTCTTCATAATATATTATTTTTCCGTATAATACTTCTATATTATATCACATATTTCTTAGCAAAATTTTTAGTATTTTATTGAAATATCTATAATATGAGACGACATTTATTTGTTAAAAAAATTTGATTAGTTTTGCTTCTGAAAGCTTGCTTTTACCAAATTAAATTTATAAACACAAATATTACGTACGTAGAATTGGTAGTGATACGCGTGTGAAAACTTATTGTCGCATGAATCCTGTTATCTCCTATCGCACCCATTCTCGGCGCGCATCTACGCAATGTTCGTGCGAACAGGAATTAATAGTCGATCGAGCGATCGAACGCGAAGGGATGAATACAGTCTGCCACCTTCTCCGCCGTTTTCCTGTCGATCTCCTCTCTTGCTCCTTTCCCTCCCGTAAAGAACGACGAAACTTCGAGCCGTAGCAGCGATTCAGAATTTTTATGGGGCCGTTACCGTTCTGGCAGTGATACCGACCTATGGCGCGTAGAAACGGGAGGACGGCAGGAAGGATAAGGAGAGCGATGCTTCGTGCGCCCATCGAATCCCCGGGCACACGTACAACTCGAAGAATTCCACCCCCTCATACGTGACAGGGAGGGGGACCGGGTGCCTAAGTGTGTCGGACGCTCTCACACGTAGCCGAGAAGCTGCGTGTGAGGAGCATGCATCTGAAAACT
Source organism: Tetramorium bicarinatum (assembly GCA_928718305.1). Taxonomy (NCBI): domain Eukaryota; kingdom Metazoa; phylum Arthropoda; class Insecta; order Hymenoptera; family Formicidae; genus Tetramorium; species Tetramorium bicarinatum. The sequence continues at coordinate 11,888,480 of OV788324.1, forward strand.
TTTACGACACCCTCGCGGCGTTTATGTCCCGTGTAAATCTCGCTAATTCCGCGAGCTTTGCGCCGAGAGGCATCTCTCGCGCCGCGTCGCCGCGGCCTTTCGTCGTTTCTCGGCTCACTTGCCGCTCGGAATGCACTGCTGGCGACGCGATAAAACCCGCGCGAAACGATGCCGTCCCGCAATCTTTACTGTCGTCGCGCGCGCACTCGCGCGCGAGAGGTAGTGTGATGGTGGTGGCGAAAGAGACGAGCACGACGTAAGATCGCCGCGATTATAATGGCAATAATTTGAGCGGCGACAACGCGCCGTTGCGAAAATCTGTTAGAAAGAGAGGAGAAGCCCCGCGACCATACGCATCTCCAGACAGGTTTGTTATTGAGCGCTGTCGAGATTCCAATGAGAAACCATGGATACGACGATCGTCTTTTTAACGTTAAATAATGAATTTAATATAAAATGATTACTTGCACGCTGTTTTGTCCACGCCATTCTTCTCAATGGCCGTATAAATATCGTTTCAGATATTGTAGACGTATTTGTAATACAGCCAGATTTCCCTCAGCTTATTCCATAATGGTTTCACATACCTCATCGCGCGCGTACACGCGCGCGCCATACGTTTCTCCGCGAGTCTCTCCCTTCTTGTTTGATGCTCTAAAGCGATTCGCGAGCAGGCCACCGCACTTTCCCAACTTTTCTCGAATCCGTCAAGTTCAGTCAGCGGCTGAACCGCATTTCCTCCCTGCGTCTCTCCCACCCGTCTCGCGCTTCTCTTCCCTTCGTCGGTGGGACCGGAAGCCGTCTACGTGCGCGTACGTACGTATATACGCGCTGTAGCGACTGCGAATCGACGATTACACCCCCACACACACGGACGTGTGTGAATAACGCGTAACGTGTGTGTGTGTATTCTCGCGGAGCGCGAAACGTTGCCCGCGGCAACCGCTGTATTTACTCATATCGCAAGTTTCTCGATAGTTGTTGTTTCCAAATAGCGTTTCGTCAACGTCAGACATTCCCGCGAGAGAAGGAGAGAGAAAGAGAGGAACTCGTTTCTACCCTTCCCCGTCCTCGCCCGTTGGATGAACAAAAAACTAGCTTGAGGAGAAAGAGAGAAATTTGTTTCTCGCGCGTGAGGAGCCGTCGTCTACGTATCTATACGCTAACCAGCGTGCGCGACAACTTGACTCTCTGACACTGCAGTTCTGGGAAAAAAAAGACAGTTAAGCAACCCATTTTAGGGCCCACGATTAGTAATCAAATTATTGGGTTATTTAACCCCGAATTGAAAGTAGCTATTCTTTTTACTTCAAAGATTTTTAAGTTACATTAATTAAGTCTTTCAGTTAGCTCCGTAGCCAATCTAGTTACGCAAAGTCAATTTTCACTTAAAGGACACTAACCCAATAATTTGATTACTAATCGTCGGCCCCAAAATGGGTTGCTTTTGTGTCTATTTTTTCCCGAGTTCGCAGTCACTGTGCTTTTAATGAAGACACCGAGTCAAAGGGCACACGATCATCTTGTACAATAGTGAGCACAAGTGAGGTCCTTTCTCGGTGTAGCTAGTGTAGATGAGTGCATCGGAGTCTTTCCCATTGAGGAGCTCAAATTCAAAGACAATAGAAGGCCTAAAGACGGTGCACTCATCTACAATAGCTACATCGAAAAATGACCTCATTTATGCAGCCTTGTGTACTCATTTCTTAATATATGTATACTAATAATTAGCGTATGATAGTGAAAGAAAAATAATGGCATTTTCCATAGTTAACTGTCAAATTGACGTCTTGCACAAAATTCCGATTTTCTATTGGCCGAAACTACTTGGATTAAAAAATGAGAAGACTTAGCATGAAGTACTACCTAATTATCTTAAAAAATTGAAGAATCTAATACATAGAAAAACATGCATCTTACTTGCAAAAATTGTTAAAAAAAGGGCAATATCGATAATCGATCCGAGCTGCACAATGCGGAGAGTATAAAACAGCCGATCGTCATTGCGCGTAGCGCGCACATAGAAACACATTTAACGCTTCGCTTTTTACGGTGCGTCCGCGCTCCGCGCCGCGCCGGCTCGCGCGCAATGTTTTTCCAAAGCGACAGAACGGAATCTTTTATTAAAGTACGTACTGTGCCGAGGGCGGCAGCCCTCTGACGCTAAATAGACGAGAATGGAGAAAACAAAGAGCAAGAAGAGACCATCCGAAACACGCATCTCTCATACGTCGGATAGAAAATCAATACCGTCTCAGCGTCTCTCTCTCTCTCTCTCTTTGAGCCCATTTCCCGTACTGCTGCCGCATGCAGTGCTGCCAACGGGAGATGCGGGGAGACGTGCAACCGAAAACGAAATATACTCCATGTCGGATAAAGAATTCGGCGCGTTTCGCGCCGTCTTACACGGCAGCCGTATTACGTTATTTTGCGCCGTCGCCTGTTATTTTACAGGCGGAAAAATAAACCGCGAATGCGAAATTCTGCATGAAGCGCGACGCGAGGACGAGTATTTCTCGCGCGCGCGTGAGACAAAGACGGACGGTCTCGGGAGGGGGAGAAGAAACCCGCGATAGGGTAATTCAACGAACGCTCGCCAACGACGACGCCTATAAAATGGAAATACGCAACGTCAATGAACAGTGAAAAATCCCGCTCGCCGAGACGTGGAGAGAGAGAGAGAAAAAAAATCGCGACGCTTCCACCGAAACGATCGACTTCAACTCACCCGTAATAGCGGGCAGGTGGTTGATTACGGCTCGCTGTGAGGGGCGTAAAAACGGCGGTGACGGCGGAGCCAGCCGGTTATAGTGTTCAATAATTAAGTGGAACCTGTTGCGCTTCTCGCCCCCACACCTCCCTCACCTCGCCTTTACCCTCAACTAAAACGACCAGCCCCTCCGCGTATATACACATCTCTCTCTCTCTCTCTCTCTCTCTCTCTCTCTCTCTCTCTCTCTCTCTCTCTCGCGCTCTCGCGCTCTCTTCCTCCCTTTCTCTATCTTTCCCTCGACGACATCGCCGCCGCGAGCCGCACGTCGGAATTCATTATTCATAGCAATTAAATGCTCGGCGTACTTTCGGATCGCGAGTAGTCCGAGTACGATGTGGTTTAAGCTGTTTAGTATAGGTATACCGTGTGCATCGTTCTGTTACGTCCAGACCTCCGGAATATGGAGAAGGAGGGAAACGAAGGAAAGGTTTCCCGAGAGAGAGAAAGATGGAGGGGATGGAAGGACGGAACGGACTCCTTGTAATCTCGCCCGTTTGTGCGGGCGAGTCGAGCACACGTTTCAAGCCTTCGAATTTGGGTCAACGTCTGGGACAGACGCTATGACGCCAAAGTCAGAGCAATGTGCTCGTGGTCCCTATTTTGGGTCAGAGAATTGAATCTCTTTTACCCGGGGATGGGACCTCGTGCGATTCCCAGGCGAGGGAGCGGGAGAAGTAACGGGTGGTTAAAATGAAATTAGAGAAATTATATTTAACTTACATTTATTTCAAATGAAAAAAAAAAGAAAAAGGGGAATTATAAATTTAAGTATAAGATTGAACTATGAACTTAACATAAGAGAGAAGAAAGAAGGAAAATGATTATAAAATTAAACTAAAATATACATAGTTGATTAATAGGTAGTTTATTAAGACTAATATAAAAGTGATATTCGTGTTTGCGAGCGAAGATTTATACATTATTTCGTATGTGTGTGAGTGTGTGTGTGTGTGTGTGTGAGGGATTTAGATCTTCCGAGCGATCTTCCGAGGGAGCCTCTTCCGTTTCGTCGGGTTCTTCGATGACGCCGCGGTCTTCGCGTTCGTCGGGCTCTTCGATGACGCTGCGCTCTTCGCGTTCGTCGGGCTCTTCGATGACGCCGCGCTCTTCGCGTTCGTCAGGTTCTTCGTCCTCGTCGGAAGGAGGAGAAGGGGAGTAGGAAGGGGCCCACTCGTCGTCCGAAAAATCGAACGGGTGGTGATTCGGGGAACCCGAAGGAGGAGTCGGCGGAGGGGTAGGCGGGAGCACGGTCCAGAAGGGACTGTGGCGAGCGAGAGGGTTGAAATCAAAACGTGGGAATAACCCGGCGGCTTCAAGATCGTCGATCTCGTTTAATAAGAAGTTTAAGTCGCGGTCGAATTCCCCGTCGATCTCGCGGTTTTCCTCGGGATTATTCACTAGATAGGAGAGAAAACAAACCGAAGTTCCGATATTGCGTCTGACACGTACGCGGATTCTGAGTTCTCACAAAAGAAAGGCTTGGACTTACTATTGCTGACGTTCGGTAGACGTTAGCGTTGGTCGGTGGGGCCCTTGAAAGGTCGGTTTAGGTCGGGCGGTGCACAGACTGGTGGACGTGGGCCAACACTCGGCGGTTTTGCTGCACTCGCGAATACCAAGTATAACGCCCGCACAACCGATTTTGAATTAGAGACTGGGCTGCTTATTAGACGGAGTTGGCAAAAACTGCCGATTGGACTGGGTATTAAATGAAAGAAAAACTGACTGACTGACTGACTGACACTGTCGATAAGGCACCGTATTAGACAAAAAACTGACGAAGACTTGGTAGAAAAAACTGACTGCGGCCCTCGGGAGCGCGGGTTTTTATATGAAAAATTTAAAGGGTGGGTGTGTTTAAACAACGAACTTGAGTTTTTGATTCGTCGAGCGCTTTTTGGTTTCTTAATGCTAATTGGAGAAACGGCCATATAATTCGGCTCCGAGTTTCTCATAGGCTGTTTAATCGTAAATGTCTTTGTGATTTACGATTAAACTAAGTCGCGTTTTTCTTAAAAATTTAAACTGAGCGTGGGACGATTCCTCCGTGGTTCAAGTGGTTTTCTTGCGACAGATTGGCGCTATTAGAGCAATTACTGTCGCGTGAACTCATAATTTTTCACGCGTCGGCTCTGTACCTCACTCGGTTTTCGGAGAAATCGTGGTTAATTATGGCTATTTTCCATTACGGAGGACCGGCGTCTGTCAACAGCGCACGTGCACGTCGTCCCTTCTGTTGCTTTTAACTCTTTTACTTTAATTTTATGGTTTTTAATATTTTTTAAGATAGATGAGTGGGTGCACGTGTGGGTCGCTTATTGTCAGTCGCCCTCCTCTTTTGAATCTTAAAGGGTAAAGTTCATTTCCCCCTCTTTATCCGAATGGGAGAAATCGTGGAGTCTACTGGACGTAACAGTTCTGTAGTACCTTGATTCTCCGAATCCGTATTACTTTCTCAAAGTTTATTTTACGAATTTGCAATATTCTTCTTACGAATCTACTCATTTCTCGAAATATTTTACATTTGTAATCTCTTAACAAACGAGAAGAGAAAAGTAAAAAGGAGTTGCACTCAATAAAAGAAATATTATTTTATAAGCTGAAATAAATATTGGAATCTTAGAGTCTAATCTCGTCTAAATACATTTATGAGTAACTTAAAGATGATTCCATAAAAAATTCTTATTTCTTTGAGATTCTTTTATTTGAAGAATTTACACACAATGTCTACGTCTCGAATGTATTGATATTTAAATATTACGATATCTTAACGATTTCTTTTGAGATTCCATGTACATTTCGAAATGAATCTTTACATACCCATCTCAGATGCAAAGCCAATGATGAATATGCCGACGCACGTGAAGCATCAGAAGGAACTCATACCATATTCAAGCTTCCTGTCCTTTGAATCGTTTAGCTATAAACTCGCTCGGGCGGTCGCTGCGTGACCTTTCAGCACAGTTCACTCGCCCCACGCTGATTAATATATCATTGAACGGGCTGAAAAGGAACTTCAATCGAACTGTCCAGTCAGCCGGACTTCTTCAGAAAGGAGATCCTACTCTCGAGAAAGGAGCCGTCGTCAATGGATGAACTTTTTGTGTGACAAGTAGAGCGGAAAGCGTATATACACAACGCATTCTCGTACATGACGACTACGCGAGATATCGCTATATTATATTAATACTTTAGAAAGCGAACAATCAGTGTTGGTAACTGCGAGTTGGAAAGTAAAAAGTATAAATTCACACGTCTCCTTTCTCAGTCGCGAAATGATATTGGTTACCCCAATATGTTAGAATTTTTTTGGAATTAATTTCCGTACATTTTTGGACTTTTTTTTTTATTCCTAACGTTGTCGTGTTATTCTTGCCTTTGTTCTCCCATTCACGGTAGCCATTCAATTCGAGTTATTAGCCCTCGAGCGTCGACGATTTAATTCTCTCTCTGATTGCTTCTGAGTTTTAATATTAGTTGACGGTTTCGACGACTGTTCTTCAAAAAGAATCCACATATCGAATATATATATATATATATATATATATGTATATATACCCAACGTGTGCTGTGCGATGACGTGGGATTCAATACCATTCCCGTCACACAATCATCCCTCGCGAAGCCGGTCGACCCTCCGTTGTCGCGTATCAATTTTGAAAATAACAATCTCGCGTCGCTTGCCCCTCCTTTTTCATCCTTTTTCGATTCTTCCCTCCGTCGGATTTTTCTCTCTTTCGACTTCCACTTCGGCGTCTGATGCGCTTCGGTTTCTCCTCTCTTCTGTTTTTTTCACTCGGTAATGGTCCTGACGTCTGACGAAATACGCGAAATCCTATTGCGACTCTTCGCATCGCAGGTACTAGTTCCTTTTTTCCTCTTATCTATGAAACATGGGAGTAGGAGAGAGAAACGGATGAAAGAACAAGGAGAGAAGAGGAGAAATGCGAAATTCTAGCTGATTCTCTTCAAGTTTTAGGAGAACAAGGGATCTCGACGAGAATGCACCGGATAGTTCTTTGCGTGCTAGAGAGGCCGCATTTTGCACAGAACATCATATGTGTGGGAGTAAAGCATCCATAATGACGAAAGTCTCTTCCCGAAACTCTTGTGAGGAAAGATTTACAGAGAGATATATATATATATATCTATTTTTAGACTTGTGCGCATTCTTTTACCGTGCGCTGCTTTAAATCCTTGCGTTTATTTACCGCGGTACACAAATCGTGTACCTCTCCGGCATAGATTGTATTCCGAGAGTATATCATGCGCTTTACGTTGCCGACGAAATTGTTGACTGAGCAACTTATTTTGAAAGTGATGTAAACTGGATTTCGTCACGTTATGAATTTTAATGAGATGCGAATACAAACTGATGTAGGCTACCGCTTCAGACGTATACACTTTTCAAACAGATTGCTTATTTCTTTAGAGATATTATTTCTTTATAGATATCCAGCTAATCTGCATTTTATAATATCGACTTTTGGCTTAGATTTATTGACTGTTGCTCTGCATTTTTTCTCTTAATATTTCTCTGTATATTGATCTTTCACATATCACGTTTAAGTCTCAGCGACATGCAAGACGCGAGAAAGACAGCCAACGTCCCATCGCGAAACTGCAACGTTTCGCTGACATCGACACCCATAGAGTTCCAACAATACGCGCATAATAATCAGTTTGATGTCAAAAAGAAGGCTCCGGTAGGGAAGGTAAATGTAAAACGGGATTCGCTGGGAATAATATGATATGGGAGATTGGGATGCTCCGAGGGTAGAGAACGTAGGATGAGGGGGGAGAGGGTGGGAGAGGGTGAATAGGTGGCACCGTGTGGCTCTCCGCGGGATGCGCAGGGAAGAAGGAGAAAGCAGCACGCTGTATGTCGCAGTAATCTTTTACGGTCTATCTCGCATCATGCTGGAGCGCGAGTCTGCATTGCCAACCGTACAAGATGTTTCAGAAATTTCCAATGTCCTTGCGAAGGATATAATATATCCGAGCCGCGCGTTCCACGAGTCATTCTTTAAATTAATTTGATTTTTAAACAGGATCTACATACGAATGGCGCGAATTCTGTAAGAATATAATCCCCTGAAAAATGTGCGTTTCAAAAATCTGCCGATTTTTCATAATTATCAAAATAAAATATTTTTATTTGGAGGAGGATTATTGCAAAACACATGTATCGATGTGTTTTGCAATAATCTTCCTCCGGAACTGATGGATTTTTGGCAAAAGAATATTATCGGACTTACTTTTCCGTATTATCGGCACAGTTACTTTTCCATCTTGAAACGGTCTGTACGTGTAGTCTCGGCTGAAAGGAGGACTCGAAAAGCTCCATCTCCAGCACGGCGCTCTCTTGGGATAAAGGATCAAGGATCCTGGATGCGATGCACACGTATATCCTTATCTTATATCCTTGCCAACCAACCGCCCTCCACTCCCACTATCCGCCCACCTCTCCCTCCCATCTTTGCCCTCTTTTCGTCGCCCCGCATTGCCCGCGACTTTTATAGGATAGCATGTCCGCGTTTGCCTAATATCAGACATCATCATTTACGTGTCTCAATCTACATATCTAAACATCTTTCGTCGACTCGACATTTTGGGATTTTCTTTTGGATTATCTTGTCCCGATTACTTCTATTCAAACAATCTCGAAATTTCTCCTTGAGAACGAGAAGCTGCGCTTTTTTTACATTGATGTTGTTTGATAACGAAATAATTATTAGCATTCAAAAGTAATTTTTAATGCTTACAGTGTGATAAGTTAATTATTCATAAATTAATTTCTACTCGAAGTACATGCTTTTGGCGATTTTTTCAATTATATATCAACGGAATATCTCTACGATATAGACGTCCTCCATCTTTTTTCCCGTTACGGCTATACGCATCCGTCATGGCGTCGCATCGTCCCCTTTTTACCCCCGATAGGACACGTGCTAGTATAGGGGACATACAGAGCATATATGCGTGTATGCTTATATATTCGTAAATATACAATATATACATATGAAGAGTACATGGCTTCTCGTATTCTCCGGTTTCTCCTTGGAAACGTAAAATTACTGAAAACGCAAAATCGATACGGACGAATAAAATGTCGGAATCTTCAAGGTCCTAAGGTGAATTCAGCCATTTCGTCGTTGAATCTTAGTCAATAATCTTTCATGAAAAATATGTATATCTTACCCTTAATTTAATATTAATACTGACGATTAATTCTACTATTATTATATATAAAAGAAATATAAAATTTTAATTAGTATTAATACTAACTTTAAAATAATAAATATAAATGATATCCTTCTAATATCTATAACTTAATTAGTACATAAACATTAATCAAGTATAATCTCGTAAAAAAAATTTAATTTGATGTAGATACTAAACAAATATAATATTTTTTTAAATGCAGAGTTATCGAATTTTTTCATTTTTTGTTGTTAAATGAAATTATTAAATAAAATAATATTTAAATAAGTTGAAATAGATGAACGAATAGATACAGAGAAAATAATCTTTCTCGTTTTTTTTTGCATAAAATTAATATAAATTAGCAATTGCGGTTTCTGGTTAAGTGCACTAAATTTATATAAGAAGGTTATTCTCTCTCTTCACCGCATATTTATTTTTCTTGACGTTGCATGCACAGGAGAGGGAAAAGTGTTCCTTGTTACTTCGAGCGTTAAGATCCAGGTAAGTTCATTCAACGAGAGTGAAAGTTACTGCGGAGTACTTTGCGAAACTTCTTAAGGTAGGTCAGGATTTTCCTCGGTGCGATGTTATTTCAGAGGGACTTCGTCGAGTCGTAATGGGCAAAGTAGAGAACTGGTTGTACGTACGAGAAACATAACTCGCTTGATTATGTTAATTTGTCATTTCTTTGACTCGTATAATCTAATAGAAAATTAAACAATTGAGTTAAATAAACTATTCCATAATATATTTTTCATAATATTCAATATAAAAATGATTACATTATTGCTTGCTATATAAAGAGAATTTTAATCTTTGAGTTATGTGTTTCACGGCTTACTAATTACAAAAGTAAAAATACCAGCGAACACGTACCGTATTATTTCCTTGATAAAATAGCGATCGTATACATATTAATGAAGTACAAAATATATTTTAGGTGATCGCACGCGTATTTTTGCTTCAAATATAAAATAGATGACATGTTACATTTGGTTAAGTAGAGATGTAACTCAGTGGTAGTCTGCGTATATTTTGTTTAGCCATGGAAAGTTTCATAACTAAAGGCTTCCACGTGAGCTTTCTTGTTATTTCTAGAGAAAGAAATGTAAAGGAAATGTAAAGGAAAGGGAAAGAAGCAAGAATAGCTGCCGCGCGATATGCAGAGTGACTTTCCGCCGCGTCTTCGACTCCGGCAGGATCGAGGCGGGATCCTTGGAAGCATACATATTTCGCAGGCACCGGACTGCCTATCTTTCGAGACGTCTCCCTTGAGATCCTGTTCTCGTAACGCCCGCTCTCGCTATATCACGCATATGTATATATACAGGAGGGTGTGCGCCAACGTTGAGTAAACGGACGCTATGAAGAAAAATGCGAGCTCCGTATTGCAGCCTGCGAATCTCTAGAATTGCTAATGCGATTATTATGCTTTGTAATAATTTTTAAAGTACCTCGAGTATTTCTAAAGCAAGACCATTGCATTTGTCTACACATGGTGTACACACATTTCCATAATATATATATATTTTTTTAATGGCATTTATTATCTTTATATTAGCGTTAGAAAGCCACGAATTGTGTGCCCGAGCATAATTCAATTCAATATCTCCCTGATAAGACAGCCCATTGTCCTCGAAAGAGAGAGCATAAAAATTATTTACTACCGACCCAGGATATATCCCGCGGAATATTTTCACACGCGAGGAATGAATGAAACCTTTGTTTTTCCAACGGAGTTATTCCGGCTCGAGTGCGCGTGCAAAATAAGGATGTGTTAGCTCTCGCACGTCGCGCGCGGCCGGGTGAAAATGTACCCCGAAAGAAGTGACAAAGTCTCGGCGTATTTCGCCAAACAATTTCGCAGCTAGACAGTGTGTCTTGGCGCTTTAAGCCAGACCATCCTGTCCCATTCGCCACCGTTCCTCGTACACCCTCCGGATAGTAGTAAGTTACAGATGCATCACACTTCTCCTTCTCCCCGCCCCCTCCCCTTATTTCCGTGCTCTTCTACGAGCTCGTCCTAGCCGCTTTGCCCCCATCGCGTTTCCACAGTGCGCACAGTGGCTTGAAAATAAAATAGCGAGATTATATTATTTCCGTGGTCGGAAAGGTCGTCGTATTTTCTCGACAAAAATTGCCCCGACTTCGATGCATTCCTCTCTCGCGTGGCTTGACACCGATATTCCAATCAACTCGATATGTGTATGTTTGACTTAATATCGAATTCTTCTCTCCCAACATTGTTGTGCTGCAGCTTCACCGTACTTCTTCACTGCGCTCTATTCTTCCTCCTCTTATCTTCTTCTTAAAGATATATTATAAAGAAAAATTTATATCCAACTTTCAAATTGCATTACTCGTAAACTTGCTTATACCTGATTTATTTAACTATGAACGACATATAAATAACGTCTTATTGCTAGATAATCATGAAGCTGAAATATCGATTATTGAAATCACCGAGTGAGTCGATTTAGAACGTATCGGTCAAACTGAACGAATGAAAGCCACCGGAAAAGAAGATAAAGCTGAAGAGAAAATAGAGATGTAGCTGCAGCGTGAAACGAGCTATCATTCCCTCGGAGCGTCCGCGAGAAATCAAGTATGGAGGAGATTTGCATGCGAGTCAAATATAAGCTTGCTGAATATCCTCGAGTATAAGTATTTCATATAAGAGGCGCCGCTGCATCTCCACATATAAGACACCCGTACACCCTCCGATCCTCCCATTTTCTGCGGGGAGAAAAAAACCATCCCCGCTGGATTCCGGAAACTATCCCCGCACCGAGCTACCGTGACGTTCTTTTACTCGTATCTTCGCCCCTATGGTGCCCCGTAGAGCCAGATAGACAGAAAGAGAGGAAGAAAGTGGCAAGAAAGGAGGAACGAGAAGAACCACGACTCCATCCTGCGTAACGTCTCGAGTGAATAGCGCAATGGCGTAGACAGGGTGGCAATACTGAATACAAGAACATATGAATGAGTACTTGCATTCGTGAGGTTTTCATAAGAATATCAATATCTCGTGTTTCAGAGTAACTTCAGTTTACTGCAAAGGTACATGCATTAACTCACGAGAATGCATGTATCCTGAGAGTCGTTTTTCTTCGTCCTTCTGAGAAATCGAAGATAAAAATCCGAAATCCAGAATAGAAAGTAACAAGGAATATAATCTAAATGTGTCCATAATAAGTTAGAAAATTGGAAAAAATTGCATAAATTTCCATGATTAACAATATTTTGTAAAAACCAGAAGATATGTATGATTTGTCGTATAAATTAATTAATAAAAACGTAATTTATGAAATTAACATATTTATTATTACCAGAACTTTAAGAACGAATTAGATTTTTTCCAAAAATTTCATATAAAATAAGATTATTCCGTTCATTAAATCATCGTTCGTTTTATTCATACCATTCGCGTCGTCTTTTATGCTCGCGAAAGAGTACCCGGATAGAGAACATGTTACGCAGCAGAATATTTCGAGTATATAGGAGTTTTGGTAGTGGGCAAGAAGACGAGCGAAGGAGAGAGGATTTGGAATACGAGAATGTATGCATAAGCCGCGCGTTGCAATGTTTAATAATCTAAATATGACATACTCAAGGATAACATTGTGAAAAAATAACATTGCGATAACGATTCTCTTATTCGAATATGAAATTGATAATCTCACCCTTCATTGTTTCATGCTTTTCAAAACTTATTGGAATACTCAATCCACTTTTAAAAAATTATTATTTGTAATATCTCAAAAATTAAAATTACTTGAAATTAAAGTCAATAAAGTTTCAATGTTAAAAAAATATTTTCAAGAGGAAGAAAATTATTTATAGAGATTATCTGTGTATTTATCTATAATCTGTTATTGTTTGACAGTGTTTGTTTTATTTTATGAAAATGTTATAAAGAAACATAGAAATGCTAATCGTAAATGCTAATATTCGTAAATAGCACATGTATATAACGATAGGTTTTATAAAAATGCAAAGTAAATAATTTTTTTACTTTTGTATAAGTCGATATAAGTAACAAAATATTATGCGATAATATTGTTCGTTGTACAGACCATATTCAAAAATGAAGTACACGGTGAGAAGAAGCTTGTGTCATCTTATGACGGCTGCCTACCCACTTAAGTGATTATGGTGAAAAATATTTTGTCACGATACACATGTCTCACATATATAATACTTGCGAAAATTATGTTTTCTGAGATAATATCAGCGCAGCGTCAATGGCAGCGATCAAAAAGACAAATAATTTCAATGATTATATTTGTAACATTAAATTCACACTAATCTTTATTTTATAAACAAATTTATATTTATTTATTTGTTTCATGTGCTATTTACGAATATATGATTAGCATTTCTATATGTTTCTTTATAACATTTTCATAAAATAAAACATACACTGTCAAACAATAACAGATTATAAATAAATACACAGATAATCTCTATAAATAATTTTCTTTCTCTTGAAAATATTTTTTTAACATTGAAACTTTATTGACTTTAATTTCAAGTAATTTAATAATTTAATTTTTATATATTATAATATAATAAATTTAATTTTTGAGATATTACAAATAATGATTGATACACATAGATAACTATCAAGCTAGGCAACTAAAATATAATAAACGTAATTTATTTCAATAAAAGCACTTCAAACAAAATCTATTAATTTAATTTTCCGTTTTGGAATAATGATGCTACTTCCTTGTACAAGACTTAATCATTTACAATATTTTTTAGAGTAATCCTTTTGCAATGACAATACGATACGTTCACATCAGTTTCTGCTTCGCCCGTATCGAATCTTCGTGTCGTCGCATCCGTTCTCGCGCTCACCCGCGCGCTAGCGCATCAGCGATTTCTGTCTTCTTGGTACTCTCTTTTCGCGAGAAGGTGTGGCCCCCGAGAACAGCGGTATGATATGCAAAAATATGTGATAAGGGTAGCTAGGGTGTGCAACGTATAGGGCGTGTGTGCGTGTGAACGTGTCGGTGAACGTGAGCGCGCACGCGGATATGGAAAAGCCAGTGGCAACCCTATCAGAGCGACGGCCCCAGGGGGAAGGGGGTGCTCACGGCGAGAGAGGAGAACGACCGACCAACCAAGTCCCGAATATAGGATGTCAGGAATTTTCATATCTCGATGCCGCTCCTGGAAAGTCGCAAGCTTTTCCTAGAAAATTCTTCTGTCGACACGATGGAATAGACACGCGATACAGACCCGGAAGTGGGGTTAAAGCGCGCACAATGAGAAGGATCCAGGAGGCTGCGCGGAATATCAGATATATACGCTACGATAAGGAAAATCCACATATTCTGACAGTGTTCCATGTTATTTTATTATATAAAATATTATTGACGATTGTAACTAACATCTTTATCTACGTTTCATTATGTGATTATAATTGTTCTTAACTTATATTTCAATATAAAATTTAACACTTTTGTCGTTAATTTTAATCGTTAATTTTAAAAAAGAATAATTTATGTCGACAATATATAAAATATTTCTAAAAATATATTTTGTTAAATACGCTAAAATAATACAAGACTGAAGTCAATAAAAAATATCGAAAGATATTAAAAAAGCGTATAATTTTGTTAAAAGTTGTGAAAATAGGTAAATGTATAAAGTGAATTTAAAAACAGCATGTTCTTTGTCGGAAATTAAATAGACTGACTTTATGGATAATGAAGTGAGAATGTAGTGGAAAGAACATAAAAAGGCGGTAATTTATGTTTGGATCACGAAGGGAGAAAGTCTAGAATTAGGCGGCGAAAATTCGTTTACCAGCAAATGTAGCGAAAAATCACAACCATTAGACTTTATACCTCGAAAAGACTTTTACTCTGTATAAATATCACAGTTATCACTGTCATAAAGACTGGGCAAATTATATGAATTCTTCAATCTGTTCAAGAAATATGATTAAAAAATGTTTATTCTGATCATTTATATGAAAAAGCTTGCGCAATTATATAACATAAAAAATTCAGTTTATGATGCAATTTTAAAAATAATAGTGTACTAAAGTTTGACTGTAATAATTTTGTTTTAAATAATTAACAAACATTAAATTAAACTTTTAATATCAAAGCGTCAATTTCTATAATTGAAATTGTAAATTAAGTGACAAAATAGAATATATAGCTGGTACATACATTTTGTGTATATTTTATAATATATATATAATAACATTAAAATATGTGAAATAAGCGTAAGACACGTATTCTTAACGACCGCGACCATGCGAAGTTTTCTCGGTACGCGTATATATAAAATAGGCGGCAGAACCACGCCACTATCGTCAGAAACCGCGTTGGCGTCTCCATCCCTTGCCGTCCCTCCCTCTCCGCCACCTGGCAGGATAAAGGTGTTAGGGGTGCAGGCTGCGACTGACAGCTACATTTATACGTTTCGCGGATTTTCCATATCGAGATTTGTCGAGTGCACACGCCCGGGGTTAACGCCGCCGCGGCGCGGAGCGGCACGGCGCGCGGTACTGCAAATAACGTCGGGAGGATTTGTATCTGTCAGAAGTTGCGGAGGCGTTCGGTACGTGCCCGGTTGCCAAGCCCGGCTTCGAAAATCGCCGTCTGCGCGACGCGACGCGCCATTCCGAGCGCGAATTCCGCGGATTCTGATGCCGGGCTTCGATTGCGAATGGGACATGTCACTTACCCGCGCGCCGACAGATTTCAGGCCCCGCCTGCGGATAAACGGAGATGAGATGTCTTTTAAGCCCGTAAGCGGTAATAGATTACTGCCTAGCTCGCGAAAGAGTATTCTATCCGACAATATTTCTGATGCTTGAGCAAAATTTTGTATGTAAGTTTAATGAATACTCGCATGATGCGCACGCTAGAAATATCACCATGAATTCTTACGTTATTTCGATGTATACGGATATTATTCTGTTATTATGAAATTAATTAAATTTATATTGTTGCTAGCGATAAAAAGGAATTAATCTAATAATTAATAATAAGCAATTATATCTCACATTTCAAACATTGTAACAATTTTCAAGGAAGATTAACTTTTTATTGCAGTCTCTAAAAATTTTTTAATAAACATTCATAAAATAATAATTCCTATAAAATAATAATTCCTATTTAAAAAATAAATTATTATTTTTAATATATAATCTGAACATATAAAGTTTTAATTATTTGTCAGAAAGAGGATGACATAAAATATGTTATTATATTATTTACAATTTGAATAATTAGTTTAAAATTTGTGTAAATTTTTAATAATTTGTAGTATGACGCGTTTTTACACTTTTTAGGATGCACAAATATAAAAATTTTTGCTCATAAACCCACCACCAGTATACCACTCATATGCACAATTATTTTAACTATTGAATATTTTATATATATATATATATATATAGAATAATAAATAGAATAATGAATGCTGACGACGTCATAGCGATACGCTTCACTCTTAAATACACAGCCCGTGTGCTCTGTACCATATCCTGTAAGAAACTAACCCTCTGATTTTCATCACAGCATTCTAAACCTACCGCGGGATCACGCAACCCCTTCTATAATGACGATCACATACTTGTACCGCACCTCAATTGACTACATTCTCAGTCAAAGCAGAAAACTTTAGGAAACGTAAGCGTTCCTCAATTAAACTCAATATTTGTATAAGAATTATTCTTGTACATGTGAATTCTTAATGATATTCTTTAAACAGTATATGTTATAATTTTTTCCAAAGCAAAATAAAATTCGAATATTTTTATAAATTTAATAGGCTAAATATTCATTTTTTTATTTGAAAAATATTTAAATTGCGTATTTTTGTGTATTATAAAATTTTTCCTAATCTCATACTAGTTATAAAATATTCCACATAACTTAACGATCATCACGCGCATAAGATTCATCCGAGTACCCGGCCGGCCGTTCTTGAGGTATACGCGATCGCGGAACCGAAGAACATTTTCTCCTTCTTACCTACGAATTTATCATCTTGCCTTCTTCGAAAATCGTCGAACGAGCGGGAAAGCAAGAGCACGGTAAAAACAGGACGAAATCATTAAATTGACTGCGGTTCAGCGAATTCGGACGGGGTATCGAGCGCACGTCGTTTGCCCTTTTAACTTTCCAGCCCTGTAGAACCAGGCTAAATGTATTTGCAAATATGTACGTATCCCCGACGCGATCTATGCCTGGCTCTTACCTCGCCTCACCTTTTCTATCTACTATTTCTCTCGCTTCTCCGTGCTCTCTTCGTGCTTGCACCCTCTTGCCATCGGGCAACCCTCGAGCCTCGAACGAATAATCAGGTAGATGTGGAGCAGCGCACATCTTTCGCTTTCTCTCTCTTTCTTTCTCTATCTTCGTGCCCTTCTCTCATCTTGTATCTCCGCTTCTGTCCATACATGTATGTAAATCACTACGGCGGCTGTGTGTGCTATATATACACCGTCCGACGTATTTGCATGACAATATTATTCCATTCCTGGCATACGTGGATTGGTTACCCTTTCTCTTTTTTAGTACTTGGGTAGGACGCGCTTCAGATACCATACTTCCACTCTGTGCTCGTTTCGAATAATAGCTACTTTGTCGTCTTCCTAGAGTTCTACCGGCGCGTCTTCTATGTAAGCGCAGAGAATTTTTGAAATTTTTCTATACATATACAATGTTTATTGTATATATATATTATGTTCTTAAATGGCATGATTCCCGAAATAATTTTTAATGATTAGATTTTGAATAAATAAGTAAATTCTAAATTTTATCTAGATGTAAATTTAAACTTGCAAATAAATAAAGATATGTCTTTGTCTACACACTTGCTTGTAAATCGCTACAGCCGCTATATCTATAATAATAATAATAATACAGTAACGGCACGTATGCGACATGTAATTCATGTGTATAGTGCACATAGTAGTACATACATTACTAAATGTATTTGCATGACAATATTATTCCGCTTCAGTCATACGCGGATTTTGTTATTCTTTTTTGTCATCAACTATCATATAGGATATTTCATAAATCTCTCGTATGGCAGCTCGGGTACCACGGTTTCTTACTTTTATTGCCTCTACGCGACGCTATTCTACAATTTTATTACATGTTAAAGAATTTTTAAGATATATAGTAAGATATATAGTAACATATCAAATTATTATATAATATTACATGTAATTCTTTAATCAGCAATCGACTCATTTACATAAATTTCGAATATAATAGACTAAAGTAGAAAAAATAATAAATTACTGTAATTATCTTAATTTGTATCAATTTAAAAATACTAATATTATATTAGCAACATGCGACATAACTATTTTAAAAAGTGCAGTACGTACATATGGTAAATTCTTTTCTTTCCAAATACAGCACGAAAAAACGCGATTCAAAGACCGTCGATGCTAATGCTTAAGACGCGGAACTTTGAAATGGCCTATAGAAGCGTTTCTCGTATGCAAATTGGCCGATATTGTCGTGCGTTACGTGGCAGCCCGGTATACATACATACGTGCAGTCGCACTCGCGTACTCGCCAGGTATATATCCGCGACTAAAAGGTAAAAAGAGAAGGAGAAGTTGAGCTGAGGAGGAAAGGAGAAAGGGAGTCGATTCAACCGATGCAAATTCGCCAACTAAAACGGAGTGCATAAAGCCGAAAGCTCAGCCGGCACGATTTGCATAAGTGTCCTGGCAGCTGCGAGCATTGCCACCGCGAAACACGTGCCCCGACATCCGATTAAAGGACTTGCGACCCTCTGCTTCCTGCTTCCGGGTGTTACGCTACCAGAGCTCCGTGTGATATCGGCGAGAATTCCTCGTCGGAAATTGTCTATTTCACTGTCACACGCCAAGTAGCTTTTTAGTGGAAAATTAATATTTTATTAATTTTTATTCTACGATTAAATTATTCTATCCTGTCTAAACTTTTCCACTCAATAAAGATAATTTTTTTCAAATTCGCTTATAATTAATGATTCGATATAATTTCTAATCGCAATAGAAACACTGTATTCCTCTCTTGTGGTTTTTCATAAAATCTGTAATGTTATATGTCCTTTTAAAAAATTCAATTTTGTCCTTGCACAATTGAGATCAGAATTGATCTTTCAGCGCGTGTCGTCTAATTTGCTGGAAACCCTAAGTCCTCGTTGTGCTTGTTGTCTTCGATCGCTGGTCGGCTAACAATGCGGAAGAATGCGGAACGGAAAGGCATTGCTTTGGGAAATTTTTCGGTTCGATTGCAGCTGTCGCATGACGAGAACGACGAGACCGACGAGAACGACTGGCTGCAGCTAGCAGCGAGCAGCTCCGCGCCGCCGCGGGAATAAGATATGGAAATTTTCAATTCGGGCAAAATTTAAGAATTTACCCCGCACGCGGCTGGTATAGGGTGCAGGATATGTATTATGCGCGGGGTAGAGGGTGCACCCCTTGCACGGTGAGAGAAAGAAGAAGAAGAAGACGGAGAGAAGAAAGGTGGAGGAAGGACGAGAGAGAAGGATATGGCGAAGGACGAAGGGGGAGTATGTGTGTGACGTGTGTGGCGGCCATTACGAAGAGCCGGGGGTGGTTGCCAGGCAACGCCTTTCAGCCCCCACATACTCACACCACCCTCAACCAATCCCCAAAACCCCCTTGTGAGATCCCCCTTCGCCTCATGGCGTACTCTTTCTTCCGTTCTATGTCGCTATCTCGCTCGTTCCTCGTTTCTCTCGTTTCCTCTCCCTTGCTTTTATCTAACGCGATGTTTAACAAGCACGGCCTATTGCTCGTCGATTCCTATAGTGATTTTAATTCAGTGAGAACGAATGGATTGATATTATTGTCTTCGGGATCATTTCTGATAGTCTATAACACTTGAAATCGAATTTCAATACGAAAGTTAAGTCATGTGGTATGATCAATTTTTTATTGTAGCAGTTCTCATTCTTCTTTCTAATCTCTAATATTTTATAAACAAATTATTATTGTATATCAATTATGTATACTGCTATATATATAATTATTTATAAAACGAGGATTTCTTTATAAATAATCTTTTGTACATTGTGATTCCAATAAACTTAAAAAGTAGCTCTTAAGAAGAAGCTTAAATCGCTGATTCCAAACTTCAAGCAGCTTAAAACTTAATTTATCATTTCTTTTGTGTCTTAGAATTTATGACAAGCATCTGCGATATAATTAAATTGTGTTTTAAATCCTGCAATATATTGAAAGAGATATGTATTAGGATTATTAATATAAATTTTTTAAAAATAAAATATTACTAAAAATACAAACCTAGTTTCTAATATTATATTTCATTATCATAAAATTCTTTTATCTTTAACACAAAAAAATGTGTTCTATAAATTACATCAATTTATTTATATTGAAGTAGTTTATCGAATCAATACTTTTTCATTTTTAATTATGTATAAGTGATTGGATCATAAAAATTTATCTATTCCTGTTTGCTGGAAAATCTCGAATATTTTTGGCTATTCCTGTTTCTGCCTCATTGATTCGATCAACGAAATCGTCGACCTTGCAGATTATCGTCGGCACGACTCGTCGACATTGCTCGACGTTCAAATAAAATCCTCGCTAGCTCGATTGCATTCTCTCGCCTTCTAATGCACATCGAACGGTGCAGCATTCGCTGTCTTAAATTGGGCGTAACGTTCGATTGTTGACTCCACGTGTGCACACTCTTATATACGAGTGCACACGTATAACTTGAGTGTACATGTACGCGACAGAAGTATGTATCGATGATGGGTCGATAAACATCGGTGTATTGTGCAATCAACCGCCTATTTGGTGTCATTGTGCCGACAGTTCGGTAGGTAGCTTTCTCATCCTCTTCTCTTGACCCGCGTGCCAGTCTCTCTTATTTCTCATGTATTGTACTCGTTCTGGTGCAAGGGGTTGCATAACCCCTTCCGCGCAATGGCCCGTCTACCTGGGTCGTCTCGGTACGAGATACCTACCTACATGTCGATATGTAAAATCGACTAGAAACGAACGGCGAACTGTGGAAAACAGAACGGCTTTCTCGTTTGCGATTTATGCGTGTCTTTTCATAATTGATTTCGCGATGAAGTGATTGCAAAATAAATATATATATGCTTTTTTAACCGTTAGTTCATTTAACTTATTTTTAAAATATAATGTTTTATTTGAAGTTTTGTTTAGAGACAATCCAATAAAACATTTTATATCAACATTAAATTTAGAGTAATAATTTTATAATGCACAATAAATAATTAAATTTAATTGTTAATATTCAGCATAATATAATTAGTAAAAGAAAAATATTTACAATATTTTTTTAACGATAGCGACCTATAATTTTGTACAATAACACCTGATACACATTACACTGCTCTTCAGAGGGATTCCGTCGAAAGAGACTTTTCCGCAAAAGTTTGCGCGTGCAACGATAGAAAAAAAAAGCAACACTTCTCACAGATCCTTTTTATGTGAACACATTGACCCACGACTCGTCTACCTGCTGCCACGATAGGTACAAACATTTTTGCGGTGATTCCCGCGGAACCCCTCAGGATCTTTTCACGCTCCTCATTCCGGGTCAGGCAGCACCATTCTTTAATGCGGCATTATATTGGACACGGATTATTAATGGCTGCTGTCTTTCTCGGAGCTTCAACGAAACCCTTTCAGTTAATGCGATCGAATCGCGTCAGGATCTCTCGTTCATCTTTAATCCGGCCAATACGAGCCTAAACGATCTCTAGCCCCTCAAGCTTTATTCTGCAATGATACTTCTTTTATTGTTTGCTTTTTGTATGTCAAAAAGAATGATACGCGATTATCTAATAGTCGGCAACTGTGAAACCCTTATTAAAGATATATCAAGATGACGAAAAGTTAAAGCTTCTATAACGGGAATTTCATAGAAATAAAGAAATAAAAAAAAATGATTGCCCATTTTCACTTTTTTTTTGTGAACGAGAAATTTAAACATTTTTTATGCTAAATTAAAAAAAATTACATTCTCTGTTATATATTAAACATGAAAGTATTAATAAAACTTTTGTTTTAAGATAATGAAATATTAATATTCCAATTTACAAAAAATAATGAATTTTTAATGGAACTTGGACATCACTTTTTACGACGTAATAATAGTTAGCTTACTTTACTTAATTGATTAATATTAATTAATCTGTTAAAATATTGAAATGTATTGATTAGCATCGGGGATAATGTTTTCAGTACTGTGATAAATTCAGTTTATCTAAAAAAATGGGAAACTATACATGATATGACCTCGCCACACTGTCCTGCGCGTATTACCGCGTATCTGACGTAATCGGCACGAAGGGCGAATGGGCGCAGTCAGCGTGGCGGCTTGTGTGTACGGAGAAGCGGATATTTAATAACGAGTCGGTACGACCGGATATACCGTTGTCGCCCAATATATTCCACCGAGTCGAAGCCGGTACCGCGGCTGTATTTCGCGAGAAGATATTTCCAATTTGTCTTGGTTCACAAAGTGGTGCGCTATCCCTGTAGAGGGAGAGCGAGGGGGAGATAGTGAAAACTTACGAGAGAGAGTGAAGCAGAGAGAAATTGAGAGGGTGGAAGAGGGTAAGACGAACGTGGTGTGGAGACGCGGGGGAGAGAAATACGGTCGGGTAATGGTGGAAAATCCGTCGTCTGAATTGAAGCGAGACGTCGTGAAATTGAACAACGTATGTAATATATACACTCGCGAGAGCTTTATACGTGCACGGAAACGTATACTCCCCCCTTGCTCGCCTCCTGCACTTCTCCTTTTCCTCCCTCTGCCAGACGCGCGAATGTGACTCTCGGTTATACCCGGCGTAGTAGCTAGTCGTGTACTCCGCGTGATAACCCCCGCGTTACAGCCCCCGTGTATCTTGGGATGTATACGACCGCGCGACAGATGAAATCGTCATTAATTAACATTTGCTTTGTAACATGACGATGCAAAGTTATATCGACTGATGTCGGAACCATGCAAGCGATTAAATTATCTCCCTATTTTAACATAAAAAAATGAAGTACGATAAATATCAATGTACATTTGTTGATGCGGCGATCTTTCTCCCGAATCGATATCTTGAATCGGAGACAAATATAAATAAAATTGAAAATATAAATGTTTTGCAAAACGTATATCTTATATCATCTTCTTTGCATAATGTCAACTATCTTTGTCTCAAAATATCGATACAATAGTTGTAAAATATTGATGAAACTATAGAAATAAGATGTCATAAAACGCGATTTCAAATTGATCTAATCATTATAACTAGTCAAACACTCGTTTTCCATGCACATTGTGAATGAAAAGGGTTGTTTTCTCCCCATGTTAAATATTTGCACTACTTCAGCTGTCAGGAATCGCTGGAAGCTAGACAAGTTTGATAATCGAGGGAAGTTTTTATAAATTTTTGTTAATTAATCTCTTATTAATTTGATCAGTTTATCGCAGAATTGAACATTGTATTTAATATATCATAACTTTTGCCTGCAAATAATATGTTTTATCATATTTATCGGATGTAAAGTATTTAATAACGCGTTCAAACGGTAAGCTTAGTTAGCTATAAATTTTTATTTTTTATTTTCTTGTATAAATATAAGTAGCAATTATTTCCAGTCAGATCGGTGTGGCATCAGAACTTGAAATAGCACGCTCGATTAAGAGTAGGACAGGGGTAAATCTTGATTTATGAGTGACCGTAACATCGCGCCTAACCCTTTCGACGAAGATCAGAGTATGCATTCTCGACAACTCGAGGGTAATCGCATGCATTTTACGGGGTTTCAACCGCGGGCTTCCTTTTCGAGAAAGAATGACACCGCGTTATTTTGCCAAAACTAAGCACCGTGACGCGCGTATAACGGGTGCAATAAATTTCGATTATCGATCTCCTCTCCTCTTCACAATGCCTTTTTCGCGTCGTACAATGGCGGGACACAGATACACGCGTTATACGCTACGTAAAAGCATTATATGATTCGTGAAAAAGGAAACTCGTGCGGTCATTCGGAATACAAACGCTACCGGTATCGGCGAGTTGTACGATGGAAAGTAAAACGATCATTTTTGACATTAAAAAGAGAGCTTAATAGTTAACGATGAAAACTTGAACGATAAAAGCATCTGTAATAACCGCGAATGATTGGCGGTTAAATTGAGGAAAAGAGATTGAAAATAATGAACGAAACAACTTGTTGCATAATAACGCAGTGCTAGAAGATAGGGTTGAGTTTAGTCTTGCGCGATGGTCGCGCTTGCGCTTCGAAAACTTTGTTAAATCTTCTCTAAAAAAATAAATCATTTTTCTCTACGCAACTGAATCATTTAATTTAATTGTGAAAATAATTTTAAAAAATTTTTGTTGACTTAAATATTATTATTTAATTTCTGAAAGATATATTATTATTAGCAAATAGTAAATTTAAATTCAAGATTCCAATTTGCTTTTGAAAAACTGGAAAGATAATTTATAATATACTGGTTTGATGCTACGCAGAATAATTAATGTTATTGCAATTTATAATTTATATTATAATTGTTAATTTATAACTATTACCTGAGAAAAATGGATTACGTTTCGTGATTAAAACTTCAATTGCGACGAAAATTAGAAAGTACCTCGAGGAAGCTTGGGCCGTTTACACTTCTCCTCATTTAAGGAACGTCGTCGTCCGTTATCCTGCGGGATAGAAGTCGGAAGGACAGAGAGGATGTAAAACGCGGGCCAGACAGGAAGAGGTGGAGGTGGATACCTAAATGGAGGAGAGGTGAGCGCGGCATGCGATTAGTGTTTGATACCGCGTGCCAACGTCCTGAGGGCCAGGAGTAGGAGCAGACAGCCAGACAGACGTATAATTTCGAGGATAAGATCTAAAACATTGCCCCGACCTGCCACAGACGGAGACCGAAATACCGGCGGAAGGGGTTGCCGGCGCCATGTGTGAAACGGGATACGAGAGTACCTCCTTTGAAAAAAAGAGTTTGCAGCCTCGTATATTTATCTAACGAATTTGGCTCAACTCGATGCTTGGCTGTTAAAAGTCTTTTGCAACGTGATAAAATTTGCAACATGATAAAACTTGATTCGATATATGTATATCATATATATTACGCGTCAATTTATTTATTTATTCCATTCTTCACCGTAAAAATAAGGCAAAGATCACTTTTTCATTCTATTCATTGATATATTGCTAACTCTCTCTACATATTTTAATAATCTATGAAATAACAATATAAATAAATTGAAAATTTAACAATTAATTTGTTAAAAAATTTAATTTATCAAAAATTACAAGAAATGTTACCTATAATGGTGTATAATTTATTATTATAAATATATAAATAATGTTATAATACTGTATCTGACCTTATAGTTAATAAATATCTATCGCAGAAAAAAAGCTGCAAAATTTAAAATTATAACGCAACGTGTACCAAAGGAAAATACAGGGACTAAAAGAAGCAAACGACAGAGAAAAAATGGTATATCAGTGGATCATTAAACATAGATAGGGTCAACCCACTGCATATGTCGCGGCCCTGTACTTCTCGTCTGCTTCTGTGACGGTTGGCAGGCTGGAGTTAGTTAGCGTGTATGCAAAGCTCAGCCAGGTAGAGAGAGAGAAAGAAAGAGAGGCAGAAGATGAGGAGCTGCTCTGATTATTTATGTGAAGATCGCACCAGAACCCCTTTTTTTAACCCTTTTTTTTCATCGTCCCCCTTTTTAGATGTGAGAGGACAGACGGAGAGCACGCGAAGGAAAAAGAGTGAGACGACAGTTTATAGGTTGTACCAACGGATCCACGGCTCTCGCTCTCTCTCGCTTTTTGTGTAGATAGTAAAAAATATTATAATCTATGCTTGGCTGGAAGAGAAAAATATAATTCATTATTCCGGCAGGTATACAAAGAGGACGACAACGGGGTGCCCCGCATGGGTGAATCCCGCCCGCCTTCCCGGGAGGGAAAAGGGTTGAAAACGCGAGGGGGGTCGTATTCTAGCCAGACAAGGATTGTCGACGAACTCTAGATGGGAAAGAAGCTATTTTTTATCTTATCCTGCTTTTCTCACGAGTGCAAAGTCTCAAAGATAGACGTTTTGTGACTTTTCATATCACATAGGGTAATATTATATAATTTGTGATAATTCAAACTTTCAGAAATATTCTTGAAATGTTCATAAATATATATCAGTTGATATATGCAAATGAATAAAATAAAAATTTTTTGAGGAAGTAAATAGTGTTTCACAGAAAACTATATGCATTTGTAAATATTTGTATCAGTCAAAAATATTGACTTACTGGATCATTCATTAGTTTTACATTTTGTATGTTTAATTAAATTTTTTGTATTTAAATTAATGAAAAAATTTAAATAAAAATGATACATTAATATTTTTATAAGCACTATATGAACGACAACATGTATTTATGTGCCTACTTTTTTATACTGCCGAACATAATAGTTTCCGTCGAGCTCGTTTTCTGACATGGGATCGCAATTACATATGCAAAAAACATAAAGAAAAAGACCGGTAGGGCAGAAAGGGTTAAAGAAAGAGCGATAGAGAGGGGTTGATGAGTGCAACCGGTGTCTGTCTCCCCACCCTCTGACCTCGCCAGACGGCAAAACGGCCTCACGGATTCCTGTCACCGGAAACATGTCAGTTTAACACGAAATCTCGATGAGGAAAGTTCGAAAGTTGTAAAAAGTAGAAACGCGCTTTTCAATACGCCAAGAGTAAAAATCCGCGCGGGTAATCAAGCAACAAAGAAAATACGATTTTTTGTTGGTGTTCCGTTAGTGCAAAAGAACTATCATGGTGATCAAACGTGATAAGTCAATTATAAGCATTGATAATTATAAATAATTGTTTGGCAAACAATGCTAAATTAGACAGTGAAAACAATTTGTGACAGAAGAGATTAGAGGCCACTTTGAGACTTAGAAAACAAAAGATGTAAAAAAATTATAGAAAGTTAAATTTTATTTTATATATTATTTTAATATACATAAATATTCATTGTTGTAATTCTTACATGATTAAGAATATTTATATAAAATACGCAAAAATGATGATTAAACGTATATTAAATTGTCAAATAGGTGCGGTGATTTAATCTCTTTACGACATTCTCGCTTAATCTTTCGATTCCTAAATATACTATTTCGTTCCTGCCTGCAGTTAATCATATTGCATTTATCACAGTTTCTTAACCTCATCTTTCGCTCCGCCCAAAGAAAATCGTATTTGTTAGTAATGTAAAAATGTAATAATTTTTTTTATTTTCCTAGATGCTATTGGCATTTCGTTATCGCAAATAAAGTTGAAATATATATGAGCTAATATCTTTTTTACTTTAATCTTTTTTGTAATTTATGCAGACACATATTTTTCTCTTTCTTATATATTGTATATGTATATAAAGAGATAAGTATATATAAGTATATACGGGAACGCCACGATCCATATTTTGCAAGTTGTAAGAGTCGCATTACAATCGGAAAGGCGATCAATTTAATACTTTTAGTTACAAAATAGATCTATATTATGACATAGAAAAGTACTTACGCATAATCGTCATTGCCTCTTCTTCTCCGGTAGGATGCATCGAATCTCTCACGACAAGAAGCTACAAGTGAGAAGGAACGTTCTTTCGCGAAATGTAATGCAATTGCAATGAATTAAAAAATTAATTACACGCGCGTACTCAGTTCGTCAGGACATGGAGAAATCAGGGAATCGTTCCGTGAATGTTCGTACGCGGCAGGAAACGGGAAAGCGAAAGTGAAAATGAATGGAGGAGAGAATAGCGGAGGCGAGTGGGGTGTTGATTAAGAACGTGGAGAGGGTCGCGCACGCGAGAAGGGATGGCGCTGACGTAATTAAGTCGAAACGAAGGCCCGACGCCGCAACAGGGAACAATCAGCTGTTAGCTGTCCACGAAAACGCTTCGTGATTTCGATCTTGCGCGCTGAAGAAACAGAGTTTACACCATGTAAAGATAAGAGATTCAAGTTTCGTAAACGAATTGTACGTGATTACGCATTGCAAAAGTCAAGTATTTTAAAGACTTTAGATAATATCACTCTTTCACCTTTAATCAATCCTTTCTCTGCAAAGTCATTGTCGAAAAGTGCCTTTTTTTAGAATGCTAACTTGTCATTAAATATAGTTTTTTCTGTGTAATTCTTAAATAATCAAATTTTTAGGAACGATTTTTTCAACTACGATTTTTCCATTCAAATAATTTGTCACTTTTTAAAATATGTAAAGCTTAGTTTCGAATATCTTAAACTGCAAATCTTTCACACAAATTTGAAAATTTATGTATTTTCGTAAAGATTCGTACAAATTTAATAATTGAATATATATGTACGTATATAATCTTTTTAGATATAAAAGAACACTTTAAAATAATTAGTACATTCAATTACAATGAATAAATAAAATTTGCGCGCGATATTACCGAAATAATTTTGAATCTTATTATCTTGAAATGGACCACGTGTCTAACGTGTCAACTCACTCGTGAAATCAAAGGCACTTCACTGCGTATCTATGTCGAATAAAATTTATTAATATTGAACGCGACTTAATTTTTATTAGACTTAAATGAAAAACTTTCGAAGAATTCGCGATGTTTTGCGCATTCACTCAATCACGTGATTTATTTCCTTTAATCGTAAGACGTAGAAGAAGGAAGGAAAGGACTACGTGCGAAGACGAGTGCGCAGATAGGACTGGGAGAGGATCCAGGACCGAATCCTGCCATCTCCAAGGACCGTCCGACGGGAACTGTACCGTCGAACGTCGCGACGCCGGCGTCTGCGTCCCAACTGCCTGTATATACGTATATGCGCAGATAGATATATACAACTTTTATAATACAATACCGGTACACGTATATGCAAATATATTCGCACAAATATACAGTCGCGTAAATCTAGCATAATATAGATTTTACAGAAAAAATTTTTAATTTTCTAAAATGTCTATTTTCTCTCTTATACAATCTTATGTTAAATGAGATAAAGTTAATCGCTTCATATTTTAGTCTAAATTAAAATAATTCTTCACGCATTAATAATAATATTAGAAAGACATTTTTGTAAAGTCAGTATATTAATTAGTTTAATTTCGTTCAAATTATATTTAGATTTTAAAATCAATTATATAATTATTACAATGTCGTATTATATTATAGTAATTATTATATAAGATTTCTTATTTAATGTAAACAAACATAAAATTATTTTTAAAAAATTAATCAATCATTTTTGCTGATTGTTTAAACAATTATAAAAAAAATTTTAGAATGTAAAACAAAATTTATTTGTGGTTTTTTTATGGAGAAAAATAAAACTTATTTAAATAATGGATGTAGCGAGAAAACTGATTTTAACTTGATTTGATAGAACTCAATCATATGAAAAATTTATAGAAAATAATACCGAAAATCGAATCGATTCGTTACTTTCTTTTCCGTCAATACTTTTTCTTCTGACACAGAGCACACCCCCTAAGTAGGCGCCGCGACGCTACATACGCAGGCGTCAACATGGCCGCCCCTCGACGACTCCATCCAGTCGAACTGACTCTCCTTCGTTTAACTCGTATCAGTAATTAATAATACGCCGTTAAGTCCCATCGTGTAAA
Source organism: Tetramorium bicarinatum (assembly GCA_928718305.1). NCBI lineage: Eukaryota > Metazoa > Arthropoda > Insecta > Hymenoptera > Formicidae > Tetramorium > Tetramorium bicarinatum. Next base: position 11,918,177 of record OV788324.1, read on the forward strand.
ACGCACAAGTCGCACAGAGGAATTTAATAAAATCGGAAAGACGAAAGTGTTAGCGTGAGCATTACGAAGCGTGTAGGATTCAGTTAATATCCTTAGTGAAGTGTCGATTATTGCTAACAAAGATGTGCAGCCAAATAATATTTTAAGCAAAATTTCAATCAAGGGTGTTATCGCGTAAATATTTATGCAACAGTGATAGTTTTGCAAATGTTAGCACGCAGCGGTTCGATAATTACATATTTTGCACATATCGATTAATTATTCAACGAATAATTAGCACATATTTTTCATGCTCTAAATGTGAATATGATAATTCTTTGTACATAACGTATGTGGAACTGAAAAATTAAGATTTTATAATATTGTGGTTGGTGAATGAAAACTTACTGACAGATTTAAAAAAATGTGAATCAATTTGTTGCATTTAATAATGCAGTTTTATTTTTAGGATTCGGGAATTGTATTTATTTATCTAAATTCAAGAATGAGAGAAAAAATATTTTCAGTGCAATTTTACGTAATACATTATGTTCATTAATAATTATATTTCTATAATAGTTGTGTTATTTAAAACATTGAAACAGTTTCAATGTAATAATACTAGTTCAGAAATTTAACTTTTCATTAAAAAAGAAATAGAATCTTTATTGCAATAAATGCAGCTAATATAGATATAAATAGAATAATTATTTCACTTTATCTTTACTTGCTCATCCGAATTTTAATAATAACAATAATTTTCTATTTAGGAATCTTGTTTTTCTGTATTTAAGAGAAAAAAAAACTTAATTTTTAAAATAGATTAATAGTGAGTATAAGTGTAGCAATTACTTTATTATATTTTTATTGTTCAAATTTTAATCAACCGGCTACAGTAATTTTTAGTTCAAAAATTCTCTATTTTTCTATGAATTAGAAGAGACAATGATTAGAGTATCATTTTGAGTACAATTATTTCATTTCTTTATTGTCCGAAATTTAATTGACATCTACGACAATTTTCACTCATACATATTTCAACTATTTTTTATTTATTTAGTAAACATATTATTAATATATCTACTAAATATGAAGCTAATCGAAGAAAGTATAAATCTCTTTCTTATCAAAATGAGAATTGTATTTTTATGAATAAACATACGATTCTCGTTGTCCGCGCGAATAAAAATTTAATCAATCACATCACTGAACATCACCAATACGTCCAATACATTTCGAGAACAAGGATTCCACAGAACGAACAGAATAGTTATGCACGTGTAGTTCATCGCGTGTTTTTGCAACACTATCCGAGTTGTTTTTTGTTGCAATAGCGAAAGAAGAAAAAAAGAGAAAAACGGCCGATGATTTGAGCCAACGGTGGTTCATTAAAGCGGAGAGACGATTCGAGCTAACCCCCGCCGACGAAACTGAGTCACATCGTAGAGCCGGCTGACCGTGTATGCAAATCACTCGCGTGGGGTGTTTTCCCTCTCGCTCGCTCGCCCGGTCTCCGTCTCCTTTTTCCACTTTCGGCTCTCCATTTGCCGCCGTCCCTACGGCGTGTGTCCCGTAACGAAAGCTCGGTTGGTAGGGGAAACTCATTATATCTCTTTTTTTTCTCTTTTCGCCGGCGATAGGGGCACTAGGTCTCGGCACTCTCTCTCTCTCTCTCTCTGGCGGCCATCATGAATCGCGCTGCCCGGCCCTGCGATTGTTTATAAGGGCGCACTTTTCGCCAATGGGCGGTTCGGTTCGGTGACCCCCGAAGCCTACTTGCGCCGCTTCGCCGCATGGGGAACGGGAGCGCGCGTAATTTTCTCGCCATAAAACACGTATCGCGCGCGCCGATTATCAGCAGCGCGAAATTGCGCGGCACCCTCTGCACACCTCGTGCGCACGGCCGTAATCGCCGGTAATTGCGGACGATTTTAACAAGGGCGCGATTAGCTCCTTATTCGACCGCGATGAACGGAATGCCGTGGCCGCGCGCGTGAACATGGATAAAGGACGATGTTTGCACGCGAATATCACGTGCTGCTTAATTGATCGCCTATTATTATAATTATTTCAAAATGACACGAATCCAATGTGCTTTACCCGATGACTGAAAATCGAAAATTTAATTACGTTACAATGTCCATAATTATTGTTGAGGGATATTACAGAAATTATTAACGCTTATGGATATAAATGATTACATGTTTTTGTCACTTTTTTAATCACCATTGTTTATTTATTTCAGCTTATTTGATAGTTTACGATAGTTTACATTAGATATATTTCTGCTTATAGTTGTAAAGGGTTTAAAGTACCGGACAATCGGCATGTCACCGCGTCGTCGCTCGTGAGATATTTCGCGAGTCAATGGTTGCATAATAACGTGCCTCTATTCGCGAACTAGCATACGCGAGAGAAATCGTTCGATAAATCAAATCACGGACTCATTGTATACGCTCGCAAGCCTCAGGTAGGCACGGATCGCCGAAAGCCTACCAGAAAGGCGCGAGAAGAGCGACGGAGAGGGTGAAGGCCGTGAGAATGAAAGACGCGCGGAAGGATATTCAAATTTCCAACCCTCGTTAGCGCGGAAATTCTCAATGTGCGATAATTTATCATCGGGCCCCGCTGAGATGAGCGACCGTACAATGCGGACTACCTGCATGCATAATTTATGCGAATGATTTTTAAGGAAGTAAACGGGGCCCACAAGACCGGAAAGGGTTACGCTGGGCAGGACCGTAATGCAGATTTCTTTTGTCTTCTAATACCGCGCGATAGGACAGATGCTGAATTTTAAAAAATTAGTAATTACAATTAAATTTTCTCATTCGGCAATTTAATAAATACAATTTCTTTAACTTTTAAGTTTTTCAGTGAATCATTTCTAAATTTAGTAGATGTTAAAAATTAGATCAAATAATTTTTAATAATATAAACAGCGACTTAATTAAGAAAAAGATTTGATACTGAAAGATAGAGATTTGAAACTGTTGTCTGTAAACCTGCCAGATGTACAACTTTCTCCTTAAAATTATAATATTAGCACAAGTAAGTAGAACGTCGCTTTAGAGAAACACTGATAAGGACCAGTTTTCTTACGGCACTGGGTTAATTTGATCGACCCTCTTCCTGGTGAGGCACATATGCATATGCTCTGGAAAACGTCACTGGCATGTACCTGCCGATCGCGGAAGGAGCCCTTAACCCCTTTTTCTCCTAGAGAGGTGGAGACCTTTTTTTCATACTGACAGGACAAAAAAAAACAGGAGACCCTTCGACTCGGATGCGAGCAGTCTTACCCCTCCCTCGTCCCATCCTGCTTTTTCACGGTGAAAAGGCGTTCAACGAGGGTCGATTCAATGCTCTTCTAATTATATGCAAAGACGCACGACTACTCATGTACTATCGCTTTATGGGTAGCCTAAGGATTCGCTTATGTACGATAAAATTTCGGTCTCTCGGAATTTGTAAAAAAGACGAATTTTACATTTCCTTAGAAATTATACTTCATTATAGATTTTTTAAACTGTACTGATTAAATTTAGGTGATATAATTATTACAGTATAATATACATAATTTTGTTAAATAAATAAACCTTTTTATAACGATAAAAGATCCGATATCCCGTCATACAGAAGGTTGTATGCTCATGATCAGAAAATGCAAAACTGTGGAGGAGTACTTTTAAGGCATATACATTAATCACAATAAATTATCGTGTTTTCGCGCAAAGAAAAGTATCTTTGAAAATGATTGCCTTCTTATCAATCCCAGTCGAGAGTTTACGCACACGCCTGTAGGCGTAATCGAAACGCGCAGAGATATATATAAAGCAACATTTTTTATGGCGTATTATAAAGCAACATTTTTTTAATGCTATACATGTATACATATACGTGAGCTTGGATACACGAGAGGAGCACTCTTACATTGTACGTAGATAAAAGGGCGTACTATCGATGCTCGTATGAGTTATCGCCAGGCCCCAAATTGCTTGCCAACCAGTGATGCACAGCCCGGGGCCGAAGATTTATTTCCTTGGGGGTGGGACATCGGGTACGAGCTCTGATTCTCTTGAACCGAGAATGAGGTGCGCCGTGGCAAGACACATTTCTCGACGTGGAAAAGACTTTAGTTCCTGAAAATCTCGTCATGATTCAGCGTTGTCTCTTTCATTCCACGTCATGTCCATATTCCTTATTTTCTTGAAAAAATATACGAGCAACCATGATTTTTTATATTAGTGGATATTCGTGGAGCTATTCGAGCATAAATGCTGCAAAATATATAACTATAATTATGAAAATATTTATAATGTATTATTGGACAATTTTTAATTTTTGCATTATATATTTACAATAAATTTAACGCTAATAATAATTAAAATATTACATTATAAAAATTACATTAAGATTTTTTATAATATTTTGAAACAGCATAATATTTTAGTGCTATCTCCATTCATGTGTGCAGAGATTGGTAGAAAAACTTGACTTGCAGGAGTCATTCTACTCGTTTACCATTTAGATATGCGAAAAAATTATTTTGCACTATAAACCAAAGCCGCATGATTAGATAGTGTACGAATGGGAAAGGATTGTTGCATATTTATCCGATTTCCCACAACATTTTATAATCATCGAAGCGTTGTTATCTGTCAGGCCTATCGTATAGATATAGGTACGCTGCACCATATGCTAATAACTCACGCACGGATCGGTATAAAAAATAGCTGGCCACGTTCGCGTCTAACCACATCGGACCCGCCGTATTATATTCGGGAGGACGAATAAAAGCGGGATTTCGCATTGTGATACGACGTGATCGTGTTCACGTAATATCTGAGAAGGATCGAGAGAGACAGAATAAGAGCGCTCGAGAAGGGAAGCGGGAGAGAGAGAGAGAGAGAGAGAGAGAGAGAGAGAGAGAAAGAGAGAGACGAGAAGAAGTGTGTCAGGTAGGAAGCTTTAAACGTTGCAGGAGCGAGACCGAGGTCGGATAGGGTTGCCGCGCTTGGCAGACCGCGCGGATGTAACCAGCCTGATACCTGCGATTCCGCTGTCCGATCGGATCTGCGGCCGACTCGTTTCACCTCGTTCCCCGATGCGGAAAGGCAAACTTATTCGCATGCGAGTCCCGCCAAGCATCTCTCCGTCAGCCGCCGTATGTGTTATCTGCCTCGCTCGATTATCAAGCGTGTTTCTGCCTGGGACGGCTCCGTTACTTTCACGAACTTATTTCTTTCTATTTTTAATATGATGTGTATATGACTGCCGCGAAATACGTATATGGAGTGCGTGAATACGGTGTAATCATACGAGTAACTTCTTTATCGCTACTTGAAAACTTGCGAGATGAGGAAACTTTTATTTTAAACGAAATTAACAGATGGATTTATGGGGTGCTAAGAAATATCGTCGCTTTTTCCATTTACAAATCGACTAGATATTAATTCTTTTGCAAAAAGTACCGTGCGTATGATTTTTTAATTATAAACTGTTTAAAATAATTTAAAGAAATTGAACATATATAAAAAGGATTATGTCTAATTTTTTTAATATTTTTTTCAAAAATTCTTTTTGTCTTCATTTATTTCCAATTGTTTTTATATTCATATTTAAATTATTTATTATGATATACATAAAATGTATTTATATGTGAAAAGTAAGAAAAGCAATAACAACAAGTAAAATATTTAATTATAATATTAATATTATAACGTGCGTAACGTTAGATTAAAGATGTAAAAAATGCAATGTGTGATGTTGTGAGAGATTATCGTGGTAGCTGGGAATCTTTCTAACAAAATATAACGTAATACCGGAAGCATATGAATTTCGACATACATCCATAGTTTTCATAGTAGCGCGTGCGAGAGGAAAAAATTCCAATCTATTGGCGAAGCGAGCAACGAACGAATAGGGTCAGTGGAGTAGGAATGGCCACTGGCTTTGAGCGCGGAGTTTGTCGATTGATCGACGCCAGCTCCAAACCCATCAATTGGTCGAATTCATCCCCCTTTGATGGACGGGGTGGACGCATTTCGGTTTCCTCCCTCTGCGTGCGAGGGTGCGCTTGTCATCAAACGGCCTGGCCATGCTTGAAATTTCGTACGGTACACCCGTCGAATATCGATATTCCCCGTTGGCAATCTTGGATTTCTCAAGGACAATATCAAAGGACATTATCGGGTCCACTTGTGCATGTGGTTACGGAGGAACGCGCGCGGACATATGTATGTATGTGTAATCGAAAATTGCATAATTCAAATTTCATTGATCATGAAATCAGAAAAGATCAGAAAATACGAATGATTTTTATTATTTGATAATTTCTGATTAAAATGTTATCATATACATATACGCAATTCATAAAAACACTATATATGCATGTACTGTTTTTTTATTGATTTTTTTGTAAAAACAAAAATTGAAATTAATTTTATATATGAAAAAATAGAAACTAAAAAAAACTCATTTCTTTACATGCAATTTTTATAAAAAATTAGCTAATTTGAAAATGTTGATTAAAATTTATTAAAAGTTCAATTAAAATTCATTTAAATAAAGATTATTAAATTGAAAAATATATCTTGTATTTTTGTAATATATGTATTTTTTTATATTTGATTATTATATATTAGTAACAATGAAAACGATTTTACATAAAATATTAATTTTATAGCTAAGTTTATTATATTAATAAAATGCACATTGTCATTACATTAATAAAATGACATTGTTACCACGTCGTCACGTTATCATAATACAAATATAAAATGTTGAAAATGAAATGTACAATAAGCCTATAATTCAGCAAAGCCCCTCTCGCAAAGCACTCTCTTTAGCTCGGCTCAAGATTTTGGCCATTATCAATAAATTCCGAAAATTCCGGACTGTAACTGACGTTGGTACACCGTTAGAAGTATACGAGAAAATTATTTTCGTCGGGTGAAACCGAGTTTAGACTACGTCAGATTGTCGTTCACGAACGTAAGTCAAGTTGGTGTAATTTCATAGCGTGGCAGCGCCATCGGAGAAATAAGCGTTTGGCGCCGCGTGCAGTTGATTGTGACGTATGATACTCGTACATTATGCACCTCGCGCTTCGTCTCGGTTTCGAGTTTCGACATTTTTCTCTGTGCTTTATTACACGGTCGAGATATTTCCGCTGCGATATGTCGGTTCCGAATACTCGCAGGGTCGCGTATGCGTGTCCCTAATGCCGTGCGTGTGCACAAGCCGAAAATATATCGACTGTAAAAATCCGCGATGTGTGGATTGCGCTATAATAATATTGATTTATTTCAAATATATAGATACGTACTTGATATTGAATAATGACATAAATTTAGAGTTTTTAAACGTTGAATTCTTGTTATTAAAAAATATTAAAATAAGGTGTTGTGGGATAAGTAGATGAGTATTATCACAAATTGTATTGCATGTTGTATAATTGAATTGTATAATTGAGTTTCAGAAGCACATTATATACTTAATTACAACACTTATATATATAATATTTTTTAAATATAGAGATCTTTATAATAAGAATTTTTCTTAATTCTTAAATTTTAAATATAAAATAATTTAATAATTTCCAATGAGGTTTTTATTATATAACATAAACTTAAGAAGATTAACAATTTTAAGATGTAACTATTTACTTACACCCTAAAATGTAATGATAATATTCGTGTATTAATTGAAGTAATTAGAAAATAGAGATTTTTACATTTTATAATTTTCATTGATAACATTTATCATTAATTTTTTTATTGGACCAATAAATTCTAACCTGCATGATTATTATAAATTTGTGGGTTTAAAACTAAAGAAGAATGACGTGAAATTACGTGAAAGTTTAAATAGAGGTTTGAGCAAACTTTATAAAAATAACGATGACAGAACAATCTAGTGATAGAATCGTAAAGAAATGAATAAAATTGAGAATCGTGAGGGTCGATAAAGCAGTCCACCCTTTTCAACCCCCGAATGCATCGATGTAGTAGAATTCTTTCTAAGGGGTAACTTTTTTTCGGAGACAGCGACGTGCTCGGACGGGGTTGGTACTGTTACGTGAAACTCGATCTTATATGTTATTCCTCTCATTACATATCAAAAGACTAACTTATATAATTTTAATTGTTTTTGCAGAATTTAATATTTATGAAGAAGAATTGCATTTTTAAAATAAAAAAAAATAAAAATAACAAAAATATGCGAATTGAGTAAAGTATCTTTTTATTGTAGAAATTGTTAATTTTTTAAAAGACTCAGTATATCTTAGCAAATGAATTCAAAAATATCTATAAATATCTTATATCTATAAATATTTTGTGTTATATTTAAATTGACTTTGATAAGCGTTATTCCAAATTTAATAAATTGGTAAGAATAAAATTTTTACAAAATTTTTTATTTTCATATTGACGTATTTTATGTTGTAATAATGGAAACGTAATATTAGAATTCCATTTAATTTTCATTTAATTAATTTTCATTTCTGTACATGATTAATTGCATGTGCTTCCATTGATTAAATAAATTTATTAACGTTATTATAAAAATATTAACGTTATTATAAATGATATATTTTCGTGAAAAAATATTAATTTGGACCAGAAACGATATAAGTAGTCGTTTCTTGGACAAACAAAAATTTCTTATTTGTGTATGTATGCATATGTGTAAAGAAAATGAGAAATTCTTATTTATCAACAAATATTAATGAATAAAAGTATACATATACTATTTAATTGACGCCTGATATCACGCAACCAGATTTTCGTTAACGAATATCAGGTTTAGTAGAAGGGTTGAAATGGGGTTATAATTTACATAATGCTTATTCCTTGTAGTAGATAACCCGCCATACGATCACGTTATGCTACTACTTTGGAATTAGTGTTTCACGATGATGGACCCGCACATTAGAATCGATTTTGATAGGGTTATTGTTCTAAGTTTTTTATTTTTTGTTGAGTTACGCACGATTCTAGATGTATTTACTCAAATTACAATTTTGTAATTTTGTGTTCCTAGAAATATTTACAATGTATTACTTTTAGTTTATTAAAGACCGGTTTTTCAATAATAGTTCAAACGACTGTTTAATAAAACGTTTCTTGAATTGTAAACATAGTTTTATATACTATTTGCTTTCCATTGTTCGTGTACTGAAAAACAATCAAATGTATCTGAACAGAATTTAAACTATTGTTGAAAAACCGATTCTAAAAGTTTTTTTGAATATTGTACATCTCTTGATGTTGTAACATTTGTTATACATTACTTTATACACATATATAGTTTAGTAAGATAGTATATATATATATATCTAGAATCTTTTCTTTAATACATGTAACTGCAAATTACAATAGCATCGTACAATATCACAGACTTTCGTTCTGGTTAATATAACACTTCTCGATCATCGCATCCACATATAATTTAACAAGCCCTACCACTGCTATCTTGAAATGTAAGCGGTTTTTTCGTTGACGATATTATCCCAAGGCGTCATTACTAAGCGTCATTAAGGACAAGAAATATCAAGATATCGCTGCGATCATCACGAAAATGGCTTCCGTCGTTGGGCCTCAGCAAGAAAACGTATCAGGCCCTGGCGAGCAAAAAGCCGAGGACAAGAGGCGTAATGGCATCCGCTTTTTATTAGGTTGCCTCACGAACCCTTCATTATAGCGAAACACCATTTGTCCATCGGGGATAGACTGCAAGTGAATGAGTCCGAGGGAATCGAAGAATTCTTTCCAATGGTGGAACATTGCCGTTTCGTCGACTTTGAACAAACCATTCATTTGGATTTTTTTTTTAACGATGGAGTTGTTGCACTTTAATAACGCAGCTTGACGTTTGCCTCGTTAGCGCGAGTACTTTTTTTAAGCTTCTAAATCGAGCAAGCGGCTTAATAAAAAGCAGTGCAGGATACAATGTTTAAAATCAAAGAAGCATATATTCCTTTCTGTATTATTTCGCTACTGATTTAAAAATATGTTAAATCCACAATTATTGCTATTAAATATTATTTTGCAATTGATCAAATATCCATTAATCAACTGTTAAATTTGAGCAATCATTGAGCACCGTTTTTCAAGTCTACATTACAATTTATACAAGATTCTTTACTTTCATCAGAAGCAACAAATATATGTCTCTAGAGAAAATTACAATCAAGAAAATTACATTGTTTTGAAATGTTAACATTTACGTAATGTATTACAAGCACACTGTATATATTACAAACGATGCTTACAGTAATCCAGATTTGAATAAAAATCCCCATTCTAAATTGGAAATATCGGTGTGAATATCTGAAATTTTGCAATATCTTGTTTGAAATGCTGTCTCTGTCTCTCTTTCTCTCTTGCCAGTTTTTTTCCTTCTGCTTGAAATGGCTCGACGAAACCACGATGTCCGACTAGCGAGATAATGAGACGTCTCGATCCGCGGTTGCGGCCGTGGGATCGGGATATCGCGATTGGTGGGTGGGATTTATAATTGATGAGGGCCGTAGGTACGACGCCAAGGTGTCGTTATCCGTGCTGACAAGATAATACTTGCGAAAGCCAAGAGTCCTCTTCTCTCTTCCTACCAGGTCTTTCTTCCCATCTACCTTTCTCTTTTCTTCTTGTCTCCTCGATAGCACTCCTATTTTCCTTGACTCGAGGATCGCTTCTCTTCCTTTCTCTTTCCTTCTTCTTCTGGCCCGACGGCCCTTGAAGGAGAGACCGACTACCAAGATAACGACTATCCACTATACGTGCGCAGATGCATTATGCGATGGTGACTGCATTGTCGCAAATTTGCCGAAGCAAGTTCGCCGCGTTTAGTAGATTAACGTGTTCGCCGAACCAATTTTCTACCAGATCATCATTGCATTATCTTGAATTGGCTACAAGCTATTTAAAAAAATCAGTGAACAATTAATCGGATGTTACGATATATTTCTCATATATTACATGGATAATTTATTTCTTTCACGATTAATTGAAAATGTGCAAAGTTTTTATTTCACTTGCAAAATATTTTACAAATAATTACTTTATTTCATCATCCAATATTTGTTTATAATAGTTATATTTAAAATAAAATTGAATATTTTTGTATTGATAAGTTATTTACTTGCAATTTAAAAGTTTAAATTTTAACCGAAAAAAGATAATCTTACTATTTTGATTATCAAGTTGACCTAATTTTTTATTATAAAGTTCTGATTGTATGTACGTTAAATTAATGTAAATATACAGGAACATGTTGAACCTGTGGGTTCTACATAATAAATTTAAAATTAAATTTATTTTGCATTCTGGATCAACGCCACATCAGCCTTGTGATTGGCTTCTTTATTTCAAGAACCTAAAAGAAGAGAACCTAGAAGATTGCCGCCATTTCCCGGTGGAGTACCTTTGATAAGGAAGCTTCGAAGATTTATGTCCTCGATGGCCCCTCCTTTTCTACCATCCTCGATTTCTTAGTCTCCTTCGCTCACGCACATCCACGACCTTCCGCTCCGCCTTTGTGCTCATCTCAACGAATACTTTCGTGCGCATCGCGCAAGATATTGCGGCAAGCTCTCTAACGTATTAATAATAAGAAATTATAATAAAACGACTACTAGAGAATTGAACCATATTCTATAATTGAACCATGTTCTAAATCATAGATCATTTTAATATTTAGCATTGTGTACTTTCTTTCTTTGCTTCACTTGCGTGAAGTCTATATAAAGTAGCATATAATGTTACTATTTAATTTGATATGTAATATTGAAAAATGTCTGTAAAATAATAATACTGAGTATTAATTAGATTAGTTTATTTTTTGTAAATTAAAATATTTTAAATCTTATATATAAAAGTATAACTGCTTACTGAAGTATAACTAATGAGAAATGATTTTGTGAAGGTTTAAAAGTGGGAATTACAATAAATATAATTATATAATTAATAACAAAAGTAATTAATATTAATATTTCTATAAAAAGATACCTAAATATTGGTACCTAAAAGATATCTTAATATTGGGTATCACATAACGCTTTTTAAACCCATTATCACGTGACTCCATCCGTGACTCCGTTTACGCCTCCGAGTCTCGTCTTAGTCCGCGCAGCCTCCAAGGGTATATTTTCTTATCATTTTCTCATTTCCCGCATTGGGTCACGGCTTGGAAAGTCGCGAAGTGAAAGAGGAACAGAGATCGAGCGGAAATGAGAAAGAGAGGAATTGATTGTAGAAAGAAAGAGAGGACAGTTTCGGGACGGGGGGAGGGGAGAGGGGGATTGCAAGTACCTCGGGGTGCAGAGGATCGTGGAAAAGGAACGAGCTCGTTATCTCGCTGGTGGTAGATAGAGACTCACCTTTTTCGCACCGCCGGCTCACCACCCCGCCGGTCTCCCCTTTTGCACGAACTCGTGCTTGTTCGATAAGGAATTTGATTTAAAAATTCCGACGACTCGCCATTTTATGTAAATACACGTAGACGGTTCGACGGGCAGGAAAAATCAGCGACGGAGGTGCCGTAGTCCCCCTCCAACTACGACGGGCTTGTTTTTCCTTTTTACGCGTAAAGGGGCGAGAGCGCGGGGCAAGCGCGATGGCGTATGCTAAAATTACACTAGACGTCATATTTACATATTTCCTATTTTGTGACTTTAGATTATTTACTACTAGCGCGTGGCGCTCGTACGATCTTATCGAAAGTAGTTCTTGGAATGGCGAGACAGATTTTCAATTATCGGTTAATAAGAATTATCATCATAATTAAACTCACTCGTTTATAAATTTAACATGTTATCTTTTTTTTTAATGGTAGACCTCCTGCGAAAGAGAAAAGGATTTTTAAACCATATTTGCACGTCATATAATTTAATATTCTAACATTCAATAAAGCGCAATTGTTTGCAACAAAAAAATTACATTGATATATATATATTACACGTTTACATTACATTTGTTATGCTTGATTTAATATCAGAGTTTTACAAAATTTAATAAAACATATCAATTTACAAATATGTACGTTTAATTAATGTTCACGGTTAATATCACGGATTCGATTTCATAAAATACGCTCGACGATCAGTCCACCGGACTTTTGTTTTAATCTATCGAACAGTGACGACAAAGATGAGACTCTTTTCGCGGAAATTTCACTCGGCGGAACCACTCGTGTCCTTTGCGATACTTCCATTACGATGAACATTACGTGACGGCGTAGGGAACACGAGGGTGAAAGGCAGATAGCGAAAGAAAGATGGGCTCGTCGCGCACGCAAATGCGAGTACACAGGTACGACGTGCCGAGCAATTAACTTAATGTCTTCGAGCCATTAGCCCGTCGGTGGTACGACACTTCGTAAACACTGTCCGCTTGTCTTGATTGGGTACCAGCCCTATCATGAAGCAAGACAAAGAGGCGATCTATACTCGTGCGCGCCTTGATAAATCGAAAGTCGATACGGCCAATTATCGATTTCCCGTGCGAGTCTCGACGTCGTTCGTAAGAGCTTTCTGAAACGAAATAATTAAATAAGAATTTTCAGCGTAAGTTATTACACTGTAACATTATTGTGTTTCTCAATAACACATAAACACTTTTGGTGTTGTGTTAAAAAAATTAAATCTTTTGTCCTAAACTCACTCTTCGTTTAGTGAGTATATCATAATAAATTCATCAAAACGTCTGATGAAAAATTATGAAATTCGATAATTTAAAAAATTAATTGAGCCGGCCAAGGGCACGTATCATTCACAACCATACAATTATCGTACTTCGTTTCCGCTTTTTGGAAATAAGTAACGGTTATTTCGCGAGACACGCAGTTCGCTCAAAAAGGCAGACGTATGCAAATGTATGATCCCCTTGAAGGATTGTCGGAGAACGAACTCGTCCTTATCTGCCTCTCTCGGCCTCGTTCGTCGCAATGTGCTGCGCCGGATGACCAACCGGCTATGGCGAGCGCGATACACCGGGCGCACGGTGCGACACGTGGGTGCACCGCACACGTGCAGCGTACGTATACACGTACACGTACCATTATATCGGGATCACCTGCTGCTGCTGCTGTTACGGCTGCTGCTGCTGCTGTTGCTGCTGCTGCTGCTTTGTCCACATGCTGCCCGCAGGCCGATCGTGCGGCCGACACCGGGCTTCTGTCCGTCCGTTCCCAATGCTAGGACATCTTTTTCCTACATCGCTAATCGTTTTTTCAGGACGGGTGATAGACAGGGTGCTCACGATACCTTTGCAAACCAGTAAGAAAAAGAACCTGACATTTTGTCCTCCTCGAGGCTGTCTTCTCTATTTAGCGCGGTTTTCTACCCGAAAGAAGAATGGAGAAAAGAAAGAAATTTTTGCAATTTTCATTATTTTTCTTGGCAAGATATTCGAAATTTGTAATTCTTATATAAAAGTATGAATTTTGCGAGAAATATTTGCTATAATATATCATATTTTCCATGATGTGTAACTTAACATATTTTATAAGTTTGATTTTTTTTCATTACAGACTTTTCTTTAAATTATATGTACAATTAAAATATTTGTGTTGTCTAAGATTCTCTTTCTCTGTTTTTTTTAAAGAGCGAAAGATTGCTCTATCGCAAATTAATACAATATATACCTGACCGAAAACTATTAAGTGCATCCATGACCTTGATTCGCGTTTGCATCTCTACCTGCTGCTGTCCGCCGGTCGACGAGAGATCGATCTCGATCGTTGGGAACGGAAGGAGCCATGTATACGTATGGCTTCCTGTTCTTTTTCTGGGGCCCAAACTGACTCCCAGATCAATTAAGCATAAGGAATTCAGGTTCTACCAAAGGACGTTCTCACGGTTGATCGACGTCTGTGCTATTTGTACGTGTGTGCGTGTATGCTTGTGCGCGTGTGTACGTGAATCCAATTCGTATATTCATATAAAATCTCTCTGGACCGGCAGATCTGATGCGCATGTAGACGTGCATATAGGCGTCAGTCCCTGCGTTTGACTCTTTTAGTAGACGATCTTCCAGACGGTTTGTTACCGAGCCGGTCCTGAAACATCGTCGATCGTTCTTCAGGATTCCGGCAGATTACCTCGTTTATGGTTCATATCACCCTACAAGACTCAGTTAATTCATCCCATCCTCTCACGCGCTCTTCACAGCTCTTTAGCCTCCTTTCTCTTGGCTCTTACCTTTCTTTATATACGTATATATTGGATATATCCAGTATATAAAGACTTTGTCATGCCACCCGGTGATCACATGATTGACTCCTTTGACCGATGAATCAAAGTCGATGTCCACCGTGAAAATTTATCTTTTGGTATAATCAATTTTATTCTCAATATTTAGCTGGGATTTAAAAGTAAAAATAATAACGCACGAAAAATAATGTTAGCATTGCAATCGCGATATATTCAGACTAATTAAATTTTTTATTTAAAAAAAAAATTTCTATCTTAGACACTGGAAAATAAAATATTTATTTCATAGATTACATCATATATACGTATTATATAATTCTTATTTTTTAATAGAAATATTTTTCTTATTTCTGCACTTTCAAAAATTGAAGGAGAATATTCTACCATATAAACCGAAAATGAAATATTCTTGATGACATGAGAAACTCGTGATTTTTATAACATCGTACAGATATGGATATTTTCAACAACAATGAAATTATTCTTTTATTTAAAAATCAAGCGAAATTAATTGTAGACAGTTTGAGAAAGCGTGAGATCATTAGAGGACAGGTTTTCTACCGTCGCATGTACAAAAGATATAATAGCATCGGAGAAAAGGACAGATAATCGTCTCGATTTAAAATGAAGGCAAACGGAATTTGATCGACTTCAATTACTAATACAGGAAATCATAATGGGGACAGCCTTTTAAGCACTTTCTTTCAACAGATAGAATATAATCGGCCGCTGATATCGAGTCAACCCTCAACAAGGGGGGGAGGGGCAGTCTAATTAACGTCATAACGAAATCTGACACTCACGTTCGCTCCTCGATGACAGATCGGGATATAATTTTGTGTACACGAAAGGGACGAATCTAAAAAAAACTTAGCTTGTGTACACCGTGACTCCTGAGGGACAATTAGGACAGCCTACGGTACCGCAGGATATCCCACAGGATGCCTTCCGGCTAATGTACCCGCGCAGATCGGATTACATTACCCTACTATCACGAGGAGAAGTCGGTATATTACGTACTTCGTAAATGAATAAGGTGGTTATTTACGTACAATTTTGGATTGTGATTATATAATTATGCGTACTTTTTATTTTATTACACAATAATGATAAAAACCAATGAAAGAAAAGATAATATTGTTTGTGTGTATTGTCTATGTCTTTTTATTCAAAATCTTATTACTTATTGTTAGTTACTTATAAGCGTTATATTAACTGTTTAAATAGAGTTTTTGCAAAGGCTAAATTTAAATGAAGACAAACTTTGGTAATTTTTCTCAATATTCAAATTATATGTTGAAATAAAAAAAATTACAAGAAATATTAAGGAAAAAAAAAAGAAATAGCAATCTTAGCTATCCTTTTACATTTACAATCTCTCTCTTTCTATTATCTGCATATACATATGCGTCTTACTATTTGTTGAACATTGATATCGCCGAGAATATTAGAATGCCAGAAGTCGTACAGCCACTGATTACAATGCAAAGAGCTATTAAGCTATATTTCGATAAAGAAGGGCAGAAAATATGAAGGAAAACAGGTGTATCAACGAGTTTTAACTTGAAAATGGAGATTACTACACAACAGCTTGTTAGTTACATTTTGACTAACGTATTCTTGCCAAACGAGATTTATTTTCCTCCTCTGCTACGAAGCAGTGCTGTCGATCATCAATATAATAATTTCAGAAATCTTTTGTCTACTCAGTATTTTTTTAATGGAAGAGATATCCGTTTTTCAGTCAGATACTTCGCGCAGTAATCTTTTCTCTGAAAAATATTCTACCTCACAGCATGTAAAAATGTGGAGCAGATTTGATTGGATAATCCTGCTCAAGCTTTTATTAAATCTCACAAAAGTGTTGAATACATAGATGTATGTAGGCATACACGGACGCTGCGGACATAAAATGGATAACTTTATTTCTCTGACATGAAAATTAATTATACTTTCTTGAAATAACCCCATTTCCGGCCATCTCGTTAAATAAACATTTATTCCCTCAGTTGTAGTTTCACGTATAAAATAATATGCACAATATGAATAATAGCCTTCAAATTTCTTTTTCATTCTCGTTTCTAAGGAAATAAGAATTCGTTCCCGATTCGTCTGCATTCGCCCGGACGCCTTTAATTGAGCCAATCAACCGCGGATTATCCATATTAAGCTTCGTCTATCGTTTCGCTGCTTACGCTGATTCTGCTCGCGTAATTTCGCGACTGTCAAATAATTCGATCCCAGATCATCAGATTTAAGTAGAAGAGGGAAGAAAGCGCAAACTGAATGCAATTGATACCCTCGTCTCCGAATAATTATTTCCGGATTAAAATTTTTAATAAAATACTCTTCTTCCTTTTCCCGCATATATACAAAGACATATTTTTTAAGACAATAAGATGTATGATATCTTTGATATATACATATAATACATATAAATTTATAATAACAATTTTAAAATACACAGACATGTACACGCATAAATATTCATATATGGAAAACATACATTAATTAAATAAATTAATGAAGTGTCTTACATTTCGCACAAATATTTAAAAATGGAATTTTAATATTTAAATAGTCAAGATGGACGATCAATGAAATTTGATAAATTAAAACAGTGTATAAGCACATTTCTATTAAACGTAAATTGATTCTACAATTATCAAAATATTTATAATTGCAAAAATATATATGCGAAATATTTAAGATACATCGTGCCAATTCAAGCAAATGACCATGTTATTTACTTGAACGTTATGCGATCACAGTAGCCTACGAGCCCCTTAATCCCACAACAATCTTCAGTGGTCTGGCGATAGGTTACGTCGCCGGCCATAAAACGAAGAACACGATGTGCGGTCCGCCAACGACGATTGGACGATTTACGAACGACCAGCCGACCCCGCTGGAGGATGCGGAGGAAGAGAGAGACTCATCGAAAGAGATCCGCCGCGGTCTTTTAGGACGGTGGCCATTATAGCTCGAAGGCAAGCCGATTCTCGTGGTCGCAGAAGCGTGTTGATGAGCCCAGGAGACGGTTTCGGTTAATCACGCAATTTTCCCGGTTCCTATCAAGCGCTACCCTTCGTGCAAGGAGGTAGAAAGGGGACCCAGCGATGGGCAGAGAGAGCCGGTCGGTTAAAGAACGAAGCGATGGCGCAGAATGGCGATGGGCAATTGCTCGTAACTCGCTAAAACGCCCCCGTCTCTATCTACCTGCCCCAAACCGGAGACCGTCGCGACCAGCAAAACCCCGTTAAACTCGACCGGCGAAAGCCCTGTGGAGAGAACCTGGCCGACCCTTCATCGGCGCGACGATCTTGCTTCCTTTCTTCCTTCCTTCCTCGATGAAAGGGTTGGCCGCTCTTTGGCCACGGGGATAGACTATCTTGCAAGAAATTAACCCGTTAATATTTAGTACAGCCAGTAAGCGATTACCATCACGATTTCGGCAGTTTTGTGAAAAGAAAGGGGTATACTGAACGAAAGTGATCTCGCTCTTAATAGCAGTCTTCACATCCGCGCTTTTAATACAATATTAATGCTATTAAAAGCATTGATGATACTCGTATAAACGAACAAATCGCTCTGCTTAAAATAGTCCATTTTCTTTTCTTTAATTTTTATTTCTCTTCCCTTTAATATTTATATTTAATATTTATTTAAATATAAATATATTTATAGGACGTCTTTTAAACGTTTAGGATTTGTATAATAGTAATTGCAATTGGTAATTTATGTTATTTTTTATTTATGTTATTTATTATTTACATTCTTCCATTCTTTACATTTTTACTTAAAAAATAAATCATGTAAAGAATTAATCTATTACTTGTAAGGAATAACGTAGAGAATTGATAAATACAATGATGATAAGTAAAATATTCGGCACATCATTGTATACTGTGCAATAAAAAGACACGAATCGTCATGTTTCGTTACCGCCTTAATTCTGTTTCGAGCAAGTAAATATGTCATGAGATATCGAAAAGTCGTGATGTAAAAGCATGGTGCTGTACGTGCGTAAAACGAAAAGAGATGAATCAGAAGATGGAAAGAAAGAGAGAGAGAAAGAAAGAGACGAGATGGAAAACAGGAGGGTTTGGTTGGGTAGTTGGGTACTCGGAAACTCGCGGAGACCCCCTAACGAGCTCTTTTCTTCCCTTCCTATTTATTTCTGTTCCTTATTTAACCAACCCCAACTAGCCAGTCTCCGTCCTTCTTCATTTCACGTTTCAGCTTCCTCCGGCGAAACACCAAAAGTCCTCTTTCTTCGATGCAGCAGCGGTGAATCCACCCTCGAGCGAGGACCGAGCTCGAGAACTGCTTGAATAAATGGGAGGAGAGAAAGTATGGAGATGGTATATATATATATATACGTTGTAAATATACACGACAAAATGTCAAATATCGTTGCAATTGGACAATGATCGCGAAATTTCAGCTAATAATTTTTTTTATATTATCTCACTTTTTTTCATTAATTCAATAATGCTCTTATTTTCCCAGAAAGTACAATTTACTTTTTTTTACACACATAAATAGATTTCATATACATATAATTTATTTATTTTTATATATTTAATTTATTACACAACATTATATATTTAAATATACTTTTTTTTTACATTTAATCAGAAAACTTGATATTGCTTAGAAATTAGCATGCCGAATTTATATTTACTTTTTAAATTTCTTCTCCAAGTTTATTTCAGTTTATAGTATTTCATAGTAGACTATTTCAAGCGAATATGTATAAACGTATTCAGATGTAATCATGATATTCGTATTTAATTTCTGTCAAATTTATCGCGTTGCCACATGATCTTTCAGAGTCTTATCTACATCATTTTTTGTCCCTACGTTCATTAGAAAAATAATCGTAAGCCCATATAATAAACATAATCCTCTCTCCTTCTTTTTCTCTCGTTAATCCTCGTAGGAACCGCACCGCAGTCTATTATTAATGATTTCGCATGCTACTATTCCTCGACGTAGGTGAAATAAAAAATGGCGTTCTCGCGACTTTGCCACCCCAATGTCCCCGCGAGGGGTGACGTGGGGGCAGGGAGGTGCGACGAGGTGAGGCGAAATGGAAGGAACGACGAGGGTGAGACTGCACGAATAAAAATGCCCCGTTCCTGAAGGGTAGGCGGTGGGTGTGGTGGTCGGAATTGGGTAGCGTGTTCCAACGACTTGTGATCTGATCAATAAGCCGGCATAGGGGATTATTTCGCGACATGACTCTTTTTGTACGTGCTCGTGTTCTACGCGTATGTATCTGTAAAACCAGGCTATAAGTCTGTATTAGTGATGTATGCAGAAAATTTTTCGTATTGAAAAGCAACAATCGCAAATAATAGCTAAATAAACAAACAGCATCTGGTAACAATGTCATTGCAATATTATATTTAATAGTAATGCATTAAAATATCATTAACTATAAGAAAGGAACAGAAACGTACTTATATTGAAAAATACTCTCTGTCTAAAAAAGTGATTAAAATATTATAATGTACAGTGTACATTATAATATTATAATAGATCATAATTTATTTAGTATATAGCTTATTAAAAAATCACACATTGTACATTAATAGAATATCGTAATCTAATATGAAACGAAGAACGATTAGGCACTTTTAAAATATTCATCAAACACTCGTGTAAAATGTAAATATCTCTCTCTTTCTGATCTCGCTCAATAATGGAACGACTCATCCATTTGGAGGTGAGGAACCCCAATATCAATCCGACGCCCTCGCGAGGTGGGAAGAGCGCTCTGGCGCGTTTCAATCGCCGGCGCGGTGACTGAAAGAGGGCCCTCGTTTTGCATACGCGTGCAATCTCGGCATCTTTTTTTTCGGGAAGAGGACCTCGCGCGCCCCGAGAAAATGAGACAACGAGACGAGGCGTGCGCACGCTTACGAAATCCCTCAGAACGTGAGGCATTCCAAATCCCTTGGTCTTGGTTTGTCGAGATTCGTCGTTTGTGAACCATTCTCCCCCCTCAACCATCCGCCTTCAACCTCCGGTTCATCCTTCTCATCGGTTAGACAAGGAATGACGAACGTCGAGACGGTCCGGATGGAAGGAGGGAACCAGCGAGCATTATGGGAATTGGATTTAAAAGCACTACACTTCGGCGGTGCCGCGAAACGAAAACATTTATCATCCGCGAGCGCGCCAGATTGTTTGTGTCTCCAGCTTCCGCGCGAATTGCTTCAGCCGTCGCCCGCCTGCGAAAATAAACCGAGATCCGGCGAATATTACGCGATGGGAATTTTCTTATCGTCCCAACGCGCGTTAGCGTTCGGTCATCAGAATTCCCGCCATTGATCTTATCATCATTGCGATCTCCGAATATATTTTCGTCGAGACGCTTTTCCCACCCTTTTACAGAATTTGGCAGTGAATATTTTGTAAAGTAGAGAATTAATACATGATTAAGATTTGATAACAATTTTATTTTTGTACAGATGTATTGTATTTGTATAGATAAGAGATTCGTAAGATTTAAAACAATTAGAAAATTTATATATTTACTGATCAATACTTTTATTAATATTAATATAATTTATTAATATTGTTCAAGTAAATGTATAAGTTAGTATATGTAGAAAATATTTATTGCTTTTAAAGTATTATATTCCCTAATAAAATTTAATTTAAATTACACTGAAATATATAATTATATATATTCTAAACATTCAACAGCAATATGATAAATATTTAAAAAAAACAAGTACAAAAAATGAAAATATAAAGAAACATAACATGCCGGTTTCTTGAGTGGAGAGAAGCAGAAGTTTGAGAGAGGAGTAGCACGCCGATAATTTAGCAAAAGAAAATATCGTATTGTACCTTGCGCGGGGTCATTATTATATCCAAGCCGGCATTACCCATCAAGATGAGAACGGCGAGAAGAGCCGACTGATATAGAAAGGAGAAAGGGAAGGAAAGAGAGGAATGAAAAAAGAACGTTCTTTGTGCGATGGACAATAATCGTGAGAGAACAAGCCCGTCGACTGTGACTCGTTTCATGTTTCGTTGATCATTCTTCGCGACTCGCTCCTCTGGCTCCTGATTTCACTCTCGAGCTCTCTCGACTTGAACAGGTATACCTTATAAAAAATAAGAGCGTAAAAAAAAGTATCGCATTCGAGGTTTATAAATAACGCGACTTAATTTAGCATGAAACTTTGTAAAATATTTCGAGCATTTCTATTAAATACTTTATGTATTTCCTTTATTCTTATCTTAGACTTACTCTTTATTATTTCTGTAATTGGATAAACCGCAGAAAGCTTATATATAGTAGTATATTTATACCCTTCGTAGCATCAGAAAATATACAAATGATTCAAGTAATTACGAAACGAAGAATATACTTCTTTTCATCCGCATTTGATGATTCTTATGGCAAGAGCTCGCGAAAGCTTCGAATAAAATTGATCTCGCCGCAGGTGTTTCGTGTATCACAAGCGTGCACTAATACACGTGGCGGCTCGTACATTGCGCATGGAATATTAATGCGAAACCGCAAAGGGATTACGGAGACGAACGGGAGAGGATGGCATCGAAATAAATGTTACGGCAGGGTGGAGCGTTCTTATACCATCGTTATATTAAAATATAGCAATAAGTAAGGTTCACTCGGCCTTCTCTTCTCCTCTGACTGCCTTCACCGACGTCAGTTCGCCACCCATAATGCTCGCTACCCTCGCCCTCGTAAATCTCCAGTGAGTGAAAAACGCCCGCTATGTTGCGTACATGCCACGAAAAAATTACATATCTAGAAAACACGTCAAATACATTTTAAAATATGCCGAAGTGTCATATTATGTTGCAGATAACAATTTGTGGATAAGTTGCAATTTATAAACTTTTATATTAATTAAATTATAATATTCTATATTTCTATGATAACTAAATAATGCAAAAATCATTTTAAATGATTACAAACTGTCTAGATTAGTTGCCACTGTTATTATTAAGTGATCTCTTTCGAATTGTGATTCTCATGTATACTCATTGAGGATGAATGAAATTGGTACACAGAGGTATAAGAATTCGAAGGAGATTACGGAGAAAATCGGGACGGTTGAATACTACGAGGAAACCTGTTATCTGAGGTCAGGGACTAATTACTTGATTACGTAATTGCCTTTCCACCCTGGCAGCAACCCTCCCGCGGTCCGTCGTGGTCGACAAACCCTCGCTGATTCATCCCTAACCGCGTGATCCTAACAATCTTCCCGAAAGTAAAAATCGTCTTCCCTTTAATATTAAATTAGTATTCTGAGAAAACTTTTATATTTGTCTGTTGTTCTCATTTTATTTTATCTGCTGCTCTATAAATTTATTATATATTCTTTTTTAAAACTAGATATGTAATTAAATAGTATCAATAATGTTTTTCTGAAAACTGTACGCTTTTTAAATTTGGTACAGATTTATACTTAAATCTATTTATAACATCAAAATAAAAAAGTACTTATAACATTTATGCCAAATTGACAAATAAACGAGATGTTTAAAAATATTTCTAATCATAAGCAGAAACTTATAAAAATTGTAGTTGTTTTTATAAAACAAATGACTTAATACTTATTTATCAATTCTAATGATATCTTTATACTCGAATTTTTGTATTCAGAATAATTCTATCAGATTTTTGGATTGTTGCTTATGAAAATTGATATATGTTTATAAGAAATATTTTAATTTTGTTTTTGTTATTTATTAATAAAAAATTAAGTTAATGTCAGTTTTGAGAAATTGAAACAATTTTATTGCGTGTTTTAATCAGTAATATTTATGTAATAATTATTTTAATAATTTTCGATAACAATATTTGCTAACAGTTTATTATAGTTTATTATTTGAGGGTTTCTATGTGCAAATATAATATTTACAAATATATTTTTTATTTCTATAAGAATTTAATAAAATTTGCAATTTAGGAAAACAAATGAGCGGAAAAACAAACTTAGAATAACGCGAATTAAACCCTCTGTTTCTAGAGTTGCCGATAGCCACATAAGCGGCTGGATTTCTGCATAACCAACTTTCTATGAGATTTGTCGTAGCGTTGTAGGAACCGTAGGTAGAGGGTGGGCGAGAGTTGGCACGAGGATACCATGGTGGTGTGTTGCTCTATCTGACGACGCTCATGGTGCTCGTTAGCGTTGCCCGTAGCAACACCCTTACTTCACCGACCCGTACTCCCGACCACCAAGCCACCCCTCGCCTTACAAGAGGCGGAATGGGGTAGGGATGAAAGAAGAAAAAATATCATGTCGGGCGCATGCGTTGTCCGTTCGCTGTTCGCCATCGCGTCATGTGTGCGCGATTCGCGGCGAGGGTGAGGACGTACGGGGGGGATGCAGAGCACAAAGAAAAATTCGGGGGTGTCTGGAGCCGGCAGGAGAGAAAGAGAGAAACAGAGCGAAAAAAACCGCGTAGGGGTTGAAAGAGGTCTGTATGGCTGTTTAACGAGACGCTTTGAACCGCGCTGCTCTCGCTTACCGAGATTTAAGAATGTATGTCGCGAATTACGCACATTTTAATAAATTAATTACGAATTTTGCGAACTTTTCTCTCTCTCTCTCTCTCTCTCTCTCTCTCTCTCTCTCTCTTCGAATTTTCTGAAACTATAAGTTTATGACTTACAAATTAAAAAAAATGTTCGTATAAATGAAAAAATTTTTCCTAGTTTCTGATTAGTTTTTGATACTTTTACTTCAGGTTATAATGAAGTTTATACGAACTATTACTATAGCTTGAAACTTGGGTATAACACATAAAATTACATATATAATATTTATTAATTTATAAATACAAAAACATTTTCTTATATATCTGAAAAATATTCGAGAATAATAAAAGTTAAATATAGGTATTAACACAATCTTATTTTTGTTCTTAAAAAGGCTCAAAGAAATTTTTTTCGAGTGATTTTATGACCTTATAAGTATTTAAAAATTATAATTTTTTTATAAAATAAGAAAATTAAATTTTATTCGATTTTGAAAGTTAATTTTTATTTGGAAAGAAGTACACCTCCATTCCGTCTAATTAAAATAAGGCTCACAGTAAAGTATGAATAAAAAGTTTAGTATCTCTCTTTTTTTCTCTCGCTACGAGTGAGTTTTTAATCGGCGCTCTGTATACGTTACATTAAAAACATTGTCGCATATCATTTACCACGTGTCTCCCAGCGATGTAGCATTGAAACCAAACCGAAATTAAACTTCAAACGGAGAATGCGGGCGCGTGTGCGATGTCGCGAGAGGAAATATTTCACCGTGTGCCTAAATTAAATTTTAGCGGCATCGTATCATCGAGAGCGCTTCGTCGAAGCGAAGCGGGTATATATCACCGTGCGTCAATTTCGTACGGTGGCGACGCGTACATTGCGGCGATGACGGAGGAGGAGCAATGGGGCGGGCCGGACATTGGAATTAATAACAAAATAATTCTTTATTGTGCTCAAAGATAGACCGGTGATATTAATAATGGCGTTCGTTGCTCTTATACCATGGGGATTTCATTAAAAAGCGTGCGGATCTTGGAGAGAAAGAGAAGGAATGGCCGGGGGTTCGTGAGCGGCGATGCGATTCAGCGAAGAAAAGAGAAAGTGACAGGAGAAAGGTGGAAAGGAGAGACGGAAGGAGTGAAAGAGAAGGAGGAGAACGAGAGAAGAGCTGCGTAAGCCCGGGCCAGATCCGCTTAGGGGATGTAATTAAAATCGGAAAAATGTGTTTAATGAATATTCATTTGTGCCTCGATCTGCGATATTAAACGGGCTTGGCTCGCTTCGCATATTGCCATACTGCCCCTCCGCCGGCGGCACGCGGCCGATTAAAGAGAGGTGACGAGGAACACGAGAGAAAGAGAGAAAGAGCGAGGGGGCGAAGGGGGACAATAGACATAGCGGTGTACGGCGATCGCAACGATCGGGAACCGGCCGGACCGGTGTTGCGTGCCTCGCTTTAATTTTATTTCGCCTCTTTTTTACGACAATATTTCTCCGCATCGGTTTAGAATCTATCGGGTGGCCGGGGAAATATGGCATGCGGCCGGATGCGCCGCGACGCGATAAAAATTCGCGGGACTTGAAAAATGACCCGCGCCAGCCGCCATGTCGGAAGATCGAAACCGCAACGGGGTTCCCCCGGTACATTTATCGGCGAAATTGTAGCGGAGTTATTGGCGCGATTACGAAAAGGTCCGTAGGTTCGCCTTCGTCGGTTTCGAGATAACTCCCGGATAAGATAAGGTAATGAAAGGCGTTGCTACTTTATACCTGTAATTCACGTTACAAGTTACAAGAAGATTGAAAACAGTCAGTACATGTAATAAGAACTAAGTACGCTTGTAACAACCCCATATAAAATCTGTAAATGGCATGGCACGAATACAATGTTGTATTTTAACGAAAAATGTACAATTGCAGAGAAGTTTTCAAAAAATATTGAGATTCACGAATTATCTTATATTATAGAGAGTAGAGTGCCGCATAAATTATACAACGCTGGGAAACAAATTAATTATAATCCGCGACAAATCTATCAGATAATTTCCTTTAATTTAACCGCTTAATTTAACCACTAAATTATCTGTGCAACATTAAAAAAGAAGTTATGCGAACCAAAATGTTATGGCTAATTAAAAAATTTCAAACCGTTACTGTGGAGAACCGTTTCTATATATTCCGATCTTCGGCTTGGCGTCATCGAAACTCTTCGGAACGGTAGTCTCCTCTCGGATTCCGGCCATATCCTCGATTTTTCTCGCGACAACGAGGTCATGTGAAAGCATCTCACGTAGAAAATCCACCGCTCGTCTTCACGTGCCACCGTCGTGCCGCCTGCTTCCCGCGCCACCGCGTCCATCCTCTATCTCCCTTCTACCCTTTTTCCTCGCGACGTTTCATTTCCAGCGCGGGGGCGCGCGATTTCGGGCGCATAAATCGCCACGAGCCAGGAACAGAAAACACCCGCCTTCTTCCATCTTCCTGTTCTTCTTCTTTCTCTGCTCTTCGACTTCTTCGAGGGTCGCGTTCGTTTTTCCCTTCCCGCGCCTCGTCCTTGTATCCCGCTTTTCTCGCCTAGAGGGTACTAGAGCTGGAGGTGGATGAAAGTTTCGAACGAATTTGCATGTCGCTCTCCTAACGATTTCCTCCTTCGAGAAGAAAACTCAGGCTTCATCTCGTTTATCGATAAAAGAAATGACGTTGAATAACATCTCCTCTTCGTTACCGTGCGAGATACTTTCAATAATGCCCATTGCAAATTTCTGGCACAATGGATTAAATTATGTGAAATTTAAATTCTATTTCTTGTGTAGACTCCGATTTTAGAAATATCGGCAAAACTTGTTATTTCGGTCACAAAATAAAACTTTAGTTAATATATTGCTTCATTGAGACTTGATTATTTCGCAAACCTATTGCAAAATTTATCATAATGTATCAATTATATTTTAGCTGTAATTTTCTAAATAAGAATTTTAAGAACGTTAATGGAACAAGTACATAAACACTAGCCCAGTTTATGAAAATATTATAAGGCAAATGGAAAAACTTTTACGTATTTTGCTTTTATTGTTGATGTTCATGCAAATTTAAAAGTCAATCCTTTCTGATGTATTTATTTTGCAATCCTAAAATTATTATATTATACATTACTAAAGTTAATTTTTTGCAATGCATATTCTCTCTCTCTCTCTCTCTCTCTCTCTCTCTCTCTCTTTATGTATATTTATGTGTATTCTAATAATAGTAATATAATTCCTTTCTATAAATCTTGTCGCTGAATTTTATTCTTATCTCATCTTGTAGCGGACGATTTCCTGAAAGCAGCGCCGCGCGCTTCGATTCCAACAAGGAATCGCATCCACAGCAAAAAATTTCCCGTATCTCGTTGACACGAGACACCGGGAGCTCCGCGTGGGTACCATTTTGCCCTTCTTTTTTCCCCCTTTCCACCGTTGTCCCACCCGCGCTGGCGCGTCCTCTACCCCGTAGATCCCCTCTAGATGCGTTTATCTTCCATACCCTATTGATCCGTAAGTGATGGTGCTCCGGAAGGTGGAGGGTGCCGGTGACGGGGGCGGGTAGATCGGTCCCGGGGACAGGGAAGGGCGAAAGGTGGTTTTCGCAAGGGGGGAAACAGAGAGATCGAACTCTTGCGCGCGGATCGCACGATTAGGTCGTCGAGTAGCGAAAGAGAGAAAGAGACGGGGAAAAAAGGAAGACGAGGATACCCTGAAAACCGAGCTCGCGGAATGAAATAATAATATTAAGATGGATAGAGCGAGGCCCCAAGTTCTTCGGTACACGGCGACGAGGGGGAAAGATGTGGCCGCGGGGCGGGAGAACAAGACAGGAAGAGGGGCAGGGGGGAGAGGTAATATGGACCGGCGGCGGCTGACAGTGACGCAAGAAGCTTTTTCATCATTTCCAAACCATCCTAACTTCGCCCTCGGAATAGCTCAAGGCGAATCCATACGCGGCCACCCTCGTCTCGCTCTTCCACCCCGCGATATCCTCGTAGGGGATCTTCTTCTTCTTCTTTTCGTATCCAGGTGGATACGCCGTATGCTATAAGTCTATACATATACATACATATCTTGCTCGATATCCAGTGTGAACGAGATTTTCAGTAAAATAATTTTACGAAGAAGTATAACGTATGTGTAGTTTTAATTCTTTCAAATACAAAAGCTAAAAAAAGGGTTTATGTAAACTTAAAGAAATGTAATTTTTCGAATGTAAAATAAAAACTTGAAACTACTATAAATTAATTACGACAGTTTTTCACTTATTACATTTTATTTTGCGTTAGAAATTGTTGGATTAAAAAATTTTCTAATTATATTTTATG
Organism: Tetramorium bicarinatum; assembly: GCA_928718305.1. Lineage (NCBI taxonomy): Eukaryota > Metazoa > Arthropoda > Insecta > Hymenoptera > Formicidae > Tetramorium > Tetramorium bicarinatum. The sequence continues at coordinate 11,947,268 of OV788324.1, forward strand.
CGCGTAAATAAAATGTGATGCTGTCATTTTAATTCATTGAAGAAGAAATATTAGATTTTTTTGTACATATTTAATATAAATTCAATTTATGTAATATTCATATGTTAAAATAATAGTAGATATATTTTTATATTTATCTTTTGGAAATTTATTTTTAATTGTAACAATTTGCATTAAACAGAAACAATCGTTTTCCGAATTGAAAATCTAGTTGCCCATTTGGAAAATCTAATTACCCCTCGCTTTCCCTCCCATGAATAGAGATGGGTCACATGGTGCTCATTACTTCTATATCTGGGGATGTGCAACCATCGGTATAATAGCACTCATTTATAACATTAATAACGAACAAGCCGGATGTGAAACATAATATTCCTGTAGCATATTAAATTCTAAATATAAGCTTAATTCACATGTTAATGCACTAAGAGCTATTGCAATAACAAATGTATGCAATAACAGATATATGCCGCAATGAAACAATTAATAACTGGCACAATCTGTACTAAAAAAGATATCACCTAAAAGATATATTTTTAAAACGATGTCTCCATATAGCTGATTTTTATTCTACTCTAATAACTGTATAGAAATTTTCATGTTTAGCATCACTCTGTAAAGTGTATTGAATATCTCACTTTTGTTAATAATAATTTTATTAATAATAATAATTTTTACACATAGCACAGCATAATGTTGACAGTTCCCGCACTTTAACACTTCGTGATCTTCCTGTTGCCCGGAAAATACTGTAACAGTTGTCGTAAAACTTGCGAATTAATATCACGAGAGCAGAAGGAGAGAAGCGGAAACGCGGCTCGAACACACGTGCTGAACTGAAAGTATACGAGCAGGTTCGAAAGCATGAGGCCCCCACTGGTCCGCTTTCCTCCCCTTCGCTGCCTACTTCTCGGGGCCCGGATTCATGCCCAGTTTTTATCGCGACGCTTTGTTCTAGTCCCGCGGCGCAACCCCCTTACATATACATCACATCACAATGTGTCGTTTTTTCTTGTCCCGAGGCCGGCTTGGGTAATGGGCCCCTTGTGCGACCACCGTCGGGGAATACGTCTTCTTCAGGACCGTGTTCACAGAGTAGTTGGTAATGTCTTAAAATTTTTCACTTGTTTTTATGCAATATGCATATTGCTGATAATATTTATTATGTACGTATGCGATGTAGTATTATTATTAAAATGTAAAATTATTTTTATAAAACTTATAACTTTTACAAATTTGAAGAGAACCAAAAAAATTGAAAATATAAATTATTATAAAATAATATGAATTGTTATATTACTTTTCTCTCTGGTGGTTAATTGCATCTCTTAATATTGACACAATTATAATAATAATTTCACTAAAAAACAGTTATGAAATATACAAAATATAATATATAAATTTTACATTTTAATATATTTTTAATACATTTTTTTTTATCATTTTTCAAGTAGATGTCAAGTAACGGAAAATTCGATAAAAACATAAAGTAAGAATGTATAAACTTCAAGAGCAGGGTGCAGAAGACCTGATGTTGCACAGTTACGGTTCTGGCTCGCTTGTTATTTCATTTGCATACTTACTCGCGGTCGTGCCCGAGAATTCAAACCGTATACTACGTTTACGAAAGCACGGCGGAAGATGAGACCTTTCGAGCGACAATATCTAGATCCCTCTGTTCTCCTTATTTCTTTTTTTTTTTGTGACACGTATGCGCATACGCGCGAGAATTCTTTCTCGACAGACGGGCCCGATAATTCGTGCGAGGTCACGCACGCCACCGGGACCGACATCGGCGAAAAGACATAAAATCTTCCGATCTCCGTGATCCGCGCGCGGGACTCAACGTGCACAATCTTGATTCTCTTTATGGCTCTTTAATAAAAGCCAAAGATGAGTAATTGCACGTCGTGTGCACGTATTTGCGTACCTTTGCTTTCCCTTTAGAGAAAGAGAACGGTGTGATATTTAGCATATTAAAAAGCAGCCACCCGCCGAGCATTGAATGACGCGGAGCTGTTCTCAGCTGGAGCGAAAATTGAAAATCGAGATTTGACGCGCGAGAAAATGTTGAGTTGAACGATTTGCTGTAACAGTAATACATTTAACATTTTTATTAAAAAATATTCCATGATATTCGTAAAAATGAGATATGAATGAGAAAATCAATCTTATTGCTTTTCATTGCCGTATTGCTTGACGGACAGAAATTATGATGGTGAGACTGAGCGCAGAGTATGAAAGATCAGGCAGCGAGCAAGAGCGAATATAAATATCCGACCAGGATGTCGGAGACAAAATGCCGTTTCCGCCGTATCGCGAAAGAAAAGAGACGAAAGGAGCGAAGAACTTCCTCCACCCCTTCCGTCCTGCCAAGTCACGGCCACCGCGGAGCACAAGGATAATTGCATTAATTTATTCCCGATCCGCCATAGAAATTCTAGATCCTTCGGGCTAATTACGTTATTAAAGGACTCGGCTACTACCCCATACCATTCCCGTAGGATTACAGTTCCCGATAAAATTCCTCAAGGAGCAAAACGCCCACGATCTCCTGCCGCACACCATCGCTCCTTGACACTATTAAATTGCGATTTGCACTGGCGAATCACGGCCGGTAGGTAGATTCATGCCGATGGTAAGTAATATTCAAGAGTTTTTTAAAACTGTTATTACGGCCGGCCCCTGTCTGGCTCTCGAATCATAATCGACCGCGCACAGAGCGACAAAGGGGGAAGTTCGTTAAGCCGTTCGCTCCTCCAGAAACCGCTGATTGTACGCAATTACGAAGCGAATCGCTGATCGAAGAGCCTATGCCGTTACGCTAATTGTTAATTTGGAGACGAGGACTTCTATCTACTTTATACTCCGATAGATCAATTAAAACTTTTATCTATTTAGTCGTCCCGAATGATGTCGAGAAAAGCTTGATAATTTTCCGAATTTGTTAAGTGATTTAAATTATAAAGAATAAATTATAAAGAATAAATAAAGAATAAATTATAAAGAAGAGGTCCATATACATTAATTTTATTTTTAATATATTTTTAGAGAAACTTTCTTGCAAAATTTTTCTTATCTTCAACGTTAAATAGTTTTATTGTATAATTTATTTGTAGATAAAGAGCAACTATTATACATGTTAAAAATATTTTTATATTTTTTCACTGACAAATTTTATTAATTACTCTCTTTAAAAAATTTGATTAAAAATATGATTAAAAAAAATATATATGAATATTATTTAACAGGAAATCATTATATGTAATATGAAGTAACCTGAAGAGGAAAAGAACGTGTGAAAATATTTGCTCATAATTTTAACAGTGTTAACAAAGTCATAGATGAGTAATAAGCATCTCTCTATTAACGAAAATGAATTAATTAGACAGCGTGAGATCTTTCACTTCCTGTTCCGGTCGACGTCGCAAGTTTCTTTTAAGACAGCTGATGCTGATACAGTAGCAGGGTTCGAATTTGCATAAGGCCCCATAGAGAGAGAGAAAGAGAGAGAGAGAGAGAGAGAGAGAGAGAGAGAGAGAGAGAGAGACAGAGACAGAGACTAACTTGATTATTTCACCTTCCCGAGAGCAAGTTGTTCCCCTTGCCAGAGTAATGCGCAAGCTTTATAATTAGAAGGGGCTGTTTTCATGTAAATCTGTAATGGTAGCTGAAATATGTCTCACGAATGTATCAACCGACGTATCATGTTTCTTTGGCATGTAATTCTCAACAAATATTCAAATGCAACCCATAATTGCGCTTCGTGTTTCTACTGTCGTGTTCTCGTGACGATAATTTGAAGTATTTTTTAACGTTAATATTTTTTAAATAAAAATGTATCTTTTTATTTAAAGTTTAAACTTTTTAATATTCCTATTTTTAGCAATATATGACAAATTATATTGATATTTATTACAATTAATGATTAATCGCAAACAAATATTAAATAATTTTTCTCAAATTTGATAATAATTTTCTTGATATTTATCTACAGAATAATGATTGCTTTCAATCAAATGCAGAATAATGATTGGTTTTAAAGAATCACGAAAAACTAAATGAAAATAAAAGAGGTACGTCATAAAAGAGGTACGTCAGCAAAAAGATGACGAGAAAAACGTGTGGAAAAAGGGGCGTAACCTGGGAAGAAGAGCAGATATAGCGGGACTACATCAGAACGAAATGGGCCAACGGAATTTCTAATGAAGTGTGTGTGAACTTCGACCCGGTTTCGTAACCTAATTAAATCCGGAACACGTATGCAAATTTTCGCGCAGCGTGACGGCGTCGTGCTGAAACCGACCCCCATCGTCTTATTCCCTTTCTCTCTTTTCCGCTGTCGCGCTGCCCCAATGTGCTACACACCGCCAAGATTTTGGCTTCGCACGCACTCGCAATTGTGACCCCGAATTCGACCGTTAATTAATTAGAAGTCTCCATGCGGAAGGGTTCGGAATACCGTTACAAAACCCGAACGTTCGCAAACGAGTCAATAATTCACGAAGGAATTAAAGCTCTATATATATCGCAATCCTTTAGACCTACCAAATACCATGATCTCTCGACAGGAATCGTTGTTTAAGTTCGCTAAATATTCATATCGAATGCATAAATATATTTTTTACATAGAGATTTATCTAAGTTAAATATAAAGAAAAGAAAAATATATAACAAACTTATTATTATGATATTATAAAGAACTGTAGGACCAAAAAAATAAATCATAGAGATTAATATAACAATTAACAAATTCTCTTTAAATTTTACTATATTTATTCTGAGTATAATGAAATGAGGAACATTAATATAACTTTCTAAATCAAGTTCTTCAAAAAATTATACAAAAGTAGCAATTATACAAAATATATGAAAGCCTTTCCTAATTTCTTAACTTAATAACATAAAAAAGATCTCTTTTGTTACCGAGGTATTATCCATCAGAAAATATTGTCTGTCGAGATTAATATATTTTCGAGTGAATCCTATGCAAGACAAATCGTAGTAACAAAAAAGATCGACCTGTGCTTGACACGATGTCAATGGTCTTTTCAACTTCCGCCGCGACACATCGGTGGCAACAGTGCAACCTGCCTGTCCCACAATGCAGCTGAATGCACCTAGTATCGACAATACATCCGAACCGTTCGATGGGGATGAATATCTATTGATTGGTGGCATGGGGCGGCCCCTTAGGATCGTTTCTCGATATAGATGTGTACCTGCTATGGCCCCAAACACGTCCCGCTCTACCTGCGAGTACGCGCCAAATTATCGTGTTCCGAATGGCACGTGTCACCTGACAGGTATCCGCCTGACACCAACAGAGTGATGGAAGCTTCCAATATCACTAATGGGTGCTATTTAACTAGACCAGCAATTTGAATAGCTCCAAACGCCAAGGCCATCATTATTGTCTGTTTATAATTATTGCGCCAGAGCTTATTCCAATTGCAATATTACTTATTATATTAATAATGTATAGAAAGTAGATTAAATAAAAGTGTTAAAATAATTTTTAATACACACATTTTATCTGCCTGATAAGATTTATTGCATGACTATATATATAATAATCTAGATTGCCATGTTATTAAATAAATACATTAAAATACGTATAGCTAAATTAACACACATTAATAAATAGTAATTACATTAATTACACTATTTAATCCTCTTATATCGAATTTAAAGTATTACACTATTTTTTTTTAGTTTTATAATTACATGTTTAGAGGTAATTTATAATATACTACTTGAAATAAAGGTATTGATTAGTGTAAAATACTTTTTGTAACTTATGATATAATCGAGATATTGTTTGGCTAAAAAAGAAAAATTCTGGTATATTTTACTGATGCATCATACATATACATATGACTAAAAATAGTATTCATTTCATTATCATCTCAGAGCATATGGTAATAGATAACGGAAATTTTGGGTCACGCATAATAAACGTTTACCTTCGATCATACGCGTGAACGCAGCTGGGTCTATATCCATTATAGATCGGTAACACGATATCGATGTATTTTCCTAACGCTCGGCAAACATTCGTGTAAAACAAGTTCGGTTAGATCAAGCTAGAGAAAAGGTTGAGCCCGAAGAAGACGATACTTTCACTATGCAAAATCACTGGGTAATAACTCCCTCTTTTTCATACAACAAACATTTAACTTCCTTAGAATTGTTCTATTCCACATTTATCGTAAAATTTATATAAATAAACATGATCAAGAACAGTTACACAAATTTTTAGTAACTGACTTAAATATTAATCGTTTACTAATATAAAATAAAAAATGTAGAATTTATTATCAAAGATTTAATTTGACATCAACTAGAAAAAATGGCACGTAAATTTATCAAAATAGTTTTTTATTTCGAAAAGTTTTAGAGACGTTTTAGAGACGTTACATTTATTGTTTTACTTATTTCATCGACATAAGTATTTTCTTCAAGTATCTATTACGTAGCTTGTCACACACGAATTAGGTGACTCGAATCTAATGATCTGTGAAAGTTTAAACAAACGTTAAAAGCATTCATATGAATGCGTATGCGTATCAAATTCTGGCGATATTGTTCCTCGCGATAAGGCAACGTGCGAACCCGCGTCTCGCGATTCGCCCTAATGAAACCTTAAAACGCGTATCGAATGTCGGTCGCCTTGGGGAGATCCCGAGATGGATCGCGAATGCAGAAAAGGACGAAGGCCCCCTCGCATCCGGATACGTTCCTGTCCTGTCGCTCGTACGTCAACCCTCGTTGTTTTTTTGCCGTGCTCTTAATAATTGATCATCTGATTACGATACATTATACCCTCCCTATCCTCCCCCTGCCCCCCTTCCCCCTCCTTCGTTCCTGCTTGAACGTACTGTCGGAGGGCATTATTCCTGCACCAAGAGAAGTGGCATCGGAGCAGATAGAGAGAAAGAAAAAGAGAGAAAGAGACGAAGAGAGGCAGCAGGAGCGAGAGAGGGAAACTTTTTCTTTCCGCCGCGCCCGGCGACGGACGGCCATTTGCATATAGGTCCCCTTATCGACAAACACACCGGGGGCGCCCTTCGTAATGAGGGCCCCCGCCCTTCGTTCAACGTCCCTCTTTCCTTTATTTTTTCAACGTGGACCGCCATTGTCCGTTAACTCATTCGTCGGGACAGCGTGGACCAGTAGTATCTCGCTTCCTTCCTCGTTATTCCGATCTCTCTTCTTCTCTTTTCCTTTCTCTCGCTCGCACTCGTAGTAGCTTGTGTTACAAAAAAAAAGAGAGACAGAGAGAGAGAAAGAGAGAGGGTTGGAAAATAACAAAACCGGTCGGTCACACGTCGAAAAATATGAATCGTACAGATAGAGACGGATGCGTTGGTGCTAGTCTCTCGTGACATCTGCTTCCTGGAATAAGTGCAAAAAAAAAAGATCCAAAGAGATCTCGCGATCGTTTTTGCCGCCGTATATAATTGTAGCCGTGACAGCATGCGGATAATACCTTACCGCTCGATATCGTTTCGCGCGACTACCCCGTCAGTAATATAAAGGACGAAAAAGAAAATATTTCATACACGTTACAAATCATGATCCACCACATCTGACTTCCTGTTTGTTTTTTTCAGTTCTCATTTCAGTAAGATCTTGAGAATAAAATACACAATGGCAATATGCAAAAATCCGACGTTTCACGATGAACGACACAGTGTCACAGATAATGTTGAAAAATATCTCGGGAGGGGGAGGAGTTAAAATTTTTAACAAGTTTGACGCTGACACTCTTTCCCTAAAAGAATGTCAAGAGTGATTATCATTTGTCACAATCTTTTACTATTAGCGTTAAATTTCTTAATATATATATCTCAAAATAAATCTCTATTAAAAATGAAATCAACTTGAAATCATGCAAGAGAGAAATCACAAATTTTTGTTATCTATTCTTATTGCCGTAAATTTATGCAAAAAAATATTTTTATTTCCAATGTAAATTTTTTTGTAATTCGACTCTGAAAATTTGATCAAGAACTTAAATCAATGAAAAACTAAGCTAGTTTATAGTAAAAATTTTTTATTAGAGTTTGGATATTTATAAATGATTTAGTAATATTTATTCATTTTTTTATTTTGTCTACTAACTATGTTGTATGCTAATTGTTTTTTAAAATATCAAAATTAGTAAGTAAATTTTGCCATTAGAAATTAGTTATCATTATATTACTACTAAAAATCTTTCTGTATAAGATGCACCTGGCATCTCACAAAGATCGGAATTCCACAATTATCTGCAACTTCCAAGCGTCCTAAATTGCAGGCATTAAATTTGAATTACGCGAAGAGAATCAGAGGGCTGTAAACCTAGTGATTTCTCGAATCTTGAGGTTCTTAATGGATCGCGCTAACGATGCGATCTCGCTTTTCAAGATTGAATGTTCACGAAACACACATCGTTAAGATACATTCTTGTGATGAGTATAATAACTCATCTATAATTACACCTATCAACGATACCAAAACATCATAGATCATGTCTCATTTTGTTCAAATTTTTTTTAACGAAACGTTTTAATTGTTATAACAGTATTCGTATAATAATAAAATACATAATGAATAATATACTCAACTCTTCATTCATTATTTTTACAACATTTCAAAAAATGATGAGTAACATTCTCATTTTACAATTTATCGTATACATGAGTATTAATTAGTGTCATTTATGTCATACTTATCAAAAACTTATATCTCTAATTTTAAAAAGATTGTATCTCTGATTTTAAAAACATTGTTATCGACATTCTATTAAATGAACAAGACAAGACAGACAAGACAAGAATTGCTGCTTTCTTCTTAGAGTCGTTCCTTCTCGGATCACTGCAAACGGATATATCTGATTATTAGATTAATTACGATGAAGAAATTATATTTTACAAATATAGTGCAAATATGGTTCATTTTTTATAAACCTAAATATTTGTCATTAGTCATTTGTGCTAATCAGACTCTTCTTATTTAAAGTATTTTCATGAAGCTTCAAAGAAATAAGTAGTAGTCGTTACGGTAAATCGCAAGAGTGAATTATTTGCAGTATTGTTCGCACAAAATTGCGAACAAGTTACGTACGAAGATGCAACGGTGTTCTCGTTCCCTCGAGATCGATCGTTAACAGGCATTGTTACCCAACTGTCAGGATAATCTGCGATGGGAATCACGAGCTGTGATAGATACGAAGAAGCGGGCTCACGTGTGTCCGGCCCAGAGGCGGCTAGGGCAGGTGCGACTTTCAGAGGAATAATTAATATTCAGCGAGGAAAAAGTGGGCGAGAAAGGCCCGACGATGGCCTCCTCTTATAAACAGTTGACGCGTTAGCGACCGAGGTGCGCGCCGCTTGCTGGCCGCGCGCACCTGGTACTAAACCGTACCGGAGAGAAGGAAGGTGGGAAAAGGAAGGAAGGAGTATCTTCTCACCAATTACGCCTATTACGAACGGACGTTCGGTTACCGTGATCACCTAAACTCAAGACCGCTTAACTTAATTCGAAAATTATGCGCTCGCCCGTACATCAGTGCGGCGAAATGATACAGCGTGGAGGGCCCGCGTGCGTTTCCGTTATTAATATCAAAAGTGTCTCGCCTTCCGGCGGGAGTGCGTGCATCGACCAATTTATGTCGGTCGCGCGCGATTCCGCGTCTTGTAAAAGACACCCTCGACTTTCTCTTATCGAAATCCGCATCGATACGCGAGTCTACATTTGGAAATTTGTTTACTAATTCCTTCGAATGTTAATTGGCATTTTTTCACCTCTCTCCTAATTTGCAGTAAATTTTAAATTTTGTTAAAAATTTTTGATAGACATATTTTATTCGTATACCTTTTTTGAGTTTCTAGTACTGAATATCACTTAAAGTTGTGAAAAGATAAATAAAGAATAGGATTTTATCTGTTTTTTTTTTCTTAAAGCTTAATTTGTGACGGTAACTAGAACGCGCCAGGTATATCCACGCAACACTAATGATGATAACAGTCTACGCGAGCATCGCAGCACGCTTAAAAACGTTCTATTACGAAGCAGGTTTACCGAAGCCCGACCATCGCGATTCCCGCATCGTCATCCTCAATGATATCATTATCGGTAATCTAAATAAAAAACAGATGATCGGCCCCTGCTTGTCAACGGAGGTATCGTTCGATCGTGCCGCGCCAGGAATTGCAGCTGCAGAAAACGAGGAAAACTTGTGATCAGATAAGAGTAAAAGCAGAGGGCGGTATAAGGGAGTCCGAGCGAGGGAGATAAAGAGCGCGTTCGTAGAGGAACGGAGAAGTACAAATTACGCGCACCCGGAACCGTTCTTGTGGCCGTGTTAACTTTCGTCGCGTGCCTTCAGGAAATACCTCAACTTTTGCAGCCACGTGCTATCATTGGGATATTATAAACTTTCCATCGTTCACCTTTGTCCTCCGCCTGCCTTCGCCCATCATTACGCACATTCGTAATGAAGTTTACAAATTGACCTTTTCGTAAACGAAGCACTTTCATTATTAAAACATTTTTTTTTAACAAAAGCTTTTTAATATTCTGCAATTAATACGTCATTGATAAATTTGATTTATCTAGCCGGTTCTAACTACACGTGTTTTCACATAATAACACACTTAATAAATATATGTCTTTAATTAGTTTAATTAGTTTAATTAATTAATATTTATTACGTCTTATAAATGTAATCTAAATAAAACAAGTAGGAAAATGTACATGTAGCAACATGTAGCACAAGCATTTGCCTAATGAGAACATTTATAACATTATTTATAATAATTTTTATAAAAATATAAGATTATATACTATTTAATTTTCATGAGATCAAGTTTACTTGACTCTATAACGCAATAATTATGCTAACATAATTGTACTTTGTAATTTTCAGGTATGAAGTTGTGGATCGGCTTTTTCAAGAAGTAAGAAGCGCCTACAGAGACTCGGAAATCGATTGGATGCTAGTGTACAGTGCAGGTTGCACTATAGATGATACAGTTCTACCCGAGCATGTGACGGAACCCAACGATCTCGATCGCTTGATTAATGGAACGTTCAGACTATTTTTGGCAGCTCTTCCTACACCTCCAACAATCGTCACTGTAGCAAGGTAGATCACTTTTCCAATATATATGTACAATCTTTTCCCTTATTAAAAGTTTACAAAAAATTCAATTAGAAATTTACAAATTACCAAATAATTTACATTTATTTCTGCAATAAAATAGTATAAAATGATCAAAAAACATACAAAAACAACATAGTATATTTAATATCTTTAGTCTATCCTTGTTTATTAATTAATCTTCTATAATTTATAATAATACATAGCGATCTTTATAAAAATCTCTCTCGTTGTGCAGATATATTTAGATACGAAATGAATACTGTGTAAACTTTTAATTTTTCCATTTATAGTTAGAAACTACTGTAATAAGGATTAATGTCCGAGATTATATTTTTCATTATGCTATCAAAGTATGATACCATGCGGGGTTATTAGTAATACATAGCCGGGAATAATTGCATGTGTGATAAATTAGCAGATGCAGTTGAGCGTGCAAGAATCGTTTTATGATAAGAGGGTTGCGCGTCCTCTTAAAGGTGGAGGACCAAAATTAGCGACCGCGGTAACATAACGTCTCGTGTATACACCGACAATTAAAAGTTCGGGTCGTACAAATTGGCTTTAATCTACAGTTCCAAAGACTGAAATTATATTGTCTCGCTTTTGTACGCGTGCGAAATCGAAGTCCGCAGATGATGCAAAAGAAGATGTTGGGTGGGCACAAAATAGTAAAGAAGGACGGCTTATAGGGACGACACGGCGGGGCTGTCCGAGGGGTGGGTTTAGGAACGTGAGTATACCGTTAAGCCCCACCCTCCAGATGGCAAGGGTGGGTTTCACATAAGGGTGCACAAAATCAAACCATCCAACTTTCATGTTTCATAGCTAGATGTCCCTACCTTCGATTTCCTGAAGTAAATACAGTATATTTCTCTTTTTGTCAATTTTCTAAATATTAAAATGATTAGCGGCAATGCTTGAACTTATGAAATTATTTCTAATATATTATAGGATTTTATTTGTGATAGGATTTTATTAAAAATGAAATTTCTAAACATGAAAATTTATTTTTACAATAGTAACATATAATTTTTCTTATGTTAAGCAAGATATACAAATTTGGAAGAAGATATTATTTAAAAAATGTATTTACTTTTTATAGGTACATTTATCAATATAATGAATATGACTATAAAAAGAATATGAATGATGAAAATAGCCTTGTCACATAGATATGAAAATATATGTGTAGATAAATTAGAAAATAACAAGCTTTTACGGCAACCAAATTGTAACGAATTTATTGAATGATTTTTTTCGGATCTATGAAATTAAGAAAAATATTTTTTAGATAATAAAATAAATACAAAACAATGATGATTAACATCATAAAAAGTAATAAGTATATCTTATCGAAGAATACATTATTATTTATCTTATACTATTTCTTTAAAATAATCTTTTTCTCATAGTAATTAATATGAATATGTTTTGAATTAAAGTGATAAATGTATACTTATATATCTTAATACAAAGCTATTGTTACATATATATAATTAATGAATTTTAAAATAAGTGACTTGGCGCCATCTACCATCGAGTGTACGGAGATTCTGCTCAAACTTCCGGCAGAAGCTGAAAAAAAAATCAATTCCCCCCCCCATTCGACTTGCTTCCACCCTTCGCTGTTCCCAACCCTCATTTCAGCACATTAGTTTCCGGGGGAGGAAACGTTGCCGGATATCGTCTCTGGACAGTTTGCAGTTTCTCTTGTAGTTTGCCAAACGGCGATTAAACAATCAGCGACAAAAACTGACGGCGAGAAAGGGGGAGAGCAAAATAGCAAATAGAAGAAATATTGAATCAGCGGAGAAGTGAAAATAGCAAAAGTAAAAGAACAAAGAAAAATAAAAGTGAAAATAAATAGAGAGTACAATTTTTTTAATGATCTACTTTCATGTTTGGCATTTCTTTTCTTTTCCTTTTCTTTCATTCTGCTTTTTGTACTAGCAATTAATTAAGTATTTGATCAATATGAATCTTGTTTTTCTTCAAAATTGATTTCTTTAATAAATTAAGAATTATTTTATATTAGAGAAAATCGCAGTTTAATAAAAAATATAAAATATTATGTAAAAAAAAAGTTATAAGATGATTTTGAATAATTATATATTGTCACATGGCTAAATATTCTGTCAAAGTCTAAGAATAGATAGAATAAAGATAGATAGCTGTTCTTTTTAGTAACAATGTTTATGATTAAATTAATAATTTTTTATTACAGATCTAGTGAAGACGATTACACTCCTCTCGAAAACGTTGATCAAATTCAAGTTGACGTTCTCGACCAACTTCGCGAACGATTGGGATCGGAAATAGATATCAAATTGACTTATCAAGACGAAAAACAACAATAATTTTTTAAAGAGGATGTAAACTTTTATTCTTCCCTTTTATCCTTTAATCCTCCTTTGTCGAATTGTCAAATAAAGATATAATTAACAAATTTGTTTTCTATTAATTATTCGTTCGCTATTAATTATATGAAGATACACATATATATCCTCCCCATTCACTTTTATAAAATTATTCAATGAATTAGCATATAGTGTAAATGTCAACATACATCAAGAATAGTTGACTGAAATCTTTAAACTGTATTAAAATCAAGTCAGTAACAGATTAGCAATCTTGATACAATATTATAAAATATCCAGATGTCACTTGAATTTGTCTTACACGATTGCACAATCATCCCCCATAGCAATTATGTTATCTCAGACAGTATTATCTAAAGCATCGCGAACTTTGGAGATTGTAAAGCAGACGCGATGAAGAAGGGACGTGACAAGTCTTTGATCGCACTGCGGCGATTTACATAAGATCGGTGCCACTGGTCCACTGTGGGACGCGAGCACAATGCCGATATGAAGGTTGCTGCTTTTTTTTTGGCAGCGAAAGTAGCCCCCTACCCTCTTTGCCGATCTTCGTTCCACGAGTCTCAGATTTGCATACTTTGGGCCAGTTTCCCACACGTCTCAACGAGCTTCCTTCTCATCTTGGTCTCTCTTCCCTCCCTTTGCATCTCTCGCGCTCTCTCTTTCTCGCCCTTCCTTCCTCCGACGTTCCGCGCAACCCTTTCAGCTGCCGGTGAAGACAAAAACATAGGAGTGCCCAAAAAAATGAATGTCTTCTCCCACGATCGTAGCGTTTCCTGAGACTGCTCTTGAGACGTGTCTATTGTGGACATGGCACACAACGCGCTCCGGAGTAGTTGCGGATATGCTCTTTTTTTTTTTGCACATACGAGTTTGAAACGATTAATGAAAGAGGAAGACGCGAGCACCCGTACAGCTTCGTTTGGGTTTTTATTATACGCGTAATTTTAATGAGTATTATTACAATAGAAATATTACAATACTTTTATATATTAATTAATTAATTTGAAAATTTAAACTTTATTATTTTGTAATAAAAAATGCAATCTCATATAAAATATTTTAAAATAAAGTAAGAGACTCGCACTTTAAATGTACACTTGTGAAAATAGATGGATAAAACATTTTCTAAATTATATTTTCTTTTTGTTAACTTCTTTTATGAGAAGCACAAAATTTTCTGAACGTATTGGAAAACTTTTTGTACTTATTGTTAGATGGTTGTCGGTTTTGCCGGACGACGAACAATATCGCCGGAATTAACATGAAGCGGGCAAGGTGAATGCGGAAGTGCGGTCGCGCGACTAAGGGGCGAACGTTAAGGAACAACCACAGGGAAAGAGGAGAGAGAGAGAGTTTACGAGTCGCCAGCCTCCCAAGTAATGATTGTCGTTAACCGCCGCGCCGTACGGGCCGCTCGCTCGGCCCGCAGCCGAGACTTTTGTATGCTAATGACAGGGTGGTCCGATTTCATCCTACGGACGAGTAAAAAATCTCGGGGGTCAACAGACCCATCGTTAGCCCGAGTTTTAAGTCTCCCTCGAGCGTCATTGACCTCGAATTAAAAAACGGGTGCGACCTTCCGTCCCGCCGACTCCGTCCCGCCCGGAAATTTTACAACAAGACTCTCGCTCCGTAATGTAACACCTCCACTTATTTACTTTTGTCTCTTACACTTCATCTCGCGGATACGCGGTCGTCTCAGATGGTGAGTTTTACGAGTTGAGAAAATAAGAGGAGATAAAAGCCAGTTGTAACTTTCCCAAATTTCTTATTTTCAAAAATGTCTTTCTTTTTTCTGTTTCTCACGAAAAATATGAATTATGTATAATCATGAAATATTTCTTTAATTGAGAAATACTCGTTGTATGGAAAAATAAATTTATTTGATCTTGGAAAACATGATTTAGACATAGATTAAATATTATTTCATCTAGTTGTCTTTTATTTAAATCTTAATAATTGATATGTAGTGAATCTCTAAACAAAAATATTATGCACCTTGTTTAGCGCGAATTGAAAAAATTAATTAAAGCGTTAAGATTATCAAGACACTAGTATGATGCGACAAGATAATAGAATAAATTAATTAAAAATTCTTATTAGTACTTTTGTCATCCAGGTTACAGTGAGTGTAAATATTGTTCTAGCACGCACAGACTCTTTATAATTCACAATTTTCTCTTCTCTCTCACGGTCGTTCGCATTTCATTCATCCAGGTGACACCGTGTCAGTGGGTTCTAAGGGAATTATTCAAAACCAGCCCTGACTGGCAAAAGTGCAGCCGCCCTGGAACTGTAATCCCATACCCGTATCTAATCTGCATAAAAGAGAAGAAAAAAAAACATCGCACGGAAAAAAACAAAAGCACGGAGGAATTCGCGCGATAGGCTCTGCCTAAATAAATTAACATAAAAAACAAAACTACTTACTGTATTGGTATTCAAAATTCCGTTTAGGATAACGAATAAATAAAACTATTAAAAATTTTGAGAATTAAAGAAATTTTAAAATGATTAAAAATATTTATGATTTTTTGTATTTTTTTTTTGGCATTGTTTTAGTGATTATAAATAATTTTCCACTTTCAACTACATTTCGGCTTGAATAGGTTTCCGCTCTTGTTATTTATTATATATTTTTGAGAATTTGCTGCGATTATCGATAGTTTACGAGCAACATTCCAACGTACGGTATAAAAAAACGGAAATTATATCGCAAAAAATAAAGCGAGCTATTTATATTCAATATAATTAGCAGTGGATACCAATTAAAAAATCTCAGTGACATCTTGTGATGAGATGACGTATCTTGTGAAGCCGAAGCAACGGCGTGGCCCAGCCGTGTCCCTTCGAGAAGCATACTTACCGATTATGCGCGTGACGAAAGAGATCTTCAGGCGAATATGCTAATGCGCGCGACGGCATAATGCGAGGCCGATACGCCGAGGCAAAGCCAATTATGGCACGGGGACCCATCGTGCCTGATACACCGTTTTGCACGTGGGTCGTCCTCGAAAAATTTCTCTCTCTTCCCCTGGTCTCTCTCGACACGGTCGCACAAACGTAAAACGGCGAACGAGAGACGAGAGAAGAAACGAGAGGGCCGCATAGACAACGCCATAGGCGGAGGCCCGCACCGTTTGGCCATTGTTCGAAAGCGCTATTTGTATTTATTTGGGCCCTTTGTTCGAGCCTTGAGAGATTCATGGGATGGAAGGTGGGGCGAGAGAGCGGCCAAAGAGAAACAGAGACGAGAGAGAATTTATTCGGAGAATGAGGCAAAGGGTGAGAGAGGTCCACTAGTCGTTACGGGACTACTCTGCGTTTCGGTTGAAAAAAAAGCACGCGGCGCGAGTAATTTCGGCTCGTATCAGCGCAGTGCATTTAGGCGACGATTGCACGAAGCTAGTAGAAGTAACTGGTAACCACGAGAGTCATTGTTTTTCTTCCATTCCTCCTGCGCATGCAGTTAATAATGTAGTATTCTTTAGAAGTATTCATATTACGTGACATGATTACATTCTTATTGCTTCATTGATAAATGTAGAATGTCTTAAAATTATCGTTGCCCTCCTCGTGTACAAACTTTTTCAAAAAATTGGCAAATTGGTTCACGAACTTTGTCCACGTGCATGAGAGAAGTTGCGATAATCGCAGGCGATAATTTTGAGACATGTGACACCATTAAAGGCACCGCGACATGAACTTCTGAAAGTGCAAGTAGACCAAGTCGCAAAACACTTGTCTTGTGAAGAACTAAGGTAAAGTTATTATCGTAATGTATTGCGAAGATTGCAAGACATGATAAAAGTAAAACAGCAATTAATCATGTGTGTAAAGGGCTGGAGTTGATACCAAAAGCAACACCTCCGACCGAAATAATCTACTTTTGACATCGATAACACAACTTTTAATGAAGCAGTTTTATCGAAAATCTCAGATTTGATTTGCATTTGCATGTTTAACGTTCCTAAAGATTTTTACTGTAAAATCGATGAAATTAGTTATGTTGATTACATGTATATCGTATTTTACTTAACTCTTTTAACTGGCGGCATTTCTTTTTTGCACGAGCAAGTTTTCGAGAATGAGCTTCACACGTAGTTGAAGGTGGGCCAACCGGATTCGAACATCCAATTGCGAAAATGCGTTTGTCCCGTCGGTGGGGAAACTTCGCGTGCTCGTTGGTGCAGTGTGCGACGAGATGGTCCGGTGTGTGTGTGTGTGTGAATGCATCTCGTGCAGCGGATGCAACTGCGAGTGGTCAGTAGCTCGCAAACCGAGTGACCGCTCTCTCTCGT
This sequence comes from Tetramorium bicarinatum, assembly GCA_928718305.1. NCBI lineage: Eukaryota > Metazoa > Arthropoda > Insecta > Hymenoptera > Formicidae > Tetramorium > Tetramorium bicarinatum. Next base: position 11,965,102 of record OV788324.1, read on the forward strand.
TGTGTCCCGACGTGAAAGTGGCGCGTGAGGGGAAAAAAAAACAGAGCCGGTTTTCGCCGCGTCGTGAACTTTTTTAATTGCATTTCGCGCTCGAAATGCTCCTCGAGTAAAAATTCATCAGAGGCAGATGGACCTTTTCGGATGTACAGATGTGAAAATGGCAAATTTACGTGAGTTGAGGCGTATCGCGATAAATGTAAATCAAAATAGATGTAACATCGGCGAGATTGACTCGAGAGAAAGATTAAATTGACGCTATCGTAATGTGATCGTCCTGTATTAAGAGACAGTGGATTAAGTTGAGGAAAATGTGAAATATTTAGACTCTCTACATTTGTTAACGTTCAAAAATTAAGTGAGACTCTGTGAAATTTTCATGTCCAATAAAAATACATTGAAAATACATTTCACATAATTGCTATATTTTTGTATAATAAAAAACACTTGTTACTGTACAACACAAATGATATGAATTGTGTATTGTGATGTAATTATAAATTTATATCGTTTTTAATTTTATATATAAGGAATTTATTCGGTATCTCTTGAAACGAGGGTTAAATCATTGCTTTTATCACGCATTGTCAAATTTTCCAAGAAAAGTATTCACACGCGGCAGAATGCGGATGTAAATTAATTTTTGGAGCGAAAAATACTAACGATGCGCGGGACAACACGAGGCACCGTGACAGTTTCCTCGTGGACAGATTAAGAAAGGAAACGGAAGTTATGCCATAAGTTTTAATAACACATAAATAAAGACGACGTTATAATAGAGTTTCCTTGCGGTGAGTTTCCTGGCCGAGAGATTCGATATGACGAATATAACACGGTTCGTTATAAATATTTAATCGTGACTGCGTGACGTTTTTCAGCGACAGTGCCAAGAGGCAAAAAATGTAACGAGTCCAATTTTTTAATCTAATTTTTTAATATTAGCTTATTATTTCATGTTAACGGATAACGGAAAGTGTCAATTGGAGCTAATTAAGAAAATATTTTTTTTAAAAGAAAACGAAAAATTAATAATTAAATAGTGAGAAAAGTTTGTTAGACATTAATAATGATTAAAGATATAACAGATTTGATTTAAAAATTATGTTTATTACAGACTCCAAATGATTCTTTATTATAATTTATCCTAAATAAATTAAACTAAGAATTGTCAGTCAATTCAAGTAAGCTCCGTTCAATCGTAATACAAATTCGGTATATTAGTAATCATTATAATACTGATATATACGAGAATGAATAAGAATTATATACCTGCGTTTCCCTTTTTCATCAGTTTTTTTGCATCAATAATTTATTTCAAATTTTATACTTCAGCAACGTGCATCTTCTCATAATTTCATGTACAAACTTTGTACCGTTCGTTGAAAAAAAATGTCGAGCGAGGAGAAAAACACGAGTATGTTGAAATGGAGCACAATCGGGTGCTCGCGCTTTATCGTGGTCTGTCGTCGACACGCGACGGCTGGTCTGGCGTAGCTTATTTTCTTGCTATCCGACGATACAAAGTCGGCTCTCGGAAATGCAGGCCGCGGAATTTTGCCGCGTGGCGCGCATCGAAGCGCAAGAAAAAAAGTCGTCGTGAGAACTGCTATCGCGCGCCGTTTCTCTTTCTTCTTTTTATTCTATATTCCGGCTGTCACGCTGCCTATGCTATTCAATCGCGCCCAGCGAAACTGCCAGAATTTATTCCCGATAAGAGGAGACGTGGCGACGGAAGGAAGGAGAGAGAGAACGGGAGGGGGGGATGCGGGGGCGAGGGGGTAAAAGAGAGAAAGAGAGAGTGGTCCGTGTCTCTAATACATGCGGGGGCGCGTGTAATTCCAAGGCCGCGCCATATTTTAACATCGTTCCGAGTTACATTATGTTTCAGCAAAATGGTCGGCGCACACGTGGCAGCGCGTCGACGACGGGGAGGGTGGTTTATCTCAAACATACAATCCCACCCTCCCTTCTCTCTCTCTTTCTCTCTCTCCCTCTCGTTTTGGCTCTTCACTCCCCATATACTAACGGGGGAGGAAGAGGGGAACAGAAACGACGTCGAGGGGACGTGAAAGAAAGAGAGAGAGATTAACGGCGATGGAAAGACGAGAGGGGCGAACGGGGGAGAGGGTGGAGAGAAGGTCGACGACGACCCTCGGCAACCAACCCCCACCGTCAGCCACCCCTTTCTCCTTTAGCTTTCGCGTCGTCTATAGAGGGATGGAGGATGGCAAGCCGGCAACGGTACGCGAACTAACGACGTTCTTTCGCTTCTCGAGAGGATGAGGTTGCGCGGGAGAAGCGGTGGGGGTAGCGGGCGGACGGGTGGAAAAAATGGGAAGAGGAAGGCAGAAGCCGGTCGCGCGCAACCCCCTTCCCCTCGCGCTCGCGCCGCGCCGCGCCGCGAGAGAGGAGACACCGACGAAGGGACTGCGGCAGGTAATGATGTACCGCGGTAAATTTCCTGCGGAAAATTACACACAAACTTGGCCCGCGGATTTGTCGCTAAAAGGTAATCGTTTACCTTAGCTCAGCTCGCTAGAGTTAGGCCGACGTGGTGACGTTCTGTCGCACCACTAATCTCGTTAAAAGAAACTATAATGTTTTGCATCATCTTTTAAACAATTGACACGCGAAATAATTTATCACTTTATCATACATCAGTGTTAACTATTACGAAATTATTTCTATACGAATACTTTTGATCGAAAGATTTTAAAAAGTATTATATTTTTAAATGTAAAGTAATCGCGTTAATATCAATTTTTTTTTTACGTATCTTCTGAGCGAATCAACAAATTGAAAATTCAATATGTGCCTCGTTTCGATCTTTTCGATTAAATCTATTCTCACAGCGGGAGTAATTGATGAAACGAAAAGTTTGTTGAGTAGTAGAGGAAACAAATCATGGGACAGAAATAGGCGATTTCTTCCTGCAGTCGGCAATATATACACGACCTACAACCGTGAAGGAGACAGTCAATAATTTCTTCGGGGAACCACTCTCCACGCTCCCTTTACGAAAAGACCACGTCGAACGAGGCAAACTTTGCATTGTTACGAAATCGAGTGTCGCATTTAGTGACTACCGACAATTTTAAAGTTTTAATTTGAGTTTGCCGATTAATTGGGAACATTATACTTTCGTCCGATAAACTTCCGTCCGGCCACGCGAATGCCACCCCCTTTTTCCATCTCCTCCTTCCTCCGCCGTATTTGTCAGATCAAATTGTAACGATCTCAACTTGCTCCGATTCCTTATCGGTGATTATTCTCTCAGATATATAAGAAGCAAATAATTTGGTTGACCATTAATTTTGCAAATTGTCACAATTCTCTAACAACATCTTAATGAAATATAATTAAATATATAATTAAATTATACTTATAAAGTATATTGATAGTGACGTAAGCACCAATAGTAATATAAATGAATATTAGAAATTTATATTGCGAAAAACGGAAAAAGCTCCTCTTTTATTCCTTAGTGATAAACTTTTTATCTAGATAACAAAGAGAGAGAAAAAAGAATTAAATAAAAAAATTGTAAAATTCATATTCGAAAGAGTGACTACAAATATTTCTAATTGTGGTCACTCTTATTCTTTATCATTAAGATGATAAAGAATAAGAGACAATTTCTCTGTGAAAATTAATAATGGTTATCGCAATTGTTTTATAGATTTTTAAATGAAGTTCAGAAACGACTTTCAAGCACATACACGCGCGCGCGCACAATCTGTAAATTATTATCTTTAACATGTACTTATAAATTAATTATATATGAACGTATGCATTTTTATTTTTTTAAGAGGAAAGAGAGAAAGAGAGGGGACGAGGAGAAATCTCTGATGTTAATGGATAAAATATTACTTAATGCATAAATGATATTCAAAAAGTTGATAACATCAATTTCTTATTATTAAAATAATTAAATAATTAATATCTTATATTTTCTATTTTAAACGAATTATCGTCGACACGTAAAATAAAATATTCTTTAAGATTCGAATCAATCTTCGCTTATTTAACAAATCTAATCAGTTTCTTGCTATTAACTTCAAAATAGCAAATGTGTATTCGCATTTATTCGACGATTACTAGTGATTTCAGATAAACCGGGGCAATATCTGGCTGTAACTTCACCTACGGCTATTACTAGAATTTTCCGTTTCCCGCGGAAAAGAAGGCACATCCGCGTCGTCCGTGAGTGAATCGATACGGGAGGTGGATGTGCGGGGTCCAACCAGGCCGATGGTACACGGAGGATGAGAAGTGAAGAGAAGGAGGGGGCACTTTTTGAGGGAGATGTTTCGTTCGTTGGCAGTAGGTTTTCCCCCACCCGAGATACTTCCGCAGGATAATCTCCATCCCTCTGGCTCGTCTCTCTCTTTCTCTCGCATTCTTTCTCTTTCTCCCTATCTTTATCCCTCTCCCTCTCTCGCATCGACCCCTCTCTCTTCGCGAAACTCGCTCGTGTTCCCTAGTCCACCCCGCACCCTTTTCCATCCCTCGCGTACGCTCGGCCGCGTACAACCCCCGCACTACCCTACCTCTCATGACGTTAACGCCGGAAAAATGGGCTGGAGGGGCTGCAAAGACGTGGCGTGGGCAGTGACGCGTGTGCACGCAGGAAAACTCTTCTTATTTATATGCTCCATGCTGCCACGGAATCGATATCGCGCGTGAATTCTCCCGACGTGCGCGATGTAGGATGAGAAAGAGCAGTAGGAGAAGGAAGGAGGCACGGAGACGGGAGAATCCTTTTTTCGCGTTCCCCGGCCGACGTTGACGACGCACGTTTCGCGACTTTTGTTGCACGACACGATGCGGAAAAATTTTTGTCTTTCAATTACTTTAATTATTCCAACTTGAACCATCTGCGTACGTATTCAATTCCATAAGAAATTAGGTTTGTATCATGACCATTGATATGATTTATAAGAGTCCCTACGATACCAATTTTTTATTTATCTATAAATTTAAATATTTTATATTTAATAATATAGTAATATAGAAACTGTATTTTCGATACTCCACTACATTTTACGATTATACTCAGACTGGAATAAGATCTGTCACATCAATTTTAGTCTTAAAAATATGGAGAAGCGATACGTATTCCGTGTGTTTACATTCTGATTTGTTCGCATACGTTGTGTTTTACAAAAGAGCTTGCGTAAATTACATTTTCGAATAAATCCGCGCGTTACAAGAGCGTGGTATAAATTGTGAAATCGTGTCGTCGAGGCGAGGCGGAGGCAACGTAAGCAATAAAACGCGTTTATTTATGCGCTTCATGCCGAAACGGCGAATCGATATTTTGTGTGAATTCTCGCGGAAAAAGGACGGCACCCTCATGCAATGGCTACCGTTGTATCAATTTTCCGCGTGGTTCAGCCTCGTCTTCATTCGTGCGGTTTTGCGTTATATAAATCAAATAAGCAAACTCTCATATTGTATAAATTATATTACTTCATATACTTTACTAATCAGTAATTAAAATACATCATATTAATAGATAAGTATGTCTGTATTGTGACACTCTTCTTACATTTATTTCAAGTTTCTTAATTGTCTCATCTCATGCTACTAAATTTTATTTATCTATGAAAATACAAAGACATATAATATTCACTTTTACAACATATCTCTCTCCATACTTTAATATTATTACATGTTCTTAACAAAAGTGTTTGCCAAGTAATAATATTTTAGTTTCTTCGAGCTTTGTTATTAATATTATTACTTTTATTATACCATTCAAAATGATCGTAGATATATCCTGTATCCAATTCAGTTTTATGAAACGGTACGTGTTTTATTGAAATAAATAGTTTTTTCGTTATCCTTCAACATGCTAATTCCTACACGGCCGCTTTTTATATTCAGTCAAGCTCTGCATCATTTACATGCGAAAAATTAATCTCCCAGATAAAACATTCATCTCTAGAGAGAACATCCTGCAAACATATTTCTGCAAACAAAGAAGACTCCTGATTCGCGACAGCGGACTTGAAGAACATTTGCCACGGCGACCTTTCGTTCCCTCGCAACGGCGCGTCTCGCGAGAGAATCTCTTCCATTATCTCGCGCGCGCGTCTCTCCTGCATCAATGCATGACGTCATAAGTGAGAGGGAAGAACAGAGCGAAGGCGAATGCGACGGATGAAAAGTCAAGAGGGAGAAACGCATGGGGCTGGAAAGAGACCGCGAGAGGGTGAACGGGGGAAGGAATGGCGGTGAAAGAGGGGTGACTTCACGTTCGGGGGAGGCGGATGAAGCGTAGTTGGTTCGTATCAGCATAATGTAGATACCAAACTCCTTGCTTCTTCCGAGAGTTTCGAGGTTTCGAAGGAAGGGAACGCGCTTGGCCTTCTGGAATACGAGAATCTGTGGGCGGGCAGGAGAGGGAGGGAACGGATGAAATTGAAATGGAACTACCCGAAGGAACAGACGGCCCCGCGGGTTTCCGAACCCGGCGAAAGATTAAAACGCGACCGAATGGATGCGAAGGAAAGTTTTACCCTACTGCCTCCCCCTGCGCTATCGAACTATGCCCTGGCCGAAATGAGAGGGGGAGGAATACCGATCTCAGAGTATCTGAAAGGTTTCCGCCACTAAGAGGTTGGGATGATACGTTTTTAGGTAGAAACTACGTACAATGTGAAGAGTACAGGCGCTCCCGAAGGACCATCGTCTTAGCGATTGTGTATAGTTATTATAAGTTTTTCGATTAATACTATTTGACTGATATTGCATGATTGATTACTCTTTGTAATTATTTTCAATAAATTGAAAACTAATAAAATAATAAAATAAATAAATTTTTTAAGACATTTAGGATGGTTTAGAGTATTTTGTACAGTTTTGTAATTGGATATAAATATAATCTATTTGACATGCATGTTGCAAAATTAAAATAAGAAATGTCGAAAAATGTACAAACAACAAAGTTATGTTGTTTTAAAAAGTTTCCTTATTAATTTATTAGAAAAAATTTATCTCCTGGAATCACCGGATAATTTTCCAAGAGAAAAAATTTTATGAAAGGATACATATTCTTTTAATTTATTTGTCCTTGTCTCTCGTCCCAGTCTCGTTCTTTCCATCGTTGTCCGAGAAAAGCGAGCGCGTGGCGGTGTGAAATGAAATTAATTATGAGAACGTCTCAACAGGTGGGTGTAGGCGTCTTTAATCTTCTCCTCCGCCCCGCTCTTCGTCTTCTCTCTCTCTCTCTCTCTCTCTCTCTCTCTCTCTCTCTCTCTCTCTCTCTCTCTCTCTCTCTCTCTCTCTCAGTAAGAAGATCCCGCGCCGGAAAATGAAGTTCGATACTTTGACCTATATTCAGAACGCGTTTAGAAGATGTTAAAATTCTAATTAAGATACACCATCGCCTTCACCAACGTTAATCATGAGTTAACAGTAATTGTAAATTAAAAAGTCCGAAAAATCTTGTCAATATAATGAATAATTTGTCAATAACATACAATGAGTAGTTATTAAATATTTTCAATAAAAAATGCATATTAGCAGATGAAAATCGTATTGAAGAATGTTGCTGGATACAGCTCATTGCAGACAAATTCATGGATACATTTTATCCAATTGTCACCCAGCACAGACGTTTAATGAAGTCAAGAATTACAGGGACTTGAAAAAATTGCGATGGTTGCGCGGATTGATAACCCGAGTACAAAATCCAAACGAGATTTCCTAGCCGCCGAATGTCGTCGTTGCGTCTTCCCCGCGCGCGTCTCCCCGTTCCCGGCGTTGCTTCTCGAGAACTTCCCCGTGGAAAAACAGCCTTTGTGTCTGCACGCGGGGCGTCAAAGTTTTTACTTCGGCGAATGCATGTATGCAGATTTATGCGGTCTTCCTCGCGCGCGCAGACGAAAGGGGCAACCGAAGAAAGCGCGGTGCCCAAGGCTTTCCCACGTTCAATATACCTTACCCGCGTCAAGGTGGGGCAGGTGTTTAACGACGCGGACGGTGAAGAGGTGACACATATCGATGCCCATTAATATTCGCATAAAGGGACGATGCGACACTAGCTACGCCGACTGCGTGTGTTGTAAGGAATATCGATGTTACGCATAACAACAGTAGTTTCCCTCCCCGCGAAAGCACTCGATCTTAGGCAAATTTATAGATTATTGATACTTTGTCAATGTCCGAGATCGGTAAACAAACCGGATCCCGCCGACACTTGTGCTTTACGACTTAATGGTTTCACATATAGTGTACCCTAAGGAAGGAAGAGCTATTGGTTTAAATCGAAATTGTATAAGTACTTACATAAAATAATAATCGCTAGATAGTGTGATAAAATTAAATTTTTATATAAATCGAAGTTAAACATTGTTTTAGCTTTAAAAATTTTAAATATGTAAATGTATTAATTTAAATTCTTAATTTAAAAATTAATTTTCTTATGTTTCTTATATGAGTGAATTCTGAAACTCTTCGAAATAATCATAATTTTACTTAAAAGTAAATTGATGCAAAGACCTATTGATTGATATAGAAATATTAAATATAATTTACATAACAATAAAATATAAAAGAATAACATTATTATACTGTGAATATAATTAAAAATTTCATCTCATTACTTCAGAATTAATATACCTTTATGTCTTCATGCTTGCACATTTCTTATTTTAACTTGTTTGCCAGCGAATTATAAATATTATGTTATCATTTTGAACAAATTAATAAACTGTGTTAATCGATGAAATCACATTTCACACATTTATAAAATACCAAAATATTAAATTCGTACAGACATTTCTAATCGACGCATAATCAATATAAAGTTCCGAGTGAAATAATTCATGAAGTAAATACTACTATAAAGTACGTCATTAACTTCCGTTTAGAACTCAATTTGCAAAAAGTAAGATGCTTAGTTGAACTTTATTACAGAGTGTCGTATTCTCTGCATGAAAAATATGGAAAGGAGAAAAATTCCTTGCTCGGTCTGGTTCCTTGTATTTCCTGGCGCTCGCCGTCTCTTTTCTCCCGCCCCCGCCGTTTCCACGTCCTTCCTTTCCCTCTTTTTTTTCCTTTCCCTCCCTCTCTTTCTCTCGCATCCACCCACGATCAATAGTGTGTATTCTTGACGCGCACACATTGTATCCAAAGAGGATACGGACACGCGTACGCGTGCATGAATATGCGCATAACACCGGCGATTGGAAATATTTCAATCGCCAATTTTGTTGATAGGTAACCTCACAGCAACTTCAAATAATCTTAGCACATCTAATTACGAAATAACAATACTTTACATACATTTGCAATATATATATATATATATATTAATAAGTTTTTGTTGAAAATTGAAGCAATCTTGTTTTTATCGAAATTTAATTGAATGTCATTACTTTTCATCATCTTAATTTTAGAATTGTCTTGTGCCATTAATTAATACAAAGTCAAATATGTATATTACTAATTTTTTAAAATGTAAAAACATTTTATGTCTCAATATATATTCAATATATGTATTTTATAGATAATTAATTTTACATTAGATTTCAAACTTTCTTAAAAATTGCTTAAAAATATATTCCTTGTCGCATCGACAATAGAAGTTAAAGATTCTTGTACATGTAAGTCATGTATATGTTCGACGTTTTCGCGTTACACGTAAAAGCAACGGAATAAAACGACATGTAACACAGATGAAATTACAGAATAAGATTCAATGATTGTCTTCGCTTGGCATCTCGCGATGGTAAGCGGAAATCGAAGAACCAAGGATAAAACGTAGGTGAAGGAGGAGAGAAAATCGGGAAAGGGGAGAAAATCAACACGAATGGAGAAGCGAGGACAAGGAGCTATAGCGGGAACTTTTATCCAACCGACACCCCCGAACCGAAAGCTTTTTCCAGCTTTCCAGCTTTTATACGCTTGCCCTCTGCTGAGCGAACCGAAAGCGCGAGATGGAAATCGCAGAGAGTTTCATTTTTACATGGCGCACACGCATGATTATGCGCATTTATACGATTCAATGTTTTCCAGTTTCCACGGTTAAAGTCATTTTTACATTTTTTTTTCTACGATATAATCGCGACTTACGTCATGTTTCTTATAGTATTACTTTCTGTCAATTATTTGCGTAATATTATATTAAATAAACAAGATTTTAATTGTTATTTTACCTAAATTATAATTCTGTTGTACTTTCAATTAATGATTTTACATTTTTAATCACACGCTGCCATTTTCGCCAGCCTTCTCACGTCACATCGATAATAATTCTAACCGGCGCCACGCATTCGCGCTACAACGATAACGACCGTCCCTCCACCTTGGCTCGCTTCAGCTCGCTTCCTCGCGCGCTCCTTTCTCTTCCTGCGAGCAGGTTTTTGCGGCGTTCCTTTCGCGCCCTCGGATGCCAGTGATGAATGAATCTTGGCGAATCTCCAGGATGGCGGGTGGAAAAAAGATATCCCAGCCCATGCAGGAATTACTCGAAGACGATGACGTTGCGGGGGTGCGGGGCTGGGCCGAAAGAAGAAACGACAACACGAGCGGTCGGGGGCGGATGGCGGCCGAGGGGTAGCGGGAGAGGAGTCTGCCGACGACGTCGGCATTTCGTATGATTGATCGAAGCCACTGTACCTCAGGCAGATGATCGTTAATGATATCTATCGGCTGAGAACCCGATCCATTATTAACGCTGTCATCAATAACATCTTTTCCGCGAGACTCTCATTTACCTTCGTGCGTCTTGAAACGCGATATAGGAAATGTGGGAAGAACCCGCCAGACGGGGAAAGTGCCACTTACGCAAAACTGAAAATTACGCAAAGTTTCAGAACATAATGCTTTGATGGAATGAAGAAACTCGTACCTATCTTTACTCTTACCTTGCAAATTATTAATAAAAGATTATTAAAAAGAATTTATTTTTTTACATCGCGTATCTATGTGTACTGAAAAATACTTATTATACTATATTATACCATGACTATTAGGATATTTATAAGTATTATTTAAATAGTCAGAAGAGTTATAAAGTTTTTTATTTCAAAATTTATTTTATCGTTTATACAATCAATCAGACGCAACATTGTAACCGTACTCTTCAATTTTATCCCATCAGGTTTATCCTTAAGATCTTCTTTATGCCTGTGTCTCGATCTGAAGGATAACTGATGAAAGGTACTCTCCGTCGACAGATTCGAAGGGAAACATATGCCGAGAATCCGAAAAGAGAGGTAGGCGTCGCGACGCCTTGGATCGATCGGAGTGCGCGCTCAACTCCAGACCAACATGGACCCGGATTTACGGGGCTGAATTGAGTGGAAAAACGAGAACACGGTGAAAAAAAAGAAAAAAATACGAGCTTCGCCCTATAAACTTGTTTACGCGAACATGCCGGTGTCCAGCTATGCGCGTAAATTCAACAGAGTCATATTAGCTCTGGAAATGTCAGGCTCTTTTATGTGCACCACCAAAATACCATTTTTCCCTCGTGAATGTTATGAAAGAACCGAGTAATTTGTATCAGCACTTTTTAATTGTTATCTGACCGTTCTATTACATGTATTAAATAATTATAGATAGATGAAGTGAAATTGAACATCTATAACAGTCTCTATCATAATTTTTAATATAAATTAATAGAGGAAAAAAATGTAATCGAGATTTGCAAGATTAATTTAAAAAACCACTCTCTATAATACAAATATATTTATAGCATAAATAAAGTTTCTCGCATAAAATATCTGCCTTTTGTTTTTGATCATCAGAAGAATTCTCGATGCAGTAGCGTCGAAAGGAAGAAGGCCCTAACCGAGTAATGGGGTGTCGCCGGCAGTCGCGCATTTATAATTTCTGTCCCCAATCTACCCTTCAACAGCCATTCTTTGTCCTGCATTCTTTCTCTCTCGCAGACTGCTAACACGAAACAATTGCTTTTCGTACTGCAGAAAGGAACAAAGCTGTCTGGAGTGGCGTAGGCAGGTTCGACTGAAAAGCGCAAGATGAGCTACCGCGATGTCTCAAGAATCTAATGGCATTACTCCGTTCGATGGGACAAAAAACAGGATGTTCTTTTTTGAAATTATATTATTATGAGATCGCTAAATATTCGATTTCGTAAATGCTTATTAAATTATAAATTATCTGTGTATGAGTACGTTTTTATTTAATGCTATAAGAAACTATTATTTAATATTAATTTTCCTTAGTTATCCTGAAATTTTGCATATTTTGTATATATTCAGTTTAGCAGTTTAGCAACAGATTAATTATACAAATAAAATTAATTAAAAATTTCAAAATACTGAAATAACTTCAATTTCAAATTATAAATTTTAAATAACTTTATTTATCTAGAAATTTCAACAAATTTTGCTGGCTGACATACGTTCATCAGTGTTTACTGAAATACTAATAGACACCTAAATTACATACGTTTATATCAAGCTTAAAAGTTTTTAGTAATTAAACGCTATAAGCAATATTACTTTACCTAATTTTATATCTAATTATGCATAACGTATTATATGTAGCGTAATATTTCGTTGCAGTAGAAAAATAGACGTGATAGTTTTGTCTTACGCAAGTCGATCTATTATCTTATAATGATTCATTATATGCGTTATTATTTAATGGCAAGTTAATAGAAGATATACATAAGAAATAAATGTACAAGGAAATACGAGAGAGTCAAGTCTTGTTTATTCGGAACATCCGTTTAGTTCGAGAGAGGAACTTTAGCTCGCGGATGACGTTTTTAGGGAAGAAGTTCCCGCAGCGAGAATCAAAGAACAGAACAAAGTGCGACGCAAACGGCGTCCGATCGCCACGGACGGCGAGAAGCCGTTGGCCCGCGAAACTCGTTTCGGCTTAATTTATGCATTATCGCGGGCCCGAAATGCGCGCCCCACCTCGATCTTCGAGGCCCCCTTTGTGCAGTTATTAATGCGCCCGGGCCACTTCATTTTCACCCTATGGCGCGCCGGTGCACGGCGCGGCGTCGTCATCCTACCTGCCGTCCTTCCGGACCCGGACCGATTCGTTCCCGCGTATGCAAATCCGATGCGAAAGCGTCGCTACAGCGGGAGAAAGAGCGCGGCCGCGCGGGGCGGAAACCATGCGAGGAGAGATTCTTTCAGTATACATCTGCCGGCGCGAACAATCGTCGGAAAAATAATAACTGTTTTTACAGCAGAGAGAATACCGTGCCGGGCATCAGAACCGGCTCCTCGCTGCAAGGTCGATCGGCAAGTTTCGAGTACCTCTGCGAGCACTCTTGACGAAGCCGAAAGTTCGTTAGCCTTTTATGATTCTACCTTAAGATGGACGTGACTTTGCACACGCCGTTGGAAATTTTATAATTATTTTTTTAGCAAACTGATCGGTCAATAATATAATATGCGATTTATTTATTAATGCTACAAAAAAATTGCAACTTTGTTTGAATTGTATAAATATATAGAAATATTTTTATATTATACTTGAAACTTCGATTTTTAAATCGTATAAACTAAAGAGAGAAAAATAATAATAAATGTACGCAAATAAGAAGTTAAATATGTATTTACATATACATATAAATTTCATTTTTTAATGACTTTGTATAAAATGGGATGGTAAAGAAAATTTATATAACTGCAATTATATTTACGCATCCTGCAATTAGATGGGGAGGGGGAGGGATAAAAGGCCATTTATCCTTAACGTTTTTCACAGAAAATATACGAAAGCAATCAGCCGGGCGTAATACTAAATTCTAATTTATTCCGGCAATTTGATCGTCGCCGCCACATATTGGCATGGAAATTCATTTTATCGCGTTTATAAATCTCTTTTAGAGGCTTAACGCGGCGTAATCGAGAACGTGAGATATTTTCTAATGTGAACATTAACTCTCTCACGTAAGCTTTGAGAATCACTGCGTGTGGCAAGCCAGACAACTGTTTTACCCCTTTACAGTCGGTAATAGGGAGAACTGTTGGAAGATAAGGGTTGCTGGAAAATACAATCCCCTATGGAACGATGAACGTACCCTCTATCAAGAAATGTTTGAAACTTTTTATCATTTGCAGTCGATAATACTTAAACATGAAGAATATATAGGGTGTAACACAAATACTGAATATTTATAAAACATCTCTGTTACTTTTTTAAATAATGTATATCTCATTAAGATGACAATAATTTTTAAAAATACAAATTGTAATTAAAAACAGTTACAAACTTAAGTTATCTTAAACTTTTTAAATAAAATAGAAAATAACTACATGTCGGAAATAAAAATATAATTTCTATAATTTTTCATAAATTAAAATTTTAAATCTTACAGAAATACATTAATAATAATTTTTTAAGTAATTTGAATTTAATTAATTTTGTACAATGTTTTGTTTAAAAAAATCACAATTTAAGTATCATTTAAAAAACATAATGTCATAAAACAATTTTAAAAATCAATCTTTCATTAAATATAATACGCGATATGATTGTAAAGCAGAAAAAAGAGTGCAAGAAATTCAATATATTAGATAATTATTATATAATTTTATGCTGATTGCATAGTTGTAATATAATAAATTATCAACAATTAAATTTGATTTAAATTAAAAGAGAATGTTTTTTTAAGAATATTTTTTGACATGCTTTCGAGGACGTAAGTCTTTCAGGACGCTAATTACGAGTCCTTGTTCTCTTGTTCGATTGAAACGTAAGTCCCAGATTACCTTACACATTAATTACGCAGTAATTAACTCTCGTCGTTCTCCTCTCGGCGCCGTCGGATGCGAGGCTAAGTAGTGAGAAGGTTGATGGATCGTGATTTGGCGTGTCTTAAAGCCGAATCTTTCGTAAGCCCGGATCGCCGCCATCGACGTGGAATAAAAGGTGACGATGGCGTTTATCGACCCTTCTACATCCAACCCCGCGACCCCCAAAAAAAGACGCAACAAAATACGACGTTGCTGGTTCCAACTCGGCGCCATTAAAACTTCATTTCATGCTCGTTACTCCCCCGTACTTTTAACGACCCCGATAAACGGGCCATGTCAGATTCCGATGCGCAGCAATTTCGACAAATTCGTCAACGTATAATTGGGATTATAAATTCTTTCACAAATTTTAAGTGTTTATTTTCGAGTTATTGTAAGTGATTGTGGAACACAAACACAAAAAGCTTTCCAAGAATAAAGTTTTCAAAGTGCAAAAGATCTTATAAGTCACTTAAGCTTAAGATCCTTTTTTCTTTTAAAATTTTAAGTCAAAACCTACAACTCTTGTATTTCTTATTATTAAATATTTTCGTTAGAAAGAATTAATTTCACATTTAGGGAATTCATCATGATAATCAGAAAAATAAAATTATTTCTTTAAAGTAGAGAAGATTTTATTTTTTATTTAATTTTGAAGTGGATATATTATTTTAATAGACTTTTCAAAAATGTATTGCTTCTTATTTTAATATTCTATACTAATTTACAAAAACAATTTCTACAGAAATTTCATATTCTTACATAAGATTTAACTTTTTAGATATTATAGATATTTAATTAATTATTGAAAAAAAATTTATTTTATCTTTTTAGTCATAACTGAGAACTTAGTGATAATGAAGCGTTAATTATGTAAAACATTCTAAAAGGCAAAGTTTAATGTACCATTACAGACGGCTAAAGTGCCAAACCAAATGTCATTGACGCCTTTATAGATGTCTCAATCGCAAACGGGCTAACTGAAACAGGTAACAAAAAGCGTTTTCAGCAACAGGTATTGATACCCTATTATTCTCGCTCCATCGATTCGATTGGACCTGATTCTCACGCATGGCAGGTACGTGACACGCGCCCAGGTAAAAATCACTGCAGGTAGACATCGATTAGCAATGGTGCTCGTGCCGCACTCAAAACGTCAACAATCAGTAACTTTAAACACCATTTCTTAAGCTTTAGCATTTGAAGGCGTGTGTTTAGACTCAAAAGATTTATTTGACATGGGATCTCACTGTGAAAAAAAGAAATAAATTCCCTTCTAACAGTACCCTTCAAACAGTAATAAATAATTTTTATGCTATCAGTATTTAAAACCTAAAAGAATGCAATGTAAGAGTTTAACAATAAAATATAATAAAATATGTTTATTATAATAATTATGATATAAAATTATTACTTTGAATTATTTCTTAGAATCTAAGTTATTAATTATTTGCGAATTTGAAAACTGGCAGACATAAAGCTAATTATATTTAATACGGGCATTAGGTCGATGCAAAAGCACGAGAGACGCCATTGCACGAAAGGGAAATGCGAATTGTGTTGCTGGTCGAGGGACCACCCTCTAAACTCCACCCCTACCGCCTTTATTTAATGTACGACCAGCTACGCGGTACATACCTTATTACCTGAAGATCAGAGAAGATTTATAAATAGTCTAATTTAACAATATGTAGCAGTATTTGATAATTTTTATCTATTATTTGATAAAATAAATAAAAGTGGAATTTTTCTTAATATAAATTTGATAAGAAGCACTTTGTTACAAATTAATACAATACGATATAAATGATAAAATTTGAAAGCAATAACAATCTCAGAAAAACAAAGGAGACATTCGAAACTTCATTAATTGACATTTATAAACATAGAATTTTGGATAATACAAACGTGAAGAGTTTTATGAGATAAAATGTATTAGTCAACGCGAAAAAGTAATAATTTATATAAGAAATGTTCAATCCTGCATTTGAAGAAAGACTTACATTGTGTTATTTTAAGATTTAAATACTGATAACGCAAAAATTATATATTTATTACTGTTTGAAGGAATTTGTTTTTTTTTTTTAAGAAATGCTCAATTTTGAATATTTATTAGTATAATTATATTTTAAAAGGCAATGAAATTCCATTTTGCTATATTTATGAATTAAAGATGGATCAAAAAACCATCCATGTTCTTACATATTTGTTTACTGCTTGTAATGGTATATATTTATCACTTAAATATAATAAGAATGCCTAGTCATCTTATTCTTTCTCATTCAGAATTGTGACAGCTCATGGTATCTAGTTTGCTACGCAAATGAGATAAGTAGGAAGAGCTTTTTCTTTAAAGAGACGATAAAAATTCGCAATGTGCGCACATTGAAAATGTATTCTACATAAAAAGGAGAAACAGAAGCAAAGAAGTTTCCGGGCGCGCCCGCTAATTAACGATAATGCACTTCTTCGGCAAATTCCATCGAGAAGCCTGCACTCTCTGATCATCGCGGTATCGGTTCGCAGCCACGGTCTTCCAATTAAAAGCATTTCGGAATTTCCCGAGGCGATCGCCCGCCGTCCTCCGTAGCTACCGTCCGCGAGGAACGGAGATGAAGAGAAAACGCCGGAGAAATCGCTCGGGCGCAATAAGTCAAATCTTGTTTGCGAGTCGGTGCCTAGTTAGGACGACTGACCGGGTCTGCTGCGTCGAGGGCTCGACGCGGAGGAGATGGACTCGCCAGGGAAGAAGAAGAAGAGAGGGTGAACCGAAACGAGTCGACGGGGAGATTGAAGCACGAGAAGAGCGGCCGGGAACGGGAGGGTGGGTGCGCGAGTACCTCCTCATCGACCGTATAATTAAACCGGGCGCTGATTAAAAAAGTTACCATGGCCGTAAGATCATTACAGGGCCTCCAATCCCTCCCGCCGCCCTTCGCGGGGGAGGGGGAGGGAGAGGGGCCGAGGTTCGCTCCTCACTTTCCCTCGCTCGCTCTCGACCCTCAGGGGTTGCGGCCTCTTCCCGCGCGCGCGGTTCGCCCAGCGAATTCAGACACCGTGTTTTTCCGTCCCACGGAGAGCCCACAGACGGAGAAAGTCGACCGGTCGTCTCGTTGTCTCCATTAGTTCTGCCGTCGCGTCATCCTCGCACGCAAAGTTGCTTAACCCTTGAATACATAAATTTTTATACGACAAAACAAGACTGCATCGTTACTGACGTAGGAATAAAAGTTTGACAAGAGTACAGGAAAATATCAAGATAAAAGGTATTCTAAAAAGGGACAATTAAACGATGGCTAAAGAAGAGTCTTGATGACTTTAATGATTTCATTTTTAAAAATAATCATAATTTACAATACGTATTGAAAACATGTCAAATAAAATACATAATATAATTTAGATTTAATATTCATTGATGAATGAGCATAAAAATCATAAAAAAATTGCTTTATAATTTGATCACAGAATTTTAATTAAAATTATGACAAGTATTATTAATACTTTTAAATATCTATTAATGTATTATCAATATATAGTGTCAAACATCACGCGATGAGGATGGATATGCTTATAAGCAAACTGCTTACATCGCTAGCATGTAAATTTAATTAAGTATCATAAATGAAGAAATATCTTAATTTATTACCAGACGTTTTAATTTAAGCAAAAATAAGGCTTAGCTAAAGTGTTAAAATATTAATAAATAATTAAAAAAGATATTAAATTGTAAATTATCTAATATACATATTAAAAATATCAAGTGCACGATATTTCTCCCAACAGGAATATATTTAAACAAAATAATATTCTGACAGCATCATATAAGATTTTTTTGCATTTTAACTTTTGAACAAATTCCTCTAATTCAACTTCTTGAATATTTTTAAAGACGAGAAAGTTGTGGCCGTTCGTAGTTACCCTATTCATTTTCTTCATTATGCAGACTAATGCGGATAGTTGTAATCGCATCATGACTTGGTTGTTCTTACAAACACGTTCTCATGAATGCTTCTGCAATTTTTAATATCGTCGGAAACTGCATATTGTTTCCAAACAACCTAGTACACATTTTCGTACACAGCTTTACGCTAATTAATATTTACACCTCTACATATTTTTACATCAAAAATATATATTTGCAATAAAATTTTGAAAATATTTTAAGTATTTTGGAATATATAGACTTAGAAGAAAATAATCTTTCTAATTACATAAAGAACATAAAAATTGTTCTTGTAATAATATAATAATAAAAAAAACAATACAAATATAGGCATAAAGAGTTTATTCGAATTTTTTGATAGACTTATTTGCCATTTTTTAAAATAATTTATTCACAAAGTGTATTTATTATATGAATAATAAATTTTCTATAGGTATTTTTTTATTTGTTTGATGCAAGAAATTAAATATATTTTAGATAATTTCAAAGAAAAAAACGTATAATGTAAAGCTGCTAAGAAATTTTGTACAATAATATGATATGATGTTTATAAAAATAATGAAGAATTTGTGTCTTCTTTCCATATCTGTATAATAGAAAAGCAATATCGGCCCTCCAATTATTGGCTAAAACTAAACAATATAATGCTACGTCTACTAAGCTCATCAACATCACATCTGAAATTCGATAGAATTTACGATAGTAAATTTGTATCATAAATTTTTTCTTTTCACGAAGCAAATTGCTAAGATTTCGGAATGCTTGCTAGCGCAACCTCCGCGACCCTTTTCTCGCTTTGTGTCCGGGTATAGCCCGCTCATCTCTCCGCGCCGATGGAAACTTTCTTAAAATTCAATATGAACCTTGCGGGCATCCCTACGAGTCCGGGTCGCCACCCCCGGTGAACGAGCCCCTTCGGCCGATGGCGGCGGGGCCTGGTTACCATGGCGATTCTTTTGCTTGACAGGTGGCTGCAACCACCACTACCGCCGCCACCGCCGCCGCTGCCGTCGCCGCCGGCCACCCTCTCTACTCTCCCCACTCCCTTCGTCCATTCTGCCTGCCACCGTTACGACGAACCAATCGCACATAGCGAAAAAATATTCAATCACGCGTCAAGAACCCGGCCGGTGACGGTGGTGGTAGTAGAAGAGAAAGAGAGTGAGCGAGTGAGAGAAAGAATCGAATCGCCCCCTCACGACCGCCATCCCCCTTAGCCGATGAGGATGAAGGTCGATGGCGGTGGAGGTCGAACCGCCCCGTTCCACTGCTCTCCCTCTCCCGTCCACCTCTTCCCCTCTCTCTCTCTCTCTCTCTCTCTCTCTCTCTCTCTGCCAAGTACGATGGAATAATAAAATGCCTCGGATTACATATTCAAAATCAATGGCTCCGTACCTTCGACGTACGAACCGGAGTGGGTGGGATCTACCTCCTTCCACATCAGACTCGGACCCCCGGCTTTGCACGCCGGGGGAGGATGAAAGCTATGGACGGGGAAAATTCCGCGGCCGACATTTTAAGCAACCGCATTGTCGTTACCAATTAATTCTCTCTTCTTAGACGTCTCTTTTATTTCTACGGCACGTCTCGCGATTTCGAGGGATTTCGACCTTCTTCTTAAAGTTAAAGGGATGTCAGCTTCGAAGAGCGAAGGCAGAGAGAGGCTTCTATCGTCGAATGGCACCATTCATCCGCAAAGTCAACATTGGGAAGAAATCTTGTACGGAATATATAATTAACTATTTTGCAATTTATTTTACGTTATCCTGTGTGTGTGTGTGTGTGTGTGTGTGTGTGTGTGTGTGTGTGTGTTTGTGAAATTATATATACTTTTATATTAATTTTCTATCGCATTTGTACTATCTTGCCTTTTTTAATTATTCTGACTTATATGGCTCAGTTAAAATTAATGTCACAAATTTGACTTAAATCTATATAATACAAAAGAAATTAGTTTTTTACTTCCATTTTTAAAGAAATATAAGTTTTGAAAAAAAAACTGATTGTACATAAATGTAAGATATAAAGTAAGTAAAAGTCCTTTAAATGAAAATATAATTTTTCAAAACTTGCATCTGTACGTATGTATTAGAAATTGAGACAGATTTTCCAGTTTGATAATAATATAAATGCTTGAAAGCATCTAACTTGTAGAATTTTTATAAACAGTTTTTAACAACAAGTACTCTTGTGCAATTTTTATCAAATAAAAAATAAAAATAATCCTTTAAAAACAGTTATGCTCATTAAATAATTATGTATATTAATCTATATTAATTTAATAACTACATTTACAGTATAAAACATCAACAGAATAATACAGAATCAAATCAAGTATAAATATGTCGATAAATTAAAAATTGACAATTTCATTTTGTAATTGAATATTTTATGTGACATGTATTTCTAAATCTGAAACATTTATCTTAATCTTTGACATGCGTTTATTTTACTTATGTATACATTTATTTTATATCTATTATTAATATGATTTTTATTAAATTACTCTTACAAAATACATAGAAAAAGAAAATTGTAATAAATTATAATTTCACATTATTTGACATAAAGACTTCGTCTCTCTATTTCTCGTTAATTAACTGTAATTACGCGCAAACGAAAATCAAATTGCTGCTTTATAAAAGTCGTGAAGTATAAAATCCGCTCGATCATTATGATGGTTGAGTTATGCGCGATAATTTCACGGACAATCAAGAAGGAAATGGTTGAAGACTTATTTCGTGAGAATTAACCAGTAACTAATTGATCTTTCTGAGATTAACAGCATTATTTCCAGATGATCGATTGCCATTTAACTGAATAAAATGAAATATCGATGAATGAGAGAGAAAAACAACAAAAATTGAATTTTTCTAAAAATACATGTTATCTATTTCGAATCATTGTTATATTATATATTTTTATGGAGAAATATATATAAACACGATATTATAATATTATACCAATAACACAATACATAAATTTGAAAATTGAAATTTAAGTCTAAATTTAAATATATATTACACGGTTGCATAAATTAGAAGAAATATTATACTTATCTAATGACATACTTAATGAAACAGAGACTATAAATTTGTAATAATATGAAATATGTAAAATTAATTTATAATAATACGAAATATTAAATTATTCTTCAAATACTATATTTAATATTAATATTTAAATATGAGAAACAAGTTCCAAGTATGTGCAATAATTTATTTTTTATTCATTAATGTATATTTCTATAAATTATATATTTATATTAAAAAATAATTTATTATATAATGTAATATATTATATGTGTCGCATATAAAAAATAACATACTAAAAAAGTAATTTTTAATTTATTAAATTATTTAATCACAGAATCTTAAAAAAGAGAATCACAGAACAGTAGAAAAGAAATTATTTGTCAAATTATTGAAAACTTATAGTTTATTTAATGTTTGACAGTTAAAACACGTTCAATATGTATTAATTCAGTATGTATTAAAATAAATTATTGCGTAAAATTTCACAAATGTTTAAACAAATATTCTTCCTTATATTTGGAAATATGACTTTATTTATAAAAGAAATCATGATTATTGCACGATATTATTTAGACAGTAATCATAAACTCTAGAAACTATTAACTTTATACTTATTTACTTTTATTACAACATAAGAAAAATGAAAATTTTACATCGATCAGCTTAAATTAGATCAAGAAGTAATAGCCATTAATTATCCGATTGTGAAAATTGATCATTTTCTTTTCAATCTTACCAATTTCGGCGAAGTTTCCTTCCCATATTTCTTCCGCACTGGTTGCACGATTGCCAAAATAATTCAGACGCAATAGGCAACGTAGAGATTTGATGGCCGGCCGTTTTCAAACTGGCCTCTTGCATTTTGTGTGAATGGAAGACCCGTTCCAAGGGCCACCCTTTCGTCGACTATGTAGTGGGGTGGACCCGCTCGAATTTCACGTGACCCCTTAAGAACACCACGGGGACTCCCCCTGGACACACGTCACAGAAAAACTGGACTTTGAAATATTTTTTGAATTCAGTTGTGCCGATGTGTGCCAATGGATAACATCGGTAAGTAATTTAATTTTCAATTTAACTCTCTAATATAAGATTAAATTCTTACTAAAAGAAATCACAATCGCTATCTATCTGTGTAATGTAAAGTAAAATAGAAACTAAAATAAAACTTTAAGTAAATTTCTTCTTACTCTCAAAGAATTATATATACGATAAGAAAATAGTAAAAACATTATTTTTTTAACGTTATCTTGATTATTAAAGTACATTAAAAATTAGCATTAAAGAGCACAGAGGCAAAGTCTCCGATTTTGACTTTAAAACTTGTAATTTATAAACAATTTTTACAAAATATTAGGCATTGTTAGATATAAAAAAGATGGATGTTATAATGTTAATTAATATTGCATTTTATGTTGCAACAATTATTAAATTTTACTATTAATTTGATTTTTTATTGATATGAATTAATTCATCAACTGTTCTTAATAGTAAAGAAAAATGCTTCTAAAACTATTTATAGAAAATTAAAAATACGGAAATATTAAGTATGAAGAATGAAATTAACTAGTACGAAAATTTACATAATTTATCTAGTAAATTCTTCTTGTTTACCATATCAGTTAAAATGAAGAGAAGAGTGATCGTTGAAGTTAAAAATTAGGAACTTACAAAATATAGATGCTGTAACGTTCCAGTACCTGTAAGACAGGTCGCCTTCCACTCCTCGCCTTTCTTAGGATGATGATTGTTCGAAGTCGTCGTTACGAAACCGTCGTCGATCCAGAAGAGAAACGATAGACAATAGCTACAGTGGCTTTTTTGCTCGGGCAGCTGCCGGGCGCCAAATCAGAGGGGGACATTACTTAATAAACGTGCGCATCCGGGGTGCGGTCCAGTCACCATTGTTTCAGAATCGGTAAATGGGCGTTTGCCGGCGGATACGCGCGACCAAAGGGTTAAGGATTAAGGGTTGAGAATTGTTGCTCGGACCCACAATGGACACCTGGGCGGTGCCCAGGGAAAGTTCCGCGCAAGAAAAAAAAAAGACAATCCTTTCTCGTTGCGTTTGGACATCTGCCGTCAATGGCCATTTTACCGCGAGCAGGAGGATAGGCGATCTGATGAATCAACTTTCGAACATATAATTACGGACAAAATATAATTTAGATGTATTACGCGGTTAAAAAAAAATACCGATTGCTCTTAAAGCTGCTTCAATTAAAATTTGTCGCACAAAGATCAGAATCTTGATGAACAATTTGAAGTCATCTTTTTTCTAATTAGTGAACCGTCAATAATTTCCAAGTTATAAAAGATTGATAGTGGAAGATTTTGTGCAACCTAAGTTTTTAAATTATAAAACTTAAATTCAAGAGAGATTTAAGATTGAATTGAGAAGATGCTAAATGTTAAGAAATTAAAATTAGTTTTTCTTGAAATTTGAGGGAAAACGTGATGATTATCATAAGTATTTATAAATGTAAATATCACAATGCTTAATAAACAAAAGCAATGGCAAGCCCACTGGATACCCATCCTTCTATAAAAACAGTCGCCGTACTATCGCACGCTGTCGCTGGATGAAGGGTTTAATTCGTTCCTCGCAAAAAGAACGTCGCCGGAGATCCCGCTTCTCGTCGTCGCGACGAAACTCGCGAAAGAAATGGGCGCATAATAAAACCGGCGTCCGTATGATAATCGCAACGACGTCGCCTATGAGAACGCGCTTCGCGGTCTCGTTTTTCTCACTTGACGAAGGACCACTTCTGGCGACCCTCGCCTTTCGATGAAAACAATAAGTTACATGGCAAGCGGCCCGAATAGAGAAGAACCTGTTTCGCGAAGAGGCGGGCAAGAGGGTAGATAGACGAGGGGAAGAAACCACCGGCGGAGAAAATGCAAAGCTGAGAAAAAGGAGCTTCTTATTCCTGATATCACATGGTATCACAGGTACATGAAGTATCACAAGATTCTGACGAATTTTTTACAAGTATTCATGACACGTATACGAAGATTCGTCGAGAATCAACGTTGATTAGTGCCAACCCTGCTGAATATTAAACATGTACAATAAATTCCTAATTTTTATCTTGTCTGCTTTTTTTGTACAATAACTAAAATATAATTTCGTCCGCATCCGTTATGATGTGTGTAAAATATTATAACTTATAATTATAAATATCTATCGATAATTTTATATGTCGTGTAACATGAAAAACATTTTAAAAAACAAGATATTCACATAAATAAAATACATATCAGAATACACGAATATTTAAAAAAATGTAATATATACATAGAATTGTAAATAGATATTCAGCATGTAAAATTATAAACATTTAATCCTGAATTCTGAAGCAAATTATAAATCTACAACGCTTCATTTTTTTTAGCTTTTACACACAAATTAAATAGTTAAAATTATTTGACTGCTTCAGTTTCCCAAAAATACATCAAAATATATCTTTCAAAACTGTTTAAACTTCTAAATCTAAACAAGATGATTATATATTTGCGTTAAATTTACACGAAGCTAATAGGCAGACGAGTATTTCAAGTAACAATTACCTGCATGCCTTCATTAATAAAATATAATGAAAGGATAAATAGGCAACTTGATATTTGAGTTATGTCGCTATCGCCACTAGCCCCGCGCATTCATCTCAGGTCTCAGGAAAAAGAAATATGAAAGCCAAGTCCGACGGTCTCTCGAATTATATTTGTCGAAGTTACCGGTTGCTAAGCCGAAATTAGTTAATCCCGATTACGTGCCGGTGCAGCTCGATCTAAGGAGGACAGAGCAGCGCGCTAATAACATATGCACCGCACAGCTGGCACCGGCGCGTTTTGTTCTTCTTGGCGCTACAGGTTCTTGAATTTCACACACTTCGCACCGCGCACGATAGGGTTGCTGCTCCTCTCTGGCCTCTCTCGCTGCTTATATTCTCTTTCTCTCTCTCTCTCTCTCTCTCCCGATCTTCCGCTCATGTTCTCACATCCCGTCAGAGGAACCCCCTATTGTTTTATATAGCGAGACCAGTTTTTGTTTCATTCTGCCGTCCTTTCCTTTTCTCTCGTACTCTCTGTCTCTTTACGACTTATTATATATATATACATATATATATATATATATATATATATATATATATATATATGTATATATGTGTGTGTATATGCGCTTTCGAGCGTTCCATTTGTGCATGCCAATTGTTCGCACGGGCAAACTTCGAACCCGGTTCGAAGCTGCGAGCGCCGTGGAGAAAGCGAAGAGGGTCGGACGAATCCGGTCAAACGGCGCGAGAGCAGAACGATAGCCGAGAAAAAAATGAGACAATGAAGGGGTTAAAGTTGATACAATTGAACGAGAAACGTCGCCGCGTCGGTACAGGCCTGATTTATTTTCGCAGCCACCCCTTTGCCCCCCCGCTCAGCGCTAACCCTCCGTCTTCACGCGCGGGAACATCGCGCTCCATTGTTTTTCCGGCACGAACTCGCGGGGA
Source organism: Tetramorium bicarinatum (assembly GCA_928718305.1). NCBI lineage: Eukaryota > Metazoa > Arthropoda > Insecta > Hymenoptera > Formicidae > Tetramorium > Tetramorium bicarinatum. The sequence goes on from OV788324.1 coordinate 11,991,320, forward strand.
GGTAAAACCGAAAAAAAACCGCGTGACGATTTAAAAAGCGCTCTGCGCGAGGCACGGTTACGGATATGAATCATTGCCCGTAACTAGCGGAAGCGTTTTGTGACGAGGAAATTATTTCGTCCTGGACACGCTGAATTATTTGACACGTATGAATGCGAAACACAGTAAAATAGATGCACAATATATAAGGGATGATGACTGTTCACCAAGAAATCTAATGTATAGCTGAAAGTTAAAAATAAGAAAGCAAATTTTTTACAAATTTTGCAATATTATTACAATTATTATTAATAGAATGATAATTCTTCATTATCGTAATTAAAGTGTGACAGAAATAAAGCGTTGCGCTGTTTTCTTTGGTAATTAAGAAAACTGTTTGTTATCTATAATTTTTTTTCTAAATATTATTTAAATATCTCTGAACTCCTATATCACAAAAATCTCTACTAATGTTCAAATATTCATACTGCAAAATACTTTATATATTACATGTCTACAATGTTAGCAACATATCAGTATTTTTGTTAACATTTGAGAAATCTTAAGCTATTTGTTCTAGATTCATAATAAATAACAAATGTAATCTTATATCGTTATAATGCAAGAGATTGTCTCCAGATTTTGTGCTTTATACATATTTATAATAAGAATGTATCAGTCTGTCATTTCTTCCATTTCACATACGTATATAAAATTCAGAACTTACAAGGTAGGAGAAATCGCTTGTCATGCAAGCACAATAATAATAGGGCGCATTGTCAAGCAAACGGATAAGTTGCTATTATGTAAAATCCTAAGAGACGTGTTTCCCAAATTCGTGATAAACATTCAGCCATCGTGTGTAGCTATTCGTCATTTTCGCTCATCTATTCCGCCCACACAGGGTTTCTTCCCCATCGAGCCCTCGCTCGTCCGACGATAATCCGTCATTCCGACGTGGCGGACAGGGGAGATCGGAGGAAGGGGAGAGAGAGGAAGGTAGAAATTGAAATGCTAAAAGCGAAATTGGGTAGGAATTAGGAAAAACGCTGCGAGATGGGACGGTGTTTACCCGTCGTTGTTGGAAGGGCGCGCGCGAAGGTGGACCCCATGGCGAAGTCGGAGATTTCTCCATCCCTCGTCGGGCGAACGAGGATGCGGGGTTGGTGTGCTGGCCACCCTTCCTTGCCCAGTGGCTGCTGCATGCCCGATGAGGGCGAGGGCGAGGGCGAGGGCGCGGAGGCGGGGGCACCGTGTTAGCGTGGCAAAAGGGGAGACCAGATCGAAACGCCGGGGGTGAGGGTCGACTACGGGGTCGCGACGGTGGAGCGTGCTCCGAGTGCCGCGTAAATAACTTCCATCTTCGAGGGTGCAGCCGCCCCTGCGCAAGGTGAAGGAGAAAGATGAGAAAGAGTAGGAGAACGAGACCCTCCAAGCCGAGGGCAAGATAGGACGGGAAGAAAAAGACCGTCCGAGCGCGCGGGGGCGAGAAAGAAGAGCGGAGATAGGGGGCGCCGGTTATAGGGGAGCGACGTCGCTTGCGTAGCGTGTGGAAGGTGGATGTAAAATATTCTTAATGAGCAAAGACTTTCAAGTATTGACTCAAAATGGCGGCTGTCCTTTCAAGTCGGCTTGTTAAGCATTATCCCGCACCGCGGTGGCCTCGCCTCCGCCCTCGCCACCCCCCGCGCTTTTCTTTGTGCCAGCATCACCCCGCGGTTCCTCCTCCTCGGCGTTACTTCATGTTCCACTGTCCCCATCATCGGACACGGGACTGTTCGGAAAAATTGCGGAGGGACAATAAAAAGTCTCCCTTGCTCGATAGCTTCGCTACGTTTGAACAATTGTGAAGTCGTGTCATAAATATCAATATTTTTGTCTCTCGCGCATTGAATATATTTAACGCTACAAATTTTTCTATATATTTGCACATAGTTTTACATATTAATTTATATTGATTTCTATTAACTTATTAGTTTCTTCTCCTTGCTATCTTTTAATAAAAAAGTCGGATGATAAAGCTATTGGTACATTAAATTTAAATCTTTATATGTATGTACAAAACAAGAAATTGTAAGAATTGCTTAAAATATGCTTAAAAATGTAAATAGATTAATAAACAACAAAATAATATTTTTCGATACGAGAAAGATTTACCTTAACTTTAGAAACTTTATATAAATATCACTTGTTAAAATGATTATTTAAAAATTGGAATATTAAAGAATAACGTTTGTTCGTCAAATTTTTCTTAAGATTGAGTCGATTGTGAATGCAACAAGAAATTTCTATTTAAAATTATTTTTCGGTATATGCGATGTACCTTGTATCAAATGAAGTCTTAATATTCTTATCGACTCTTAAGGAAGACTTTTAGAGACCGAAATTCCTTGTGGATTCGAAATCATTCTTGAAGGATGCAGGCAAATCCTTTTCCATAGAAGCTCACGCGCGAACGGCTCGTTGAGTGGATTATCTAGAGGAAAGAGGTCCGCTGGCCTTGGGGATACATCTTAAGGGTTGTTAAAACTTGGCTCTCTTGCTTTGAGCCCTTCTCCTTGTCTACGCGGGAGCCGAGGTAAGGGTTAAAAATGTATAAGATAAGACAGCGAGAGACAAGGGAGATGCGTAAGAGTACGTAGGGAATGAGAAAGCGTGGCTCGAGCGAGAAACCGATGGAAAAAGAGCAGAGACAATGAGAGAGATAGACGGGGAAAAAGAAGGAGGAGGGAAACGGAGAGAGAGAGGCAGTGAGAAGAAAGGCGAAGAGAAGTTTCATTATTGATCAAAGAAACTGAGTGTCGCTTTCCTCTCCGATAGCTCATTCTATTCAGGCTGTCTTCGACTTCCCATTAAAAATACTGGCTTCGCCTGCTTATTTGTAACGCAACCGCGACCTGCAGGTACACGCTACACGATGCTGCGATGTATTCTGCATATACAGGGTGATCTAAGAAAACGATCAAACAATATAAGTTGACATAAAATAATCCGTACGATTAAAAAGAATCTATTAACGTGAATCTGCAAATCAATACGAAAATGAGAATTGACATTTTAGAAAAATTTTGCAAAGATAAATTTTAAAAAATTTTATAGAATTTTTTCCAAAAAATGTATTGTTAATTTTCAAAAGTAGAAAGTTGATTTTAAAATTTCTTAATTTATTTTATAATTATATCACATATATTTATCTTTACTCTGAAAAGTAGAATATGATTAAAGAAAATTAACTTACATGTGTATGACACTTATGTATGTATGTTACAATTATCATTCGCAAGATAATTTCTCTTTTCTTTTCAGCAGAAATTATCTTTAAATGAAAAACATAATTTTTAATATTACTATATCCTTTTTATATATTTGTATATAAAAAGATTTATTTGCATAATACATAATATAATATACACTTTGTTTCTTATAATTAAATATTATCAAATGAAGATTAATTCTACAAAATATTATTTCTGCTATTTTATATGTAAGTACTGCCCTTTTGCGCTAAAATGCATATAGTTCAATCACTTTTATTGTATGGTTTATTATACAATCAATTGAATGTTATCAATATATTATAAACTCGCGACAATTATATTTTTTCGGCTGTATCTAATTCAATAAATTTTACATTTTTCAATTTTCCAAATTAAAGTTAATCAATTTAATAATAATTTTATTTGATCAATATCAACTTTACATCAATTTTGTGCTCATTTGTTATGTAGATATATAGGCATTACATATTTAATAATATAAAATTTACATACATATTTTCGATAGATTTTATTAAATTTTTAATAATGTTCTAATGTGCACTTTACATAACAAAGTATTATATTTCTAATAAGTTAGATATAAATATTTTTAATTCGCATTACATAGTAATTATAAATGTTGAAACAGTTTTCATATATTAATTTGAAAAGAATGAATATCTTATATAAATGGAAGAAAAGAGCAGTTAATTCTGAAACAATTTATATTAATACTGATTATTTAAAATCACTCCATTTTGTATTATATAATAATTTTATTATAATTGTACGTTTCTAAAAAAATATTCAAAAACGTTCTGTTTTGAGAAAAAATACAGTGACTTATTGAAATATTTTATTTTTGCATTTATCTCTGATTTACCCAAATTTAATAGTAATAATTAATTACAAGTTTTACGTAAAAAAAAATTAGATTTATAGAAATTGTTGAAAATGTCTTCTGAAAAATCATGAAATTGTTGTATTTTTACAGTTCAATGCTAAAGCAGTACGAATGTACCAAGAAATTAATCAAATATTTATATTTGATTTATAATTGTCTATCTTATAAATAAACTATATTTATTAATACAAGCTTACTGCACAGATTATTCACACAATTTATGTCTATTATGTGATGATTTCAAATACATTACATGAATTTGCAATATGAGCAATTATAAAAATATAATATTTAAAAAATATTATACAATTTATATATGCATCTTCATTCAAATTCTAAGAGCTTCATTGTTTACATGTCTAACATATTGTACATTATTAACAGTGGTAACTTGTAACTATTTTTCTGAGAATGCTTTTCATTATGACTATATGAAAACTTTCTTTGCAAATTCTGTATATAATACATATCCTTGTATCTATAAAGCCGGGTCTACAATGAGTCAGTAGTCGATAATCGGTAGTTTTAAGCAAGTCGGAAGAGCTATCGGTGAGTCAGAATTGATGAAATACGAGTTGGCTATTGGCCAACTTCACCAATTCAGGTTAAGATTTAGAACTTCAGATTAACGATTGCCGATTACCGACTCATTGTAGACCCGGCTTCACACATTTTATAAAATCAAATTAATATCTATGTTCGATAGAACCATGCTGTACATTCGTAACAATAATTATTATTTAAAGTATTAAGACTCTACAGAAATCTAGTCAGATTCTTGATGTCTGTTAAATTCTAGTATTGTATTTGCATCATTTTGTAATTCGCTGTTAACTGCGTCGTTGCAAATACATACTGAATCTGAAAGACTTCCACCTGAAAGTAATATAAATAATATAATTTATTAACATATGTTATTATATAATATGTACATCCAGATATAGATAAAAAAATCTGCAGCTAAATATACAATATTAATGTATAAACATTAACATATAAATTATTATTGTATTAAAATCATACATTATTTGTTATTCGGAAAACTCCCATGTTTTTCAGTTAAATAATTCCTATATGTATACAAGAGGTACATATATTATACATTTCTCCAAAAAGAAACAAGTAGTATTTAAATAATTAAACATAAAGATCCTTGTTTCCATGTAATGACAGTCTATGACAAAATTTCTAAAGTGGAATAAAACAGTGGGGTACACACACAACCAATATACATCCATTGACAAAGACAACAGATATATATATATATATATAAAAGCAATAAGCTAGCAATTTTTCAAGCATCTATATGAAGCTCAGAATGCTAAAATTATGTGATAAAAATATATAACAATAAAATATACAACACCAAGCATAAATTGTGCATAATGCATTTTGAAATCCCTATTCAATTTTCAATATAAATATATTTATATATATTGACAAATTTGCAAATCAAACATATATAGACAAATAAAAGTATACACTTACGAATCATATAATTAGATTGCATTAATAAAATCAGTTATGCGTTCACTATATTCCAATTAGAATTTAGTCATTTAAAAATATACATGCAACATTATACCATATCCACATAACATACATCCACAAGTATACATAAACTAAAGTCTATTAGTTGTGTTACATTCCACACAGATTTATAGGCAAGCTTCATCAGTCTAAAAGATGATATCTCACTTTGATATTAACTTTTAATATCATTGTAAGTATTTATACACTATTTCTCTTTATTCCATAATAAATACTTCTAAAAACCAATTTTTTAAATACTAGTGTTAATTCTAATAACAGGAACATCAAGCCCGAATTATATTTTATCTACATTGTAACAATTTAAAGGCATAATGCTGTTCAAATTAAACTGTTATAATTCTGTAACTGTATAAATTCTGTAACTGTTAAAAATATTTAAACGTACAATTAATAGTAAAAAATTTTTAATTATCTAATAAGTTATATTTTCCATTTGTGACATCCACGGGCAAAATATAAAATCAAGGCAATATGAATATCAAAAAAAAAGCTTAATATTCCTGGATTTAAAGTTTCTCATGCATCTTTAGAAAATACAAATCATAAATATAGAAAAGAAAAATAGAAAAATACTTTTGAAAATTATGAGTAAAAAATATAATTTGTAAAATTTTTGATGTGAAAAAAATATGAAATGATAATTGATAATCAATTTAATAGTTTAATTTTGTTTTAAATATAATTATATAAAAATATACAATGTTTTATTTTTAAGAGCAGCTAACACATATTTTTCAAATATGTTAAATAAATTTTTTTTAATTTAATACTAAATACTAAAGTTTATATCTTACTTGATAGAAAGATATTAATATTGTTTTTATAATATCCAATCAATTATTATATAATTACTTAAATTATTTATACATATATTTTATATTTTTATATCGTATATAAATTAATAATTATTGTTTCTATTTCTATCATTTATAGTTACTTAATATTTACAATTTCTACATCTATTCTTAATTATTAAAAATTTTAATTTATTGACTAATCATAATATTTCGTCAATGTACCGTGATCATGTGTCTATAAAACTAGTAATGTAATAAATACACATGACACATATTTTTTAGAAATATATGTTTCTCTTAAAACATTGTGTGTTTAAATTTTAAACTTAAATATAATAAAGAAAAACAACAGAATTAAAGAATAGAGAAAATCATCTATTTATAAAATCAAATTAAATTGATTACCAATCAAATTTAAAAAAAAATAATGAAATCATGAAAATAAATTATGTACCAGGTATACAGCATATTATCAGGAAAGGCCCAGTGATGAACTATAAATGCGTTGATTCAGCTTGCCCATTATTCTTAGTATCTAGATATTTGTCTGTAAGAAAGATGTTGGCATATTATATAAAAATAACTACATGCACATTCCGGACTAAACCATATAAAATATACCACATATTGTTTATATTACGATAAATATTGCCCATTTCTGAAAAATATTCCAATAACAAAAATAAATTATTAATAAAATTCATATAAAGTATAAATTCATATATAATTCTAATATTCAGTTATGAATCATCAATATATTGTACAATTGTAAAAAATTCTACAATTAAAAAATAAAAAAATTCCAATATATATAACCTACTTCTTGCCTTAGTACAAGAAGAACTTTTATACAAAATGCAATTTTGTTATTTTGAAAATATAGAAATTGTATAAGCTTTTATAAAATTCTATTAAGAATTTGTATTAAGAAATTTAAAAAAAGATATGAAACTTATCCTATGCCTATAACAATATATGTGGAATGTTTCAACTGTTCTGTACAAGTTTGTAAAAATAGGCAAATTTGTTATATTTTTTATAAATTGAAAATTATTATAATAAAATTAATATTAATCTTTGATTTGTGCGTTTTTTAACACGTTAAGCACCATTATTAAATGCATCAATATCATAAATATTAATAGGGAAATTCATAAAATAAGAAATTTAACGTGATTAAATTATTCACTTTCAAAAAAACACATCTCTCTATTATTAAAAGATATTGGATATAAATATACGGATATCTTACTCTTTAATGTGTATTTTGGTGGAACATAAAATAAAAATTCAAGATATTTAAATTATAAACGTTTAAAATCATTGCGTATAAAACAATTCATCTGATAATAAAAAATAAATATAAAAAATCTTGAAATTTAACAAGTTAAGCGCCACGATTCAAAATATACAAAATTTAAAAAAATGTAAAAATGCAAAGAATCAGTTATAAACTTTTAGATCATATTTTTAGAAAAATGATAATTATAATTAAAAATAATTATACATTTAACAAGTTTTGGAAAACTGTTTAAATACTTCTTACAATTTTCTTATTAATAATCTATTGATATATTATGAATTTAAAAAATTAATGTAACAAATAAAAATAAATTTTCCACTTATCCTTGTAATCTTGTAAAGTATTCCATAAACATTTCATACGTTACACTTAAATATTTACATATTTTTAATGTAACTTTATATTATATTACATATTTTATATTTCAATATAGACAATTTTTGGCGCTTAACGTGTTAAACAATGTTATAATTAATAAAGGTAGATATACTACCTTCTTTTTGGTCCCAAAGCTTGTGCTTGTAAGTCCAAAGTTGCGAACAATTCATGCACTGTGCAAAAATAGAATGTTTAGTAGAGCTGCAAATTTTTATTTCACATTCCAACCAGATCTAGCAGACTACAGAAATAGCATATATATGTTATATATGTTAATTTATTAATGCGATACAACATTATAATAAGTTAACAATTGATCATCTATTTGATTATTCAATTTCTTAATATATTGCACTTACCGAATAGTGAGCACTGGTTTCGATGCTTTACTTAATAGTAATGTTATGTGCATATAATACTTAGGCACATAATATAAATATAAAAAAAATACTCTTGCAAAACCCGTATTTATACTTACATTAATGTACCGTGTACATAAGAATAAGTTTATAACGACATTATTCATAACAATATTAGTATATATATGTATATACATATGTCAAACATATCGAGCTATATTAGTAACAACTTCAAATGTAGACATGCAAAACACAGTGCGCTATTTAAACACCGATTTTGTCTAAAGTATTGTCTTATAGGCATATTATTTTACTTACCGGCGATAGTGAGGTCGACTAATGCCTTATCCTTCTGTATATGCAACGCTGTCAGGAAGAAGAACAGAGCACCGAGTACTTCCACAAACAATGTCAGAAACATTGCATATTGTAGGCTGCGGAATTCGACAGCTACATTTTGAGTATCATAAATATTAGATTGTCCTCCTAAATCCGGCAAGTACGATGACTTTAATCCTTCTGATATCTAAAAACATATTAATAATTAATTATTTGTGATATTAATAGCAAGTTTATTTTTACATACAAGTCCAATAAGGTAAGGACTGCCTGCATCTCCAAAAGCATGTGCAATGAGTATTTGAAATGCTTCTGCTGTGGATCTCCTTGTGGGAATTACTACGTACTGCAATAAAAAAAAATTTAATTTATTGAAATGTAAATAATTATCAAAAAAATAATTTTTTTTCTTAAAATATCACTTACCAACAACATATCTGCTACAATAGCCCAATTCAAATTTAATGACAACTGACCGAAGAATATTAATGTATAACAAAGAGTAGGATTTGTATTGGCAGTAATCATAGCGAAGAATAATAAAGGGACACTTATTAGAAGACCTGCGGCGCATATCAGAGGATCAGCTTGCTGCCAATAAACTCGTAGTTTTTGTGCTATAGCAGAGCCTAAAGGTACACCTATTAGTCCAGATGCCATACCAATTAATCCAAACTTGTATGCAACACTGAAACATTATAAAACAATAATTATATAATTATATATTTTTGTAATATATGAAAAACATGAATATTAAAAAAAACATACTCGTCTGGATTAACTTTCTCTCCAAAAGGAAGTAATTTGAAACCTAATTCTAGATATGTTGGCGCCCACCATGCCAAAGCACCAGTGACAAACGCCACGCAAGTAAACCCTGCAGTAGACAGCATAAAGCTTGAACTGAAAACCATGTCAATAATATAGCAAGTGTAGTATTAATTATAAATTATGAGGAAAAACTAATAGAACTTTGATTATCTGCCTATTTATACTATCAGTCTCTATTTACTGTTATTTCCTATCCTATTATGTTATAGCAATCATTTAGACTTTATTTATAATTCCACTGCTAATAAAAAATAAATATTAAGAATTTAATTTAATTTTGTTATGTATTATATAACAAAATAAATTAGATGAATCAATCTCTTTGTTGTGAAAGAGAGAGATAAAGAGAAGCATTTATTCAATTATAGTCTTATTGTTAGCTTCACATCTTGATGGATAATTAAAGATTTATTGTATAGAGTTCATGTTGCATTTTAGCTGAACAATTAATAATGAATAGAACGATAAAAAATAAATTACTGCTAAAATAAAAAGTATTGATAAATAAGAAAATATATATGTCTTATTCATTATTATAACTTCAATAAAAAAAATATAATATTCATGATAATTACTTTTTTAATAACTCCTTGATATCATAGGACCATGCGGTACTTGTCAAATGAACACCTCCTTCTCGTTCACCTCTGATAGGATCTCTTACTACAAAGAGTAACAAAAGAATCGCTACAATACCTAATGCAGGAGTAACCCGTAATCCCCATTGCCACTGACTCGTAACACGAGCTGTTTCACCTCCTGTGATATATCCTAAACCACTAAAATAATATATATACATGTGACAAGTATTAAAAAATATATTATATTCTAATCATGCAACAAGTAATCACGATACCTTCCAACGGGAATGGCGAAGTAAAATAGGGCGAGCATTTTAGAACGTACATCTTTTACAAATAAATCGCTAATAATTGTTGGCGCGATTGTAGAATAACTAGCTTCTCCTATGCCAACAAGTGCCCTAAAGAATAGGAACCATCCATATGTCTAAAATAAATTAAAAATATATATAAGACATACCACATATTTTTGCGTATAGCAAAATTAGATGCATTTTTTCACGTTAATATCGGGTTAAATACAAGATTATTCTTATATTTAAACATAGATTTATTTTGAACTCTTTGATATGAAAGAGATATACTTACTTTCATGTAAGAACCAATAAATGTCATTAGGCACCATAGAAATACACCACCGCTCATAATAAATTTTCTATTATAACGATCTCCAAGATATCCAAATAACGGCGCAAACACCATGTAACTCAGAATAAATGCTGTTTGTAATAGTCCAGATTTATCATCGCCGATATCAAAATCACGCCTGATGGAGGACAGTACTCCTAAAATTAAAATCGAGTTTTTCTTATAAACAAGCTGAGCGAAATGACGCTTCCTATTCAAGAAATCATTTACGAGCAGTTTTATCAATGACCAAAAAACTTGTCAGAAATTTATTGATTCGGAACGGCTCGTAAAGCAAGAAGTGACTCACCAGCGACCGTAAAACGATCCATGTAATTGATAAGATTAACGAAGCAGAGGATCGCGACCGTGATCCAGTCGCTCGCGCTGATCGAGCGCAGTTCCGAGGGCATGGTTGCTTTCACGCGCGTCGTCTCCGGGTCGTCCTGATCCGCATTTACCGCACGATACTTATTTTCCGCGTTGACGGGCGCTCGATCGTCTACCATGGCGCGATGAGTTCCTCGATATCGCCGCCGTTACTGACGTCGTCCTGTTGGAGATAATGCGATTCGTAAACGGTGCGAATTATCATTAATTTCGGCTACCTCATTTCGCCCATCTGGCCCGGACCTAACCTCAAACCCTGCCGACGTAACTCCGCCGCGCGATGACAAAAAACTGTTTGCAGGCATCTCGAAGCATCACGCCACGCGCATCGCACAATCACACCACCTCTGATTCAACTCCAAAGTGGGCAAAAGTGGGATTGTACCGCGTGTGTGTCTGTATGCGTGCGTACGTCGTGTCTGTCTCCCCGATCTTCGACTCCCCGCGCCGCGCGCGCTAAATATTCCGTATTCGCGCTTGAACGCCGCGTCAGACGTCAGCGACAAATCGCCGGCGCACGCGATTTAATTACGTCGAGTAAACAGCCGTAGATCGCGCGGGATTGATTAGGATTGATCTCCGCGCCAGCTGACACTCGGCGTGACTTCGCGCGTGCGGTGCGCGTCGTCCGCGTAACACGACCCCGCGGGAGTCACCCTTTGGACCCGTCTTGACTTCTCAGCAGTCCTCTCGAATGTCGAGGCGACGGTCAGCGACGGTCGTCCGCCAAGTCGTTATACGCTGTTGAACGCTGATCGGTCAGCCGATTCACCAGCGCCCCGCTGCTCTCTGCACCGCGGCCGCCGCGTCGTTCAGGAGGGAAGAAGGGAAGGGAAGTCGGAAGTCTCGCGGAGCCGAGAGAACGAGGAATGCGCGGTCTCGACTCGAGCGTTGTCGACCCGCGCTTCTTAACCCACGGCCGCGACGCACCTTGACGGGGTCACGTCGTTTACCTGGATCCTTCAAATCGCTTTCCCGTAGTCCGCTGGTATATATATGTATATAGATATCGTTGGAGAAAAAAATCCAGAGACGGTGCAAGTAACGCGCTAGGTACACCTTTGAACGGCACCAGACCGAATGACCAAAAAAAAAAACCGTGGCTCGAAATGGGGCCACGCATACATTTAATTTAATGTCGGCCAAACCGGCTCGTGCGTGGGTGTCAATTTAGAAGTAGTGTAGGTTATGTATAAATTACTGTCTCACGTCATCTCGCGTATAATTGTCTTTATTGAAGGATCTTGGCTTAGCAGAAGCTTCTGAGAAGCAGAGAGCTTCGTTTGATAAGACATGAGGCATATCTTATTCTCATAACGATCCCACTTGTCTATCTCCAAGGGATAGTTTTGGAGTTTCCGGACCAAATTCAATTAATTATATTTTAATGCCATTAATTCGAATTATATTCTCTCCTTTGGCTCTGGGAAGCTATACAACTAGAGCGTTACTTGTAATATCTCAAAAGAGATTCTAGAATTTAGCAGTTATAAATTTACTCACCTCCAGGTGTTTTATTTATGCAGGATTAATAGCCTTGTAAACAATGGACGACTCTCCATTGCAAAAAGTGGAGCTGCAAACAGATGTGTACATGGTGTGTTTGCAGCATGCTTTATCCACAGAGAACTTTGAAGTAATGGGCTTACTTATTGGTAATGTACGTGGAGCTTGAGATACTTTTTGCTCGATATTCCTTTATTATTTCTTATATATGTGATGAAGCAATCAAAGCATTAATTATCCCCCTTTTAGTTTGCTTGTGGAGTAGCAAAAATATCAGCTGTTATTATTTTGCGACGTCTAGATAAGAAGAAAGACAGAGTAGAAATATCTTCAGAGCAATTACTGAAAGCTGCTGCCGAAGCCGAACGATTAACTGTAGAATTAAATCGACCTATGCGTGTCCTTGGCTGGTATCATTCGCATCCACATATTACAGTTTGTCCATCACACGTTGGTGTGTATCACAAGCACTTCTCTTGTTAAAATGTTTTATTAATGTATTCTTGCGTTCAAAATTTTTACATCCAATTTTTGTTTTACAGATGTCAGAACACAAGCAACTTATCAAACAATGGATCACAGTTTTGTAGGATTAATATTCTCAGTATTTTCTGAAGGCAAAGAATCAAAAGTACATATATATATTTTTTTTATATTAATTAATTTCTACATCAACAAAGGAAATTCATAGTCATTGATGTTATGTAACTAAAAGTAACGGAAAATAACTTATATAACTGAAAATCCTCTAACTTTAGTAGTAAATTGATACTGTTAATAATGTGAACATAAAACTTCCAGTACATATAATTTATTCCAATATAATTTATGTGATCTTTCATAATTGTTGATGTAGATAAATTATATGTATAATAATAATATTGATACAATAATGACTTTTTAATTTAAAGGAACACGAAATCTTCTTAAATTGTTTTCAATCAAACAATGGCGAAGCTACAGAGATACCATTAGAGATAGTACATACTCCGGAAATTTCAGATAGATGTTTAAGAGTAAGATTTTAATTTTTTATAGTATTATAAAGTTAGTTCAAGGAGTTTTTTATTTGAAATTAAATAACATTGCAGACAATGACAGATCTGTCAAAAATTTTGGTACAAGAAGAAGAAGATATGGCTGAAGCCTGTAAGGATCATCCAGATATCCTGGCTAGTATTCACAATGATGCTGGTATGTATATCAACTACTTATTATATATTTTACGTATCGATCAAAAATATTAAAAATTTAAATAATAGTTTTTAATATCTAATCAAAGTAAATCATAAATATAGATTATTTTTATTTGCAGTCAGGACACGTGCGTTGGTTCATATAACAGATATCATTACAAAGCCTCTGGTACAAACATTCGAAAAAAGAATAGCGTTAAATAAATTGCGTACTATACATCTCCGAAGACAATTACAAGAATTACAAAAGATGTGCAATGGATAAAACAATTTTGTCAGAGTCAATAATCACAAATCAATTTTTTCTCTCTTAAATAATAAACTTACGTAAAAACAAGATTTTAAATAAATATTTACTGAATTAAAATTGTCTATGTATTTTAATTATTTAGAACTTTTTATAATTTATTCGATGCATGATGCTTATCGAATATGATGTTTATGATATGTAAATTTAACAAGGATTGTGACAATGGAATAAACATAATTTTTAAATGTCATTAAAATTAAAAATTGCATTGTATATTGAGAATAGTACATATTAATAAAAGTTTTGTTGTATACTAGGTATGTACTTTCTATTGTTTACATTTCCTCATTTATTTGAAACAACAAATAGAAATTTCTTATTAATATTTATAATATCAACTAAATAAAATATTTAAAATAATCTTATATATATGTAAAATATTTCTTGTTTATATTTAAGTAATACAGATTGTAAAATAATTCATTCAACTTGTAGTACACTCATTAAGCGAAAATCTTAAAACTAAAAGAAACGATGTGTAAAAAAAAAGGAGAGCAAAAGTTCAAGTAACAGCACAAAAATTATGTTTACATATGTAAAATAAATAACTTATTATTTATATATTATTTGCTACTTGCAGAATAATCCATTATATGTAAATGAAAATTATACTCGTAATTCATTTGTACATTGTCACAGAATCCAAATAAGTGACTTAAGTAGATTTTTTCATCTTTTATATACATACAGAAACTGATTGGAGAAAAATAAAATATTGTAATCTTGTAAACATTCGGACTGTTGAAACATGTAATTTCTGCCACGGTATTTGTTCACGATATGATATAAACAGAGCAAGAGAACAGATAACCAATATCATAAAGCAAATACCAATAAAATGTGTTCAATGTCGACTTAAGATGTCTTTTTCAAAAGCAGATTTGAAAAAAACTTATATTTATTTTGTTATAATTATTATTATAACAAATAGAAATTATCTGATAATTTTATTTTTATAAAATAGAATTTGTTTAAAACAAATTGTCTATGGTCTATTATTTTCAGTAAAATATATCATCTAAGAAAATAAAAATTCAATCACTATTTCTTAAAACATACAATATAAACAGCTGTTTTATAACAAATATTAAAAGATTTGTTTTGAAACTTACATTAACTTATTTACAGATATTTGTATATTTTGTATATATTTAATACAAAACATATTTATACATATATTTAATAGATACAAATTATAAATATATATCTCTTTCGAAAGAAAGAGACTTTAATGTTAGGAATTTATTCACAGAAACAGATATGTAATTAATTCGCTACAATTTAACATTTTTAATTATTGTATTCATATTTTTTCACTGTATATTTTAATAAATTAGTCATACGAACGCGAATCTTTTAGTGATTTTTATTTTACTTTTCTTGAACAAAGATTGGACAGTAATTTCATATTTACATTACAAGAACAACAATATATTTAAATAAACTTAAATGTATTCAAAATATGGATTCTGCAGAACGAGAACAATTTGTAGGATTGGAGGAACTACGCGCTAACTTTTTACGAGGCAGCCTTTTGAGTAGAGTTAATACCTCTTTAATTTCTTGACGTTTTTCTGGATGGTATGACCAACAATACATTAGAATATCCTATAAAAAAATTGTAAAGTTTTTATATTTTTGGCATAGAATAGTATATAGAATTTACAAAAAATCATATTGTACAAATTGCACAAATGTGCATATGTTCTAAACTTTCATATATATATATATACATATATATATATATATATATATATATATATATATATATATATATATATACCTTTACATCACGGGAAGCTTGCAAATTTGCTAAAGGTTGTTTCATTCCTTTTCCAACTTGCCAAATGATAGTTTCGGCAGGTTGACCTTTAAAAGGCCATTCACCACATAATAATTCATACCAGAGAGTCCTATTAGAAGACATATTTTTAAAATCTCGTTCATTTATATTTATATTTGCCATATTTAAAAAAATATATATAAATCATATATACATCTTTTTTAAATTGTCATCACATATTAATTACAAGAAATAGTATATTTTAACATAAACAATATCTTATTACATAATGTAAATGTTTGAAAATTATATTATTGAATATTATGTTTTATAGCTTTTAAAATAAATCTTATACATTTAAATGTCGCAAAAATACTAACCCAAATGCATAAATATCAGTACAACATGAATATGGGTATCTATCCTGACTTCGATTTAATGGTGTTAGTTTTCGAATAATCTCAGGTGCTAAGTAACATAACCAACCTGGTGGTATCTTCAATATTTCTCCTTTCCTAAATATTTATATGAAATGAGCTTATCTTAAATGTTAAAATATAATTTATTCGGCAGGAATAAATTTTATTCTATAAGTTATAATTTTACCTATTTCCCTCACACAGTCTTGTAATATTATATAGACCAAAATCTGATATCAGAATTTTTCCATTTTCTATAAATATGTTCTTGCTCCTAAGATCCTTGTGTATTATTTTTCGAATATGAAGATATCTTAAACCCTATAAGTTGTTACAAGAATAGAAGAATTGTTACACTATAAGATTATTCGAATATTTCCAATTTTTTTAAAAATTTTTAATATTTTAATTAAAATTTATGTTTTATTTATGACTGTAATACATTAAATTTATTAAATTAATAATAATATTGATATGCATATAGACAATGTGAATTAAAAAATAACTAGAAAAAAATATTTACACACAAGTATCATATTTACCTGACAAATCTGTTGAGCTATAGAATTTATTTCACCTAAAGTAAATTTGTCTCTTTGTAAATGAAGACAACTATAAAGTGTTATGCCTCTACACAAGTCAGTCACTACAGCCAATCGAGGAGATTTCACACAAACTCCGAATAATAATAACAGATTGTCATGCTGTGTTGTACGGCATATGTCTATCTATAATAATCGAAAATATGAAATATCTATCATTATTATTTAATTATATAGTTATATAAATATAAAATATCTTATTATTGACAATTTTACGTTTTAATATAATCAATATAATTACTAAATATTCTTACCTCAAATTTAAATTTTTTTAATATCTTCTCATCTTGCGGACTATACCTCGTGTTTAAAACTTTAATTGCAATATCTCCATGCCAAAAACCTCTATATACTGTAGCATATCTTCCTTTCCCTAGCACACTTTTAATTCTTAATTCATCATATAAGATGTCCCATTCTTGCAGCAATATCTATAAAATATAACTTTTAATTAGATATATTTTATATTTTTAATTAAATATTATATCAAAATATTAATTAGATGTAAAACATACACTATCCTGTTGAGGCCAATGATATGTATCTTCTTCTTCATCGTCTTCATCTTCGTCTTCTTCTTCTTCGTTTTCGTCTTCTTCTTCTTCTTCACTGTCAGAAGTCATGTCAGAGCTTGAGTCAGAGTTCATATCAGAATGTAAATCAGAATTTACGTTAACATTTTTGTTAAAGTTTGTGTCAAAACTTGTGCCAGAGTTTATTTCAGTGCTTGTGTCAGAGCTTGTTTCAGAGCTTAGACGTTCCTGAGATACAATTTTCTTTGATGGTTCTGAATCTGAGCTATTATTTCCCAAAGCACTTAGTATTTTGTTTTCATTCCTATTATCTGAATCACTTTTTCTTCTTTTATTATTCGGAATCACTGGTTCAGGTCTGTATCTTGTCTCATGCAGTTTTTCAGAAAATACTTCCTTTCTAGTCACTACATCTAGAAGCAAAATAAATGACAACATTTCGAGAATAAAACGACAAATCCGCAATACAATAACAATAAACGCCTTTATTTACCTGGAAAATGAAACTGCTTTAGAAACATGTGTGTATTTTGACTAAAAGTGGCTGAAAACAATGCTGGACTAGAAGGTGTTGAGCGGTTATATCTCAAAATACTTAAACTAGGATCCTAATAAACATAAATAATAATTATTTATATATATAGAACATATATAATTTTGCATCATTATATCTATATTAAATTATCAAATATGCAAATAATATAAAATACTCATATATCATTATACATATAAAAATCTACCTATGTACTATTTGATATATTTTAAAAAAGTTTACTAAAAATATTTGATGAAAATTGTAACATACCTGACAAGTTATATTCATAGAAGATTGTGTACATGACAGTCTCCTCTGTCTGCGATATAAAGGAGGTAATACATTTATATTATTCATAGATGTTACACCAGGCTTCTTTGACGCTGGGCAAACACTTAGTAAATTACCTAAAATAATTTGTTTTTTGACTTACTACTAAACATTTATTACTCTTGAAAAAACTTTGTATAGTATAACTTGAAAAAAAAACATGAAAAAAATGATCAACAGTATTAAAACTGCAATGTTTTTACACACTCTCAGATTGTATAGTTCGTTTAAACTCAGCAAAAAATCCTTGAGGTAGGCCACAAGAAGGAGGTACTTTGAATCTACATTCTCGGTGGCATCTATATTTACATTCCTTGCATTTTAAAATGTTCATATACATCGGTTTCTTACAATAGTCACATACTGTCATTACATTAAAAGATCTGGTAAAGCGATGAGCAATTATATGACTCATGCCTCGGGATACAGGAGTACATGGAGAGCTTGGCACTTTGAGATTTGAATCTAAAAATAAAACAAAAAAATAATATTAAACATGTTAATGAAAATAATGGGTCAACTAATTGAGCCATTACAATATTGTATTAATATAACTTTATTCACTATAAAGAATAGAAATGTGAGAAGTAAATGTTTCGACTTCGTTGTTTTTTCAGTACAAAAAATTAAATTTCTACCTATTTTATTTCTATTCCTTAGTGAATAAAATTATATTAATACATCCTTCTAGTGGTCGCTTAGTTGGCCCATATACTCATTAATTTTTATTAAGTAACATCTTCCAGTAAACGAATATTTAATAAATAACATGAATTTGTTTATAAGACATAGTGGTAAAAGCTTTTCTTTTTTTATGTACCTGTTTCCACGAGATTTTCATCACCTTCTGTATTTGTAGTACAGATTGGCGGTAGTGATTTAAAAGGTGATTTAATAGGCGATTTAACGGGCGATTTAATAGGTGATGCAGCAGGTGATATAGGAGTTGATGTAGCAGTTGATGTAGCAGTTGATATAGTAGGTGATACAGTAGGTGATATAGTAGGTGATATAACAGGTGATTTGACAGGTGATTTAATAGATGATTTTATAGATGATTTTATAGATGATTTTATAGATGATTTTATAGAACTACTGTTTGACAAGAGACTTTCTTCTTTTCCAGAGTCTGTTGTAGCACAATCTAAACTTTGTTCTGTTGATCGGTATTTTTTTGCAGATGAGTCAGTTTTGTTTTCTATAGAAGAGTCATCTTTAAAACTAAAAATATATAATGTTAATATATATTTAAGATATATTATTAAAAAATTATGTTTATAAAATTATCACAATGAAATTAAAATAACATATAATAAAATAGAAAACATTTAAATTATTATATAGCAAACTATTCTAAGTATTACCTTAATGATGTATCATCATTATTAAGTTGCACATTATCCGGATAATTTGCTTGCAATTGTGATTCATGAGATTTTGACTTAGCTAATGGAAACACATCAGATTGTGATGGACTATTTTGCACACTAACTACTTTCTTACATGGAGGAGTTGATGGAAATTTAATTTCTATAAGCAAGAAAAATTTGTATTCAGTAGCCAAGTTATTAGTATTTTAATATTAGATGTTTTTAAGACATATTGTATATCAAATATATATTTCCAATTAAATTTTATCATTTTAAAAATCAATTCGCATAATTGTCGAAATATAACAAAACATAAAATAATTAAAAAGCTTTTCTTTACACTTACCACATTCTTGTTTTAGTGAGGAAATACAGGGAGGACTACTTAATGTCAAAGACACAGAAGCTGTTGGTATATCATTGTTGTTATTATGATATGGAATGCAACTCTCTGATGGAACGGAAGACCGTGCACGAGATAGAATTGGCTTAGGACACATTTCCTTGCGTAAATGATAACTGTCCCAAGAATCCCAGTATAAATCTGAATCATCCTCGTTACCTCCTTTTATCAAAATATCTAACCAAAGAAACACGTGTATTATTTTATGTCATTCATATACACAAATAAAATAAATAATTTCTTTGTAATATAAAATTTTATTTACCCGTATATCGCCATAAATTATCCAGTGCTTTATGAAGTCTACGACATTCTTCCTTGTAATACATACACTTTTTATTTAACATATTATTTAATTCATCTTCAGACTTGTCTTTCAGGTCCTCAAGAGTATTAACTTTGGAACAAACCATCTAAAATATTATTACAGAGCATTAAAGACACAGAAATTAAGACTTGATTCAACATTATTTAAATTTATATTTAAATTGTAATAAGCATATTAAACTCACAATAAACATAACAAATAATTAAAAATCTATTCGTATCATTACCTGAATTGATCCATGAGTGAGACCAACTACTCGCAACCATTGTCGTAACGATGGATATATTTTTATCTCTGGTGGTAATGGATTAGCCAATCTAGTCTTTTCCACAAGTTGTTTGCAGTATAACTTTATTAACTTGCCCTATAAAAAATATTTGAATATATATGTACAGTTAATTTAAACATAGAAAAATCTTATTCAGCTATTGTAACACATTATGTATATTGTCAAATATCAAATTTTCCTAAAACCATAAATATTCATCATTAAAATATGTTAAGTGCTTTTGAAATTATAATCATTATATCATAAGTCTCAAAAATTGTCAAACTCAAAAAAGTCTCAAGTAATATTATCTTTCAACAGGATGCAGTCACAAATTTCTTCAATTCGAAGTTTGGAAACGATAAGTAGGCGAGTATTTTCAGGAGTAATGTAAACAAATCTAAACAGCTGATGCTGGCATAACGCGGCGGGGACAATATCTTTCGGCGTTCCCGCCGAACGTGACGGAGTCCAAAGGTTCTCGAAACTCGAAACGACGCCGGGACGGCGCAGTTGCAACTTGTTGACGCTCAACAAAGAGAGAGAGAGAGAGACGCCGGGCCACGATGATGACCAGCGTCGACGGACAGAACAAGGGTACAAGGTAGATTTTCGCGCGCTTGGCACGGCCGAGGTTGATGGGCTCCCTCACCTCCAGCACTCGCACTTCCTGCTGGGTCAGCTCCGCGGTAATGGAACACTGGGTCCGCAAATCGTCGAGCTGATCGGCGGTGAAGTTAATCATGGTTTGTGCGACGTCCAAGGCACGTCGTACACTCTCCACTTCCTTATGGGTTGCCATTCCTCGCACGACGGCCAACCCAACGCGCGGATTTTCATCGGTACGGGCTCTCGCTTCACGGATAAAACATCAACACTACGCTCGATAACCCTGTTCGGTTCGTTTACCGTTGCCGCTCCGCCTAACCAAACTACTTATCAACATTGACGGCCATCTTGGTCGCCTGTCGATGACGTCAATCAGGGCTGCCGGGCTGTTCGGGTGGCACTGACCGATCAGGTGTTTGCAAACCTAGTGCTTTCTAGTTTACGTTGTAAACGGCCTTTTCATCCCCTCCACTCGCCGTGGCAATCTTTCCTGCACATTTCTTCTAATTGCAACAACAAAAACAAACATGATAAAAAACTAAAAATATGATATGTTGATAAAACGTTGATATTATATTTGCTGCAAGGTTGCAAGGCAATTTGGTTGAAAGACTCGTTTTCGCAAGATTGTGTAAATTGAATTATCCTTATAAAAATATTTACTTTGCTTGTGTAAATAATTAAAATGAAGCAATTATAAATACAATATACTACTGTATTTATAATAATTGCTTCATTTTAATCATCTATACAGAAGAAAGGTAAGTATTGAATTATCCTTATAAAAATATTTACCTTGCTTGTGTAAATAATTAAAATGAAGCAATTATAAATACAATATACTACTGTATTTATAATAATTGCTTCATTTTAATCATCTATACAGAAGAAAGGTAAGTATTGAATTATCCTTATAAAAATATTTACCTTGCTTGTGTAAATAATTAAAATGAAGCAATTATAAATACAATATACTACTGTATTTATAATAATTGCTTCATTTTAATCATCTATACAGAAGAAAGGTAAGTATTGAATTATCCTTATAAAAATATTTACCTTGCTTGTGTAAATAATTAAAATGAAGCAATTATAAATACAATATACTACTGTATTTATAATAATTGCTTCATTTTAATCATCTATACAGAAGAAAGGTAAGTATTGAATTATCCTTATAAAAATATTTACCTTGCTTGTGTAAATAATTAAAATGAAGCAATTATAAATACAATATACTACTGTATTTATTTATAATAATTGCTTCATTTTAATCATTTATACAGAAGTAAGGTAAGTATTTTTACGTAAGGTTTATTCAATTTACTTTGTACAATCTTGCGAAAACAAGTTTTCCAACCAAATTCCAACCTTTCAATCTTGCAGCAATTATAATCATATTATTTTTTTAATTTGAAATTGAAAAAATATCTCTTTACTCTGCTGTTGGAAATTTTCTTTGCTGGAATAGGAATGCTTCTTTAAATTTAAAAATGTAATCTAATTAGCGCGAAGATTTCCAACAGTTGGAAAATTATTTTAAACTCTTGTCGAACGCGTCCAGTACTAGAACCCGGTTCGAGATCACGATCCGAGAAATTTGTAGTACCCAATCAACTTGCAGCATCAGTCGACTTCTAGCATCGTGGACACGAGGCTTTACACCAAGCTTGCACAGTGGAGCGCGGATACGCGTCTTGTGATCGCAGCCATTCCTCGGATCTGACATGGCCGTTCCTGTCATTTTAAATTTGAGTTAAACTGTATTGCACGACTGCTGCGTCGCGCGCGCGTTAGAAGCCGTGTGAAGCCGTGCAAGGTTTAACGCGATCTTCCTCAATGAAACATGTCAATGCAGGTTCCCGTGACCGGGAACCCTGTAAACGTACGCCGTGGGAGAGTGCTGCTGTCCGATCTGGATCAGATTAAGAAAAACGAACGTGATCGCCGACGAAGGTTACGCTTGGAGCAGGTATGTGTGCATTCGCTGAAAATTTTCAAACCCGGTCCGATTCGAAGAAACGAGTGAAACACGAGTCCCCGATCCCTTTCAAATGGAAAGTACGTAAATGAACTGAATTGCCAATCTTCCATGTTGTATCGCGTGCGCGCTTTGACAGGGTAAACATTAGTCAAAGTACAAAGTCATGTGTTGCAGGTACGGCAGCAGTCGAAGGAGATATCGAATCGACTTTTAGACCGTGCCAAGAACATAGCGAGGGAGGAACTCAGCAAATTGGAGAAAGATGAAAAGTCAGAACTCAGGCAGATACACGACAGGAAGATCATGGAGATACAGCGCAAGTATCAGGAAGATTTGGAGGATATCGGTCAGGCTCATGCCTCCGCTGCTCTACAACCAGATGCAGATGCGATAATAGAAGAAGAGGCAAGGAAAGA
Organism: Tetramorium bicarinatum; assembly: GCA_928718305.1. Taxonomy (NCBI): domain Eukaryota; kingdom Metazoa; phylum Arthropoda; class Insecta; order Hymenoptera; family Formicidae; genus Tetramorium; species Tetramorium bicarinatum. The sequence goes on from OV788324.1 coordinate 12,015,211, forward strand.
TAGAGCTGTGGCGTTAAAAAGAGGAAGGGATGCTATGGAACATGTGAAGGAAGCAAAACAGACAGACGGAGTAGAAGCAGCTCATCAAGAGAGATTGCGGAGAGTGCGAGAAATAGAAAATATAAGGGCAGCAATGATATCGAAACTTCCAAAGCCATCATCTGAGGAAAACGACAGAATGGAGAGAAATCCTTCTCAGAGTGTAAATAAAGAAATTGAGCAACAAGTGCAAACTCCGAAAAGAAACAGCAAAAAGACTCTCCCCAAGAAAACGCCGAGAAGAGTGAAAAAATCTAATCCAAAGGAACATCAAAAGACATCACCAAAACCAGGTCCTTCGAGATTACAAAAGAAATCTGCACAATCTCATGAGTTGTCCTCAAGGCAGAGAGGAGGCAAAGACGATATCGAGCATATTGAGGATGCAAGTGACGATCAAGTACCACGAAGAACAGTGCCGACCATTAGTGCTATATCGCCAACCAAGTCCGACAGAACAGCAAGATACAATCCAGAAGATTACACACAAAACACATCGAGTAGTGTCAGCAATAGTAGTTCTAATTCAACCAGCGACGACTCGTCATATTTTTCTGACGCTCTAGAGCAAACAACATGCAATAAGACTCCAAGGCCGCCAGTTTTAACAAAGAATAAAGTGCAATCACAATATGATCGCACGGTGTGTCAGAGATATGACAGGCCTCTTGGTATAGTTGAAAGAATCGACATCAGAAACGAGCCGAATGCGATGGAAGTAGCGCAAGCAATGAGAAATAGCGCAGAGAATGAAACACATATATCCAAAAGTCGTAAATTAAATGCTCAACGACGTGGCGAAGATGCAATTTTGCGAGAGAAAGTGCGGAGAGATTATCAGGCGCTCTTACAAAATCTAGATCATCTTGCACAGGAGGAACGCAAGCTAAAAGCTAGTCAAATTCAATCCGCGGAGAAAGACACGTACATGCGATTACACCAGAGAAGCAAGTGCCAAGAAGAACGTCAAAAGAAGTTGAACCGTGCAGGTAAAAAGGTTTTCGGTACAGACGATACGTCGATCCGGCGCACTTATCTCACGGAAAGAGTCATTACTTTACCAACGCGGAGAAAAGATGATATGCATGATGACATAATTCATTCCACATGGGAAGATCCTCATCTCATTGAAGAGCAGGTAGATGTTTATACTCAACGGGACAAAGATAGCGAAATGTCGCGCGAAGAACAAATACTGGATATGTTGAAAAAAGTTGAAAGGCAAAAAAGATTGCTGTTACAAGAATTTGGCGCCAGTTTGCCAGATAATATATTTAACGTCAGCATGAAGCCCCTTTTTGAAGATAAAACGCCGAGAAAATCACCTGAAGCTGGTCCTGCCAAGCCTCTGTCACCTGAAATTAAAGTTGTAAATATGTCTGGCAGTGACAAATGCATTAAAAATGAACACAAGACGAAGAAAACCGACAAATTACCTGCGAAAAAGATTGAAATTGCTGTTCAGACAGCACTGGAACCAACGGGTCCGGCAGAGAATAAAAGTGTACAAGTGGAATTATCTGAAGAAGAGGTAAACGTGCATAAGCCACATTCCAGCAGAGATACAACTTCACAAGTACCCCATCCGATTGAGCCAAAAATTACTATTATTACACCAGAATCAGACGACAGTAGCAATAATTCAAGCAACAATTCAAGCAACAATTCAAGCTCTGAAAATAGCGGAATGATCATTGAAATCGATAAGAGAGAAGTAATTATAACACCTAAAAAGAGAAAAAATAGCGTGAGAGCATCGAAGCGACCATCACCTCGAATTTATCAAAAGATTCGCTCAACGTCCGTTAGTTCAAAAGCGACGTCACCTATAAAGAGGTTCTCGAGGTCTCAGCCAGGTTCTCGTCTGATCTCTCCTCAAAAGAAGACGAAATGTTTGGATACGCCAGATACAGTTACTAGAAGAGTTGACGTACACTTGAGCGAATCTCAAGCTAATGATGAGACAGACCCATCGCAGGAAACGAGAGTCTCGATAGATGCTAGCGCGGAAAGCTCACAGACAGTTTCAGGCCAGAACGATCAAGATGAATCTTTGGGTAAGCCGTATCGGGTTCGAACTCGAGTAAAAAGATGGATTCAAGTAAAAGATACATCAGATACGTCAACGTCGTTTGCAAGCCCACCGCCAGTAAAGCCTAAATCAATGTTTGACGCACTGACTAACGTTACGCCGATCTTAGAAATCTTAGAGTCCCCAGGATTTGAAGAATTAAGAAGAAGGCAACGAGAAATCAGCCCTGTTTCCACGCCGGAAACTCCTTCGCCGCGTACAATGATGATGCCGTCGAACATTCCACACCGTGATAGGATTAGCAGAATGCTTAGATATTCCTTGAATGAATCTCAAATTGACAATGCTGTGATGTCATCGACGCAAAAGGATCAGTCTACCTTAACAGATCCATCAGACGTTTGTCGGGAATCTGAAGCGTCAAATCGTATATCTACTATTTCACAGCAACCATCATCCAAAGTTTGTATATGTAAAAATCCTCAATGCAGATTGTTACATATAAAATTTGACGATATTCACGATTATGCTTTGAAAAATTGTCCTGAAATATTGCAAAAGTACGAAGATCTACAAAATTTATGCACAGAAAGAATAGCGTCTCTAACTGATCTCATTGAAAAAGTACGAAGTGAACAAAAAGGTAAGGTATTATTAAAAAATTATTTAACATGCAATTTGATTTTAATCATAGATAACATAAGAGATTTTTACACTATGTGATTTCAATTAATTATGTAATAACGTTTGACAAAATAATATATTGCTTGTATAAGATTGAATGTATTAATAGAACACATTGTTTTTATACTAAACTTAAAATAATATATATTTATTGCAGATATGGATTTTTCACTAATCAGTCCAAGCGATGATACCAGCTTAATGCAGTTATCTACACCAGCACGTGACGATGCACAAGCAGTACGTAGATTGATTGACAGTATAGAAGCAATTCACGTCCAACTTGCAAAAACTCTTCTTGAATCACAAAGAATTATGCGAGGGAGCGAAGCAGTTTCAAAGGACGAAACTTCATGTGATGCGAAAATTCAAGCGATTACTTCTACTCCCAGAAGTAAATTAGTAGATACTGTTAAGACACAGGAATTTAAAGTAGTAGAAGACAGAGCTAAGCCAAAAATTATAAGCAATGAACAAGTTAATCTACAGCTTAACCGATTTAAAATGCAGCAAAAACCTCAAACAACGTCGGCAACAAAAACATCGGAGCGTAACTCTTGGCCTTCGTGTGCACTTCGTGAAGAAGAGATAGTAGATAAATTATCGAAAGAAATTTTAGAACAAAGTAAAAATTTGGACAAAGCAGGCACCGCCTTTGCAGCTTTGAAAGAAAATGATCAGTGTAAAATATCGTCTTTTAAGGAACTTAATTTGAAAAAAAGTGCCTTGTTAGAACTTGACAAAGACAATAGCGTTACAAAGGAACTTATTTTTACTCCAGAGGTAAGTGACATGTTTTTATTTGTTCATGCTGTACATGTACATTTAAAGATATAAATATAAAAAAAGAGAAAAATATGTATATTAAATATATGAAGAAGAATACACTTATAGCATTTGATTTGACATATTAAAAGCTTGATAAAATAATTAATACTAATTATAACAAAACGATTTCTATATATAAATACTATTTTACATTTTATACATATTTTTAGACAACAAAAGAAAACGGTTTTGTTCCTATGTTAACTGGTATTCCTAAAATATTGCGCAATCATGGAAATATGACATTAATGAGTGCAAGGCCTAAACCTCCCGTTACATTGTTAAATGGATTATATAGGTAAGACTAGCTCTGTTTAGTATTAATTTCAATTATATTTTTATTTTAAATTCTTTACACTTCATGAATTGTTCTAACTTCGTTTTAATTCAAATAGACCAGAATTAGAATCATCAGGACATGAATTATCGACGATTGTGGAATTTGATACAACGGATACAGTTACTAAAAATAGCAAGAGCCCGGCAAAATCTAAACCATCTGTTCATGTGGCTCCTTTACCTGTTCAACAAAATCAAAATTTCTTAAAGAAATCAGTGGATTTGTCATCCGGTATAAAACATTTTGCTGAAAAGCTGTCTTCTGCACAGAAATCACAAGAAACTACGACTATTTGCAATTCTCCTGAAACGTTAAAAAGTATGGCTGATTGTATTACGGAAACAAAAGTTGAGGGTGAACGGGAATATATGCTCGAAAAACAATTACAATGTAATACAACTACTGAAGAACCTGTTTCTCAAGCGAAAGATAAACTTAGTTCTTCTCTAAGTACCGATCTTAATAATCCGCCTAAAGAAAGCAAACATAAAACTACATCTACTAGTTTGTACAGTTTTTCCGGTTTATCTGGTATTTCTGAAATAACGAGTTCTCCATCATCGGACATGTTAAAGCATAATTCATCTCCGGAAGAAATGGAAACAGCTTTGAAAAAACTTGGTTTGGGTTGGGCAGTTACGACGCTAAAAAAGACTCGAGAAGCAAGTGCTCTTAGTTCCTCTTCAAACTCGGATGTTACACCAATAAATACAGCTAGAAGGATGATTTCTCCTACGAAGAAACAGCATGAATCGAATGGTTTTCCGGATATCAGTGACGTATCATCGATATCGATCAAAGAAGCTAGCAAGAGTACCGAGCAAGCTGTGCTTTTAAAAGGAAGGACTTCCACGCCTAAATTCCAAAATTCAAATTCCAACAGTGAAAGATCCAGCACTACAAATACATCTGAGAGCGTTCAAGATCCAAGCGACAGTTTAACTATGCCTAATGTGTCACTTACAAAAACAAAATCTAATAATAAGCAATTACAAAATCCTTGACAGAAAGTGTTTTATATGTATGGTTTTATTATTTACTTATTTAGAGATGTATACTATATTTAATTTTTTAATGGAGATTTGTAAAATAGGACATTTTCTCGATAATTGGGACCATTTTCGAATGTCGACGTAATATATTGATATATAACATAACATATAAATAATTTTTATCTTGGACAATACATAACTGTTATAATGAACAATGCTTTTATTGCAAGTAACTCAAGATAAAAAAATATTTTCATATATCACAAAAGTCTATAAAACGTTAAATGGCCATAAATACGTTATTTGACTTGCATTAAATGTAACAGATAAAATGTTACAGCGAATATACAATTATTTCTTAATATCTTATAGTTACTTTATAAAAAGTTTGTAAACTTTTTTATTTTATATCTTATTAAAGAAATGATGACAATTATTGATTTTATATTATGATGATAAATGGATGAAATAGCTAAAACGATTGAACATCGTGAATTATACTATCGAAAATTATGACTACCGTGTTCAGATTGACGAGATATTTTCTAGTAATTTCAAGCATAAAATTACATTAAATTGAAGTATATTATAAGAAATATATATGTACACGAAGTTGAAAGACTGATGACGCAATTCTAAACATAAACAAATTTATAAAAAGTGTATAATGTGTAAAATAGAAGCGTTATATAAGATAATTTTTGAGAAATGAAAGATATATATAAAACAATTTATGAAATATGCGCATATATCTACACTTTCTCTTGTTTTATATCTTATATTTTTCTAAATAAATAATATTTATATGTCTCTCGTTCTTGCTTCTACAAATTAAATATGAGACTAATCATTCAGCAATATAATATTCTATTTGGAACGAGAAAGATACATAATATAGAGTGAATTAATAGTCTCTGTTTTCAAAAGATCATTCGACTTTTCCCGCTCTTTTAATTTTCCGCCATGAAATACGCCATGTTGTTAACAAACATCAGTGCACATAAAGGATGTCTCTGCGAAGGTGCACATGGTTCGGAAACATTAATCACAACCATAACGTGGCCACGTGGAGATTCGCTGTCTGTTTACAAATAATCCTCAATAATCTTTGTGCCCCGGTGTTCCAGGTGATCCCGTACGTTTTCCGTTTGGTTGCTCTCTCTTTCTCTCGTCCGCAAGTTCGCGGCACCGCCACGGCAGGTCGCAGCTGACGCGGGGCTTCGTTTGTGACAGTGAGTTCGCGCGGAGAGACAGCGAGAGAGGAGAGGCGGTACTCGGTAGGCGACAAGGAGTATATACATACATGCTTAAAATGTTGTACATCGACGATACATACTTTCCTTCACGAGTCCTCTAACGCTTCCAAACGACGATGGGCTTCTCTCGGCGCATTTAACGCCCGCGCCGAAACGGAGGATCGCCGAGGGGCCGAGAGCTCGAAGGCCGCGGCGGGGCGGGAGGGGGGCCCCACCAGGATCACGGAGTCCGAGCGACGTTCAGTGTGGTTCAGTGCCAAAACGTGACGAACGCCGAGCGACACCGACACGCAGAGCGCGAGAGGTAGCCTTCGTGAGGTGACACGGCCACGCGAGAAGGAGCCCGCCGCGGTGCAGCGTGCCGAACTCCGTAAGGGTAATCATCACGCCGTCTCCCGCCGAGCCGCCTCCCCGCACGCAGCCGTCTCCCAGCGGTATTCCACGTTTCCAGCCAAGCTTCCTTGCGTCCCGCACTCCCGCACTATGTCGGTAAATTGGACAACTACGGCACGGCGTTTGTTTGGGAACGGTTGTTGAGTTGACCCGAAACAATGAGCCTCCTCCTGGGATTGTCGGACGCAATTTTAGAAGCATACAGTGAGTAAGCCGCCGTTAAGTATTTGTTCAAAAGCACGGACGCACGGACGTAGCGCACACTGTGGTTTTCCTCCGCGAGAAAGAGAGAGCGAGAACTGCGAGCGACGGGATGTTTGCCTCGCGGTATTCTACGATCTACGTGGACGGTCGGAGTTCTCGGCAATTTTTATCATTCAGGCTTATCATATATTATTGCGGATCTTTAATCCGCAGTTGCCTCTTGAGAGAAAGTAGGAGATCGAGAGAAAGCAATATAGTTTAAGTATGTGATGTAATGGCAACTTTTCAGTTAAATCTTCAGCTTTAAATGTAAGGCAACATGCCTTGATTAACCTTGAAGGCGATGTGTTCATTCATCTCTTTGCTCTCTGTTTATAATCGCGACTCTTATTGTAATATTTAAAGCATATTTTTATATAATATTTCATTAAGACACTTTTCCCGACAGTTTGCTTTAAAAATTTAAATTCAAAAAGTGGAATAAAAATTCTTTTTCTTGTTTTTAATTGAGATGTACATGACAAAGCAATATTTCAATAATCTATGTACTTTTATATTTTTTTAGAATTAAATTTTTCATGATTATTCGATAGTCATTTAAAATTTGTCGTGATATTAAATGATTGCAAGATTATCTTACAAGTAGTTGATCTAATAGGTACATAGGGAATATAATATAATGGAGCTATGCTATTAGATATTTATGTACTTTAGAAATTCTATATTAAATTATTTTATATTAAAAATATGTTATATCTCACTTGTATAAAGGTCAGCTTTTTACAACAAATTATATGTTAATCTTAATTATTTCCAGACTGAGAGAGTGTATATGGAATCAAAATGGCACGCAAACGTAAAACTGAAGTAAAAGCATCTGAGAAGTCAACTCATAAATATGTACCTGTACGTAAATCTAGTAGACAGATAGCTAAGAAGCAATTGGAAGAAAAAAAAATAAATGGATACATTACGCAAACATCTTGCTCAAGCAGTTCAGAAGACTCTAAGTCTACTAGCGAAGGTCATAGCCAAGTTCTTTCAAAGAAGAATCAAAATTCTCAGAAGAAACATAACAAACATAAAATTACTTCAAGTAATAATGTAATTGTAAATAATGAGAATGCTGTATACAGTGCTGCTCGATGTAAGCGGGATGCAGGTGAAAGCGACAGTCAAGATGGTATAGATAATATGACTAAAAATTCAGAAAAACTTAGCCCAGAGGACGTACAGCAGGTTGTTGTCGGTAATCCAAGCCCAACCAGTGAACCTTTACCCACGTCTGCCTCAACCAAGATAGAAACATGGTCGGAAGACGTCATAGAGGAAATGATAATCTGTGAAGAGATGCAAATGGAAGAAGAGATTAGAGATAACAGTTATTCTATGGCACAGGATGACGTTATGGTGGAAGAAGTATTACTTGTAAATGAACCTAATCTAGAAAACAAGAATTATGTAGAATTTACTGTGATACAGAGTGCGGATGGTACCGAATCCGTGGGAATGGCATCCAAGTCAGAAAAAATTTTGAATGATGAATATCATGCCACTAGAAAAGATGTTAATAGTGTACATACGAACAAATTAGAAAATTCCATATCAGCCATGCATATAGATGAATTGGCAACTTCGCATAGTAGTGGGAATAGTAACACTAAAGTTTCCAATACGGATAAATATTTCAACAAAAAGAAAATTGCATTAGAAGATGGGAGTAGTAAAAAACAAAAAAGCAAGATAATTTATGATAAAATTAGAAAAGAAATTTCAGACTCAATATCCGAAAAAGTTCGTTTGTGTTCTATCAAAGACGATTCTGGTTCTTCTACTGAGGAAGATAACTGTAAGCGGGAAAGCAAAGACTTACAAACAAAGAATATGCATGTAGATTCGCCAAACGAAGATTCGTTTAACAAAATAGATAATAAACTAGTGGATATGCAGATAAGCGAATCTTCGCAAGAAATACAAAAGTTAGTGAATGATCTCTCTAGTGTGGAAAGCACCGATTCTCCGGTACAAACTCCTTTAAATGTGGAAAAACTGTCTCCAGTTCAATTAAATATCGATGACGAAAGCAGTTCTTCAATATTAGATAAAATGGAACAATTGCATTGCCCGAATAATTCTGTTAGCTCTGATATTAAGGAAGTATTGTCGAAAACCATGGAACTTAATAATATTATTAAAAATCAAGAACAAAATATTTTGGAATCCGACTCTTGCATTGATAAACATCAATGTACAGATCGAGTTTCATTAAAATCGAAAGTTACACAAGATAAGAAAAGTACAAGCCAGCAAAAGAATTCAGAATATTTAACAACTACTGACGAATATCAAGACAGCGAAGGAGATAACAATAAAGCTGATAATGAAGACATCAAGTTATGCAGCAGTAGTGAAAATAGTAATGACACATTATCATCACTTACCAGTTATAAAGGACGGGAATTTGATATAAGAAACGCAATTAACAATACAAGTGATATTGACAAGAAAATTGAATTTAGAGGTCGTATTGACACAACTGCTGAAAATAGTTCAAACAGTTCAGGTGTAAGGCGAAGCAGTAGAATTCGATCTATTGGATTGATGAAACAAAGGTAAGAAATAAAATAATTTAATCTTAAAATATAAAAAATTTATAGTAAATATTTGAATTATTTTAGTGCTTTTCTTTACATATGGATGAATAGTATTCTCTATATTATAAATTGCTTAATGAAAAAAATCAATTTTAGATCTCGCGGACGTGGCTTGGTTACAAAACCTAATATAGATGTCTCAAAAGGTACTCTTCAACAAGAAAAAGAAAAAATAGTTAACAATACAAATTCTTCAATTATTCAAGAAGTAAAAATAGATAACTTTGAGACTCAGTGTGATAAAGAAAATAATTCTAACAAGATTTCCACATCGAATGATACTTTGACGCCTTTGAGTACTAGTTATACTACAGGATATGATTCTGACTCTTCAAAACCAGTTAAAGTAAAATCCCGTTGGCGAAGATCGAGTGAGCTTGAAATGGGTGGATCAAATGCAGGATTTGGATCTATCATTACTCCTGTGTCAATGTTTGGATCATCTATTGCACCTCCATCCGAATCAGGACGTTATGCACCAGTGAATATAGGAGAATCTATGTCATCAGAATCGAAATATAATATTAGTACAAATGTAAAAGTTTGTACGGAAATAGAACAAATTAAAGATGTAAACACAGTGATGTCCACTAATGTTTCTATTGTTCCAACAATAGCACAAATTCCAAAAACTATAGGAGCTAAGATTTCGTTGCCTATGGTTCTCGAAACAGAAGATAGAGAAATGGAGGAAAGACTGAGCCAGTTTGAACACTTGCATGAAAATTTGTATCTTACTGAAAGGTATATAGAGTTAAGGAATAATAATGTTTTTTGTTATATATTTGAATATTTTTTCTCATAATGTATATATAATTATTTTATATGTATATCTATTAATCTATCTAAAACGTTAAATATTTATAACATTTGTTATTAGATATACAAATAAGGAAACCAAAAGAATGGTGTGTGATTGTTTCTTAACTGAAGAAGAGATTGAAAGAGGAGAACTTGGTTGTGGAGAAGATTGCCTTAATAGACTTCTCATGATAGAATGGTAAGCATTTTTAATAAGATTTCAATTTTATAATTTATTTTTGCATATGAGAAACAAACATATTGATAAGATGATATTGTTTAGATATTATGTATAAATTAAAATTGTATGTAGTATAAAAATAAATAATATAAACAAATTTTTATAATATTTTTTTACTTATTAGTGGACCTAGGTGCGTAGTAGGTGATAGATGTACAAATAGAAGATTTCAAAATTGTAACTATGCCAAGTGTGAAGTTTTTCGAACAGAGAAGAAAGGTTTTGGATTACGTGCTATTGTCGATATAATGCCGTAAGTATTTCTTTTAGCGAGCAAGCACAAAAAAATATATATGATATCGAAAAAAAATTTTTTTTTAATTTCTCATTTTCTTGTTAATAACAGGGGCGAGTTTATAATGGAGTATGTAGGTGAAGTCGTAGATCCAAAAGATTTTAGACGTCGAGCAAAAGAATATTCCAAAGATAAAAACAGACATTACTATTTTATGGCATTGAAATCTGATCAGATCATAGATGCTACTTTGAAGGGAAATATATCTCGATTTATTAATCACAGTTGTGATCCAAATGCGGAAACGCAAAAGGTATTTATACTTTGTTTTACAAAAGTAATTTTTAGTAATTAAGAAATGCAGAATAACAATATACATTTCAATGTTAATTAAATATTTTTTAGTGGACAGTAAACGGAGAGTTACGAATAGGGTTTTTCAATAAAAAATTTATTTCTGTTGGCGAAGAAATTACATTTGATTACCATTTTCAACGTTATGGGTACGTTTTTTGCTGATATTTTTATCATTATTAAATAGCTATTTAGTTGCGTGGATTATATATGTATATGTAGAAATCGATACCTCTATTTTTATTAGTGCAATTTATTATGTGTTTAAATAATAGCAAAGAAGCTCAGAAGTGTTATTGTGAGGCACTGAACTGTCGAGGTTGGATAGGTGAAACACCTGAAGAAGAAAAAGAAAAGATTGAAAAGAAGGAAAAGCTCGAAATAGATACGAAGAAGAAGAAGGAAGAAAAGAAACCTGTTGATTATATGGAGGATGAGGATGTAAATACAATTGCACAATTAATAACATTATACGAGTTAGCGCAGTTTGTTAAGCAATTTCTTTATTATTTTATTATTTTATATTTCATTTTAGTTGGAGGAAGAAATAGACAAGTTGTGCTCAAATGGTTTGAAAAATCGAGCACATACATTAACGTTAAGTAGATTAATGGTTCGTAGCAGAGAATTAGAACACAGAACACGTTTGTTACGTCTGATTCAAAGTGGCGAACAACCGTGTCGAAGATTATTCTTGGATTATCATGGATTACGTTTAATTTGGAGTTACGTTATGGATATTGCCACAAATGAATCAGAAGAAGCTCAACAATTTCGCTTAGAAGTGTTGAAAACTCTAAATACACTGCCAATACCAAACAAGACAATGTTAATGGATAGCAAAATATATGGTGTAGTTGAAAGATGGGCGAAAAGATTATATCTTTCTCCAAATGCTGATTCCCCAGAAGATGATCAGATTAAATCAAAGATGAGTTGCGACGAATTGAATAGTAATTCCGACAGCAATGAGAAGAAAAGTCCTGATGAACGTCTGAATGACATTCCAGATAAACGTAACAACAATATCGAAAGTGGTTTGGTGGTTGGCGAAGTTAAATCAGAGAATACTGATCAGAATCTTATTCCTGACTTGGCTTCTAGTCTTCTTGCTGAATGGTCTAATCTAAAAGAAGTTTTTAGAATACCAAAAAAAGAAAGAATTGAGCAAATGAAGGAGCATGAAAGAGAAGCAGGTTATTTTCAAAAACATTAATGATGAATTCAAAGTTAAAAGTTACTTATTCATTTATATAATGTTATTTTGAATTTTCTTATAGATCGAGGATATAGGGAAGAATTGGAGAAAGAAGAAAAAAGAAGCACATCATATGATAGGTATGTACTTGTATGTTTAATTGTAATATCATTGTAGTTGTATAAATTTTGTAATGTTTAATTACAAATAAACATTAAATTAATCATTCTAATTTATATTTATTAATTTCACAAACTTTCAGACCTAGATCTGATAGATATAGTCGAAATGAAATTGACAAACGTGGTGATAGGAGACGAGGACGAGAATCTCCAGAAGCTGATCATAGCAGAACAAAAGATAAAAGAACGATAGAAGAACGAAGTCTAGTTCCTATACCACGAATGACAAAGTACGAACGTAGGCAATTATTTGCACTGAAAGTTGCAAAAGAAGAGGAAGAAAGGCAACGTCGTCAACAACAAGAATCATGGCAAGAACATGAGAATAGATGTATGGCATTGGGTATGGATCCCCATCGTACTGCCATGGTCGATTCTCAAACTGGTTATCCTCTTTTTTATAATCCAACTTTAGGCCAATGGCAGCATTATTCCACTCAAGGTTCATATTTCTTAATGTATTCTGTGTACAAAAATATTAATAACTGTTACAATCAAACATATAATTTACATATATTATTTTTGCTATAGATGGAGGAGAAGCGACACAACAATGCACTCATGTATACGTAGGAAGTGCTCAATCTACTGGTATAATGGGTCAGAGTCCTCATGTACTATCAACAGCAATGACAACCGATATGTCGTCCGGAATTACGACTGGTATTCCACCAGTAGCTTATTCATTAAGTCAAACGCCTGTGTTCAGTCAAACATCTTCCTACTCTTTGATATCACATCCGCAATCATATACCGAAGGGCAACCTCTTCCAAATAGTTTAGTGTCTGTTCACGGTGGCATCCCTTCTACATCAATTCAAGCGCCTCTTTATAATCACATCGAAAATCCCGTAGATCAACAATTCTCTAATCTTGCGTCCACGGAAAGTGTCACGAGTCGACCACAGCCTGAAGTTCCGGCAATAGACTTGCCACCGAAATGGAAGAGCGCAACGGATAGCAGAGGTAGAACGTACTATTATCAGGTGAAGGAAAGAATATCGCAATGGTTACCTCCGCCACCCGATCACATCGGAGTACAACCAGACTCGTCGTCTACTTCGGAATCTAGTGAAGAATCTAGTTCATCGAATGAGGATGATGAAGATATTGACGATGATCATAACGAGGATCAAAGAAACGACGATATGGAAGCAAGTAGTGTTCTAACAGAAAGTCCTTTAAGCACATCTAGGCCAAATGTATCTAAGAAGTTAGGTAGTCATAATCTGACTGGAAGTTCACTGCCGTTTCCTGAATCTAAGAAGAGAAGAGATGGCTTGGTTCAAGAAAGAATTATTAGTGTAAATATAATATACTTATATTCATCTTATATATTAATATTAAAATGTACTCTTAAAAATTTATATAAAACGTTGAAGCTTTTAAAAGGAAATTTACGCCATTTTCTATATCACAATATTAAATTTGTCAATACTAATATAACTTTAAAGCTTTTGTGCATTGCGTGTCTTCAATCGATTCATTGTTATTTATATTACAGCCACGTAGGGAAGAGGATCGTATTGATCATAAAGCATATAAAGAAATAAAAGAGAAACTACGACGACAAAAAGAAAGAACGAAACAGAAAGATCATGTTGAGAAGCTAAGGAAACATAGACGAAGTAATAAATCAAAGTCTCATTCGCGGCATGGAGTGAACAAGTTGCAATCAACATCAGCCGAGATGTCTCCTATGTCTGAAAGGAAAATTAAGGATACATTTAGAATAAACATGGCTAATGTGATGGTTCACTTCTTAAATCCGTATAGGAAAAATGACTGCAAACAAGGTAGAATAACTAATACTGAAGATTTCAAACATCTAGCTAGAAAGGTATGTTGAGTTTAATTGTGATAGATTTAACGTACGACAGAGCTCTTTATGATTGTACATTTTGTTGCAGTTGACACATTTTGTACTTGCAAAGGAATTAAAACATTGTAAAAGCGTGGACGAGTTACAATGTAATGAAAATGTTAAACACAAAGCAAGAGATTTTGTACGTAAGTACATGAGCAAGTTCGGAGCAGTGTATCAGAAAGGTACAGACGAGGATTAGCTGTAATTTATAAAATAGAAAATTGTTATTTATTATTCAAGCACTTCGGCTATCGCGAAATATATTTAGATAATTATATATTTAGGTCCGTATGTAGATACACACACATTTGTAATTGTATTATTGTAAAATAGACAAGTTTGTATATGCGTGATAAACGTTTTTTCATGATTTAGCAGTTAATAAATTTTAGCCAATTTTTAATTTCTCATACTTTACGTATATATTTGACACATGTTCATTTATACATGCTAACTGTGCATGTTGTATCTTTTATAAATATTGTAACTAATATGCCAATATACACACACAGTGTAAAATATATACTCTGATAGTTGTGTAAGATTTGAACCTACCTTTCAATATCAGTGTCTTAAAGTTAAACTTAATAAATATTTATTTGTATACATTACGCAATAACTTTTGTAAATAATAGATTGTAAATGAATTTCTAACTGCTCCACTGGGTTGCTGTTCTTGCTAAGTGATTGATATTTATAAAAACTAGACAAAAGAAAACAAATCTTGCATTTATAAATTTAATTTTGTATTGCCGACCGTTTTATCTTTACATGTTACAAAAATGTGATGCGTAATTTTCGAAATGGAAGCGATGTAAAATATAATAAAAAAAACTATGTTTATCGATAATAATTGTTTTTGTGAAATTAATATATATTATTTCTAATTCTGTTTATACAATGTTAACATAATTCCATTACGTGATAATTTTGTTTTATTTTTAAATATATATATATATATGATAAATGTGTTCTTTGAGCAAAAAACTATAACTTTAAATTGTACATAAAAGTTTGCACCCAGTTGTCAAAATAATAAAAATATATTCTTATTTTACTTGTATTACACGATATATCATCTAAATTGTCTACATAATTTATTATAAATATTGATTCGTTCTCATAAAATAATGCAGTTCTTTTTAAATTATCTTTAAAGATAATCTTAAGTGTTCTTACGAGAGAAGAGGATATCTTCAACCGAAAATTTACATATTAAATTATTAATGTGAAAAATCGCAGTGGTATATATAAATATTTTAAAAGTCGTATCACAGCTTATGTTAGACTGGCGTGATTGGCCGATTTCTTTGTGCGATTACGTAAATCCGTTTGAATAGACCTTTATGATAATCTCGTATCCTTGGGAAGAGAATTTATTGTGTCAATAAGATATTTAATGTTAAATGCATTGAAAAGGTAAGCGTTGTATCAGTTAAAACATTCCTAAGTAATAGCCACAATTATTTATTTATCATGCGACATGTTGCATATTATCATACGACAGTATATTATGTAGCAAGCTCTAACCTAAAGAAGCATGTTCCAAATAAGTTGGCAATTAATAACGCAAGATTAAAATATAGTTAAATTACATTTTTTAATGCAGTGATTAATCTGCAACATAATTGTGTTACGTCAGTGAAAAGTAATTTATCAAGTTACATATAATAAGAATTTTAAGATATAGAGTTTTTGTATAACATAGCATAAATACATGGAAATTAACTTATAAATATATTTTGACTTTTAATTTTAACAATTATTCGAATTATGTTTTAATTTAACATCATATAATGTTAATATAACGTTTAAATTGTTGAACATTACAATGTATATGTTTTGTACAAATAATGTAAGTTTTTACATAATATATTGAGAAGCGCTTTGTAAAATTGTATTTTTGTGTTTTCTTTATAAGTAATAAAAGTTCAAAATATCATTTTAATTAAATTTCAAGAATTTATGCAAAAATCGATATTCATAAAATGCATCAATAATTTAACATAAATTTTAGGAGTGTTTATATAAAACATATTGCACTTTATGTAATGGATGTGTTAGAACCAGAATTACTTTGGGTTAACGGACGATGCTATAGATTTTGTGAAAAGACTGCTTGGAAAAACATTCAAACATCAGCCCCATACATGGAGGACAAGGAATCAATTTGTTCGGATGAGGAATCTGAAACCGATATAGAAATAGTATCTCATGATTCATGGTTTAAGCACACCTTTTATGTACCCCAGTAAGAAATCTTTTTAAATATTATTTTATTGAAATTATAATATTACAATTTAATAATATAAAGAAAGCATATTCCTAAAATTGTGTAACATAGTAATATATATTGAATAATGTATAGTAATAGTTTATATTTTATCGTTTTACTATAACGTTTTAGAATCTTTTATTCACATATAATTGGTACGAAGGGTGTAACACGGAGAAAATTAGAAAATGAGACAAGAACAACAATTGATATACCAAAAAAAGGAAAAGCTGGAGACATTGGTAAACATAATTTGATATTATAATATAAAATCAATATTTAATATAATTTTATATAATTTAATTGTTAATTATATATTTGTTTTTATTTTTCAATTATATATTTATTTATTGTAGTTATTACTGGACGAGAACGTAAGGCTATAATATCTGCAAGACATAGAATTGATTTACTAATAGAAGCTTCGAAAAAAAAGATGCACTTTACACATTTTTTGTCAATACCATTGAATAAAAAACATATAATTGATAAATATATTTCTTTCAAGAATGATATATTAGAGAAGTATGACAAAACTACATACAATATTGATGAATCACTTTTTCAAACACCATCAAAGTTACATCTTACTATTGGAATACTTAAATTGTTTGATGATAACGACAAACAGCAAGCTAGAGATGCTCTCAAGGATTGTAAGGAAAACATTATAGAGTAAGATAATATAGTTACCTATATATAATAATATATATATATATAATAAGAATAGTATATAATATATAATTAATTAAAATTATTTAAGATGCCGTCAACTGATTTTTTTTATTTTCGGTTATTTGACATTCTTTTTATAAATACATCTCTTAATGAGCTTTTCTGTTTTTTAGTGCTGAGAGTCCTAAATTCTTTTGTATTCCTTAAACCACAGAATATATTAGACTCTCGTAAAAATATTAAACTCTTTTATATCTCTATCGGGATAAATGCGAGATGAAGTCTGAGATCAAACCATGAATTTTCGATTATTAATTATCTGCGGGGAATCATGTGATATCCCAATTATATGATAATAATTACGAAACTAAATTATGTGATATTAATTTATCACATAATTTAGTTTTGTAATTACCTATGATTTAGAATTATAAATATAACAGATTTATATCTGTTTTAAAAGATTCTCGAATAATTATATAATCTATTACAGTCCTATTCTTGAAGAAACTGGGCCACTAAATATACAGTTACAAGGAGTTGCATGTATGAATGATGATCCTACTGATGTTAACATTTTATTTGCACAAGTTACAACAAATGAAAAACTGCAAGAACTTGTTAATAAAGTTGCTGAATATTTTATCGACATAGGTAAATATTATATAGAATAAAATCTCTGAAAGACAGATTTTGCGCAAATATCATTATATAATTTTTAATTTTAGGTTTAATGAAAAAAGAATACGACAGTGTAAAATTACATGTTACTCTAATGAATACATCATTTAAACGTGATTATCAAGCAAGATTTAAAGAAAAATATAATGCAAGTGAAATATTAAAAGTAAGTAATTTATTTTTATAAACTAGATTCTATCTATCATTCATTAAAATTTGTTATAGGAATAACGTTTATTTCATATTTTAGGTACATAAGGATACACTGTTTGGAGAAATAATATTAAATCAGATTGATATATCTGAACTTTGTACTGCTACCAAAGATGATTATTATAAATCAATAGGTAGCATTACCTTTTAGTATTATTAAGGAAATTTTTAGTACTTTTTAGTACTTTACATATGCTATAATTATAGCATATGTATGATCAATTTTTGTTGCATAAAAGTAAGTCAGAAAAATCTTATTATATTTTAGAATAATAATATTTTAATTATTATTCCGTTCATTTCATTGTTATCTAATGTTTTGCATTTTATGATATCTTATATAGATCTTATGTGGATCCTCTAAGATATTCTGTAGATATCTTAAGATTAAAGATATTATTTAGGTAGATTTAAAAAATTAAAAAATATAATTGTTTTATTTTATGAATTTTATTTTGCGCTAATCAAATTTTGCATTAATTGTGATTTTGCCATTTATTATATTGATTTAAGCATTTCTGAGTATTTTTTCATCTCTAAGAACATTCTAGAAGTAATTTGGGTTGGAAGAAGTTACGAGTTTTCTGTTGTTTATAACGGTCACGGTCACGTCTGGAAATTTAAATGATTGAAATATTATTGGTTCAAATAGTATTTTTGAATAGAAGACTCGTAGGAGGGGAAGACAAAAAAATAAAAAGGAATCCTGTAGGAATGATTACAAATATTTTGTAAAAGATATAACGTAGCAGAGTTTCTGTGAAGGTCCATGTATTACAGAGAAAATCTACTGCATGCTTATTAGAAACCTATCAATATTACTAGTTTCTTATATTAAAAGACAAAAAGTTATAAAGCTAAATCAGTGTATAAACGAAGATTTGTATATGAAGATCAATTATGTGAAAAAAAGTAGATATCGAGGATACTGCGTAAGTACTGTGTAAATACTGCAGCTTCAACGAAATCTAGAAAACACATATAAAAGAAGTAACTTTATCTGAATAGAAATAAATATCTATATATATATATATATGTGTATGTATGTATGTGTGTGTATATTTGTAATATGTAATTACGAAAAAAATATTTAATATTGGAAATAATTATCTTTCCTTAATTCGTCAAAGGACATTAATTTTGAGTTGGCTAAAAGAATGAGGCATTATCAATCAAGAGCATCGAATCGGTATTTGCTTCAAAATGTATTTCAATTATCTACAGTATTTAAAGAATATCACTCACGTGTATCAATATAACAGAATCAGCTACGACATTGGTCGAATTCTAATCATGTATTTTCCTTATCAGACTGTCAATAGAACTCAGTTTCCATCTGTTCAGTCCTCATTACGCCTAACCTCTTTTGTTAAATAAATGTAATTAATATTTAATTAAAATAAGTATTGCAAAGTTGGACCTTTGAAACTCTATAAATAATGAAACAGTGGATACAGATAATTATTTCTTCTGGAGAAAGAAGTAGATAAAAGAAAAGCCATACTATTTTTAACTTGAAGTTGTAAGCACACATGCAATCTGAGTAATATATATATATATATACTAAGATTATAATTACTATTATAAATACTACAATTGTATATGCAACAACAAAGCTGATATTTTTTGTTAAATAAATTAGAAGACATAACCTAAAACGAATAAGGTGTATTTATTTATAATATAATTTGAAAGGTGTGGGAATCATTTTTTTTATAAATCATTTTATTTATTGTGAAAGTATAATAGTAGTATTGTGCTTAATATAGTATAATAATCTTTCTGATGCCAATCATATAAAATTTTTATATATATATTCACATAAAAATTTTATAAAAAATGTTTAATATAATTTTCAAGTATTTATAAATTTTTTAATACTAATGCTATCAAATGTTATAATCTGATTGAGAAAAGTATTGAAAAATAATTAGATATAATTATAATTAAAAAGAATATATAAGAATATATATAAGTATATGTAATTTTTTTAAATATTTCTAGATATAAATATTTTTCTTTTTTTATTTACTACATAAATTCAATATTACTAGTCTTTAAGAACTTGTAGATATTTTGAGAGAATAAATGAATACATAATCTAAAGTGTTAGCTTCAAGGAGACATAGTGTAATATGTATAATCATTTCAACTTTATTAATATTCCAATTAGCATTAACATTTATAATTTTGTTTAATAGGTATAACAAAAATGGATGTTGTAAGAAGATTGATAATTTTCTTCATATTGATAGGTGTTGTACCGTTCTCACTTATAATAATTCCTTTGTATCTACGGCATATATTGTATGCTGATGTTGCTTATGCCGTAAGAGAATCTGATATTATAGAAATCAATGATGGGATTTCAACAATATTTTGTTTGGTAAGAAGAGTAAATATTTAATATCATTTCTAAAATTGTGCATGTATTATTATTAAATACATTTAATATAAAGTATTTGATGCAAAAAATTTTATTACATATTTATTATACATAATAAGAATACGTGGAATGTTAAAAATGTTAAAAACGATATGATTTTTTTAAATTTGATATATCGTTGAATCATGTTTTATAAATTTCAAGAAATTGTAAGATAATTAAATTAAAAACATTTTTTTTTTAAATAGGATCATACTTTAAAAATGAATGGCACTTTTAATGCTTTCCAAATGGCTCACCGACCAGAGATTACATCAAAACGAAAACATATAAGGCTTAAAAAGAGCATGAGTTTACCTGATGATACATTAGAATATTGGGGATTTTATTTATTGAAAAGTGCAACTGTAACACTTTCTGTGTGTTCAAGGTAAAAAAAGGAGAAAATAGATTTTTATTATGATTAGAGATCTAATCTACTTTATATATTTTTTCTAATTCCACTTATTTTCGAGTGTAGCATGTAAAAAAAATATATATTTTCAGATTCGAGGGAGCTTCTATATTAGTGGTGAAAGGAGAAAAGAATCTACACACCTGTGGCCTACTGGAACATAATTTTAATAAACAAACAGAAGAATTCTTGTTACCTGGTGCAAACAAGCAAGTTAAAATAATATATGAATCGCATGCACAAGAAATTGATTCTAAAGAAACAACTGAACCTACCAAGTCTACGCGCAGTATCAATGATCTAGATAAATCAGCCATAAATGTAAGCACTGAAAATTTTTTGGGAAAAATTTTCAAGACAAATTCGAATAACAGCACACAGGCGGATGAAAAATTGACGAAAAGCGTAGAGACATTGTATCATACTGCAGAATCTTATATTCATGAATACCTAGGTCAACGAGAAAATGTGACTAACATCAGAAAAGGAAGACATATACGTCATAAGAACAAAAAGAATAAATCTGAAAGAACAAAGCGAAAAAACAAAAATGCCTACGATTATAATAAAAAAGTACGTCTACAAAAATTAGAACAAACATTGCAGTCGCATATAATTAAGGAAAGAAAGAAACAGGAAATAAATGAGGGAATTGAGATAGATATCAAGAGATTTAAAAGAAGTAGAGACCTCATAAAGCCACCATCCTTATTAGATCAAGGAATTAAGCACGGTGGGAATGCCGATAAAAATTATACGTCTGATTCTAAAGGAACGTCATCTATGTCTAGTTTTGAAAGTGATTTATTAAATTGTTACAACGGAGCAGTACTGTTAGCTCATGAATTTCAACCTTCAGATCAGTGTACCGACGTCTCCTATTTGCTTAACAGTAAACACATGCAGGCAACTCACAATGTGCAACAAGACGGTTATTACTATTACATTTTTTATAGCGATAACGATATTGTGTCCAATGATATTTACGCAATTTTTGATATATATAAGCCAACTTTTCAATATGAAAATGTGACTAAATCATGTATCAATCAATCCGAATGCTCATTTCGTATAAACCCGTTGTCAGCGGATAGAGTAATTATCGAGATACCAACTAAGGACGGTATAGAACATAATGAGGCGGACGATGTTAGCATGTTAATTTCTGTGTGTGAGCCACGAATGGGTGCATACATGGTTTTTCCAATTGTAACATTGGTCGTAATTCTTGTCTGTGGGTTTATATAAATAGATCAACTACCTAGAAGTATCTGCACAAATAAGTAGAAGTAATTCTATGAAATTTTTGTTTCACAAATAACAATGTAACTCATTTTAATACAAATTTATGTGTGCGAAGCTACGACGTGATCAAAAATTTAACGTAAAACAGACGAAGAAAATTATATTTTTGATTTCGAGGTATAATGAATAACTTACTTAAGATGAAAGACGTACCGATTTAAAAAATATAGATTCATTACTTTTTTTCTTACTATTCTTTTTGTTTATAATAGTGTTTTATTCATCTTGCAATAAATGCATATGTAGATAGAATTTTTATACAATATACATCTATATAATGTTCTGACACTCTCAAGTATTCATTTTCTCATAGATTCATGTACTATCTGTAGGATCGGTTTGTTTTAATGATTTTTTTAACGAAAATGTCAATTTATAGTTTCCAAATAATTGACATTAAAAAATGAAGAATTAGAAGGAAGTAGCAATGAAATTATGTTTTTCAATTAATTTTAAGCTACTACTTTTTAATTTATTTTTCTCTACAATTTTAATTTGTTATGTTCAATTAATTATCTTTACAAAAAGTAATCGTTTATCAAGTTAGTCAAGAAAATTAATATATAAATGTCATAACTGGAAAGGCAGTGTTTGATGGTTCTGGAACGAATATAATACTCTCGAGAGATTCCGACTTGTGTTCGAAATTTAAGTTAAAAGTTAAATGTAGGTAAATAAAAATTATAAAACCTACTTCAGGTGCAATATGTAAACTAGTTTATAAGCGTGATACGGGAACATTATTGTTTATATTACTAGAAATTTGCATGGATACATATTGTATTAACTATAAGACAATAAAACTATTTTTTTAATAATTAGTAGTTGTACAATTACAAGCAGAGTGACGTTACATTAACGCGTACGCATCGTTCAATCGTAATTGCGTAAAATAATACAAACGGTCGCGCCAGAGCCATTCGTATTTGCCGCGACGAGACCCCCACCGCGACGACCGCGAGGCGCTATAAGGCGTCGGAGTGGCCGACGTCATTTCCGTCATGCGCGGTAACCGTCGGTGCGGTGGAATACTTAAAAAATCGTTCCATCTGCGAGGAAAATTGTTATTTGGTCGGCACGATTCGCTACGGTGCGCCCGGGTCAATCCGGTCAATCGGCGCGCCGGTACCGGCACCGCCCCGCACCCCTCCAGTGCGCAGCGTAAAATCGTCCGACCGGCGCTTTCCGGTGCACCGCGCGGCAGCGCCATAGCGTGGCAGTTTCGAGAATACTCCTCGTGACGCCACACAAGCTCTTCCTTTCCGCCGAACTCTCGCGAGTTGAACATGTCGCATACTGCAGAGAGAAGGTAAGTTGAGCGTTTTTCCAGCGTAACGGCGTGCCGCGCTCGCGTTCTTGCAGCCGCACGCGGTCCGCGCGTCGCCGGCACGACGGCGGATCGCTCGCGCGGCGAAATTCGCGCGTCGCGCGGGTTAAAATGCGGCCGCGGTGGGCCGAGTGTGAGCCGCGGATCGACGGATGCACGGGGGGACACGAGACTGACAACATGGCGTGCATTCGTTTTTGTCACATTGCCCTCGCGCGCGACGAGAACGGCCGGGCTCCACGCCGTGCCGTCGGCCCGCCGCTTAACCTCCTCGTCGCGCCACCGTCGGTGCCGCCGCCGCCGCCGTCGTCGTCGTCGCCGCCGCCGTCGTCGCGACGGCGGCGGAATATCCGCGTGGCACGATCAGAGCCGGGACGGCGCGGCGACCCGACGCCGTTAGCGTGGGTGAAGCGCGCTCTCTCTCTCTCTCTCTCTCCCCCGCTCGATCGCGCGGGACAGGCCGGGCCCCACGTTTTCTCCGAATCCGCCCGCGGAATTACGTAATGGAAATCGCGGTCCCTCGCGCCCGCGATTTCCCCCGTGCCGCGAGACGAGAGGGAAAAAAAAATCAATCGCGCTGACCCGCGAGGGCTCCTTGCCTCGCATCGCCGAACGCACAGTCATCACGCCGCACGTTTTCGGCCCCGAGGCCGAAGCAACACGTCTCGGAGCACACGCTGCCGCGCGTGAGTCACGGTGTCAGAGCGCTGACGAACGTGTCGCGAGGCCGAAGCGACGAGAGCCTCGTGACGCCCGCGGGCCTCGGCTTTCTCGCCGACCCGCCGAGTGCGAGTGCGGTGCCGTAAAAATGGCCATCGTGCCGCACGATTTCGATGTACTTGCCTTCGGCTCTAGTTTAAAAGGTTCGGATTTCAAGGTCACGTGGATTTTAAAGTGGTTCGTCATCGTCCGATCGCCGTGACCGCGATTATCGATCCCGCACCGCTGCAGAACGTCGATATTTTTTTAATTAAAAATCTTTATTAGCTTGTGACGTTTGATTATTTATTGTCGGGCGTAAGGAAATGCCGAGTTTTACGCTGAAATGTCGTCTCTTTGTATTTTTATTTCTTTCTCTCCCGGAAATAATGTGTGTTGCGGTAAAATGAAATTCAAGTCGTGGCTCACGTGGATATCACGTGTTTTACGATTTTACAAGAGTTTTGCAATTATATCTTATAAAAATGCGATATAATTCATGATTTAATATTAATCTTATCTGTGCGGTCTCGCACTAATATCTTATCTACGCGTTTCAGAAATGATGATCAATGGCCGGGAGATTCAAAAAATGGTCCTAGTGAAAGCGAACAGCCCACGTACGATGGACCTCCTGGAATGGACCCCGATGGCATCATCGAGTCCAACTGGGACGTTGTAAGTGACTCGCTGCTATTGCATTTTGGACTGTAATATAAGATTTTGCTTTCTTTCAACTATTGAAAGATACTATTGTTTTATATTCTACATTAATATCATCACTACGGGTCATAATTTCTATAAGCATGCAAATATTCAAAGTAGTATATACATATTATATATAAAATGCACATATACATGCATGCTCTATTCTATCGAGAAGATTAGCATAATTGACAAATATTTCTCGATATTTATAACAATTGTCTAGATACATATAATTTTACCCAACCAAGTGGAAAAGAAATACTTTCAAAAACAATGTGATTCTATATGCAACATAACGGAAAATTCTTTCATTTCAGATTATTTTTTAGATCTTTGGTCTAGGTATCTGGTAATCTGCCTTTCTATTTTGAAATGAAAGAATATACACTATATAATATATGAAATAGAATATCAAAGCCCTAATTCAAACTTTTTACTTTAATTATTCAATTCATACATATTTCATGTGAATTTTGAGAATATTGTAGTCTTTCTCTGTCTTGTGAATAATTTGGATTGATCATGGAAAACTTTAATAAATTTATTATTCCAATGAAATTAATAAAATTAGTTTTTTTTTTTAACTTTTCAAAATAATTATGTTTTATAATAATTTTCTTATGTATATACAAATATCTCTTTGTACGTTTTTAATTAAACAATTGATTGACTTTTAATGATTTACTGTATATTACATATTTTATAAAATTTCTTTTAGAATCCTTTTAATTTATTCTTTACAATTTATAAAAGCAAATAATTTAGTTAATAGAATTAATAGATACATAATTTGTGTATCTTTTGCATAAATTTTCAACAATTATAACATTTTAATCTTTATATATTATAATTAAAATATATTATAATTATTTGACCATTTTTATTGATATAATAGTTACGTATTATGTATAATAAATCGGTAAAATTGATCAATTATAATATTTCTAATGTATCAGTATATTTTAATAAAACTGAATATATTAATCCATGTATATTTCCAATATATTTCACCATGTGAAAAATATGTCTTATCTATACCAACATGGATGTTTAATTTCAAAGTTTTCATTCATTTATGTATAGTGATTCAAAAAAATCTCTAAAAATTCATGAATAGAGAATATCTATTGAAATTCGTGAATTTAAAGTTTAAGGAGAACAAATATTTATACTTCATTTTGGAAAAATTAAGAGGCTAAAGAATGGAGGGATTCTTAAAAGTTTCAAGAAACTTCCATGAAAGTTGCTTGAACATGGAATATCCATGATGGTATGAATTAAAATAATATATTTTACTAATAATACATTTAATCTAAAACAGGTTGTGGAAAACTTTGATGAAATGAACTTGAAAGAAGAACTATTGCGTGGTATATATGCTTACGGGTTTGAAAAACCATCTGCAATTCAACAGCGTGCCATCTTACCATGTATAAGGGGGCTCGATGTTATTGCTCAGGCCCAGTCTGGTAAGAAATTTTGACATAGATTGGTAAATAATAATATTTTGTGTAAATTATATATATTTTATTAGTCAATGTCTCCAATCGTTTACAGGTACTGGTAAAACTGCAACGTTCTCAATATCGATTCTTCAACAAATTGACACTAGTATTAAGGAATGCCAGGCCTTGATCCTCGCACCAACCCGTGAATTAGCACAGCAGGTAAGTGGCTCGTTAGAAATGATGTAATATAAAATCATGTTTAATATCAAGAAAATGTTGATTCTAACACTGTTATCATCTTTATTTAGATCCAGAAAGTCGTAATCGCTCTAGGAGATTTCATGCATGCGGAATGTCATGCGTGCATTGGTGGCACCAATGTTCGTGAGGATATGCGAAAATTGGATCAGGGTGTTCACGTGGTTGTCGGTACTCCCGGTAGAGTTTACGATATGATCAGCCGACGAGCACTTCGAGCAAGTAGCATCAAACTGTTCGTACTGGATGAAGCTGATGAAATGCTTTCTCGAGGATTTAAAGATCAAATCCACGACGTCTTCAAATTATTACCTAACGAAGTACAGGTAAATAATAAAAAAAATTTTCAGCAATGTAGATTTTTTATTAAAATTACTATCTAATAGATAATTTTATTTCAATTATTAGAAAGTATCTTTTTTGGACAAATCCACAAATCATACAAGACGAAAAAGTTGCAGTGTACCTTATAATAGTCGAGTTAACAAATATATTATAAAATACAGGTGCGTCGTAATAGTGTCATTTTTGACAAATGTACACTGGATTGACATATGCTCAATATCATGAAATGTGTTATTTTTTTGTCTGGAAATAATAGCGGTCTAAATGCAAACAATTATTATGGCATAGCACTCCTAATAATAATCATAATGACCTAAAAATCAATTAGTCACTCTTAATATCTTTGTAATAGCAACAACAATTTACAGTTACTATTACCTATTACAGCATGATGCTATTATATTGCACACACATGTATAGTATAACATCTCAGTAAATGCAGTTTATTTCTTTCATCGACATATAATAATTGATAATCACTTTGTATCAGGACATGGGTTTTTTTACATACAGTTTCAGTCTTTGTATTTCTAATGCAATGTAATTTATCTTTTCCAGGTTATATTATTATCTGCGACTATGCCATCTGACGTATTGGATGTATCCAAATGTTTTATGCGGAATCCCATTCGTATTTTGGTTAAGAAAGAAGAGCTAACATTAGAGGGTATAAAACAATTCTTCGTTTACGTCGAACGTGAGGATTGGAAACTGGAAACCCTCTGCGATTTGTATGACACGCTCAGCATCACCCAGGCTGTCATTTTCTGCAATACGCGGCGTAAAGTAGATTGGCTAACAGAGAGCATGCATAAACGTGACTTCACTGTTTCCGCTATGCATGGAGATATGGAACAAAAAGAACGCGATCTTATTATGCGTCAATTCCGAACTGGATCATCTCGAGTTTTAATTACAACTGATCTTCTGGCACGTGGTATAGATGTGCAACAAGTTTCTCTTGTTATTAATTATGATTTACCTTCTAACCGAGAAAATTATATCCACCGGTAAGTTATTGTTTTATACTTTTCAATCATAATCTTTAAATAAAAACGTGATGTAATTCGTAACTTATTTAAACGAAATGAAAATTTCTAATAGTAAAAATTAAGAGAATAAAAAACTTAGACATATAAAAATATAAATAAAATTTTACTTTATAACTCTTTAATTTAAAACAGTCTTATCAACTATGACTTTTTGAAGAATTCGAATATTGTATTTTGATATTTTATATCTTTATATTCGTAGATATATTGTATAGAACAAATAAAAAATATCTTTATGTTGCTAAAAGACAGACGTGCTTTAAATTTTATATTAAAGTGTTAAAAGTGTCATAAATACACATATATGTTTAGTTTTCTTTTATATATTTATGTACACATAAAAATTTATGTAGATGTATACTTATATTGTTGTTACTTTCTTATTTGCAGAATTGGTCGTGGTGGTCGTTTTGGCCGTAAAGGTGTGGCCATCAATTTTGTGACAGAGGAAGATAAACGAACCTTGAAAGATATCGAGCAATTCTACAACACACACATCGATGAAATGCCAATGAATGTCGCTGATCTGATCTAAGTCCGACTATTGGCTATAATCCATTATAATAAAAAAAATAATAAAAAGTAAGTGACAGAAGCTCTCAGCTGATCGATCTCTCATGGTGTGTGAGTATATATATTGAGTGAGTTGGTGAACTATATCGCTTATGTAAACGCGATCTAAACCAAAATATTCCAACGTTTTCATATTCGTTTCAATTTATAATAGTAGGTTACGGAAATAGTTCTTTGTTGCGCTACAGGAGATAGTAGTACGATTATTATTACTATTAGTGTAATTATCACTACTGTTGCTACTACCGATATTGCCGCTGCTGCTGCTGCTACTACTACTACTTATTCTTATCGTTACCGCTATTAATATTACTATAAATATTATACTATACTATCATTGGTATTACTGATACTAATTGCTATCAAGTTTATTTTTATTTTAATTTTTAACAGTAATATAGTGACATATTATCACGACTAAAATATCACACTACAAAGTGATAAATAGAATTAGAAAGGTACGAAAAGCGCAGCCCGGCGCAGTTCGATTATACTTTATTCTTACTGTCGCAACAAGTTTTATATTGCCCAGAATGCGTCCGTATTCTTATTCTGCCGCAAGTCCAATGGCTATCATAGAAATTTTCAAAGCTTGCCTTCTAAGACTTCTCATTCCTCTTATTTTTTCCCAAGACATTTCTAATTGGATGATTAAATCTGTGGTTTTTAATACACATTTTATGCTTCTATCACCGCGATTACAACTTGTTTGTCTAGGCAGAGGTTTAGTTGGGTATTGGAGAGGGTACTTTAATCACAAGCGTTGCCGAAGGAGACGTATATTCAAGCTTAGATGATATGAATTTTTGTATATCCTAAATCCCAGGCGCACATACCTTTATTATCAAATAAAGTGTTTGACCTTTTAAGAAAATGTGGTCTTTGTTATTAGTCTTTATTGTCTTTCTTAACAAATTTGATCCAATTTCGCAATGAAAACCCTGAATGGACAAACTGTGTTACGAGTGAGACTCAAATTCTGAGGTGCTCCGCATTGGGAATAAGTTTTGTGTTTCATATGCCGAAAAAGTTCTCACAATTTTCTTTTATTTGTATTTGCAGGCAGTTTTGGACAGTCCAGATGTGGGTGACATATTTTTGGAAATAAAGACCAGATTTCCTGATTCAAAATCGAAGTTTTGTAAATCGATTACCTCTCTAAACTCCTGCCTTTCATAGGCTACAATAATACATGTACATTTCTCTTTTTCTTTTTTATACTTTTACATTCTTATTGATAATAGAAGATGATCAATTCTTAGATTTTTTTATATTTATCAATAAAAATTCTTTGCAATGTTCTTTACGCATATTCATAAGTTTCTGTGCACTTATCAATGCCAAATATTAAATTGAAATGTTATCTGCCTTGTGAGAACTTTTGTATCGTGTCTTTACAAAATTATTAAAAATATTGCGATATCATACTATATTGTCGTCATTAATCGTAAATTTGCAAAAGTGTTAATAATAGTTTTCGAAAATTTGAGTCAGTGAATCATGTAAGTGCTTTACGCATTTTATAATTGCTGATTTGTGATTGCATTAACATTGACTTCATTAATTGCTACGCACTTGAATGTGACTTACGTTAGTGCAAAATCATCTCGAATTTCCGAAAACTAATTCTTAAAAATACTGTAAATATTATATAAATGGACCTTGACGGAACGGACCATTGTGTGTCTATTGTATTTATATAACATAAATAATATTTATGATTGAACGTATAAACTGAATACAATAAACGTGAATGTCCTTTACTTATACTTGTATTATCAATACCATTAAGTGAATGCTGCTGTTATTCGAATAAGCATATTATGTATAAAATTATATTTAAAATTACGAAAGAGAAAGATTCTGTAATCATCCATCGATGCAAAATCGACGCAAAGCTAGGTATGCGTTATTCTTAAGAATATCTCAAGTGCACAATCGCAGATGCATTTTGATAAAAATATTTTGTATATACACAGCTGAGGATTAAGTTCATAAATTTAAAACCTAATGGATATCTGAGAACATTGATTATTTGAATCGTAAGTATTTGTCATAATCTGACTTCGTGTGCACGCGCGCGTGCGCGTAACACACAATTACTGTACGACGTGAAATAAAATAAGATCTTTACGTTTCGAGAATTTTACACGCTTTATGAATTATCTACAGCGAACTTCAAAAAGACATAAAGCTTTGAATATTTTTATCAAGGCTTTTTTTATTTTCTTAGAGATTTTCCTTTCAGTCACCGCAGAAATCACTATAAATTTTAATTTCGATTTATTCCAATTTTACACATACATACAATTTATAATGTATTAATTTGTGAAATTTTCTAACGGACTACGTTGATTTTACAAATCGACATCTTGTTATTTAGAACAATCAAGCTGCAATTAACTTGTTAGAGCCAATTCCACATTTTACTTTAATTGGAGCTTAACTAATAGGATACCCAACAGGAGAGTTTATAAAACAAATTCTATTGGATATTGTTAGTTAAACTCTGGTTAAAGTAAATTGTGGAATTGGCCCTTAATATATAAATTAATTTTAACACAAATTTTTTTATTCTTTATGTAAAAAGAAAAATTAGAGACGAATTTTATATAGTCGTAAGGAATTTTATCGATTGAATTAATTATTTAAAGTCGGAAATTTCCCAAAGTGGGATTAAACTTGGATTAATTTAATCGGCTGATAAAAATATTTATCAATATTTTTAAATTAAATAGAAGTATATTAATATTTTGTTTGCGTATCCGTGGAAAGATTAAGGCTAACGAATTATACAGTTACAGAAGTTTTACTGAAAACCATTGAACTGATTGAATGAATCAGTGATTAAGTTAGAATTTGATCGAAACTATCCCTAAAGACTTTATTCAGAATCCACGAAAGCATGTAAAATTAATCACGTGTCTCATGTTTTATATGAAGAATACCATTTATTGTGAATTATACATTAAAGAGAAAATTAATTTCTCGAAAAAAAACTGCTGTGTACAATTTAAATCTGTTTTATTTATTTTAACTGGAGAAATTTCTGAAACATTGGAAAGAGAAGCCACAGATTTCCATATATTTTTGATATATTTCTAGACAGTGTGTTCTATCTCCTTATGTATAATTTCAATTTCATGCATGTATGTTCAGATAAGTACATACATAAACATCTTTCTTTTTGCGCATGCGCTTTAGTGTATTGACTAAATTTGGAAAATTTGGAGATTTACCAGTCTAGTGATATTAAAGTCCTATGGAACTTGGCTGTTTGAAGATTAGGTTAGGTTTCGTTTGTAAGCTAGACACGTGTGTTTATAAAAAAATATCGCAAAATTGGTGAGGTCGTCCGTCTCCTTCATTCAACATTACCCGAATAAATTCTATTGATAAAAATGTCTAAGCGTCCAGAGCGTATGGCACCACCTGAGGTGGTAAGTTATAAATTTCACTAGCAATTGTTCTTATAAATATTATAAAAAAATGTACTGATGAAGGTAGAAGTTAATCCCATTTTTTTCTGTAACAGTATTATGATGAAACAGAAGCTAAGAAATATACGCAAAGGTATGTCTTCATATGTTTTTATACAAATTATGTAGATATTTACTGTATCTTTATAATAAAACCCATATTTTTGCAGTTCTCGTATGATAGAAATTCAAGTACAAATGTGTGAGCGTGCTATTGAACTTCTTCTGTTACCCGAAGACAAGAGCTGCTTACTTTTGGATATTGGCTGCGGATCGGGTCTCAGTGGCAGCGTATTGGAAGATCAGGGACACGTATGGATAGGTGTGGACATTTCTTCAGCTATGCTTGGTAAGTGTTTTAATTATGATGTGATACAGCTTACATGATACTTTAAGAATTTTATAGCATATGCATATATTTCATTAAATTATAAAATCATCAACATTATTTTTTAGAGGTAGCAGCTGAAAGAGAAACAAACGGTGACCTAATCTTGGGAGACATAGGTCAAGGATTACCATTTAAAGCTGGTACATTTGATGGGGCCGTTAGTATTTCTGCACTTCAATGGTTGTGCTACGCAAACAAAGCTTCGCACAATCCTATAAGACGTTTATACTCTTTCTTCTCAACGTTGTATGCATGCCTGTCGAGGAGCGCAAGAGCAGTGTTACAATTTTATCCAGAGAACAGTGAACAGGTTGAATTGATCACAGCACAAGCTACAAAAGCTGGCTTTTATGGTGGTGTGGTTGTCGATTTTCCAAATAGCGCAAAAGCAAAGAAAATGTTCTTGGTTTTAATGACTGGGGGAGCTGCTCCACTTCCAAAGGCATTAGGCGTAGAGAACGAAGATAGACAAACTGTCGCTAATTCAAGAAGGTTTGATCTTCTCATTATCCATTGTTTTATAATTTACAATCATTTTTTATATTTCTTTAATTATATTTTTTCATTTTTCAAAAATAGTGATAATTTTTTTGTGCATTTTACATTATAGGGAATACATAAAAAAAGCCAAGGGTAAACCCTTGAAGAAAAGTAGGGATTGGATTTTAGAGAAAAAAGAAAGGCGGCGATTGCAAGGAAAAAAAGTTAGAGATGATTCCAAGTATACTGGACGAAAGAGATCTGGACGATTCTAAAATATACTTTGTATAAAACACTTATATAAAATATTTTGTAAATATACTTAGCATAAAACACTTTTAATAATATTGAATTATAAGTAAAATTTATAAAATCTTATAAGTAAAATTTATAAAATCTAATTTTTGTCTATCAACTGTTTGTAATATACTTGTAATCTACTGTTTGAAAATAATATGAAATAATATGAACATGACAAAATATTTTCTTTTATAACGAAAAGATATGCATGTTCAAAATATTTCTTGTTAAAGAATATGAAACAAAATTAAATACTTGACTATGAATAAATTTGTGTGATAAGGAATTTGTTTCTTTAATTAAAAAAGATGTTAAGTTTTTATAATATTAATATTATTAATAGTAATAGACAATATCAACAATGTAAGATTAAAAAATAAATCAATATTTTATATTATTCTTCAAGTGAATAACATAAATTGTGAAATACTTTGTCGTACTTCATTAGGTAATGCTTTTTCTAATTCTTCATGATCCAACCATTGATACTTTATGTCATTTGTGACATCTCCATCAATATGTTTTGCTAAAAAATAAAATATTTTAGCACCATAATGTCCTTGTTCGCAAAACTTTCTGGGATATTTGTATTTATAGAATCCGATAGGTGCATTTCCATAAAACTTTACTTTTATTTTTGCACCGCATGTATCTTGTAATACTCTCTCCGCAGTCTATAAAAAATTGAACAATATCTTATAAATATGTTCACCAATCATTTTTGATTCTCGTAAAGATATTCATGTTTGTAAAATTAGTTATAGAAAGAAATTGTAGACATACTTGTCTCATAGTCTCTCCTTCCTTTCGAATACCTTGGGGAGGTATCCAATAATTCGAATCACCTATTTTTTGTTGTACCAATAACAGCAAATTCTTGTCCAATTTACGTTTTAAAGACGACGTTACATTTTGTTTATCAAATGCTAAAAATAATGCATGCAAATAAATCATGAGAAAAATGATATTTAAATCATATAACATACGAAATGTCTTCTTTTCGTCACACTTTCATTTAAAAAATTGATATCATACAGTTTATTTTATAAATGTATATTATATTTTTTTGTATCTTATCTTATGCACTCTCTCTTAGTATAGAAAAAAGATTACGGCATACTTGTAAGCCTTGGTGCAAATTTAAAATTGTTCAGTTCCTCTTGATAACTGTCCTCAATGTCCTGTACAGTTTGTATTAAAATATCTGTGCTGTCTTGATTGCTTATGTCTTTTTTTGTTTTCTTCTCGCTTTCTTTTTTCAATTCAAAGTCAGACTTTAGACTATTTTCATATTCAACCTTCCTCAACATATCCTGAAACTTCAGTTCTATTTCTTCCATTGGCTGCGTTATAACCGGATGACGTTCTAAACAGACAGCACTGTATAAATCCCATTTTACCGCAGCTGTGGCAGTCCCGATTGCCCGAGCGTCCCGATGTCGAATCACATTGGGACATATTGTGGCCGCTTTTCTTGATGTGGCTGCAAAAAAGGATGTCATTATGAGATATAAACGCGCAATTACACATGACATTACATTATTATAATTAAATAATATTAAATTGTTAATATTTTTTGGGTGTTTAATATGCAGTCAACCGAACTCATCACCAGCTACTTGACACTCTATGCTCCTATCAATCCGTCACTTATGTTTCATATAATTTTTCCTATGGTTTTAAACAACTTCCACAGCGATATTAAATTGTTATTAAATTGAAGGTTAAGAAGATCCAACGAGAGTTACCACTTCTTCAAGTCAATGTTTCCTAATATTCAAACAGAAAAGAGGGGAAAAAAAGACTGTATTTCTGCCTACCCGGTAAAATTTGATTAAAAGTATACCCGGGCCCGGATAATCGGAGAATCTGTTTGAACATCTTAATGTGGTTGCTTCATAACCTAACAAAAATAATCGCTCGCTTATGATATCTCGACCGTTCGAGTTCGTCATTCGATAGATCGATCCCCGCCGTGCAGTCATCGCGGAGGAGCGGAAAGTGGACGTGGCTCGTTCGAAAGTCGCAGTGGTGGGGATACGCACACAAAGAGAGGGTACGCGCTCGGAGCATTACGCGCCTACTCCGTGTACATGTGTGTGTGTTCACGTATATTTCCGTCACTCGCCTTTCGCGTCAAGTACGTCTACTTTCTGGCATCATGTATGGAGCGAGTCGCGTCGCTTCATAGTCGCGATTCGAATCGCGAGTGCCGCGATTCCGCGCGAGACTGCATTTTACGAAAAGTTATCGTGAGTGTCTTGTAAAATTCCGAACGTTTGTAACGCGTAAATATGATCGTGTGTGCCAGGATCCCGCGAATCAACCTCTGTGGCCGGCAATTGCTTCTCCTGTCGTCGCCCCCTCCCCCTCCCCCCTTTGGCGTCAGTTTGCCCGGAAGAAGCAGCGATTATCATCCTAGGTACGTGGCATGTTGTCTTTTGGTAATTATCGAGCGTTTATTGCATTGTCCGCACAATATTTCAATAGCGAATATATATTTGATGTTATATGATTGACATTCATATATGCGTAAAGCGAAGAACGTCGCTTTCCGATCTCGCAAGTGACGCCATTATTGTAAGAGCGTCAGCGAAATGAAATACGCGGGAGTTTACTGATTCGTATATGAATCGTGACGTATTCTGACGACAATGATAAGCGAATAATGATGGCTTTTACTTCCGAAAGCTTTGATTTCAAAGATTTGCTTCTGTAAAGAACCCTAGAATCATTAAAATATGTTGAAATATTTGAAAAGACCAATTAACTTTGGCGGTTGGTTGAAAAATTTGACTGCGCCCTCTAAACAAATATTTCAGAGACTATGAAGGAAATTGGTTAGAAGGTAACAAGAAATTATCTATGGAGGTGACGTCTAGCTTGGTCGTGTTTAAATGTAGTTACCATCGATTGGTACATTATTAATTTTCGATTGATAAATCCTGAAGGTAATCCATCCACTATTGGTAACCCAAGAATAAACCCAAGGGTAAATCGAGATTTTTAGATTTCGGTGGGAAATTCTTTTCCTAGACTTTTTTATCGGTTGCTATTATTTTTTGGAGAAAATAAGCAGCGTGCAGTGAGATGGCTCTAGTGCATAATAACGATCCCTTATCGTGATTGTAAACTTTTATGAATGTATAATTTGCAGATTTCAAAACTCATAGGATACATTTCATATAAACCTACATACATATGTATATGTATACTTTGATATTTTATTTTATAAATTATTGAATTTGTCTTTAAATAAGCTTTAATTTCGTAATATTTTGCAATAAGAAAATTTTTTAAGCTATCAAAAGCGGTAATGAATCGTTAAAATATTTTGAGAAATACAAATACATTTTTATGAAACCCTGAAATCAGAAAAACTTTATTTAAAACTTGTTTTTTATATTTCGTTTCAATAATTATCTATATCACACAAATCTGTATTTTATCTATGTTATGCAAAACTTATTAAAATGAAGAAAGATACTTGCATATATTTTTTTGCAAGATTTGATTGAGAATGATCCAAGAACCGCGTATGTTAATATATTGTTAGAATTTAAAATAATCCGAAAAATTATACCAAACTTATAGAATTTATTTATTGTTATTAACAAAATTAAAAATCAGTTATAATTTAAAGATTTATTTATAGCGGTCTCTCTCTTTCTCTCTCTTTTTTCTCTGACTAATGATGAATAAATACTAAAATATTAAATTAAAGTTTGTAAATGATTTGCTTTGAAAATATTTGCTAGGTAACTTGCACTTCTGTTAGATCAGTCTCTTTGATTTGCCAGCACTTTGTATTTGAGTGGTGATAAGTACATCTAAATCAGGAATAAGAAAAAGAAACTTATACGAGAGAAATTTGATCGGTTAAATTAATGTAGGATACCGATACGATCCTTCGAACTTAGCTCCGGTCATTTTTCTAACGCAACGAAGTGTAACGCGGGGCGACGCGAGCTCCGAACAGGTGAATGAGTACGGGAGGGCACGAATGATGAACGTCGGGGGTGCGGGAGACCGATAGAGGATACGGGCGTCGGATGGTGTTGGATCTCTTGACGGGTGCATCGATGTCCACTGGCTCCCAAGGGAAATCCACTTCATGATGGGAATCCCATTATTTCCCGAGCGATATAAAAGTAGGTAGTCCAGTCGTCCACGTGCTGTCCAGTTGAGGCTATTCCGACGGCCGTCCTCTATCCTCCCACGCCACATTGAGGCTCTGTTTTTCTCCGTTCCTCTCTTCTTTCTCTTTTTTGTTGTCTGTCCTATCTCCTCTCTTTCTCTCTCTCTCTTTCTCCTCTTATACCATTACCATTGTCTCCTCTCGTTCGCTCCTAGATCTCACTGTGCTCCGTCCATTCGCAATCCATTTGATTCCAAGCCTGTCTCTCGAAGGCGACGCTACTACGAAGGACCATTTTTAGTTTAGACTAATACCGTGTATTGCCAGGGTGAGATTCGGATTTTAGATACGCAATTTGATAAACAGATGTGCGTGTCACGAAGCTTTCGTATATATCGTGACGTTTAAACTTGCAATTGAATCAAAGATTATACATTTTACGCATTTGATTATTTCCAAAGGAGCATATATATTTTGTTAACCGTTAAACGCTAAATAAAAGCCGGATTATGACGCGTAAATCACGATTGTGGATCGCGTAGAATCAAAACGCTGGCGCGTAGCTTTTTGCGAAAATAAACACGTTCGACAATTCAATATCGCCTCGATTCAATCGAGAATGCGTATACGGTCGAAACGATAGACGGAGGTCTCCACGCTGGGAGAGCGGCTTGATAAAGAATTCCATCCCGGGGCCGTGGAATGGTCGTACAAGGTGCGGGCAGTATAAAATAAATATGTGAGACGCAGGGGGTGGCACTTCAGAAAAGATGGACGCCTGGAGAGAGGGCGTGAGTGCTCGGTACTGCCTCTTCGTAGTGGGGTAAAGCGGAGAAGCGGGCTAGGTTGGGTGGACCGTGTGGAGATCGGCTGCAGGACTCGCGTGTGTGTTGCTGGGTAATTGATTTCTTTGATACCACCCGCGCCAAAGGAACATTGTAGATGCTTGCCTGCGTACGTAGAGCTCCCGTAGGAAGGGACGAACGCCTCTCTCTCACTTTCTCGCCCTCTTCCTTCTTCTCTCTCTCTCTCTCTTTCTCTTTCTCTCTCTCGCTTTCTCTTTCTCTCTCTCTCTCTCTCTCTCCATTTCACCCTCATAGGAGCCGACAGTGGGTAAAGGGAGGAGGATCCTCTCTAGGATATAGAATGTAAGAAGGGGGGTAGAATTGAGGATGGTGGCGGATCTACCGTCCTTCGGATCGATGGATATCTCTGCGCCGGACAAGGCCCTCTACCCTTCCATCTTCTCCCCGAGGATGACCAATAACAAACACCGTCGCTTCTCTCTCTCTAATGGAGTTTTTACCGATAAAAAATTCACTCCCTTTTCTCCTTTTTCCCGCGGACGGTTTCTACCCGTTTCCTCCACTACTTTACTACCACCAGCGAACACCTACGCCCATTCGCCCGACTGACGGACCACCACCATCCTCTAGCACCTTCCAAACGCTGCCTATGGAACGACGCTTTCTTCGCGACATCTCCGGGTTACGACGCGACGCGACGCGACGTGGCCGTCGCATTTGGCTGAGGATACTACTACACGGAGTATCGTAACGGATAAGACGTTTGTAGCCGAGGATATGCTCTCGACAATTGCATTGTTCACGTTGAAACGTGTTGATGCGAACAATAAATAGATTAACAAAGATATTGGATATGATATAATCATTTCTCCAATTTAATTGTTAAAATAAAATTTATTAAATTTTTCTGTACAGCAGAGATAAATGTAAGGGATTTTTATTTTAGAATTATGTAAATAACATCATATTTGTAAAAAAGAATCTAGGTAATGTGGTCTTTAGAAGTGGAGATCAAGATATTTTTGCGGGTGTTCTGAGATAGAGAACAGGTGGCTCAAACGGTTTTGAGATTGTGGTCGTCGTCTTGTAAGATATGCAAAGTGACACGCGAATGTTGGAGAACTAGGCAGTTTGTGGTCGTTGAGTGGCGGCAGTGCGGGGTCGGTTGGCTTAGTTCGGCCAACAGGGGCCGGGAATTCGAGCTCTATCGTGTGCTGACGGTATGTATCGATTGTTCTGCGATATAATGCTAGCCACGCACATATGAGACCATGCGGGTGCTTCGTGCCGAGTTTGTGTATCCGATTCTCTCTTACCGTTGCTGTATACAGGCATCCTGGAAGGCACTTTATACAATAGGCTTCACTGAAGGAAAAGACTTGAAATCATTTTTACAATAGTATATAAACGGCGTTTGCCATTTGACGCTATAGAAAGTTTGACGCTACAGGAAAATTATTATTAATCGCAGCTTTCGATTTTTCAAAATTATCTTTATAATTAACAGTCAATATCATTGCAATAGAAAGAAGAGAGTCAGAGTGAATAAAAAAGTAAATATTATTTACACACCTAAAGCTTTCAAATTCTCCAGTTAAATTCAATTCATATTAATTGAAAAATCTGGCTTATTATTTTTTTTCTGATGTTTATCTCATTGATTTAGAAATATCTAATTTCCAATTTCTAATTATTTTAATATTTTTATTAAGAAAAGATGAATATCATATCGATAAAATCAATAGAAGAATATATTATTAAAAAATGTTTTTTTGTAGAAAGAGAGATCCTAAATATAACATACACACTCACACACATTTGTCAAAATTTATCATTTATCAAAACTAGAATATTCATTTAAATATCCGAACATATAATGAGAAATATCGATATTTATTTATTTATATTTAACGTGTATTATTTAAATTAGATGTTGTGAATTAAATAATAAAAAATTGTTGCTTAACTGCATTTTTATGCATAAATAAAAAGGATGATTTATTCATCTATCAGTAAAAAAATTAATGTATGAGCAATATTCTACAATTTTTTGAGAGAGATATTAAAAAATAAATTTTTGTATTTAATAGAAATATCTGAGAAATCATGTGTGAGAGAAGTTTACATAAACATGTTTGTACCGTTTATACATACATTGACCTGATTACTACTAAATCAATTAAAATAGTTTGTATGTTAAAGTATCAGATATCAGATACCTGTGAATTAAACATCATTATTATACCTGATTAAAAAGATAGTAGAAATAGTTATTCAATTTGAGGATTATCTAAATTTTTATAGATGAAGATCTTAAATCTCTTTAGATTAAGAATAGAAAAAAAATTCGACATTTTCTGCACTATAAGTGAGACATAAATGACGTGTAAGTGGGAATACTAATTTGTATAGGTACTTGAATCATACACACAAACACACGTGATCAAAGAATTGTTTATTATTCTTTTCATTTTCTCTTTATGTGACTATATAAATTTAATATTTCTTCTCGTTTCATTGAAATAAACATATCTAATAGAAAAAATATCTAATGTCACAAAAATGAAGACATGAGAAAATGTAGAATTGATTATTATAAAAAATGAAATTTATGCAATCATGGCATTGCATATTAGACAAGAGCATAGAGTTATATACATGTAGGTAGTCAAGTAAAGGGATGGAATGTTAGGATAAAAAAAAGTGGTACGTGCGGGAGGAAGTTGGCGACTGAAATGCCGTCATTCCTACGGATGTCCAGTGAGACGAAGAAGGTCCACGCTCGAAGAAGGTCGACAAACGAGTAGCGTCGGCGCTGCCCTTGCAAGCTTCCTCGTGTATTGATCCTCATAATTCGGGCGGGGGTGGAGGGTGGCCAGGACGGCGGGGAGATGGCGGCAGAGCGGTTGGGGCTAGAAGGGGAAGCGGCAGTTGGCAGCGGGGTAGTAGCGGATAGGGGGGTTCTGAGCCCCACCTCACCAACCGAGAAACGTATGCGTCGAGGCATGGCTCGGGGGTGGCTGGAAGAACGGAAGAAAGGAAGGAGCGAAGGAGGCAGAGTAGGGCGCACTCGCGACCAATAATAAACCGGCCGCGTTATGATAATGTCATATCATAGCGTAACGCGATATCGGTACGTCTTATGATTGGAGCCGCGGATCTTCCAATGGGATCGCACGAGCGTGTCTTATCCATATTCACGGGATTCTTCTATCTCGGCCTTCCGTTTGCGGAATATCTGGGTGTATTCGCGGTTGAAACTAGATTTCATAAATATCT
Organism: Tetramorium bicarinatum; assembly: GCA_928718305.1. NCBI lineage: Eukaryota > Metazoa > Arthropoda > Insecta > Hymenoptera > Formicidae > Tetramorium > Tetramorium bicarinatum. Next base: position 12,056,783 of record OV788324.1, read on the forward strand.
TAACAGAGAAAGGGATTGAATAATTGAGGATTATATTTGAATCGGATATGACAATTTGAACGCAGATTACAAGAAATTTCACGAGCTTATTATCTTATTATGAGCGTTTTATGAGACCAACATTTTTCAATGTGCTTTTAATCTGTATCGATTTTCTGTAAATAGCTATCGCTTGCAATTTCATAGTATACACCGTGAAATATATTCTACTATATACTATCTAATATTTATATTTATTATACGTCGTATTAATTAATTAGAGATTTTAATTTATCATATTTATTAAATATTGATTATATAAACTTTTACGCACTATGCTCTCGTCTTGCTGCTCTAATTAGAAAGTATGTTTAAGAGTATAAACATTGTTCTACGTTTTCTCATTTTGAGATCATAGAAAACGCGAAACGTTTCACCGACACATTTACCGTAACGCACAACAGACGTAGCGACTGTTTGTATATATATATATATATATATATATGTACATACCGTACCGCTCTGAGTTGCTCTCCTTTACATCGATATTTCTTTCCCCGCGATAAAATTCAACCTTTCAGCCGACCAGTGTTTTACGGCCAATAGGAGGCCAGGAAGAGAATCGCCCGAATAGCGCAATACACGTAGGTATGGCGTTTTATTGGCGGTGGAAATGGGTTCGTATATAGCTTTCGGAGTATGGTATCGGAGGATATTGATCCTCGCGTCCGTCAAGCAGTCTGATGGTCTTCGAGTCTTCCCCGCTCCTGCGCTTCCCGCTCATCGTCAGTTTCTTTCGGTCCTGCGGCTCCTTGGGGACAAGAGAACTAGCCCTCTGGGAACTGAAACACTCCTGTTTACACAATGTGATCATGTTGGAGTTATGAATACTCTCGTCATCGTCATATTGTATTCATTTTTATTTAATTTTCTCATCTTGGGACAAACTTTTTCTTGAAAGTATCAGGCACAAAAAAAAGCAAATTTATTTTTGATGTCGATATAGATTAACTAAACCGGACTAAAATTTTTTGAATTGGACCAAATGTTTTTTTTCCCAATATTACTCCGTAATATATGAGTGCTAAGGGCACGTAGTGTTGGTTGCATTACCGGGCAAATTTCCGATCCCTCCGGCAGAAACGTCTCGTCAGTCCCGTCGGAACGTAGGGCGCGCGATGAGGAAAGAACGTCGGGTGGCGAAGAGTGGACAGTGGTCTGCACAGCGCGGCTGGAAGATTTGCGCGCGCATCTCGTGTGCCCCACCAACATAGGTGCCCCTTTGAGCCCACCTACACACGAGAGCGTACCTACCACTCCTTCGCGAGCACCACCGCGAGCAAGTTCTTGGCGCACCTCGAAGGGTGCTTCTCAACCTTCTCGTCTCTCCCGGTCGCTTTTCTCACGGCGAAAAAATTCAATATTAATAACGAGGCGGAGTGAAGAAAAGTCCGCAATGCGCCAAAGGCGCGGCGGATCTGGATCGCGCACCGCCATAAACTCCTCGCGATCTCGTAGGTGTGAGATCATAATGCCGACCAATGAGTACGCGAGGGCGTACAGTCCATGGGGTGAGGCCGATATGATGGATTTATGGATCTAATAAAAAGAGCTCGCGGGATTGGCCCTCGCGGAATATGACGGGCGGGGCTGGCAACAGACGGTACACCCCGTTGAATTCAGCCACAACCACCACCGTCACCCACCCTTCCGTCGTCCTTTACCACCTCATCCACCTACAATCTCCCTCACGTTCCCCTGAAGCGACCACGAGAAGGGGAGAACGTCCTCTCCCGTCCTCTACGATGTTGAGTGGGGATGCAATCTTGATGTATTTCACCTTCTCCTCATCTCTCTCCCTCTCTCTCTCTCTCTTTCTCTCTCTCTCTCTCTGTTGCTTTCTTTCTCTGTCTACCTTTCTCTCGCTTTATGCTTCCCTTCATCTTTCTCTTTCTCTCTCATTTTCGTCATTTCCGTATTTCTCCGTTTCCTTACCATCCCTCGCTTTCCTCTGAATTAGATCCCGAGATCAGACGGCGAAACAGGTGAGGGTCGTGTGCGGTAGAGTCATATTTACCCACCCGTAGATAGTCTTTAGCACTTTGGGTCAGTTCTGTCTAGTTTTGAGCATCTCTTTACAAGGTTGAAGCGAGCAACGATAAATGTCAAGTTGTAAGAAATTTTATTTTCCTTAACTCTTAAATAGTAAAGCTCATATATTTGTGTAAATAAAATATATTTATATACATATTTTTATTGTTTTTTTATCTTATCACACTATTCTAAACAATATTAATTTTTTTTAATTTTATCATATATTAGTAAATAAATTTTGATAAACATAGATATTTAAATATATTTAAATTTAAAAAATTTAATAAGAGGATATATTGCGTATTTCGCATTAATTATAATGTATTATAAATTACTCGTAATTTACACATAGATACAATAAATAATTTAATAATGTATCTATATGTATACATATATAATATTTATATCTCTTAACTTTTTTTTAAAATTTATTATATGCCATTTAGTATATAAGGAAATCAAATGTGAAATATTAATTCTCAAAATTGGTATAAATGAGCTATTTATCCATTTTGTGCAAATGTGATAAATCCAATGACAAATAATATGATTTAGGTCTGACTAACTTCCTTTTCTGTGTTGAAAGTTGCTAGAGATAACGGTGTCTCGCTGTGCTTATAGAAGCGCGTTCCTCTTTTTCACTCCGCTTTCTCCTTCTATTTTGCTACGTCCAGAAACTCCATAGCCGCGCTGAGAACGAGAGCCGAGAGTGCTGTATTGCAAACTTTGTCCTTCTTTATCAAATTTTATTGTTACTGGAAGCCGGATAGCCACTTTGCGTCGAAATTTCCTTTCTATATGCTTTTAACTCTTCTTTTTAGTGTTTATTGTTATTGCATTGATTTTATTATTAGCTTATATCCTGTTCGATAATAACACATTAGAAAAAATTTTATTATTGCGATAGATTTCATTGTGTTTGTACAACATAATAAAAATGGATTCTCAATTCAGATTAAATCGCAAAGATAATATTATTATAAATAATAAATTAATTACAATGGATATATGAAAAAGGAGAAAGGGGTTATTTCTCTTGGGTATAGTTGGATGTTTCTTAGGGGGTAAAGAGGGATTTGCAGAGATAAATAATATCCCTTTTCCAGACACGAGAGAGGTAACTAATCTGTATAATATGCCGTAGTTGAGACGCTCATCTGTTTCCTCTCGCAGGAAGAACTTTGTTCCATCACGAACGAAGGAAACTCTATTATCGATTTCGTGTACAATATCATTGTTATTAAATGCCTATAATCTATATACATAGACATAAATGATATTACAAAAAAGTAGACATGCTAGGCAGATAAGTGCACAGTATCTTGATACATTTTATGTTCTCAACATTATCATTTTTATTGATTTTATTGTATGAAATCCATGAAATCTAATCTATTTAGAAATGATTTATTCATTTATAAATTTCTTTAAAAATAGGCAAAATATTATACATGCAACAAGAAAATATAGCAAATAATTATCAGATACATTAATTATGAAAAATAACAATACAAATAAGAATAAAGATTATTTTTATTCGCAAAATCTGGAATAGAAGTCATGATAACATTTGCTTATATTTTTTTTCTTAACGATTATGGAGCTTAATGAAACCGCCAGCTCTTAAGATTTTTCTGGAAGACCGTTTTCAAAGCGAAAAGCTTGTGGCGCTCGGTGCAATGGCGCAGCCGCTCGTGTCGGCGTATTGCGCCAAGATAAATCTTTAAAAACGGTCGACGCTTACCAGGGGCGTCGGCGGGCATAAGTCAGCTCCTATCTGAAAATATATAGCAAACTCGCCGATTTAGAAGTAAACTGTTTACAGCGTGTTACTCCACACCGCGGGATATCCGGGGCATACTCATCCCGCGCGCTCTTTCCCTTCCTCTCCCCCTGTTGTGTGAACGTTGAGAAAAGGGTGAATTCCACGTGGCGCGCGGAGGTGGAAACGAAGGTGGGAAGGTGGGGTAGGCGGTGGAGAGTGTGCCGTGAGGCATTTCAGTACGTTATCTAAACGCGTTGAGTTTTCGACTCGGGGTGAACCGGGGAAGGTTCAGGTGGAAAGGAGCGGAATGGTAGATGAGGTGGGCGGGAAAGGGGAGGGTGATCGCGGGCTCGCTGGCATTGCTTAGCTGTTTATTCTTCATAGCAATGGTTTCGAGGGTTTCTCTCTGAGGGTGGTTGCGCGAGAAAGAGAAGGTGGCGGAGGAAGAGGTAACGGGAGTGGGGATGAGATCAAGATATAACCACGGAGAGAATTACTTTCAGGCTCCCGGCCGCATTATATCCACGCCGCTTCGGCGGCTAGACGGGGGGAGGGGGAGGGTGGGTAACGGGCGGCAGAGAAGGAGGGTGGACCGGTTGGTTCAGAGCGATAGAAGAGGCAGAAACGGACGAGGTGGGGGAGGTATAGCCGAGGAGCGGCTCTTTAATGGCCGGATCTCGGAAATTGTGCGCACATATATCTGCTGGCAGATTTATGAAAGTGCTTTTCTTCTGAAGTGGGGAAAGCTGCTGCTCCTGCTGCCGCTGCTGCTGCTGCTGCTGCTGCCGCTGCTACTGCCACCGCCACCGCCGCCGCCACCTCCGCAGCCACCACCGCCGCCACCGCCACCGTCGCCGCCGCCGTCGCTGCTGTTGCTACTGCGTTCTGTTGTCGCTGCCACCACCGCCGCTGTCGCCGGCGCTGCTGCTGCTACTGCTACTGCTACTACTACTGTCGCTGTTATTGCTACTGCTACTGGATTTGGAATAGTGCTGGTGATGGTGACGGCGGCATTGGTAGAGAAGAGAAGGCGGCAACAGCGGGGGTGGCGGATGGCAAAAGGAGAGGGGAAGTATACTCTTTACCCCAACCCGGGATCTTGGAGCCTCGCCTCGCCCTCTACTCTCGGAGCCACCTCACCTTTACCGATCGAGGGGAGTCTCGTGCTTTCTATCCTCCCCCTACTCTCGCTTCTGCTTGCCCACCTTCGATGCAAACTTTCCTTCTCATCCTTTCTTTCGCGATCTCTCCGTCTATCTCGCATTGGTGTAATTTTCCAGTGGGAGATTTATACGACGTTAAGATATGTGTTGTATACCTTGCTACTACGCCGTGCCGCTTTTCGCCACGGTCGCGCTGATTTATCGAAATATTTGCCGAACGATATATATACGCCGCCCCCGAGTGTTGCCGATCAGATTATTTTCATTTCAATGCGAAGAAAGTATTTCCTTACAAAGACATTTGTTTCAACCTTTCTTTTAACGCAATATTCATATTTTTAATATATTTATGTTATTATGCATTATTCAGCCCTTAAGAAAATATTTTTAAAAATTAAGAAAACTTTGAACGAAACAATATTTTAAAAAATATATTTATACATGTTATAATGTAATACATACACAAGTGCAAGTAAGCGTATGAACAAGTTTCTTTTAATCTCGAGAACTGTACCAGAGGGAAACGACATGCGAGGTGACAAGAAGTGAGTTATCCCCACGCGAAGTGCGAACGAGGCATGAAAGAGGGAAAGTTTCTGCCCGATCATTCTACCATCAGCATAACGTTCCCTTCAATCTCCATTGATGATCAATCTGTAATACCCGTCGCAACGTGCGAAATATTATCACGGTTAAACTTTTGCCATTAGTGCGATTGAAAATGCGAGTCCGTCGTTGAAAAAGCAACGGTCGTCGTCACTTTCCCTCTCAACGTCCTTTTAGCGCCCTTTTTTCTCTCTCTCTTTTGAGCGTCCTCTCGACGCTCGATACGGATTAAAATTGCCGCCGGACCGGCAAGGGGGCGGAATCCGCGCGTGCTGGATCGCGAAAGTAAAAATGGCAATCGCGGTTTGATATCTATTCGCCCCTACCACTTTCGGTTTGCTTTCCCTACCTCCCCTCTCCTCCCCCCCTTTATCGCCCTGCCATTCCCTACCGACGTGCCCGTATTTTCCGTCTTTCTCGTTTCCGCGATCGAGACATGCTCGTGCTCCTTGTCGGAATACATCACGAGCCCAAACTCGTATAAGTATAAAACAAAGCTTCCACCCCTCAGTTTCATCCCTATCGGCGTATAAACGGGGCCGCTTACCGACAACGCGGCACGGCGCGGCGTGGAGCGGAGCAGAGCGCGCATCTAGGGTGGCTTCCTTCGCTTGATTTCTCAACGCTGCGTATAAATTGATGCGCTGTATGGGAGGAGGGAAAAGCTCTCGTGCGCTTGGCGGCGTTTCCCTTTTTAAGCGGGCGATATTCCACGCGGGATGCGGCTGAACGCTCTCGTGGGCGACGATGCGGGGCTGATATTCAAGGTTGAAACAGATCGCACCGCAATTTCCGCGCTCTACCTGCTTCTCTTTTTCCGGATGTTTTTGCTCTCGTCAGAAGACTCGGCGCACTCAATCAAGATTTCATACCTAGTCGTGCTATGGAACGCCTCTCGTCTTGTATTTCTTTTTTGTGATATGCATACACTTAAAATTCGTCTTATATAATTATTAACAACTAGATATTTATTTTTCCTATATTATATTCACAATTATATTCACGAAATTATCATATTTCACCTATACGTTATATACAACAGAAATTATAAAATTTCTAGTTAATGCTCTAGTATGTTGTTTTTTGAGTAATGTCGTTTACGACAAGTATCATTTGTGCAATGATTCGTGCGCCGTGAAGAGAGAAAAAAAAGAGGATAAAGTGTTCGTTGAAGCATCGGAGAAACCGATCGCAGGCAGACGAATGGGCGGAACATCATCCGATGTTCTAGCCAGCGCAGAATTTACCAGAGCAGAAGTAACGGCTGGCGTGGTTGTGACAGCAACCCTCTATCTCTTGGTTTAACCCCCTCGCCGCCCCCTTCTCTTCTTTCCCGCGAATACCCCCTTTGCTTCGACCTAACGTTTTCACCGCAATTCACCCCCTCATTGCTGCTCAAACGTCTTAAGCGTTTCGCTGTACCTGACATTTGCAATCTTCTTGAACTCTTAGAAAATTATAATTCGGGGAATCCTACTACATTGATCTCGATTAGATGAGATTTTTTTTCTTTCTCCTTCGTAAAATAAAATCTCTCACCGAGATTTTAAATAAAGCTCTTATCAAATTCATGTTTAACGTGTTTAAATAACAATTTTTTTAGGAGTCGTCTTAGGAAAAACAATATTCCAAATATTTATATAAACACTGAAATGGACAAATTAAAATTTCGAATTAAGTTTAAAATTAATTAAAAATTAGGAAATTTAAACAGTTTAAACTTTCATATTTATATTATATACAGTAATTGCATTATTATTAAGGCTAAATAAGAATGTCGTAACTTGTCGCTGATTGTAAGTACCTATATGAAATGCAGTCTCGTAACATGTAACAGAATTTCTTTCGATGGGCGGTACTTATGATATCTGGTTATGAACGGGACAACCATGAAATGTTATTGGTCCGTTGAGTTGAACCAACCCATAGCCTGGAGTTATCATATCTGTTGGATGATACGCCCTCGTTGTATGCTCCACCCCGAACAACAATAATTTAAGAGTACGAGGGGTAGCCACCGCGCACTACTGTGCCTGGAAAAAAAAAACCAGAAAAATGAAGGCACGCGATTCTAATCGAGACAATGGTTAAAGATATTTTATAATATTAATTACGAACGTTTCAAGGCATTTTTCACAATCTCTACTAACAGTATTAAACTAATGGAATAATTTTGAATCCTTAATTGAAATTACCAACGTTACACTTGCTTTTTCAAGAAAACTATTTATATTATATAATTGTTCTTGTTAAACAATGTTTTATATCAGAAATCTGCATTACATATTATCTGCATTATATGTAAATTATGGAAAAGATCGTTCAGACGATCGCTATATAGAATATGGTTGGGAGATATCTTTTAATCGTGTAACATCACACAGTTTTTTTCGCGAATTATTATAAATTTGTTACGTTTGTGAAAAACTAGACTCAGAGTAAACATGCGCGTCGAGATTGAACGAAGACTCGTGAAGGATCAGAATCTTGACGTCACCAGAGAGAAATCTTTGGAAGTCTTGGAGGCCGCTTGGAATGCTAACCCTCCAGCCTCATTAACATCTTGCGTTTCCATCACCCTCAACCTTGTCCTCTTAAGACTATCTTCATCGTTACAACTGGCTTTAATATTCCTATACATTGCATAATTCTATTTCCATTTCTTTTTTAATTTTCGCATTAAAAAGTCAAAAATTATCAAACACCCAATTCTATTGAGAATAATCCATTGTGATATATATATCTGGAAGTCATGCATTACATAAGTAACAAGTTAAATAAATCAACTGTAAGAGGTTTTGATAAGAAATTTTTATTATGTCAATTAAAATAAAAGTGGCAATAGTTGAATACTTAAAACTTCAATCGAGAGCCTCGCTTCCAAAAAACGTTTAGAGGAGAAACTTCAACATTTAAATTGACTAAAGGACCAACGGACGCTGAGGCAACAGTTACATGAATTTAAATTACGTAAAAAGATTTTCGAAAAGATAAACGAATAAAATCGTAATTTATTACGAACTTTTACGTGATTATCAGTTGATCTATTTAATCATGAAGTTTATTTAAATTTTCTGGTCAAGTCACTAAAAGTGCATATATTTTATGAACGTGATAATCACTATTTTATTTGAAAACTAATATATCAATGATATTGAAACATTGATTTGAAAACGTTTTGTTTGAACAAAATCGTAATTATTGATTATCAAATGACAAATGCATTAAATGCAGTTTTACGCGTACTCTTTGATGGAGGCGCAAAGGGAAGCTCATTCCGTGGGATTGAAGGAGTGCGGATGGTAGGCCGAATCGAGTGGAATGGAGCGAGGTGAGTGGAGTGGTGTGCTGGAACCAGAGCCGGGATGTTTACGTTGGGGAAATCTTACTAAAGAATGGTGGTGCGGGATGGAAAACAGCTGGGCAAGAAACCAGCTCGCATCTCATAACGAGGGACTTCTTCGTCTTCTTCTATTTTCCGGAGGCGTTATCGAGGAACGTGGGACGAGAGGACGGCGGGGGTGGAAGAAAACGGTCGGGGGGAGATCGTGGGACGGGTGGCAATTATACTACCGCTGTCCCCGGATAATATAAAGTGTCCCCCCTCTCTTTCGACCCGTGCTGCCTTCTTTGTAATCTTGCATAATTTATTTCTCGCTATTGTTCCCGCCATCGAATTTTTGCCCCGCCTTGCCGAGGGAGAAGAGGGCAGCGTAGCGCGGCGCAGCGGCGGTGACTCGCGGACCGCGTGATTCTACTTCGTTGAGGAAAATTCCAAGTGCGGAATTTTGTAGCTTCCTTGTTCTCAGCAATCCTCGAATTTATTGTGCGATGCTCTCCAGAATTTCACTGTACGCTGCTTGTTGTTCTTTCTTCTAACCCCTCATTTTCCAAGAGCGTATCTACGGCAGATTGCTTTTGTTCATGTATATCATCGGTATTATACAAATTGCAAATGAAAAATATTTCCATCGATAAATTTTTTTTTCTATACGTAAATATACGCTTATATAATAATAAATTGTATTCTATTTTCTTCTTCTCTCTCTCTCTCTCTCTCTCTCTCTCTCTCTGTAATCTTTTTTTTAGAATCACGTTTTTCTTATCTTTAATTAAATAATAATTTTCTAAGAAAAATATGGTTAGGAAGGGATTAATTAAATTTCCATTATCTTTGTACTGTGCATCAGCTAAATTTATATAAATTGATAAATTTTTTTAGCAACACTTTGTGAAGGCGTAAAGATATCGAGGTCGGCACAATCGGCGACGGTTAACCCGACTCGATCAGCCGGGCGAAAAATATCGAAAAGCGGTCGGTTTATACAGAGCAGTAGAGTAGACAATGCACACGAGGCGAGCGACCGGTCGCTATCCGCCTATTTGATGTTAGTACAACAGCGGCGCCGTGTTTGCGTTGAGGCCCATATTGATTGCCACCCCTGTCGCCACCCTCTCGGTGGTACAGCCACACCATATCGTGCGATACCACCCCCGAAGCGTACACCATAGGAGAGTACGTAGCGGCACAGGCTGCATACTCCACACGTACGCTCCCAGACTGTGTCGACGCAATGCAGTTTGGCCGGCAGGTATACCGGCAACTAGTTACTACTACGTCACCGGGCGATATTAACAGCGACAGCATCGTTGTCAGCCGCAGCGCCGCTAGCCGAGATTAACATAAAGCTAACGTTGGTCCCTGCCTCTTACACTGCGGCACGCTAAACCGATTCTCGTCAACGGTCCAATGACCGCTCGCTCTTATCATCCCTGTACATACGTTTATCTAACCAGTATGACATGGAGCTCGCACGTTTCTTCTTCTGCCACTCAATTCTTTAATCAAATAATAAAAATATCTAATTGAGGGCAATGAGATACAAATTAAAACACTTGATATAAAAAGCAAGTGATTGAAAATTTTTCTAATCTTTACTTTCTCCTCTTGTCATCTTTTAATAATCGCGATTTTTATTTCTATTTATAGAAATAAAAAAATATGTTGAATTAATATAACTTTGTTTTAGAAATAAATTTGCTTTTCTTTCTATTATCTAGAAATAAATATAGATAAATAAAAATTATATTTTATCTTTTCATCGCTACGTTTTTAAATAGATATATTAATAAAAGTCAAACACACCGTAAGAATTTTTTTCCTGACGTGAAGCAGAAACAATGATAACGATGTAATGAAGGTACATAATACAGCTGACAGCTGAAGGGAATTGAGGCTCGGTCGTAATGGTAGTAATGTTCACGGCGCGGCGAAGGTGGAACGCAACCCCCCCCTCTTCTCTCGTATCTTTTAATTATTTAGCTAAGCGGGATACGAGTTACGTTAGTTATAAATGCGTTTTCCTCTGCATGCTCGGGCAAGGTTTATGACCCTAAACCAGCTAAGTTGGGAACACCAGCGTTCGTCGTATAAACTGTAAAGGGATTTAACTTTCCTTTCAGAGCGAGCCCCGTTACCGGACTGGCATTTTCCCTCTGCCTGCCTGCAAAATTCTAGACCCTCCTATCGCGCTAATCCCTCCGTGTTAAATTACCTGTTATTTTCTCTATGCTAATATCGCATTAGTAATTTTGTTTTTCGTATTTCGAGCAAGGGCTTTGTAACAAAAAAACGGTAGCGATTAAAACCAATCGAATTGTAAGGCAAGATTGATTTTTCTATGCATAAATAAAAAAAACCGTTTTAACAAACACAAAATTAAGACACATTTGAAATTACCTGCTTGATGAACTATAAAATGTGTTTTATTTTTTGTTCTCTTAAATATTGTAAATATTGTACTGGGTTTATTATTCGCATTATTGAGCTGAGCACGAAGTAGCTTTCATTAAAATTCATCAGATGTATAACATTTACGAACCTGGATTTTCAACGATTTGTTTAAAAGTGGGCGTCACGAATGAAATAATATATAAATGCAATTATTACGTTTGATTTGATTATATTTGATCAACGATAAATCGCGCAAATTTATACCGAAGTAAAATTAAATGTTTTATCACTAATGAAAATGCCGCAAGGCTCGAACGCTGGCTACGGTGAGCTTGGAGAAATCCACCCTCCTTCGAAGAAAATGATGCGTGGGTGACAAATCAGTCGATTGAGCCGCGATACCCTTAGCCGGACCGGGCAGCGGCGGTTGTAGCGTTGTCGAGCTGGCGTATGGTGGAGAGGAACCAAGGGGACAAAGAGGGAAGGGGGCAGGGGGGAGGCGGAATGGCTGGATGGGTAGCATCGGATTCTATCTTCACGTATTGATCAACGCCTCGCCACCCTCCTACGGCCGAGGGGGGCAAGCCCCGATCGCCACCCCCGCAGCTGCCGGCCGCAGCTACGGCCACTGGACCGACTACTGGACTTGCTTGCGCGTGTGCGTGCCTATATAAATGTGCCTCATCTCCAACGTTTCGGACTATAACCGTCAGCACACGATGTTCATCCATTCGTCTGAATACGGAATGAACGCTGTTCAGCACTCGGGCACCTGTTATTTTCAAGCGTACATTGTGAAGGCTCGATTGTTCTTTACGTATTATTGTTTACAATGAGTCTTGCCTAATAACAGCAGCTTGACTCTTAAAAGCTGTAGGTCGACTGATCTTTGCTCGACATTTGATAATGCGCTTTTAAACATCGGAATGATGTAGTAATCTTGCACAAAATTTGTTATATTGTTACTTGGAGACTTTAAGCTGCGCCTTTTCGATTAAATATCATTATTAAATATACTTTTTGAATAATATTGAAACGTGTAAAATTGTATATACTTGTAATGAAAATTGAAATTCATTTATTTTGCATTTTAAAAATGTGGATAGATTGTTAACAGAAGATCGAAAAAACATCTAATTATCCAATTTTCCTGACACGATTTTTTTTAAATTTCAATGTAATTATTATGCTGGTGCTATAGATTATTCCGTTTTAATTTGATTAATTACTGAAGATTACGGAATTTTCCGTTTAACATTTGTATTACATATAAATTAAATTTAGTTTCAAAATAAATTTGTTAATAAATTATTTCTCTCTCGTGATTATTACTAAAAAGAAAATATATAATAAATATTAATAATAGATTAAAAATAAAATGTTAAAAATAAATAGATGAATAATACGGTTAATAATCGATGAATCATCATTCTAATAGATTACATTCTTAATATCACTAAATATTATTAAATGTTTATTTCTTCTTTGAAGAATTAGACATATTGTGATAACAAAATTTATAACAAGACCACTCTTTGGATAAAGGAAAAAATATGATATAAAATGCTTGGTATTTCTACATTCATCATCCGCCGAAAGATCGTGAAGAAGAATAGGAACAGACAGACGCATCCCCTTCCATTTCTTAATTCCTTCGTGTCCTCAATAACTTGGCTGGTTATGGCGGCGTCGAAGGTGGGAGTCCGAGGAGGCCAGTGGCCGGTGCGGGTTATTGGATGGCCGCCTCGCACTTGTCACGAGCGTGTGGCCGTCAGAGGAGATGGGGTCGGGTCCAGAGAGAAACAGAGATAGAGAGGGTGACTCGGGGAATCGGGGTGCTGGAGAGTGCTTGGAAGTTGAGGATGCACAGGCGTGCGGCGGGACGGAAGGGATGTCGGAGAAGGATTTGGAGGGGTTGCGAGAAAGCATCATAGGCATTCCGTAAGACATACAGCCTTCTCCATGGACGCTCGAACGGAATAGAGGGGTGCTGGTCAGTGAGGGTTCTCTAGTTCTGCTAGTGACCACCGCGTCAATACATGGTGCCGCCGGAAAAAGGGGTTGCGCTTGCGCGAAGCCATATACATTCTGGCATACTTGCTGACCGGACAGTTTCACAAATCATCGGCGTGTTACTGACTGTATCTCTTTGTCAGCCTGACCATAGGAGGAGAAACGCCGATCGATCTAACAGATGGAAGCGCGACAGATGTCAGGAAGATTTTAATGAATGCGAGCGAGAAAGATGGGACCGCTGAATGACCGTAGGAACACCGTGCTGTGTACACGATAATGTCACAGCGCGATATGATGCGAAATATTTCTCCCTCAGATTTCTCAATTTTAGAGCTTTTCATTCACACGTGCATTACAAATAAACCGTTGACAAAGAGATAATTATATCTATCTTTATAAATAAAAAGGCTATAAAATACTTATGATACTCTCTTAGAGTTTTATCAAATATTGTTACTTGTGATATGACTGTATTATTCTTACCAAACGCGGAATATATATATATATTTTACATACTGCAGTATATATATATATATATATGTATTATATATTATATGCTGCGATATTAAAATTGAATTAGACATATTCACAACATAAGTAACACCCACTGTTCTTGATACGTAGCGTAAATATTTTAAAAAGTTTTTAATATGTTAATGTTAAAGTCAGTACGCGCGTTAACCCATTTGTTCGGATCGATCGATCCTTTTTATCTCCTCATCCATAAATGCAAGACAGTGTAGTGAATAAGGACGCAATATTGCCGAGGTAATGTTTCTTCATTAGCGCCAAGCAATTTTCTTTATGGCAACAAATCTTGCGCCTTCGGCGACGTTGTCTTTTTTTTATATCTTGTCCACGATAGCCATTTTGTCCTTGGAATGAATGATTCGTCTGTTGCTTACGCTCTTTCAGTCTTTTTCTCCCGTGTTTGAGATAGTATATGTTGCGAACGAACTAGTGTTTCCCTTCGTGCAAACATCTCCATTTTTCATCAAAACCCTCTCTATTTCTTACGGACTGCCTTGGATCATTATCGCCCATGAAATGCCGTTGTCGTTAACGAAAGTATTGTATTATTTGCTAAGTGATTTTATTCATTTCGTTACTTTTTCTCAGCAAGTAATATAAAAAAAAATTTGTTTTTAAATATTCTTTTGATAATTAATAAAATGCTATAATTGTTAGTTCATATATTATATTATTTATTATAATATAAAATATGTTATATCTTTATATTGTGAACTTTTGAAATCCATTTTAAAAGATAAATTTTTTATAATTTTTTTCTGTATTTGACTTTATTAGTATTTATTTTCTATCTTTCTATTTATATTTTTGTCAAATCAATATCATGCAAATTCAAATTAGCACATTTTATTATTATTATATTGTACAATTTGCATAATGTAATTATATTATATTACACAAAGAATATATTTATGATTCGTCTTGATTGGGAAGAAGTCATTAATGAAACAAAACATGAATTAAAATTTATGACATAATTGTATCCGATTTCCTTCTAGTCATCTTGGAGATCTTTTTGTTTCCTTAATTTAGCAAAAAAAAATCGTTACGTTCAATATTAATGCGGGGCAACCAAGTGAGCAAGGTAATGAACACAATGAGTAACATAATGAAGGTTCATGGAGCTTCTTTCTGCAGCCTTCGCGCGTCCGCCACCTTTTCTTCCTTTAACCTTCGCCTAAGGTTAAGGTCTAATCGAATTATCGGTAGTAGTACACCTAATCTTGCTCGAGTCCACCATTAACTATTGATCAGCATTTCGATACGAGTGCTGAAATTATCAACAACGACAATTGCCATTAATTTTCAATTTATATTGATTATAATTTTTAATAAACTTCAAATTTTTTTTCATCTAAGAATAATTAATCGGAGAAATTGCGCTCGAAGAAATCGAGCCAGATGCCAAAAATGAACTGCATCAACGTTCATTTTCGGGGTGTGGCTGACGGATATAATTCGAGAGGGTAGTACCCCCTGACTAATATCATATCCCCCTTACGTCCAATATTAACTACATTTATACGAATTGTCTCAAATTAATCCAGTACTCTTTCTTCCATTCATTTTGTCCGAACCCCTATTTCTGAGATCGTTTTAACACAGATTTCTACTTCTACTGCACGTCTACCATGATAAGATTAATAAAATGCAAAATTTACGAAGAAGAATATATTGAGGATTATTGCAGTATAAGAGAGTTCATTAGTTATAATCAAAATTTCAAAGTTTCATGTTCTTGAAAACTGCAAAGATGTAATATTTAACAATTTATTAATTTCTCGCAACGAATATCATGGTAAAGTTAGCAATAGATTATTATAAGTTGATAAGATGAAATTTGAAAGTTTGTCCCGAGTTTCAAATGAGTACCGTTTATTTCCGAAAAAAATCGCAGGTCGTAACTTGGCGAACTTCTTTACGTGACGTGGCTTCGCATTCTGCTGTCCTGACGTATATCGACCATGGTATTCGTGCCGAGGAGACAGAAGCGAGAAGCGCCTTCCTGTCGAGCTAATGTATTCAAATCGTATGCCTCCAGCCACTGCGCACCGTCGATATATTAAATGGAAAGATTGCAAATTTCCCGACATAAAGTGCCCGGCGTAAGACTAATGGTGCGGAGGGCCGAGGGTGCCGCGGAAGGGAGGGCAAGGGTGCCTATCCGCGCTGCTGCGCGCGGCGCGGCGCGGCGGGTGTCAGTTGCGCGGCATAAAGGAGGCGCGCGGGGAAGAGGGCGGGGATGGATCGAGTAAAAAGGACCGTCTCGTGAGTGATTAGAGCCCCGCATGGCGCGTAGCGCGCATGGAAAGCGAGAGTGTAACGGGGATGGCTCGTGGGGTCAATCTGAGGCTAATCAAATCATGCAGGTTCCGACCGAGTAGTCCGTAGTAGTCGGTAGTCGTCGTCGCCGCGGGGGATTCTCCACCACGTTGATTCCGGGGTCGCCGGGGCTCCCCACTTTTCTATATTGCCGGCCACCAACGCGCCGCTGGTCGCCCCGTCGTTCGGGGCCTGGTGTGTACGAGCAGATTGCCTGGCCGCGCTTTATTAATTCCATCGACGGTAGGGCGTCAAATTGTGCCCGATCGCCGGCCAAGTGACTAATAGGAAACGCGTCTGCCCGTCTGGCCGAGCTAAGCGAGCGCGCGCCAGCAATCACGGCTGATACGCGCCACCGCTAATACTTGCCGCTAATCGTAATTTTTATCCCTTGAATTTCGTTTCGCGCGATCTTTAATTTGCAATAGATCTTTATTATCGAAGAACTTGTTAAGCTTTCAGTCGATTGCTACTGCATAATTTTGTCAAAGGGATCTATGCAGAGTTACACTGAATTATGTTACATTTGTTGCACGTGTTAAACTCTGTCTTTAAATTGATTTTACTTTATGCATGAGCGGACAATGTTCATTTTTGATATGCAGACATTTAGAGAGTCATAAAAAAATCACTCGTCCGAATCATAACATGAATAGTTCAATATACTTCTATTAGCGACGTATGTCACTAATTTGGTAAATCTTATTAACTGTGTATAACAATATTACCAATATTCAAGTTACTAAATCAAGAAATCCAATAATTGATGATATTTAATATTGTCATCCAATCATGTTTTTGCAATAACTCTATCTCGACATTTTATTTAAAGCATTTGATCTCGAGCGTTTTATTGTTAGAAATCAATATTGAATCTGTGCTGTGTCCTTTTTAACTGCATTAAAAATTTCCGTTTTAAGCTAACTGTGTTAAAATTTAAAAAAATTCAGCTATCAAACATTTTGTTCTTGATCGATCTTATTAGACTTTTAGGCAATCAGTGAATCTCAGAGTTGCATATTTCAAAGACGCGCTTGTCTGTTATGCATCGGATTTACTTCATCGCCGTCCACGCTAATGGACTTGTCACCCTATTTAACCAATCAGTCGCGATCTCACTTATCAGTGCGCAGCGAGTAATATCGAGACCGAGAGAGACGGCTCTAATCGGTTCTGATCGGTCTCATCGTTGTATCGATCCGCCCACGAATCATTATCGTTGTCGAGACGCCGCATGAATCGGAAAAGATATTCGCGCGTGGATCGGCCGGCGAATATATTTCGCGTGGGTTAGGCAACTGCGGAAGATAAGCAAAGCGCGGTGTGGTGTTGCATATTGATTGACGCGCCTGCTACCGGATCAGGAGGCGAGGGTGGAGAAGAAGAAGAGGACGAGACGGAGAACCGAGGCGAAGGCTGAGCAGGCGACAGGGGCGCGGAGGGAAGGTGTAATGAAGCACCGCGCAGACACACCGCCATGAATATTCATAATCTAATACCTGAACTGAACTGAACTGAGGCGGGACGAAGTCTCATCATCTAGGCCTTCTGCTATATTAGACATTATTGGCGAGGCGACTACCAGAGGGAATGGGAGAGAGAAAGAGAGAGAGAGAGAGAGAAGGGGGAGAAAGGACGATGCGCGTCTCTGAAGTATTCTTATGCCGACTTCGACTGCATTCGTCCTTTTATTGAACCGCACTTTGACGCGATATCTTAATATCGCAATAGGATTTTTAATTAAGGCCTAAAAGGATTTTGCTGATAGTTTCTAAGAAATTCTGATAATTTATATAGGCAATTTTAAATCCTTTAATCTTAAATAGGACTTTTGATGCTTTCATTTGTTTTTGATGAAAGTATTAATGTCACAATTTCTCTCTTTTTCTATTTAAATTATAACTATATGGATGAAATATCATGCTGATGATTACGATTATGCAACGTGTTGTATCAGACACTTTTGTTTCTTCGCGTTGCGGTAATGAAGCAGAAGCTTCTGAAAGAAGACATACAACTCCACATGATTTCCGAAATTTCGATCTATTTCGTTCGGTTATTTGCATATGAAAAAGTTGTAAGCCGTGAAGGCACGTTCTAGATTACTTCTTAAGCTCGGTTCGACGGTAAGCAGCTGACAGCGTAGCTCCTCTGTCGAGTCAATATCCGCACGATATTGCCGTTTTATGATAATGTTATCAGCGCCCGGCTCCCGATGAGCTAGCGCGATACCAACACCGACTTACGTACGTGCGTGTACGCGTAACCGTCGCGTCGCGGTGGTGACATACGTGTATGTACGCTTCCAGCCCAGAGTTTCATCAAACCCGGGATTTAGTAATCTATCGAGATTTATGAACGACGGTTCATCCCTCTCTGTTCGCCCGCCACCCGCCGCCCCCTCATCGTTCCCACTGATTGTACCCATTTCCCCTTTCCACACCCCGCGCGTCTCTTGCTCTTCCCTATGAAATGAACCTGCAGCTTTCTATCCTTTTGGATTTTTATCGTCCGCACACAGGGATTGAACCGCATCTCACCGAGAAGGTCGATTGAGCTGGCTCTAAGTCGATTTGATTAGAATCTTTCGCTGATCGACACGTGTTTTCCATTAGTCGAAGATAGAATTTTATTCCATTTTGCAAATTTTAACGTTGGCTTTTATCATTATCGAATGTCATTACATGTCGAGAACATAAAGAGTTCGAAGACCGCTGGATATTTGTTTGAGGACATAATGATACATGTTGAAAAATAGCGATTGTTTTAATGCCAAAGTACCTATTATTTTATAATAACGAATTTAATATTAAAAATATTTAAAAAATTTCAAATAATTTTATTTGTTTTACGAAGAAGATATCAGAAACTAAATTCTTAATTTATAATTGTCGGAATAGAATTAAATTATGTTGAAAAAATTGTAGCACTCATTATTAAATTTTTGTTAAAAATTTGTGCCAAGTTTTTCACAAAATTAATAATTGAAATTATTTTTACAAGATTATTTCTGCAAGAAATGATTTGTGTATAATGCAATGCAATCACAGCATCCATACTTTTTATTTCAGGGCCGTAATCCGTTTAGTTCACGAGATTGATTTAAAAAGCAAGAAAGAAACCCTGAGAGAAGGTCGTGTTTTTTGCCGCGACTAAACATAAATAGAGAATAAAGTTTGAGCGGGTCGCGTCTTCTGGCTTATAAAGTATTCGTAAAGGAGTGAATCGGGCGAATCGCGGAACGATGGGGTTGAGCGGGACCGATCGGGGCGGTTTTCCTAGGTCGAAGTACGGGGAACGTCGAGGGTTACCGAGGCGACGAGACGCGACAGGTCTCGTCGAAAAGGATGCCAAGCTACGGGGCGGCAGAAGGCGCGACGAAGTGGCGCGCTCTCGATGGGGATTTTAGTTTGTTCAAGTAAATTATATTCAGGATGGTAGACGTATATACATCCGTCTGCGTCCCACGCGCCCGCAACTTTCCTCACTGTCTCGCTTTTGCGCATTACTCGTGACGCAAATTACAAGCTTCCGCGACGACCGCCTCGTTGCACCCCCTTTCCTCCTCCCCCTCCCCCTCCGACCAGGCACCCCTTCCATCCCCCGATCCGCTCGCTCGCTCACTATCCGCCTGGCAAATTCTCCTTGCCTATCATGAATTATTAATTAATTGTTTCAATTAACGGCGCAATTTATTATTCAACTCGCGACGACATCCGCATCGCGGTCGGCGCGTTGATTCCGAGTGCGCACCATCGTGGACGAACAATCGCGCGCGCGCGGCTCGAGTGCAAATGCAAATTGAAAATACGTTTATTTGTTTGTCGGAATATAACGTATTTCTCTGTAGCGGCGCCGGTTTAATATATTACGCGTAAAATAATTTTCTATCTCGTAAATCACATATCTGCTTTTATTAGGAAATCAGTCCTTTACAAACAGTTACATTCTTCTTTCGAATATAATTTTCTTAAATATTTATTCTCTAGAAGTATATCACAAATGCATTTGTAATTATTTTTTTTACAATAAAAATATATAGTTTTTTATCAATGTTTTGTATCAATATATATATATATATATTTATTTATATTAGAAATAGAAATTTAAACATTAAAATAATTTTGATACGATACTGTTACTTGCATATAATATTTATTTCTTTCTAATGAAAATGAAAGAAAAATTATTCCGATTCTAATAATGAGTACATCTTATGAATATAGAAACGAAAAGCGCTTATATTTGTGCAAAAGAAAAAAGATACCTGCTTGCCGGCGTCAATTTAATCGTAAAATGAATATTTACCTTCGGCACCCTAATTCAACGAGTCAGCTATCTCTTGCTCGCTTATTAATGGGGATATACCACCCCATCCGCCCATACCTTCCTCCCTTTTCGCCTATTTACCGCTCAGCTCGGCAGACACGCAAACCGCAAACTTTGATAACCAAGCGGCCAATTTCCGGTTGCGGTTCGGCGATCGGTAGAGTACTCGACTCAACGGTGTGTTAAGTCTGATCCAGATTGACGTACGCTAATTCGCATGGCGGAAGACGTGTTCCTCGTCATCGTGAATGCTGATTGATTGAATACATGCATTGACTGCGACTTCAGAGAATCACTGTTGCTGTTTCGCGTTATATAAATCTTTTATACATTTTACCTTTTTTTAAACGAATCTCTTTTTTTTGCAAAATGTAAAAAAAATACACGTTTAGTCTTATTGATTACGTTTTTAAAGATCGATAATAATAATTATTAAATTATTTCAATAATTCTCATGTATAATTTTACAGATCAATACATGAGACATTATTTTTTATACACAAATAATTCTATATACCTTAAGAATTTATTAATTTATTTTGCGTTATGGGCAAATTTACAGATCTTTATTACCGCATTTATACTTTTATAGCTTTAATATAAGACCTCTTGAATATTAGAACGCTAGTTGAGGCAAAAGATGGGTTCGCGTGACGGCCACCATCGGGTCGCTGATTGTTTGAACTAAGCAGTATGATGAGCGCCAACCTCGGTGTTACTGCTTGACGTGACGCCAACCATTACGTTGGGAACCACTTAATTATAATATCGCTCAGAATTAAACTCTATCCGGTGCGAGCACGTACTTGTACCGCAATTATTGCCCACCTCTTATTATTACACGCAGAAGCGAATGGGATTAGCTTCTCTAATGATTACTTTCTTAGTTATTTCTGCACAAGTAGTATAATTTCTATAAAAATGTATAGTTCCATTTAGCATAATATTGTTATCAATAATTAATATTAAAGATATAAAGATATAAAGCAATGTCTTATAGATTCATATATTTTACGTAAATAAAATTGATATATTTTATAAAATGTATTTTAGCGATATATAATATGCGATATGTCATATAAATTTTAATTAAATTTTTTTTTCTTTATAGTGTGTCTAGTGTGGTCTGTTGTCAGCGGTGCAACCGAGAAGGCAAGGAGAAAGTGAAGGATCCACATCGAAAGGTAAGTTACAAAAAATTACAAAAGTAAAATCTTTTAAATATAAACACGAATAGAATAACTTTTTATGGAAGATGGCGTTTGTAAGACAATTAATTCCGAAAATAAAATATATCTTCCATTATTTGTACTAGAATAGCTATTAACTGTATTGTATCATAATTCGTTCGACACATCACAACAGTGGGATTTAACTGATGATTTGAAGATCAAATCATTGCTTATCTGCTTCATATTTATTTCGGTGGGAATGACTAAAATCCCACATTTTTTATGGGATATCGGCGTGTTGTGGCTCGGATGGAAGCCGGATCATCCACAGATAACAGGGTGACAGTGGGCATGAGAAAAATTAGCAATGTACGCACGCTTGTAATCCCATTGAATGGCAGTAGGACGCATCAAATGGCCGATCCACGTGACAGGAAACGTGTCGAGAATTATGGTACATCCCCGCTGCATTTCGACAATAGATCATTAAGTTGTATTAAGGATATATTATGACAAGACGGCCGTTACCAGGGATAAGCAGACAGTTTCTCGCGTTTGCGTAGCGGGTCTTTCGTTTTTCCGCCCCGTTACACCGCTAGAAACATTTAATTGTGAACATGAAAATCGTAAAGTATAACTCTCTCATGTGCACCCCATGCTTTTTACATTTTATATTCTAGATACGCTATTATATTTTTAATATCGCTTAATTACGAATTTCCGCATATATATATATACATGAACTGATTATGAGCCAAAAATTTCGGACTTTTCGGAGAAGATTTGATAAATAGTTTGCGTGAAATAATATTCTTCGTGATGAAAATTCTCTTTGTGGAAGAAATAATTTTTTTATCTCTTTGCGACGAATCGTCATGTTCGATTGACCATTTGAGCGTTCTAGGGGTGCATAGTCACCGGGGGATAACCGGCCACGCGTAAGGAAAAGGCGTATTATGTATATTAGGGGTGTCGAGGATCAGATAGCCAGGGCATTTAATAATGCTGTTCCTGTCAAAACATACAGTGAAACCAACTGAGGGTATAATGTAGATAAATTGCTCCGTAGAGAGTGAACGAGGGAGAGAGAGACAAAGGATGAAAAAGAGCGCAAATGGAAAAGAAAGAGGATATCGGGTGTGAGCATAACCCCTCTCTTCGACCCTCGTCTCGGCTATTACTTGTTACCATCCCGATTGCATTGGGGTTGTAATATGAAGTCGGCGTTTAGAACAAAGTTTTACGTGTAACTATATAAACAGTGTGTGATCCATCTTGATGATATAAAAGATATACTAGATATGCTTATGGATTATAAAATCCTCGAAGATAATGTCTCACGAATTGACATTTAACGAATGTTTAATGAATAATACCATGTTTATGTAATTGGAATATTTATAGCTTTGTTGTAGCTTTGAAATTTAATATTTTTGTGGCAGTCTTGTTCGTTCTCGTAATGTACTCAAGGTCGCTTGTTATCACTCGTGTGACAAGATTTAAGCGGGCAAGTAACAGAAAGCACGTTACTCCTCGAAACACGATCGTGATAAATACTAAAGAATAACTATCGTACTTCAAGATAACAGTAAAGGATTATCTCGCTTATCATTATTTTATATATAAAATATTCAGAATACATTTATATTTAATAGTACATTGAGTAATAGTACAGCGAGAATAGCTGGCGTACGATCTCGGTATTTGTTTTTTCGGCATACAGCGTGGTGTGTTTACACAAGGTCACGTTACCATTCGTGCAACGAGACTCGAGTCGGCAGGTAGTGGCGTGAACCGCTTTGTGTGTTGCCGCATTACCCATCAAGACGCGATCGCGCGTCAAGTACCAGAGGCTCCGAACTCGATTATTTCCTGCGAACAATTTGCACGCGTGATTAATTAACTTTCGCAATAATGACTAATTGTATTCACTATTAACCTAGTATTTTATTCGAATTATTAATTTTATACAGAAATTAAAATTATAGAAAATTATAGAAGACACGAAAATTATTTTATTGTAATAATTAAACGCGCACAGGGGATAATAATTTCTTTAACTTTTATGGTCAGATTTGAATTTTACATTGAGCTTTAAAATTTTTATTGATTTAAATACTCATGATTTTCAGACTGTTTCGTATAATAATTTCCGAAATTGGCAGATCTCGAAAAGTTTATAAAGATTTTTATATTTATTCTTTCGCGTTATTCTTCAATCACCATATACAATCCGCGTCAATGCGTGTTATTGATACCGACAATATCGTATCGTAAAATGCCGTGTGATTATCTTATTCTGATGATTAGCGTAATTACTTGTGTTTTCGTGAATGTTGTATAATAAATGTATATGTAATGAACAAATCTGAAAGAAAAAGGAGAGAGAACGGGGGCTTAGGAGGTATTGAGCGACGGCGGGGATGCAACTATGGAGTGAGTAAATACATCTCATAGAAATCTATCTCTATCTTAGAATGAACGAGCTAAAACAAATTAGTACAAATGTTTAATCTTGGAATTGGCAATTATAGTCATTAATCGATCGAACATTTTATATACGATTTGTCAAGTGCAAGTAAGATTTGCAGAAAATGTAATAGAAACACCACAAAGATATAATAAATATGTATACATAATTTTATTTACTTATTTTTTTAGTATAAATTTTTATGCAAGTAAATTATAATGAATTCTATTTTCGAGATAATTGTTCAAACAATTTGGGAAAAATTAGAAAAAAATGAAGGAAAAAGAGTAAAATAGTTTTAGTTAATATCTACTAATAAATAAAAATATAACTATTGAATCGTTTTGTATTTCAAAATAAAATTTTTTTCTGGATATTTCATTTCATTTTATTTACTTTTTGCCGAGATTTATGTAACGAATATAAACACTTCAAACGTTTTCAATCGATTGAGTAATGATCATCAGCAATTGTCATTCATCAAACTTCCAAAAGAGTTGGAACTTGTTTGAATCTGACTATACGAAATTGTTATCCGCTCTATTACCAATTTACAATATACGATAGGACAAAAAAGAGTTAGTAAAATTACACAGCAATGTTATTGTCGCATGGCGATTCAATTCTTTCCAAGTTTTTTGAAATAGCAGCGAAACATTGTATCGATTCGAGCTAGTGTGGCGTGACGTTAGTTTTGACCAAATATTTGTCGATGGAAATGGAACCAGCTCGTATAGTCGGTGCTATTGATTGATTTTTTATTTTGTGCTAAAATTTAATCGTTGGATGTTTCTTTTCAAATTTTTGAAACATAGTTTTCTAAAAAGTGAAAAAAAAATATATATATAATTTTAATAATAGTTTAGTAAAATGTAAGAATTGTTTGTGCCAACTCGACAAATATATATCCAACTTGTAAGGAATTCTGAAGCTTTATACGTTTCGCAATTCTGTAAGTCCGGGATAGCCGAGCCGAATGTGTAATCAGGTCGTGCAGCGTTAGTACAACTAATTAGTCGGGTACAATGCTCGGATAATATTATATTACTGCGGAGTGGCGAAGAATGGATGTAGCTACTGCGCTGCTTGAAGGCCGAGCCAGCTCTCACTGGCGCTGGATGAGCAGAATTGAGCTACTAAGTTATTCACGTCGCACTCCAGTCATGCTCGACGCGCCCGACCAGACAGTTCCGCGAGAAAGCTTGCACTATGGTTAACGCCAGATTGGCGGATAAGAGCGAATTGTCGAGTCGTTAAAGCCAGTTTTCTCGCGGAAACACATTCTTCGTTTCTTGGCTTTCAACCGTGGTTACGTGTCGCTTCGTTAAACCTATTTCTATTGTTCTATACATCTCTTCTTGACCTTGAATTTATTTCTTTGCCGATATAATTGGTGATGATCCTGAATTTTACACGCTTCAAACAGGCCGCATTTTCTATTTGATAATAAATATTATCGCAATATTTGATTTTCTAAGATTACTTTAATCATTTTGAAATTTTATGATGCTAATCAAATAATTTTATCGTATAATTGGTTGCGTTGAAAATTCATTTTTTACATTTTGAAAGAATATATAATTTATAGAGTAATTATATTTTGTTCGATATTTTTACATTATACACATATGTAACAGTAATTAAGAAAGAGAAGAAGCAAAAAAGTGTTATTTCGACATGTCGCTTCTGAGATATTTATCTTTATATCTGTTGATATTTTTTCGGGTTTATACATATATCGTTCGCATCGAATCGAACGTATTTCTCCGTCTTTTCCAATTTCGTTCTTAGAAATGGAGTTTCGATGGAGTTGATGAGGTTTCCTCTAGAAAATACACACTCGACGTGGGTACGCTGGGTGGCGGAGTCGCCAGGGGTAAGAGGAGAACCGGTCTCAAAGTTTCTTTTTTTTTTCTTCGCGGGGGAATGTATCTCGGGGGCAAGAGTAGTACGAGTCAAGGGGTTTGGTCAGCAGCAGAGATGGACCACGCGATTCTATTGGTCAGATGTGATGCGCATGAGCCGTGGGGGGTGAATGAGAAACGACGGCAACCTGCAATATAACCTGAAGAAAGACTCGATCGGAGTCAGGTCACGTAATGTTCCTCCACCTCTTCGGGCTCTACTTTATAACTTCTATTAATCCTTTCGCATCGGGGCTTAGGTTGTCCTAATGAAAAATCCCTTTCTCACGACTAAATACGGCTATTGTTTCGTCTTTTTGTATGTACGCGCGAGAGAGAGTGGATGAAAGCCCCGATAGTCGTTTTGCAAAGATTTATACATCTGATAAATCGCGGTACGTGACGATTTTCCGAGCTGCCGCGGATATGCCGAATTTATCTATTGAAATTAGCTACCACCGGTGCTCCGTGCCATTTAAAGGGCTAATTAGTTTCGTTGATTAACAGCAATAATGCCGCGGGATTATGTTTCCTCAAAGAGTTATCTTGTAGGATATCGTGGGAGGTGGGTGGATTAATTGGGTCAACGATTGCTTAATGCCAGGAACTGAAAATCCGGGGCGGGTGGGTAGAAGGTAGGGCCGACGACCCCTTCCCGAGCCATTCTCGTGGAAAATGAACAGAGAAGTTGTAACATGAACCATCGCCACGACATCTGCGCTAATTTCACACCAAGCTGACTGCGTCCAGCGAGCTACCCATCTACCCGAATAGCCCGCTAGCCTGATTGACTGCTTGCTTCGCCACGGTAGTAGCGCTAATAATCAGGCAAGAGTTGCCGCACGCAATGTCCGTCTGGATCGAAAATCTCTGTTCCGAATTATTGACTTTACCGCAAAGTGATTATTACGATTCCCAATGAAACGATTGTGGTGACATGCGCATCGTTAATTATATAGTTATTACATTCTCTTATACTAACAAATAATTTACTTGCATTATATAATATTTGTCGTAAAAAAATTCGGCGCGTACCTATATTCTCGTTAATATTTGCAGAATAATTGCATAATTGCATGTAAAAATAAAAGTTACCTATGTTTTTATTACTTTTCATTTTGGAAGATTTTAATAAATATTACAAATAAAAATACAAATATTAATTATCGTTTAGTAAATATAAAAGTAATTGTCATGGCTTTATAATAATTTTTAATTTTGATGTGTAATTATAAAGTAATATAAATTATTTATGAATTAATTATACAAGAAGAGTTATATTTTTTATATAAATATAAATTATATAAATTATTGGGTCACATAATTAAGATGTATCTTTCTTAAATGTTGACAAAAATATTTAAAGTAAATATCAAACTCCAGCATTGCAAAATCACTATACTTAATTCTAATAAAATAAGAGGTAACGGTGATAATAATAAGAAAGTAGCGATAAAACGTTATTGCATCGAGATTAGATTTTTACTGATATCGTCGACTATTATTTTCTGCAGCATCAATTCTTGTGTCTGATCGCGGAAAGTCGTTTTTTGTCGCGAACGAATCCGAGGTGAAGGATACGTTTCTTTCGTTATTGAAGAAAACATCGACAGCGCTATAAGTTACCGGCGAATATAAGAAAAGGACCGACAGAGGGAGGGGGTAAGGTGGCGGCGGAGTGGTACGTGCATCAAGGAGTTTGGGTCCTGACATATAATACAGAATCGACAGTCGATGGGTTCGTGAGTCTGACAAGGGGGAGCAAGAGCGCGGTCGGCGGGAGGGAGGGGGAGGGGAAAGGGGGTAACAGGAGGATACGACGAGATGGCGCGGCGTAGAATCCGACGGGGGGTCGGAGAGGGGGAGGGACGGGGGGATTCTGGCCGGAGGAGAGGGTGGTGGAACAGGAAGCCACCCCCTCGAGGTTCGCTCGTGCCGCGCAGCACAATATCGCGGCAACATAACTCTTCTCCCCTCGTTCATTCCCCGCAACCCAGCGGAACGGCAGAAACATCAACCCTCATCCTCCTCGCCGGGTCGCTTCCCTCGTTCTCCCCGTTACCCCGCTCGCTCGCTCGCCCCCTGTCCTCACTCTTCCCTTGCCCTTGCCGGAGAGCGCCCGACCGCCTCTCTTGTCCTCTTCCTGCCCCAACTTCATCCCTCGGTCCCCACCTCACACGCGCGCGCCAGGCTTCATCCAGCTACACCTCCGTCCCGCCCGCTTTGTTTCAATAATACTGTTTATATTGGAACGCGAAGCATTGATCTGTTTGCGCGGCGACCGCCTCGTGTCCGTCGCGCTCGAAGATGGACATATCGTATGTATGGGCAGGGGGGTGGTTCTGTAGTTCTGATGTTTTCGATACGGGCCAATACATTTGAGCAAGCCATTATAAGATTGAATGCGTTTAACGGCAGTTATCGCTGAACTGTAGTAAGATATTAAATCGGATAAAAGTATATATACATATAGTGATATACGATGAGTATATAAAATTTGAAATACAATACATAAAGGTTTTCGAAAAGTTTGCACTTATCACGCATTTTTACGTAAGCATGCCTCTTAAAAACAACAATATCGTAAATGTGGATGAACAATCAAACAATAGATAAAAAGGTAAAAAGGAAATATAAAGAAAATTGTTTTCATGTAGTTTGTAGTTAAAATTAAATATTGTGAAATATTGTAATTTGAAGAATCGCAAATAAGATTAAATTGATTTTTATATTATATACTTGCATTTTTAAAAATGATAAAATACTTTGTTGTTATTCTCGTAATAAATTAAGTAAAAGATTACAATTTTAATATTCAGTTTTTTTTTTGCAAAAAATCTTTTAACAAGATATAAGAAATACATATATTCTACATGATATTGTGGAGCAATTCGTACATTACTAGCAAACAGGGTTTGATAAAATAAATCTTGATAATGCCGGAAAGTGCTACATAGGGTGTCTCTGATTCATCGCCTTTCCTTTTAATGGGGATACTAGAGATTAAATTAAAAAGAATGGTGATTACTGTAATGTGAAGATATCCGCGAACTTTGTGAATTACAAACAATCACATAAGATTTCAACAACTAAAATCTCATCATATAACAAAACGCATTTTTAATAGAATTAAAAATAAAATTATTTTTAATTGAAATATTCTCTTTTATTACACATAATAAAATGTTTATTTAAATAAAGTGATAAAATGATAAAGCACTGAAAAATATGGAATTGATTTTTGCGGGAATAGAAAATGAAATAAAAAATTAACGTAGAATTTGAGCAATTTATGTCTTCCGAGTAATTAGTCTTTTAATGATGCAGCCATATTTTTTTAATAACAAATGGTAGTCTGGCGAAAGAAAGAGCTGCGTCCGCCATTGCGCAAAAAGTCATCTGCTTTTGAGCGGACGATATCATTTTTCTTGATCATGTCTGTTAGGGTACCTTGCTGAAGGGTGAGTTGGAGGGATACTGAGGGTCGGACCCTCGATGCTGAGTCTTACATCTTCCCGACTCCGCCTTGGCTCCCGCTTTGATCAGCCCACAATCCCAAACACCCACTATTATGGACGATCAATCCAAAAAATGGACCTAGTAATTCATTCTAGGAAGCGATTACCGCAGCATGATTATCGAGCTTTTCCTCGTACACATTCAAGAGTCTATCTCTCTCTTTTAAAGTAGTCCCGCTTATCTCTTGCGCAAATATTTTAGTATAAAATAAGTATCAAAGAAAATATAGTTTGCAAGTTAATTCTTCTCAATCACGTGATCTCCACTCTGTCTAAGGATCCTTATAATTTTTAAATATTATTTATAATACCAAAGGTAGCTCGACTTTGAGTTTTCTTTTCCCATAGTAGTGCGTATGTAGCTACTTGATCCTGAGTTTTCTCTTTTCATGCTGTGGTGACATTAAGAAATAATAATATCTACAAATGCAATTTCAATTTCATTGTGCGAATAACCGGGAGAATCGGTAAGCTATTCACATTTTTTTCGATAACTTTCATTGCTGAAGGGAAGCAGACTGTAACATGACAGTCTAAAGAGGGACTGTAACGAGGATGACCGCATTATTCAGGACGCGTTTGGAACAACATGGCAGCGGAAACCTAGGGGATGCTGTGGGTGGTAAGAAGGGGGAGAGCAGCAATCTTCTTGGCGCGTCTCTCCCGTGCAGCCAACAATCCGCGTCGATAAATAAAGGATTGGCTGCTCCTCGGTCAATATTGATTTTTAAATTGACCGCCGAGCGAATCCGCGCCTTTCCCGCTCTCTCTCGCGATAGCAAGAGATAGGGAGGAGAGAGAAAGAGCGATAGAGAGAGGCGGAAGAATCCACCCTCGAACTCGCGCGCGAGTCATCTATGTGTCCGCTCACCCGTATATGCACGTATATACATATGTGTGTTTGCGTGCATATATGTGTCGCCGTGCCTGCGCTCGCGCTTACCTCCTCGCGGACGAGTGTGTACACATTCGGATAGAAATTCAGACCGCCACCGCACCGGCTGCCGGTATACATGGAATTTGATTATAAATAAATGCGAGCGGGGGTGAAGCCCGGAGCCAGCCCAACCAACCATCTCGCGTGGTGCACACGGGGATGGAAAGAGGGTAGAGAGGACCGGAAAGAGAAGGCAAGCGGGGAGGACGGGGACGGGAGATCAGGGGGAGATCGCGGGGGCGGGAGGGGGGAGGGTGCAGCTAGGGTGGCGGTCCACTCCGTTGCATCCATAATGCAGAGACACGGTGTGTTTGCGTTCCCCTAAACATCCCTTGTGTGTTTTCGGATACTCCTGATGCCCGGTTTGTCTGCCCGGAGTTTCTACTACGAAATTCCGTTATCGCTCTTATGTATGTATATCCGCGTCGTCCACGGAGATTTGCTTTTGAATTTTCGAGGGCAGCTATTTCGGCATGCGCTTCCGCACTCACGGTCGACGGGCGATCGTGCCGCGAATGTCACGGGTTGAAAATCGCACAAAAGCGAAACAAATTGAGCCAAGGGTGCAGATTTTGACTGTAAATAAATGACGAATTAAAGGTTAACAGTTACACGGATATTTACGTATGTTTTTGTTCCATTTTATCTACAAATGCCCCATCTCGTAAGAAAATTTTGAAAGAGGCTTCAAGTTAAAAGGACTGAATATCGTGTATATAAATATAAAAATATATGTATATATTTGGAAATTGTAGATAAAACTATCCGTATTTCATAAGCGGCTGTTGCACGGAAGTTAACGTACGTTTAACGTGCCCATTATGGCAATTGATGAAATGTATAATTTAGAGTTAGCGGTATGCATAGCCTGACGGAGGGCAACCAGCTTATCGAGGATATTCACCGAGAGACGGCGCAAAGGGGATCGCACGCAGAACGATTAAAGATTCTTTGATGTTCTCCTAAAATGTTCCCGCTGAAAGGCTAACGTGTCCCGAGCAATTTCTGCAGGTGAAGAGGTTCTAGATTCTCGCACGCAGGGGGTCGTACGCTTCATTTAATTGTGGGAATTCGAACTTTACGGGGAAACTTCTGAAACCGCTTAATAACTTGAGGAATCCTTATGTATGCCTTAATGTTGAGGTGGAATATAAGTAAATTGAAATCACGATACCACAAGCTAAGGTGAAAGTGTCAGAAATTAATGATATGTTAAATTATATATGTTTCTTAAATTGTTGATTAAATAGATTTATTTACCAAAAAACATTTTGATAAGAAGGTGTGACAACAAAGTAAAAATAGTATACAAAAGTTTAACTAAAATTTTTTTTATCTAGTTAAAATAATACAATCTTTTTTAAAAGTTGTTATTTAGGATACATATGATTGCTGATTATTGTTATTAAATATGAAAATGAAGTCCATTAATTATTGAATATTTCAATGTAAATTTTATATTTGTTATACGTTTTTGGCATTTATTATGATACAATTAATATTGAATGAATCTATAGGTACATGTTCAGATTTTGTTGAAAAGGAAATATCTTTCTGAAGAATAAATAAACGATAAGATTCGGAAGCGTCTCGTGGCGAATTCGAAAGATAGATAACATTGCGTTGTTACCGGTTTTGCTGTGTGCCCCAGCTATGGAAAGACAAAGGCAGAGGTGGAAATGGTAGATGTAAGAGCCAGATAGAATAGAAGGAACCGTTCTCCCCTGCGTGCGAGACGAAAGGAGAGGACGATCGCGCGTGTGTGCATCAGGGAGGAGGAATGGCAGAGTAGAGAGTAAAACGGGGAGCGCGCGAGAATGGCACGGGTATATACACGCGCGCGCGCGCGCACACACAGAGAAATTCATCCCTGAGAATCGAGGCTGTGTGTCCACTAGTATGGCGGCTGGCCGCTCAATGCACTCTCCACCCCCCGAGCTGACCGACGCCGGGCGTCGCGGCGGCCAGCCCCTACACGCCCGTTGCCATAGAAACGCGCTGTCATTAAAGCATCGCCTTATCATAACCGACGCGCGTCCTTTCTCTCTCTCTCCCTCCTCGGCCGCCATCTTTACACCCCCCTTGGGCTATCCCGTTGGGGAACCAGAGGCTGCTGCTACAACCCACTCTCCGTTTCTCACCGCGTTTTCCTCCCTTCCTCCGTTCGCTCTCTCGCTCCCTGTCTCTCCCTTGCGCTCCCTATGCTTTCCCGGCGGCGGGCACGCTGTCCACGTTTCTCGTTCTGTCTTACTTGCTTGCGGGTAGCGGTCGCGTGCGTGATGACGGAGATGGTGGGGACGCGCGCGGAGAGCGGAAGTTGGACGACGCGGCGGGTCCTTTCGTCCTTCGGGCGACGTTCTCGCGCTCAAACTATCACCGGACCGCGAGTTGCATGACTAGTTGGATATATCCTAAATTGCGTCCGAGTACGACACACACACACACACACACACACACACACACGCACACACTACTTGGCAAGGAAACGCGCACAATCTTTCTATTTTGATAGTAGATAACGTACGATACTTTCGCATGATTCTTTTTTTAAATCTGTTATTGTAAATAGAAAATTAGAAAATTCAAAATAGAAAATTAATATATATAATTGATGACCATTACCGAGATAAATAGAAAATCGTATGAATATATATGAGCAGGGCGAAGCGTCAAAATGAGCACGCTAAATATGAATAAAAAGAAAAAAACAATCAAATTGTTTACTTACAATATCGTTGAAACAATATTACATGCTTACAAGATCATTCATTAAGACAAAGATAAAATGGTTAATAAAAGAAGGAAGGAAAGTCTTTACAAATAGAAATAGTCTGTCACATGTCAATACATCTTTTGAAGAAGCATTTAATAAATTTATTTTTAATGAAAAATGTAATGAAAGATATTAAAATAAAATATATTTTGACGTTACACATATATAAGTATATAATTAATGTTTACTGACTGGTCTACTTTGCCAATTTATGTTCAAAGCAAATTAGATTTATCTTTCTGTATAATTTGTGGACATTTTTGAAAGATGTATTTATTTTATTTTGAGTGACGATTGCATACATATACATATACGTAATCGGGAGTGTCTAATTCAAACCTGGAGCATTGAGCGATATGTACAGGTCTGGATCTAAAGGAGATCGTTCTGTTGGAACTACGAGATCGCGCGCGCCGCGCTGAACCGGAACTGGAGTGTATTTCTGTGTATCTCATTAATTTTATTCTATATAATACGACATCCAGAGTGCGGCCGCCCTTGACACGGCGGTGCCGCTGATTAATGAAGTCGGCTTGCCATTTCAAAAGTGTATCCCTCCCGCGGAATTCGGGTTTGACGCGCAGCTTTTCTCAGAGAATCTTTGATTTATCGTTCCAATAACACGCGAATAATCGAAACCGGCGCGAGGCGCCGCGAACTTTGTGGAGGCATTAGGAATAATTAATTGTCGCTGAAACCCTTAACGCGACGGTGCGGTGAGTCGAAACACGGAAGCGTGCAAGTTGGCAGGAAGCTTTTTAATGCCACAGCCGGATATATAATTCGTCTCCCAAGATTTAATATTTTTTTGGATACAGATTCATGTTTTAATGTTATCACATGTAAGCACAACTACAAAGTGCATGTAATTCTATACGCTCTTTCTTTGTTAAAATTTTATTAATTTGTTTATAACGTGTCTTTTTTTACTATAAAAAACTTGGATTCTATCAATATTTCTTTTTGCTAGCTAAATTTTGATTACATGTCATTTTAAATATTGTTTAATACAGATTATTCGAAACTTGAGATTTTAAAGATAATTTTGATAAATTTTTATGACGAATTAAGGAATAATTATTGATAAAAACGGAATAATTATTGATAATGTTTAAAATTTTTATTATATAGAATAAAATTAATGAGATACACAGAAATACACTCAATTCTTTAAAATTTTCCAAAAATATGAGAATTTATATTGTAATTGACCAAATTATAACAGACTAAACCCTATTTTGACCAAATTATTTTTATTTTTAAATTTCTCGTTAATATATTTTATCAGTAATAGAATGCATGCTAAACCATTGTCTTTTTAAATTTTGGGCTTATATGTCCCAGTGGTCAAATCAAAGGTTAATCCAAGAATTTATCCCGCGATAAAATTCTAAATTCTGTGATTATACCGTAAAATATGGTCGGTGCATACGATTTACACGCGCACGCGTGTGTCGGCGACGTGTCGGGACATATTTGTCCACGTGGCGGTCTTACCCTTTATTCCCTATTCTCATCCTTCGCCGTCGTGACCCTGCCGCCGGGTGACCCATCCCTCTTAACTCTCCTCTCTTCTACAACAGAGACTCCGGAGTGGGTCGCGAGTCACGGCCCTCCACGGAATAACGAGTCTCATTAATCCAATTAACCAGTAAATAATGGGATAGCATTTTCGTATTTACGAGAGAATACTTGGCCGGCCCTAATGGAGTTTTGAGCTGACTATCAATATATTCCTGCTGGCGCGGCGCGAGGGAACAAAGTACGGGTCACTCTCTCACTTAGTTAACCGGGCTTCGGAGCCGGGGAAGGTTAGCGGCCCCGGACTGGCTGGAGGACATCGATCTCGGTTCCTTCTTAGTTCAGGGAATCTGATTTTCAGGAGCACACGTCTGATTATATGACATTTTCGCGTCGTCACGTTACTACAGATTTTCGTGTATGAACGAATAAATAGAATTATCATTTGTTCGATTGTGCTTTGATAAATTTTTGTATAAATATAAATTTTGTTATTTTCTCTCGTTTCTAAATTTTATTTTATTTTATTTTAGGAGATATTTCAGTCAAAATATCGTAATTTGCACGCAAGATAGAACAAGTTTTACAACTAGATTTGAAAACTATGGATACTTGTTTCGCTGCTCTGTTTGCAGATATTTAGAAGCGCTACGTATAGCGAAGTTCTATATGTGTTGAGGTACACTTTCTACAACTTTTGCAATCGATCTCGCCACCCGCGAGAGTCGATACGTAAATACTAGACTACGTCGTAGACATGAAACTTCTCGTACTTTAGTTTGGAAAATTTCCGAATTGATCACGTCTTTAATGCAGCTCTGATTTATACTTGTAATTTAAGTACATTTATATCTTTCTGTTGTTACTATCCGGTTTTATTTCATTTATATTTTGCGTTTAAGTCATCCAATTTATTTCAGATTTATACTTTGATTTATACTTTGTGGTAGAATCCACGGGGGACAGAATCGTATTTATTTTAATAATTTTGTAGATATAAATATAGGAAACATTTTTGAGATTTTCTTATATTACGCGCTATTGTTTACCAATATGAAAGAGAAATTCACTTGAAACAACATACGAGCAGCGTAGAGTGTAAATTTTTAACTTTGGCGTGTGCAGTCGATTTAGCTTGAAGTTTTACTGATAAAGTCGAACAGCGCGTTGCGAATAGTGAGTACGCGATGCCGGCTTAATGAAAATTGTTTACACCCTTAATGGTAATCTTTGAGCAGAATTGCTTTCGCTCTTTCCCCGCCGCGTCCGCGTCCGCGGAAATTCTGGTACGTAGCTGATAGCGGGCGCGGTGGAAAGAGGGAAGTCGGATCTCGCGGAGCACATTCGGCGCACGTTTCTCCTTTAGATCTGGGGAGCGTTAAGGATATCTATTTGTGTCGCCCGCTAGGTGGAAGCAATAGAAATTACAGCGGACCACGTTCTGGGTTGGCTCATGATTTGCATATTCGTTTGAAACAATATCCTCCGGGTGAGCACGGCGGTAGGTCGTTTTAACGCGGCAGGGGCGCCGCCAGGGTGGAGGGAGGGTTTGTCGCCTTCTATATGGGACAGAGGGGCATCAGGAGGTAAGGGAAACAGAGAAAGAG
Source organism: Tetramorium bicarinatum (assembly GCA_928718305.1). NCBI lineage: Eukaryota > Metazoa > Arthropoda > Insecta > Hymenoptera > Formicidae > Tetramorium > Tetramorium bicarinatum. Next base: position 12,093,224 of record OV788324.1, read on the forward strand.
ACATGGCAGTGGCGAGGGGCAAAGTGGTGGCGGTGTTCGACTGTTTCAATTAAAATAAGCATACGCCGCTAGCGAGCCAATACCGACCATCGTTTCTTTCTTTCACCCACCCATCAGCGTCCTCTCTCTCTCTCCCTCTTGAGAAGATCGAAAAAAAAGTTATCCCTCGTCCGGGTATATTACTCAGTGTCGTCGAGATCTGAATGCGAAAGCAGCCGTTGAAGCTTGATGACATTAATACACGTTTCTTTGCGATCGATAATACGATTTATAGGAAGACCCGGAGCGCGATCGTCGTTTATTTCTTTTTCTCTCCTTCGGAGTCAAGGAGAAATATAACGAGATGAAATATTAATTCTGAATCAATTTTTATTAATACGGCTTGCGTATATTATTTTTCTACGATTTCAATCCTATCCTATTCGTGATCGTTTTGAGATTTATAAGGGAAATGGGGATGTCAGTGAAATAACGGCAAATAGGCTAATATTTTCAGACATCCGTTTCTCCTCCGTCTATTCTCGATGCTTCTGCGCATCCTTCCCCGAGAGAACGTGTACATATAAGATACTTTAAATGGGAAATCGAAACGCTTCGCAGATAACTCTCCTCGGGTGAGAATGTATTCAAAATGGCTGCCAGGCGGGCGAGAGCGTTATGGATAGGAAGGAGACGGTGCTAAATCCCCTATGATGATACGAAACATATTCTACTTCCAAAGAACCCAAAGACTGACTTCCCCACATTGGCTGTAAAATAAAGTTCATCGTTTTTCGCCCTCTCTAGTCCTCCGGAATTTAATCGAAGATGGCATATGCAAATGTGCACGTCGAGCAGACTTTTCAATACTTGAAGTGTGGCTAAATTGAAATTGATTTTTTTTAGCTGTTAAAATAAATGATATTAAAATTCAGAAAACAGGCTAATATGATGATTATGAAAATAGGAATTATTTCATTGAATAATAAGTGGTATCGAGTAAATTTAGAAATGTATATTACATTAAATAGAACTAAAATGTCTGTTGTAAACGTAAAAGTAACACAACCGTGACGCTTTGTTTGTTACAGGTAAGTCTACAGCAGCTATGCTAATCGTGTATCATCTTTTCGGTCAAGTTTGCATCATCTTACCTTTACTGTCGCCATCTCGCAAAGCATATGAAGCAGCACCAGCCAGTGCAATCACGCGTGGATTTGCGCGTAAGATGCCAATAAAAAGCGACGAGACAACATAAGGATAAGAAATGGCAAGTTCGCGGTAGGAGTATTGACAGTAGGTGACGTCCCCCTTTTTCCCTCTTTTACATTATGTCGACATTCATCTATGCCCCTCCTGATTTATCGGATTGCCTAAACGCGTCCAATATCGCGCAACATTTTCAACACATTTGAAGGGCCGTTTTCCCTTTGTCGCTGTAAATCGTGTCGGAGTGAAATAGAGATAATAATCTCTTTCTCCCTTTTTCTGTTTTTCTGCCTATATTATTTTATTTTGAAAATTGAAAAAGAATCTCATATACACGTATGTAAAATAGTTTATGATAGGTAGATGTTTCTTCTATTTTATTTATCATTTTGTAATACAAAAAAAATCAATTAAATTTTTATCATGAAGAATAAGACTCTTCAATGCCTTTAGAAAATCTAGAAAGTCTATAAAAAAATTAAGTCTTATATATCCACGAAAAATATATGTTATATATATTTTTATACTATTTTGTATAATTGACAAATATTTAATTATTCGATATTTTCGTCATTAGACAGAAAAATATTTGCTGATAGAATTCTATATATTATACGTATATGTATATCTAGAAAAACAAAATATTAAAAGCCGGATATAAGCGCGTACCATTTTAGTCGTGTTCGGTACGAATGTCTTTTTTCTTCACTCTTCTCGTTCGCTTTTAGCGCTTCGCAGTAACGGCATCGTTGAGCCGCGTAAAGGATAATCCTCGATAACGATGTCGTACATTCCGAAAACGGCGTCAGAGGGTGGATCGATATGTATTTTACGTAAGGGTGACCATTCGTTTCATATTTGCTTTTGTTAGGAACGTCGTGTTAACGTGCGTCGACGGATATAACGTGCGAACTAATGCAAACGTCGTCGCGCACGTGTTAAGCGGATATCGACGCGAAGACCGGAGATGTATCCGTCTATCTAGAAAATAATCCAGTGATAGCATCTTCTCGCGTTGCCGCATCCATAAACGACGAGGTAGTGTCATTTTAGGGTTGACAAGAACGGGGGGGTCGCCTCACGGCGCGTTCGGAGATTAAAGATTATTTACGAGATGACGATAACGTTTTTAACGATAGCATCTAACGATCGGTCTTCAAAGGGGAGAAACCCACCAACCGTTTTCACGACAGACTAAGCGAGAAATGCCGCTCGTCACGATGCATTCATTTGTCTATTGGCTGGTGCCTCTGACAGCCGTTCGGCTCCGACGCTAGCGAAACGTTGCAACCACCGGCAAAGATAGTTATTAATTGTCACAACTATGGCGCATGCTGTAAGAAACGTGTCCCCCCCTCCCCCATATCTGGTATCACCAGCAATTTTGACTGTAGTTAATCTTTTTCTTTAATTCTGGATTCAAAGAAAGATAAAGAATCTATTAAACTAAGATTAAAGTTTATAGAGATAAGAACCTTAATAATTTTATCGAAATTGCAAATTGCTATCTGCAAAAATTTTAGTAGTTGATTTTTGATAGTTTTGAAAGCAGGAAGGAGGATTTAATAATTACAAGATTAGTGTAAATAATGCATTAGTGTAACATCATTCGGATGAGATTCCTTTGCGTGACGGAGCGTTGCAAGCTCGGCTGAGGGTACAAAAGGGGTTGGTGCGTCATGAGGCAAGGGAGGCGCGAAAAGGGATGATACATAGAGAGATGGTCGCAGGCCTCTTCTTCACGCTACTGGAGAGGGGGGCAGGGGAGGATGTTGTTATTTACGGTATTTAGATAACCGGCTTACGTAGGGCCCTCACACCCCCCATTGGCCGTGATCCCGCGCCCGAGATAGCGCCGGCACAGTGTCACCGGCAACCTGCAAGAGAGTGTGGAGCGAGGTTCCGTGCGCATTCGACTTGTAGATTATTATAACGAGCATCGCGTTGCATTAGCATACGTATCTGTTCTCCCGGGAAACCCACGGCGGGCGGCTGCCGCTATTGCTGTTGCTGCTGCTGCTGCTGCTGTTGCTGATGCTGACGCAGTATTATACCGGAGAATTACTTCTCTCCTATTCTACTACCCTAACTGCATCTCCGACCGCGATGCATCCTTCCCCTCGTTCATTCCACGCCGCTTCTGTCTATCGCATGATATGTTGCGGTTTTCCAGATTTTCTAGATTAACATGGACTCCCGAATATGATTACACAGGATCACAGTTTAAGTACAATTTGATTGTCTCGAGAATTTAAAAAATAGAATTTATGAAGCGATTTAATCGTTTAGCAAGTCAATTATTTTGCACAAATATATATTTCAGCCTTGCTGAAATTTAAAAATTTACTTTACAATTTGACGATTTATGTTGATAGATAGATTGAATGATTTTCGCTTTATTTGCACAACTTATTTATAAATTTATTGTTTGATTTATTGTCGGATTGAATTGTTGATCAATTGATAAAATTTGTAAATTTAATTCATTTAATTAAAATAATATTTTATTAATAATTGAAATATTCAAAAGGTTAACTTTCGCTTAAATAAATTATTATTTTGATTGATATATTGACAATACGATATCCAAATCTAAGTCATATAAATTTCTGAGAGGAAAATTATTTGCAAAATCATTGGGGCTCTATAAAGTTCACGAATAACAAAGGTAACATGAGAATTAAAATTCTATTAACACCATAAAATACATACATACATATACATACAATCACGAAATGTATCTAGGTTCGTCCAAGTTTTCGATTTTTCTCCTATGAATACGCGATAAAAAAATAATTTTACAAATGTATCACTTTAGTTCATTTTGTAATTGCTTAACCATGAACAAGCACGACTGAGAAAAATAAGTTTAACGATAACCAGCGGAAGTCAGTGTGAGAATTGGATTTCGGGAAACGGCAGATTTTGCTTGATATTATCTAATTGAGCTAACAGAGAAAAGGATACGTCGTTCTGCTCTAACTTCATGGTTGGTCGCGCGTATCTTCCGGGAAGAGTAGATCCGATCTGCTTTATTTCTTGCGTGTTTAAAATAGATTTTGGATAGTGGTATGAATTTCGATGCTATCTAACATGTTAAAAAACTTAAAGTCTTTCACAAGTCAAAGATGTCGTCGAATAAATAAATAATAATTTTTATCGTTACTATCGCTATGAACGATAGGTATTTAAAATAAAAGATTATAATTTTGCATTATATTAAAAAAGCAGAAAAATGAAGTAAAAAGTGTGGAGTGATAATTATGACATAGTTATAGAGAAAACAAGACTTAATAAACTTGAATAAAAGGCACTATCAATTAACAGATGAAAGAATGCGTATAAATTCGCCTTTGAGCGCGCAGCAAGTACATCGGGAGGAAAAATACCGCAGTAGACATACATACTGTTCTTTGTTTCCCTCGCGTGTTACTCTTTTGTTCATCCGTTAGCCCCGATAGCGATGTCGAACGAAGCGAACGATCTCTCGAGCGCGCTCCGGCATGGTCGGCGAAGCGACTCGTTGTGATCCGATAAACGGATAGATATCCGTCCGCCTGCCTAACCGGTACCACTATAATTAACGCTGACCTCCTGGCGACCCACCGGCAATTTTAGTAAGCGAACGATACGAAACACGGACAATCATAATAATCGCGGGCAAATCTTTCGACTTGTCAATCAGCCGACTGACACACGATGGTGGGTTGTTACCCACCACGAGCCCCGGCATCGGGTTTGCGTGTCTCGAAACGCGGCGTTGCACGCTAACTCTGCGAATGCTCGGCTATTAGCCGTGCTTTTCTTACTTCCTCGTTCAAGCCCCTCCGCGTGTATCCCTCTCGTTGCATCCTTTTGGCGTGTGTAGTCACGGTATTTACGATAACACCGAAGAGTACACCATTCCGACGTCGCCCGAGCACAATTCAAGGATGACAGGTGGTTATACATTCGCGGCTAGTTTGATCTGTACACTGCCGAGTTTGAATCTCGGATGAAGAGGGAGGAAAGTTTGTGGAAATCGCAGATAAAGCGTCCGCTAAATTTCTCTCTTAATTACTCTTCTCTCTTTATCTCCGTCTACCTCTTTCTTTTTCTCTCTGTCGGTTTGGTATAAAACCTTTAAAAGTTGAAATGTACGTAGGAAATGCCCTGCGCATGATTCAGAGCCAGAAAATATTGCTTTGCTTTCGTTACGGTCCTTTGGTGATTCGTCGAAATGGTCCGTGGGTGAAATCACAATTATCGGATCGTGGCACGACACGGATTCACATACGGCTACAATGGGATACTCGAGTGAGATACAATGTGTATGAGCTTTATTGTCCCCTTGAAAGCATCGGTCAGTTTGGTCCATCTGCTGACCCAGCGATAGTTGCTATACTGCACTGCTATATTGTAGTCGTCAGTTGCATCGGTTGCAACAAATTCCTAGTAAACGTGTATTCGATATTATTCATTTAAAAACGAGACATAAACTTATTTTTATAAATACTTTGTTATCTGAATCTTTTTATTTTCTATAAATTTTTATCTGTAAATCCGATATATTTTTCATGAAGAATATTTAAGAAAACAGAAGAGTAATAAGACTATTATAAATATATAAATTTGTACAACATTTGACATACTCCTTTTGAAAAATTATAATCTTTGAATTAATATAATTATAATCTGTCATAACAATTCGCGCTAGTGGCAATGTAATGAAATCTGAATTCGAGCGATAGTAATCGAGACCGCTACGTGCAAGAAATCGGTCTTCGTGATTACAGAAGTCAATCAGCCTCCAGGGAGGATCATTAAATTGCAAATGCAAATGGTGAAGCCCGACGAGGGTGCACCAAGTGGGCGCTAATATGCGCCAGATCCATTAATCATAACCCGGGGGATTCTACGAGCAAGGACATTCATTCCCGTGTGTACGAAAGTAGACACACTGCGCTACGTACGCGTGCGAGTGTACGCAGTCTAAAACTGAAACAGGTTAACGTTAGACACTCCCCGTTGCACGTTGGGGGACATTCAGCATTGTTCGTGGCGCCGGGCTACCCTAAATATTAACAATGAGTGAACAGGGGTCAGTACAACCCTCGAAAACTTTCTCTAATTCCTCGTCCCCGAACCCCATCTCCTTCTTGTCTCCTGACCCCCGTATTCTCTCCTCCCCCCTCGTATCTTCTCGTCTATAGCCTCAACTTTTCACTATACTATACATCGCGAAATTGTAGAGTATCCGTACATGGGCCAGCAAATTACGAAAATAGTGCTCATATTTTTTAAGATATTATTACAATTACAACTGCGCCTATGAATTTAATCGATAAATATATTCTGATTAATATATTCAGTTGGAATAATTCATAGTATAGTAGAAAGAATAATATTTATCATGATTATGTATGCTATAAATTATGCCGGTATTAAATTTCTTCAATTTCTTTTATTTGCGTGCAAAATATAAAATATTTCTAAATTATATTGAATTATAATAGCTGTCCAGAAAATTATTGTGGCACATATAATACTACAGAAAATGTGCAATTCTTAGTAGAACGATTCAAATCACTTGGATAAAGTGAGCAACTGGATAATCATCGTTAGGTGAGTGCTTAAACCGTGGCAATATGAAAGGCGACATCCCTAAATGGACCAGTTGTCCATTTGAAGGGAATATGTACTGCTCACGTGGCACGCGATTGCGCTCACAATGTGTTCCCATATACGGTGGTATACATGTGTTCTGGCCCCAGTGGTTCTTCTCCTTCCGTTCCGTACTACCTTTTCCGGCTGTCGTGGATACTGCATTCCTTATCCGATCGGCCTCTGTTCACGTAGACAAGTCTTACCTGTCCAACGAAGAGAAATGTACACCGACGATAAAGTATCACCTATCTTTCGAAGCAATAATTGTTCCCGTAGCAGCTATCATTGTAAATATTGTTATACCTAACATTGACGGTTTTTAGGCGACAATTATTTTGATCCAAGAGAAATTGATTGTCTAAAAGACTTGAAATATTTTAATAATTTCTCTTTCGAAATCTTTTATTTATATATAATAGAAATTTGAATAATATATAATTTTATATATTACATAATATATACAGTAATAAAGAAATAATTTTTAAATATTAAATTTTTTTTTAACATTGAAGTGTTTATTGAAAGAATAATGATGCATATAATATTTGATCGTAACTGAAACGTCGTATATATTATATGAGCAAAAATACATTTATTCATTTGCCTGTGAATATACGATATTTACATTATAATACTGCTACTGCACATAACAATGTACCGGTCGTATAGTCTTTGTACGCATTGCGATCAATTACGTAGATATTTCATTTCCTGATCAGCCAAACGTAGAAAACAACATGTAGATATAGATATTTCTGTCGATAAAATTAATGAAACAATTTTCTTCTTCCGCTGTCCCCATTATACAGGATATTCCAAAATTCGCGATTTTAATTTCAATGTTAGATTGTTTGAATTCAACTTAACGAAAAAATCGAGGAAAATTTTTAAATTAAAATTAAGAAAATGTCACTTTGATAAAATTCACGATAAATATTTTCTATCTCTGCAAACAAAATTATATTTTTTAATATTGCTTTGTATGGTACTGTACATATAAATAGAAAATTAAATCAGTGCACGCGAGCGCGAATTCAATGACAAGAAATCATATCTCCTCGAGGGTCAATTACACGATCACTTGGCACCGCTTTTTATCGCGCGACAGAACGGAAGAGATGGCTGTCGAGCGTGCAGCAGCTGTCGGTGCGACGAAATAATCGTAATAGAATTGTCAAAATGTAGTCGCGCGTTGTTTTATGAGTGTGAATCGATGTGAATCGCGCCGGAGATGGGGGAGGACTTCTTTAGCGAGAGGCGCAACGGATCCGTGGAGAATCGTTTCCCCGGAGAATTACCGGGGTATTATATCGAACTGGCGGGACGGCGGGATAGGGGTCTGGTGCAAATGGAGTAGGCCCGGCGGAATATGCTAGTGTCACGAGGATGCTTACTAATACCTCGGATTATACAGATATCTCGATGGTATATCTTATTCGCGCGATTGCTACGATTCGTATGTATGTACGTATGCCGCGTCTTTGGGAAATTACCATATCGCGATAAAAGTCAACGCGAGGATTATCGTTATTTCTCGCGTAAGAAAATTGTGCGGGTAGGCGCGTTGGAGGTACCAGTTTCAGATACCAAGAAACGCCGCACGAATTCATAGAATGTGTACTAGGAGAATTTGTATTTTCTTGTACCGCTGTTTATTTTGGGTAACAGTAAAATCAGAAACATTATTTTATGATTGTAAATTTTTAATATTTTGGGATATATACGTGATGTCTCAAGCTTACTGTTGCTTTCGTTTGCAAAATTTTATGAATTTAGAGAGTCGATTTCTTCTTGGCTAACAATACAATTGCTATAGTTGTCTGAAACGTTAGAATAAAATCGATGAACTTTTATATGAAATTCGAACTATATTGATTTGTATGATCAGCACTGTTAAATTCGTAAGATCAAATTATACTCAATTTGAGACATTTTTAAGTTATTTAATCATTCTTACTTGACGAGTCGTTGATTTAATTAAAACAATGGAGTTAAATAACAACGTGTTAACTACATGTTTTGTGATAAAACAATGTTGACATACATGGTAATTAAAAATAATAAAGTATTATTTACTTTTACTAAATTTAAATTCAAGGAATTGGTTTAAATTTGATTTTCTTTAATATTTAACAGTGAAAGAGATCGGTTGTCTCTGTACATTTTAGATGGCAAGATGTGTCTTAAGAACGGAGTGGGGCCCACTGCGTTCTATTGCATGGACCGGTCTAAGAGGCGTCGCGCTTTTTCTCAATTCGATCGGATCGGCCGATTTGCTCGGACGACGAATGTACATCACACCGTGTAGTGCGATGCTGGGGACAGAGAGAGGTCGGATTGTAGACGGTAGATGGGGTTACAGGGTTGCCAGATCGCGTAATGAAATATGCGTGACGAGAGGTCCCACGAGCCCCGGACTCGCTCTACTATTACTCAGTTCAGCTCAGCCCGACGCGGTTCAGTTCTGCTCACGAAGGGTGGCACGTTATATTATTCAATTATGTCATTCGAGTTATACGCACGGGCCCGCCAAGGTGCGACGGGAACAGAGGGCAAATAGATCGAACGAACGCGGGGAGGGGGAGGGGGGTAAAGAGACAGGAAGACGGCGTCCCCTTCTCTTCCTCCTACGAGCTGGCAACGTCGTATTTTGTGAGTAAGTGCGGCTCCGTTTCCTGCCTTTAAGGGCGCAGCCATTATGAAATTGTAGTTACTCGATTAATTTCACCCCGGGCGCGAATTATCATAAGATAATAGGCTCTCCCCCAAGTTCGTTCGCGAGTGGGACCAAGTTAGCGGTTCAATGAAATGTTTTATTGCCAATTACGGTGCGCCATTGGCGTTCTACGCTGAAAGCACTTTGCTAATTATTCCGCATGGACAAGCCTTCCTTTAACTTATGTAAAAGATTTTAATTGCGATTAAAACGAGTGCCCCGGCGAGTCCCAAAGTCCCGATAATGTGAATTTTGAATTCATTATTACACAATAAATACGCGCGCAGCGCGCGAGTATCCATTTTGCTTTGTTATTAAAAAATTATGAGACTCTCGGGAGAATATTTAACCTTGCTATAAATTATACCACAACTATATGACAAGTAATAAAAATGAATATTATTCCTTAAAAAGGAAATTTCGCTATGGGTCACAGAAATACTTTACAATGAGGCGCGATCGGCCGGGAAAAGACGAGGCGACCGAAAGGCAAAGATAATAAATCAGGGCGCAAGATTTCCCGTGCCGATGACAAACACAATAAGTCCCAATTTCGGTCATTTATATACGCTACGCCCGGGATAATATGACGGAGGATCCTTTGTGCACACACGAGGGGTACACACGCGGACCGGGAGTACGACGGACGCACACGAGTGACGTCACTTACAAGGACATAAATCAAAGCGACGGACGAAAGTCCCGGATACGGCAGTGATGTTCCCCGGGGAAACCGTCTCTAGCTCGAGTCCTCTTTTGACTCATTCAAGGCGAATTCGTGCGCGCTCCCATACGATGTGCGCCAATTTCAAACGTACGACAGTACGTACAAGTCTAAACCGCGCGGCATGTTATATGCGGACAAAGTTTCGGGACTGTCGGTTATTTCGCGATAAATTTCTCGCCAACTCGATGCGAGACAAGGGAAATCCCGCCGTAGCAATATCGCGTTGCAAGGGCCGCTCCATATAACGATCGCAGCGATCATTACAGCGTCGTGAGAAACGGACTTTATGAGCGATTAGCGTACGAATCTAACGTCCACAAGTAAAATCGACAGGGGCTGTAGTAGTAGATCGTTCCGATTAGTTGGCACGAATCATGACTGTATTCGCTCCCCCAATGCAGCGGCCACGCGTTGCTACGTTTCCGGTGAAGACGCGGATATTATGATGCTGGGCTCTGCTGCCTGTTTCCGGATAACGTCAACTTCTGGATCATTGATTCTACCGATCGTTTTTCACCCTGAGCATGGCTCGACGTCCCGATCGTTTATACAATCTTTACTTAATCCCCTTTAGAAATGCGCAATCGTTTTGTGTATTATAAAAATTATATAAATTTGAACATAATTAATATTATGCTGTCATGTTATACACATAATTATTCAGTTCGACTCAATGAAAAATTTCCCCGAAAATAATATTTATTGAAATATTTTTATATAAACGATACGTTTCGCGCGCATTTTTCCTAATTTCTTTCCTATTAAAATTTTCTTGTGTCATTTAGTATAATTTATACAATAATAATAGGCACGACATTCAATCATGTGTTATCTATCTCGCCATTCTTTGTCAAGCCACGCGTTCAGGAACGAAATGGTTTGTATAAAGATGCAGATGCGGTTATCATCAGGACGATCGCCCGACGAGGTGGGGATTAGCCTTTAAGTGAATCGTCAAATCGTTTCTGCCCGCCCTTGGACTCGGTGCATGAACACATGTATCGCATGCTGTGCAAACAGATCGCGGGTGCACACCCTCTCTTCTCTCGGTAGCGTAAGCTGCATCTCCTTCTTTTCTTCTGGGACCCCTTTTTATTTTCGCTCCGTCTCCCTTTCACTCCCCCGCGTGCTTTTTGTCGTTTCGATCTCTCTTTCCGATCCGTCGTTTCACCTTCGTCACTTGTCCACGGGGAAGGGAATAGGACTGTCGCGCTCTGTTTATCCAGCTGCCGTATTTAAATGTCGCTTTAATGCGCCGTAAAATTATATGCAAAAATCCCCATAAAATATGTAAGTCCCCTCTAATGCACCGGGAAATTGACGCGTTATATCGTCGCGCCTACGGGATTATTATATCGCTCGACATTTTCATCTTCTACCATCGTTGGTAGGGTGAGAAAGGGTGTATGCTTGGGTCCCGCTTGAAATTTAATGCGTAATTTATCTTATTTTATCTTTACTAACTTCTTTCTTTTTTATCACGCGTTGTTATCTTTATTTTTTATTACATTTCGTCTCCCTTTTCCCGTTACAGTCCCGACGACTTTGTTTTGTAAGCAGATGTCGTTTTATTTTGTAACTGATTTAATAATTGCAACTTTTATCGTTATACAATCGTTATATAACAATATATCTATTTGACAAAATATTATACGAGCAGTGAGAAATACGATGGATAAGCAATGAAAAGAGATAAGAATCTATTTAAGGTAAAAAGGTGGATAATTTGCCTATAGTAGCTAGCAAGCTGAATGGGATGCAAAGCAATTTGTTGGCAGCAGCTAACAGGTTGTCAGGTGTCGATGGGGGGCCTAATGTCAGCGGGGGTTCCGCTGCCTAGCGGTAGTAAGACCAGCGGCGCTTATTCGCCGGCTCCCTGTAACTCTACGCGTTATCCTTTTTTCGTTCTTCCATTTCACCTCGTTTCGTTTCGCATTTAAATCAAGGATACGATTAGTATCAGCCTTTATCTCCTTTCGCTTCGTATAAAGTATATTTTGTCGCAATTTTCTGTACACAGATATTTATATAAGCGTTGTTACACTTGCGTTATGCATTCGTTTAATCTTTGAAAGTAAATAGATGCATATCTTGCTGTCGAGAAATCGAATACATAACTAATAAATTGCATTGAAAAGAACATGTTATTCAAGCTCGATATGATTATATAAATATGTAAATATCGGGGAGAGAATAATAATGCGTTGTATTGAAAAGAGGAAATAATATACGCGCGAGACCACAAGAGAAATGGATTGAACGAATTCATATCGATGACGTCCGGTTCTTTTAACTCCATTGTAATTTCAATATATATATATATATAAGAACGATGGCACATGATATATTTATCACCAAACACCGGATGCAGATCAATATTCATAAGGTAGTTCGGTAGGAGTCGCGTCACGCTCATTGACTATGGCGGCCCGGCATTATTATTTTAATCAGTTCGTATAATGTCTCTGCAAATTACATAGTAGATTGGATTTAATGACCGGAAGAACTAACGCGGTGTGTCAGCAACGGATGAGAAATCACTATGAAACTGAAAAGAGGTCTCCTTATATGTATAATACGCGTAATGTATAATTTCAGTGTAAATGTTCTTTCAATCGATCGTTTTAGTAGATTTGCCTGGATACGCTGGATACAGCCATTATTCGGCGATTGTACATTTCGTTGTATTTTATTTAAATGAAAAGTATCTAGCTGGTATCTTCAGGTTTCCGTGTTAAAAACACGAAAGAGAGAGAGTAAATGATCGTCACATTTAATGCGATTAAATGTAAAGATTGCGAGGATTTTTCACAGTAACTGACGCAGTAATATTGCCAATAAAACGCTGTCATTTTTCACCATTTAAGTTAATGTTGTAAGCCTCGAACGTCCCGGCGACTATTTATACTCTTATCAACTTTCACACACAAAAGCGGCGTTTAATTATCGACATATCACTGTCCGACTTAAGGCGACGCCAGGAATACCAACGCGAAACGAGGATCCTTCCCCCCCCCTGCTCTCTTGTTATTGATTGTTTCCTTGTTTATTGTATATATTAGATTTAATTCGAAGTTCCGGTAGATCAAGTCAGAGGGGAGGCTGGGATGTAGTGGTGTGCGTCGGCGAGGCTGCAATAACTGTCAAACGGTTTCCTCGTTTTTAAATCCCTCTTGTAAAGTAAAATGAGACAAGCCCAGCGGCTTCTATCTCTCTCTTTTTTCCTCTCTCCCTCTCACCCCTCTCTCTCTCTCTCTCTCTCTCTGTCGTTCTTTATTTCTCTCTCTCTTTCTCTCTCTGCCTCTCCATCCTTCGTTTCGCGGAGGTCGGTAAAGCCAATCCCGTGCTGAGGGTTGCACAGCATAGAATCATGGTGTACGAGGGTAAGCGAGCGGGGAGCAGGAGGGAGTCATCCACCCCGATTCTCTCCCGGCGTTCTCTATCTCTGATAACTCACGTCAATACAACGCTACAACCTTCCAAGAGCCGGAGGTGCTCTCTCCTGAAGATTTACCGTTTGACAGTTTTATTGGCCGATGTCGATTGGATTTCGAAATCATGTCGTACCTCGCGATCTCTGGGCGATGCGAATTCTTCCGCTGGAATTAATATCAAATTTATTTCGACTCTTGCTCTCATATGTTTCATAAAACAAATAGAGAATATAAGTTATAAATTCACACACCCCGATATATAATAAGATTAAAAAACCATTTTGTTAATCAAGAAATTTTCAAATGTGACAGCAAATATTATTTCTTTTAATAATTAATTAAAGAATATAAAACTGGGTTATGTGTCTTGAAGCTCTTTAAGATCCGCGTCTCCCATGTTTCATAATGTCCATGTCCGAATAATACACATCAATATACTTCACATCAGTTTAATATAATTCAGTATACTTCCATTAAGCCTTTATGTTTGCTTTCCAATTTTTTGATGCACACCTCCAATTAACAATATGAGTACACAATAAAGAAACATGCAAGTCTGTAAAAGGAAAGCATATATCTCTCGTTTTTCGACGTATAATATTTTTGTTTCGCTGATTATTCGATTTTGGACATTATTATTTTGAACGTACTTCGATTTCGAAACTGTCATTATTGCACGACATTGATTCGATTTGTAATTACAAATGCTGAACAATAAGAAATGATGATGTTCGCGAAGTACGCACTCACATATGCGCGCACGTATAATATCACACATACCTATTCGTGTAATTGTGATATATACTTGTACATATATAACTTATTTAATAATTTATATTATGCGCATACACATAAATTGATGGCTCGGTAAAGAAAGTCATGATATACGGGCTAATTTGACGTATCGCGAAGCTACCGATCGTACCGTCCATGTACGGCCGAATGACCGACTGTAAATTACTGGCACGTCGGCATAAAAACATCGAGACTTGACTCTCTTGACGGACGTGAACGTTCCTCGTCGTCGAAGCCTCATCGACGCTCGAATCCCCATTAGCTCCCGTTCAATGTAAACGTTGAATCACCTTTTCGAATCGTGCATACTCTTCTGGCGCTTCATAAGTCCGAGAAACATCTTGTTTCGTTTATACCTCTGCAAAATTTTACTAAAGTATTGCATCAATTTACCTCAAATACACGAACGTTTCTAGCAGAAAACTGAAGAAATATGGAGGGATAAATAAGGATGGCTTATTAGCAAAAAATAACACAATTTTTTATTAATGCGAAATTATTCTACTATAAAAATTCAAATCTGTAGTATGTTTTGTAAATTTGTGCATTTAAGTAAAATAATGAAAATTACATTGTTTAAATTAATCGTGCAATTATTTTACTCGAAAAGAGAAACGAGTAAAAATTGATATTATTTATTATTAGATAAATATATTGTCTCATGTGTTTTCGAAGATGTATATTATGGGCTACGCGTTCTCTCCACCATAATAGTGTTTTTGCTTCTCCATCGGGTGGACCACCGCAGAGATGAAGTCGTCCTTCCTCGTTCAACCTAACATCTCTTGTGCGCGCTTCTGATCTCGACAGCAGCGATTTGTTTAGTCTCTTTCGTGCAATTCTAACGCGCGCTTTCAGCAGAACTCAGGTCGTTGCAGAAAGAAACCGTGCGACACGACGAGGCTGTCATCAAAAAGCCAAATCTGGAATTATCTGAATTGTAAGAATTGAAATAAAATGATACAGGGGCTAAATAAAAGATATCAAAATGCAGAAGTAATTTTTATTATAGTAACGGTTATCATAAAAAATTTATTAAACTTTTATTAGACAATTAATTTATATTTTCAAACACTGTATCGTATCATATATATATATTTTTTTATATTGAATTTAATATTGCCCAAAGTAGAAAACACATAGGACAAAAATATTTTAAAAAGGATATTGTAATAATTAAAAATGAAAATTATACTAAATATTAAAATACATTTTGCATATGTATAATAATTTAGAATTTTAAAAATAATACAAAATATTCATATATTACTAATTTAGACATACAATGAATCATAATTTTTGCCCTTTCATTGGGTACACCGATTGATTCATAATTGAATCAATCTGCAATATTTTAGCAGTAAAGTTTATGTCACGCTCTAGATGGCGGCGCGATAAAAATTTTAGGGCCTCGTAGATTATGTCTTTCAACAATGAATGCTCGCAAGGGCTCCCAGCTGTTCGAACACCCGAGCAGGAAAACGATGTGATTTTCACTTTACCGGTTTGAACGCGCGCTTGAACGAGAAACGGCACGGCCGCGAACTGAAAGAACCACCCACGGAGCGGCGGGAACGGGTGAGGATTTCTCTTGATCATTTCGATCGCGCCGGCTCGCCTTTATGTGTATATTATGTATTTATTATGGCTGCCTACCAGGAATCGCGCGACAAAACCACAGGAGCCTCAAGAACTTCTCCTTTTACTCCTCCGCGGGACTCTCTTTGGAGACCGTTCCACATAACGTTCGAGAATCCTGGGGTCTCGGGTAGGGGGCTCATTAATTGACACCGTGATACTTGCCCCGCCGGTCTTGGTGGTCCGCTTGCTTTTAACGATACGCGCCAATCCCATCGATTTCAATCGTTGTCGTCGATGATCGCGATCGCTCGTCTAACAGAAGGATAAGAAAAACTGGCATGATTTATCAAGATGACAATGAAACGGCTATAATTTTGCGATTCAATTATGCGTTACGTTGAACTTCGTGTTTCAATAAACATCGTTTATGATAATAAGTATTAAACGCTTCATATATTTTAAATGCGATTATGGATTCGTATCATTAATCACAAATTATACATGACGTCGTAGATGTAAAATTTTTACATTTTTTTTCAGGGAAAGGAGAATTTAAGATTACACTTCAACGTTTTAAATCTCTCTTTCTCTCTCTCTCTCTCATAGTCCTAGTTTTTTCTCATGTAATATTTTCATATTCAATTATAATATGATCCTAAATATTTCCTGGATTGTTACTTGTCGCCTTGTAAAATTCCCATTTTTAAGCTTATATATTTTATTTTCTCATTAATTCTCTCATTAAATTCTCATTAATACGCGGCTCACGTACTCGTTATATCTTCAATTTTGTAGGCACAAGCAAACAGTTGGCACATTTAGGAATGTTTGGATTGATTTTTTGAATTTTTATTATTACATACAGGTCTTTCTCCACAAAATTCGACTTGTCTGCGCCTCACGTACGGCCTATAGTTCGTATCATACGTTTTCTGAGACTACCGTTCATTTATAGGGCAATCTGTAAGCTACAAGCGGACACGTTGACGAATGCTTCGTGACACCGTAGAACTGGGCCGGTACTCATAACGCATTTACATTCCTTTCAATGTCGTGCCACGTTCAGTAGAGGCCACCTCGCGAATTGATATTCCTCACTCGAGTTCTTCGATTTATCGGCCGCCCCTTATAACAGCCATAAGTCTCATGGACAGAATAGTAGTAGCAGATGTCGAACTTGGCTAAATATCTGTTTTGATTAACGCAGCGCTATCACATTTGATAGAAAATATAAAAAGTTTTAGAAATTCTTGATTAAAACTTATAAATTATACGTGGCTCTCTTTAATTAGAGAAATTCATTATTATTGCATTTTAATATTTTTACATAAGCTCAAAATGTCAATATTATACCAGAATTTTGAAATGCATGTCGCGTGTCGAAAATTTACATTTGCGTGTTTAAATAATTAATAATAAAAGACTTATAACTTTTATCTTTGATTCCTTTGTATTTAATGGATATCAAAATTTAGACTACAAAATAATAAATTACAATTATAAATATTATAATTGTAAATATATATATATATATATATATATATATATATAAAATTTATTAATTTTATAATCAAAATTTTTAAAAGTTTTTCAACTCACTATCATTTAAGATAATTGATATTATTATAAATGTAAAGATATTTTTTATATTAAACACAAAGTCGTACATTTTTATTATGTAATACATGCGCAAAGAAACACAAATGTTAAAGAACGTTAAATTATCATTGGATTTTGGAAAGAAAAGTTCTATAATTTTGTTAGGAGATGAAAAAAAAACTTGATGTTGACTGACGCGCCGGATGACGAGTAGAGCGCGTAAGTATTCAAAGATCGATCGGGACTCGACCTGGTTCGTGAAAGAGTAAAAAAGCGCGCGTATCAGCGGTTACGCTTGTTATTCCGCGCGTATCCGTAGTAATAATAAATTATAATTCTCTTTTGAAATAGGCGGATGGCATGTAGATACCTCACGCGGGCAAGTGCGGCCCCATATTTACGATTATAATGTCCGCATAGCATTATTTCGATCTGGGAAACGCGAACATGACGGAATGCCGAAGAGGTCTCTATCATGCCGTCGCATAATAATACTTACATGCTCGTCAGTATGGTGATATTTGTACATACGGTTAGATTGTGAATTGCTATTCGGATCAGATATGAATATGATTATAGCGCGGCGCACAATGCGAATGGCGGAGCACGAAGAAAGGTTTTTGCGGCAAACTCGACGATGAAGATATAAAATAACGTTAGACGCCGGCTGTTCCATTGGAATTCTTGACTTTTAATGCCGAATGCCGGGAATAAAATCGCCTCTTTACGGTTATTACGTTTCGTATATTTGTGTTCATTACATTACAATATTATGTTTATTGCGGTAAGATAGGTGTTTCTCTCTGTATATACGGAATAGTTAAACTTTGTACTAGGATGAACGCACTGACAACATAACAGTTTCATAAATTTTTCAAAAATAGTAGGAAAAAATTAATTTCTAAATTATACAACGTAAAACGGATATTACAGTAGAAAAGAAGAGATATACTTTTTTCTAAAAAAAGAAAAAAAAAATATATACTTTCTTCAGCAAAAAGTTCTAATTTTTAAATGAGGTAATTCGCACTGCTTCAAAGAACAAACCAAGCTTTCACGGCAGTCGTCAAGATTGCGTTATAAGTAGCCTTGTTTGCCGTCTAATTGTTATTTCCGAAGAAACGTACGATGCATTAGAACATGATCACGTATGTGATACGTCACTTTGGTGCGTGGTGTTCCGCATCGTGCGTGGGAACTGTCCAGGTCACGCGTCTACGCACCGCGTGCGGAATTATTAAGTGGCCTGAGGAAACATTAGTTTGCTTCGAACGATAGTACCCACGTAGAATTGCAAGGTCTATGATTTTGAGTACGATCTACCGTATGCGATAACTTGCAAACTAGATAATTAGAAAGAGAGAATTCTCAAGCTTGAAGAACAAATGGTTTAGTTTTCGAAAAATGTGTTTGAAAAAGTTGTTAAATTATCACGATTTTTAGCAGATGTAGCAGTTAAGATAAAATCAAAATATTCATAATGAAAGTTGCAATAGTAAAAGTTTAGAGAAAACGTTGGAAAGCTACAAATGTCTGAGATTGTGTAAAATGTTCACGACTTTCTTCACGTTGCATAACTTCATGATTAACTTATTACGTGGTTTCGGGATGATCCTGGTATGTATGGAATTTTGTTGGGTTATATATCTTCGCTTACGCGTCTTGATGAGCAACGAGCTCATTTCTCTGACGCTACATAATTTTCTCGTTATACACAAATTGACATTATAGGCCATTGTGAACTGTAGATATAATTATTAAAATTTCACCAATAATTTTGTTATTTATCAATTTTATTTAAATTCTTAGATACACAGCAAAGCAGAATTATTTCATCGTATTTAAAGTATTTATTGCAAGAGTAATCTTTTGCTACATCAGGCAATACATCAGAAATTTTTCGAATGATTTAGATAATCATATCAGATCACGTGTGATTGTGTTGTCCTGACAATCATACAGATCTCGCGATTGTTAAGAGTAAGTTTATTCTTGAGTCCTGAGGGATCGTTTCCTGGCATCACCGTCAACTCGGACGAACAGGGCGGTGCGCGGGAGTTTTACACATAAATCTGGTCTACATACGGGAGCGACTCCTCATGGGAGTTAGACTAGGATAGGATGGGAAAGGACTCGTGGAACTCTTCTCTTTAAAAGATCGTCGAGAATGTGAGAACCGACCGTCGTCCTTTTTAGTTTGCAAGGGAGCTTTACCTCTTTCTTGTGCGCGATTCTTTGAATTAAGACTATAGTAGATGAATATAAGTATCGTGCATTATATTATCGTGATTAATATCACATGATTTCAAGAAATACTATTATGTCAGTTTCTCACACATTACAAATGACAAATATTTCTTTTTCATTGTCTAATAATAAATTTATATGATATTATATTTATACATTAGCAAAATAGGTATAAATTAATCTTTTACTATACATGTTGTTAATTAAAGAAACAGTTGAAGAAAGATAGTCTTCATTTTGAGATAAGTTATTTTTACGCAAATAAATTATTTTCTATTATATAATATTAAACAAGGAAATCGAACGCCTCGGAGGGAAATCTTTTGAAATTAAATTGTGAACGAAGAATTTGTTTGAACTTATTGATATTATATATTAAGCCTATCAGTTTGAAATTAAGAAATGCATAATTCTTAAATCACAAAAGCATCTCGTTTAATCAGCCCGCGTCTCTTCGATTACAAGTCGCGTCCGATTTGCGAGATTGCATTGACGATTTAGGGAAAACTTTTGTAATTTTTACAAAGCGCATTTTTTTTTGTACGAAATACGTAAAATCGTCAAAGAAGTCCTTAAACTCTCCGAGAGATGGCGGAGCATAGGCATTCCTCGCAGTTTCGCGAGATCCCACGGGGATGACTGATCCGCGCAGTTATTGGATTTAGCGATTCCACAGACTCGAGCTCGATACACTGCACAGCTACTCACGTACATTTATATATTACATACACCTATATACATGCGCTTTTGTAAGCGACAGCACAATAAACATTTGCGAAAAATTGAAAGCAAGATATAACACAATTTAGGAATAAGAAAAATAAGTCGCGTAAAAATATAAGAATTAAATTCGTATACTTGAACATGTAAACGAAGCAGAGTAGCGAAAATTAAAAATAATTTTTCATTCATATTCCTTTACTGGGAAAGAAATTAATTTCGCAAGTGCCTGTATATCTACTGCATTTCTATCCGTTTCTTTTAATTCGGCTTTTCACATCGCACTTTAATTGCGCAATTCTTGATAAATGCAGATTATATAAACCTTTCAGAAGCCGAATTGATCGATTCCACGAAAGAAAATTAATAGTCATGCTTTAATTGGAAACAATTAACGAATTTGTAAAATAATTATGTGATCCGCTATTAAAATTAAGAAACTTGAAATTAAGAAAAAGTTAATTTCTCACGTATCGAGGCGATGGTTAAACATAATCTAATCTTGGGAATTTATATAATTAAACTGCTAGCCGCATACACCATGATATAACTCGACATTTTAATCGTTTTGCAATACGATTAAAATCTAATCCATTGTCTTTGGAATTTTTTTTCAGTTTTATTAATTATCTTTTCGTACCTAACGATCAATTTTTAACCAGCGTTACTTGATGGATTTGCATCGAGCAAAGTATCATCTATTGCGCAATGTAATTATCGTTCGTGTACTCGTGTACTTCCTTGATATTATCCGCCGGAAGATGGGTCATCTTTTACGATTACACGGAATAAGGCAGCGAACAAGACTCGGCGCTGATTTATGCATGCACGATAAATGACAGCGACGTAGTCAACATAGCGAACGACTTAAAATACGTGCTTTACTTGCTTATCTATGTAAGAAGTTACTTGTATCTTTACCTCTCTTTATCCCTCGGTTCACGTACGTGCATTGACTCTCACACGTTCGTTCTCGCGTCTTCCTATTCTGTTCGCGCACTCGTGCGCCAGACGAATTAGCCGGATTAATTGAAGCACTGAGAACGATACGGACTTAAGGCAACGAGAAGTTCAATTTTCGAACGTAGCAAAAAATCATTTTTAAGCCTCTACTAATATCACGGCTGAGATTTTGAAGAATCAGTTGTTAGTTTTAATGGAAATATAGGAGACGCTTTGACTAGACAGGAAATGCATCAGAACGAAGGAATTTCATCTCTGTAGTTATGCGCCTAGTTTGTAATCGCGATGTGACGATAAATGGGGACGTGCGTCTTCCGAAGGACTGAAAGAATATTCGTGAGTTATGATGTCACGAAATAATAGGAGTTGAGGGGAAAAGGGGATGAGAGTACGCCCTTATAAATGCTCGGTGGTAGTTACGCAGATGACGCGCTCTAATAATTATAGCCTTGTTGCACGGTACAGGGCCAGAGAGAGCGACTGATCCGACGATGCGAGTTGAATGGCGGACGAGACAGCCTAACGATTATCGATAATCGCACCGACATGCGGCTCGCGAAACGGGGAAACACGTCGAAATAATAGCACATCTATAGTTTTCCCAGACGCGCTCGATACAAAAAGACGAGGGCAGCAAGGGGAGAAGGGGGGGAGAAGAGAAGGGGGAAAAAAGAGAAGAAAAATGGAATGTTTCCTCTCCGAGCGAAGGCTGTGAATGACCAGATAAAAATAATACGGATCCGCGAACGTTCTGCCAGGAGGAAATAGATGGAACGTAGGAAGGTATTTGGCACGATCAGCATGCATAAGATTTGGCAGACCATGGGATGAAATACGGCGGCAAGAAAGTAGAAATTCGATCGGTCCGCTATGGGCTTCCTATACTTTCTCAATGCACATTTCGTAATATGTAATGTGATTCTCTCATCAGTGTGCGTAATTGGTGTTTGCGACTTTTTTTAGGTTTAATAGCTTTAATACGTTACCTTCATAATGTGTCAATAAAATATATTTTTACCATTATATATAATATAAGAGACGCGTCTGGAATAAAGTATATATATATGCAGTCAATTAAATTTCTAAAATGTATATTTTGCTCTTGATACGTTCGATTAAATAACTTTGTATTTAGCTTAGATCTCAGTATAACTGATAAATACATATCATACAACAAAGTTGTAATATATACTTGAAGTGAGGAAGAAAAAAAGAAGATGGATTAAATCGTTGTGTAAATAATTTTTATATAATTTCTAATATTATTGTAGGATGTTATACGAAATACAGATATTTCTACAAATTTCTACAAAATTGAACTAAAGGAACATGCAAATAAAAAAAAGAACAACGTTTGGCGGGCGAGAATCGACAGGCGGAATAACGGGTTAAAAAAAGCCTATGGTACCATAAAATGCGCGATGTCGTCTCGCAAATTCTGCCCATGTTTGGTTTGGTCCGAAAGCTGCGAAAAACGGATAGGCTCTCCGCGGCATGTATCGCGAGCCCCGATTGGCTAATTGGGAAACCCAATAGTTCTAAATTAATCGGTATCATTAATAGCACACGCAGGGACAGACCCGAAAAGAGAGAGGGTGCCAGCTAGAAAGAGTAAGGGATCGAAGCCCGAGAGAAGAAACATTTAAAAAGTCGACCCGGCATACCGACAGCCAGCCGCGCAGCTCTCTCTCTCTCTCTCTCTCTCTTTCTCACTTCGTCTGCCAGCTAAATTTATCCTAAACGATGGATGAACAATGGTTACATAAATAGAACAATATGCGTAGCAGCCGAGAGGAGAGAGAGAAAGAGAGACAGAATGGAACTCGTTCAAAAGTCACAATCGTGTCTCTCGCTCCTTCCTGTCTTATTTCACGATGCTCCGAAGGCACCGTCTCACTTTCTCGTCTTTCAACGCCTCTTCTTGCCGTCGCGCGCTTCGAAAAGGGGAACCCTAAAACCGCTGCTTTGCTGCTTTCGGGAGAGAGAGACCCGCGTTCCGATAGACATTGCAATTCTACATTCAGCGACGCTTCTGTTTCATCCAAACTTTGCTTACGAATACCTGCGTCCGAGTATAAAGGGCATTCGCTTTTTATACATACGCTTTTACTTTGGCACAACATGAAATTTGTGTTATCGATTTTAATTATAGTTATTTTAACTTTAATCGACATCATTTATAATATAAACATAACGTTGTAGATTAATGTCTAATTGAAATCTTGCATCGATATAAATTAGAGAAGAGATAAATTTTGAGAATGTTACACGATTTCGGTGAACCTAAGAGAAGCAAGCCCAATGATCGTTTCCTATGAAGTATCTTATTCCAGCTATTAATTAAGAAGTAAAGTTTAGCAGTACTCCTAATGATGCACAAATTGATTAAGTATTAATTAACAGGCGAGAGGGATTCGGTTTATTATACGTTTTGCGTTTTAAGTTTTAACGTAGCGCTCGTTTCCGCTAAGTGTAATGAAGTACAGAGCTCAAAGCGCCCATTAAATCCATTTTGGTGTTTGATGTTTTGCGTTGCCCTTGAATGCGGACAGTTTGTTTTAGCTGAGATTTACGTTCGTTTGGGATAAATGGTTTTGGCGTAAGGTATATATTGAATACTAAGAAATTTTTAAGCAGATTCCGAACTGAAAACTGAACGCGGAGATACTCAGAAAAAAATGAGTGTTGAAAAGAGCATATCTTGCCACTCACATGGCAATAACGTTGGAATTTATAAAAACTGTTCTGTTCTTTGCTGTCTTTGCTGTGGACGCTTACCAATCTTAAGTTCAGTCTACAAACGTAAAATCAAATAATTAAATTAACTGAATTTTATCTCACTTATCTCATATTAATATCAGTCGTCATAAATTAATTATAAATCCATTCTTTGTTGCATTCTTTAAAATATTAAAATAATAAAACTTCGTATTTTTAATTATATATTAATATTTCACTTAATTACTTTATTTTAACAAAGTAATATATTCTTACATATTAGTATTAGAATAAAAAATACTCGTTTCAAGTGTGACTAAAAAATGCATCCCGGGATGCGAGTTAAAGTAAGTCACAGTGCGCGGCAGATACTCACGGGATCAATAACTAGTTTCTCTTATTGTTATGGTTCCGACAGAGGATGGGAGTCCTTCCCAGCAGCAAAAATGCACAATCCGTCTGGGTATATATGTACGTCGGGAGACAGGGGCGAACGAGATGGTGCACCGATGATCGCATAAATTCGCAGCACGACGATAGAGCTCGTTTAGCATGCGAGTGAAAGAGGGAGAGAGAAAGAGAGATAGAGAGATAAAAGACGTATAAATACGTACCCGGGCGTGTTGTGATATTAATACAATCACGGATCATTCCCGAGTTAGCCGGCAGCCGTGCGCAGACACTAGATTGTCTGAATCGGGGTGAACGACTTTATATAGCTTAGCGGAGATAGAGACAGAGCGAAAGAGGGTTCGTTCTTACTTCTCGCCTTGTTCGGATAGTTCGGAATCAAAAGATCTCCGGGGGCACGCGTTCGCGGATACATGCGTATGTGAACGCGGCAAGGATTCATAGCGCAGCAAGGTGACTAATCGGTGACGCGCGAAAAACGGAAGCATACAATATTTTATGCTCTCTCGATATTTTTTATCATTAAGCTCTCGCGGCATAATTTCTTCTATCAAGTATCTTCTATCATGTACACTTTTTCTTCGACTATGCAAAGGATCGAAAACCGATGACGAATGTTATCAATTTTTTATCAAGGATTCGATCTAATGGCATAAGATGTGTCTCCGTGAAACTATTAACGAAGAAATCGGAGGATCAGACCGTACTGTGCACGGTATTCTAGTACGCTTCGTGGAGCGGAAGTGATCTTCACTGTCTCTTTCCTACCAGTTTATCGTGTCCCTTTTCTCCTACGTACCGGTTCCTGCCGTGCAATCGTGACCCTCTCCTCCTTGCCCCACCAACGCTCCCCCTTCGGTAATCGGCAATCCGATCAACCGGAACCTCTCCAATCCACCGACCCAGACCACAAGTATCTCGCTCGAGACCGCTTCTTCGACTACCAATCATGCATTTACTCAAACGTCCCTAATCCCTTGAGGACTCTTCTTCAAGATTGTCACGTCGTTATTATTCGGAAAACTCTGACTGACCGCACATATTTACCGAACTCGGCCGTAAGCACGTTTGTTCGTCTAGAATGGATAAACTCTTATCGTAATATTCTTGCAGAAAAAGCTGTGAGATGTGAGAAAATACAAAGAGAAACGGAAGTGTTACTGAAGAAATTCTTAAATGTCGTGCGATTTATTGTACGAAATAATATTTCAAGGTCCGATGATAAAAAGTTGTTACATGAGAAAAACGTTTTTATTAAAATTACATTTAGCAAAACGAGTCAAACGCAAATGAAAAAGCGTAGATAATTTTTAGACAACTGGTAAACCAAGTTCTGTTCGTTCGTCAATATTCTGCGATATATTTTACCGTCTGCAAAAAGCGTATCAGAAACCTTTTGCACCGTGCAAATTCGATCTTTGAATAGTAAACTCGGTATACAGAAGTCACGATATTAGAGCAGCTTCTCTCGCATTCATTGTAACCGGAGCTTTAACCGGAGTGCATGAAAAGTAATAAAGCGTAAAAACGAGAAAGAAAGCGGACGAGAGAGAAAGAGAGAGAAAAAGAGTGTTGGCAGTCGCGTTTGCAATATTCCAGATTTATATATCCACTCTCCGAACGCGCGCGCGCAAAGTGTTATGCGCGCGAGAACAACGGGGGTACAATCGAGAAGCCATCTGGTACACGACGCAGCCCGTCGACGTAGTAGTGATGCGTATCGTTGCCAAATTAGCATCATAATGGCGACGGGTGGTGTCGGCAGCAGGTAGCCGTCATTATTAAAATATTATGAACTTCTGATGCGTTGCGAGGATGAAGCTCACTTACGTCACACCGGAACGGTTTGGGTGACCGGAGAGCGGTCGGAGCGAGGGAGGACCGGAAGTGACAGCGTGGGTATCATGGCGCGAGGCGACAGGCTCCGACGCACTTGTTCAATGCTATACGATTCAATAACACCGCTACCTAATACCATTTGTATATCTGTGGCAACCACGTGCGATATTGTTACGTCGGTCGCAGGATTCACAGGCCACTTTGGCTTCGGTATTGAATTCGGTAGTCAAGGGCGACGATTTAAGCTGAATTGATATCATAAAAACATATTTTTTATTTGAACTTAAACAATATGCACCTAGATAAATTTTTAGTCGGTTCGTCTATAAATTCTCGCATTTATTTCAATACTCACAATCAGTTATTTTTATATGTAAATTGTCAATAATTATGAGTTACAAATATATGCAAAAGAGATCATGAAATCGAGCGGCATAACTAAGAAGAAGAATCATATTTTGCGCAATTAAAATAAAAAATTCACACAGCTCGGCCGTATTGGCTTGCATTTCGAAAGAAATCAAAGTAATATTTAATTCTTAAATTGCACGCCATCGTTCCAAGTTCTACTTTCTGGATAATATAACTGAACGAACGTTCACCGGACCATCAATGGCCGGCGGTGTGTGTCTAATCGGTTTTGGAACCGTCTTAACGGCCTGGCGCGGACAGCGCAGAACCGGATTGCAATGTGGTAAGGAAACAGCATAGTGGAAGAAAGGGAAGAAGAAGATGAAGAAGAAACGCGACGGAGGGAGAATCAACGCTCGATGAGGAATCGATGATGACTATGCGCATATCCGTTGTTCGGCGTCCTTGAAAAGGACCATTCCCACCTCCAGGTGTCGGTCACGGGTAATCCAACCTACTGGCTCGATGTAACGAGCGGATCGAAATCGCAAAAGAAACCCATATTCGTGTCAAAACAACCACTGGAGTACGGACCCGACTCATTTCTCCTCATCTTCCAACAGCTTTGCTCGGTCTTCATCAACAGCTATCCATGATGCCAATGGTGTACTTATAAGGATAAAAAAGCAAAAAAGGCACACTTTTGAGCACTTTGATGAGCAATATAGAATTACGTTCATATTTATATCATTGTCGATTGTCAAAATTGAGCGAGCGTGCAATAAACCAATTTTTAGTATTATTATTTAATATTTGAATCAAAAGAAAGAATCGGTTTGCTCCGTTAATTAAACGGTTGATGTAATTCATTGGATCGATATATCTCACTTAAAAAATTATACGCCACTTGTACATATCGGCCTGTTGAATTTGAGAGCCACTGCAGTTACAAGTAGCTCATATAAGTGTTTCTACTAAATTAAATCCTATTTCGATGATGAAGAGAGTCATGTGGGTATGTTAGTGTACAACGACGTTGAATGGACCGACCAGCATCAGGGACGGTGGAGGATGCGCCGAGGTGTTGAGATTCCGGGAGCAAGAAATACAAGAATAACTGCGGAGAATGCTAAACGTACCGTGACTTATTGGAGGAGTGGAAAATGAGATTTGGACATTGAGAGTGTGAACGATGATCTCATTTCTGAGAATACAATGCACGTCCATCTCGTCGGATCTTTGAAGGAAGGTGGTCGCTCATCGCTCTCGCGCGAGCGTACGCGTCGTAAGTCGTTATTTTCAGAAATTGTCAGACATGATACGTACTCTCAGTAGACGCCTAATTACTTACTTAATATTTTAAATGGCTGCTTCTATTTGTTGATGAGAAAGGTTACACAATTTAATTGAGGCTACTGCAAAAATGGAATTCTTTTTTTATCAAGAAAATATAATTGCATTAAATGTACGAGATCTTAATAATATGCAATTTTTAATTAGCTTTCTATTAAAAAGAGACTCTTATTGGAGTATTTTTGAGAATTTTAAAAGATAATAAATGTTTTGCCGCGTTGTAAATATTATTCTTTATATTAAATTTAAATATCTTCCCTGTAATGAATAATGCTATTTTTCAAATGTTAGATATTTACCCATCTCACAGCTTTTATAACGTCAAAAATAGATGGGACATGTCGCGTAGGGAAAATGCAAAGCAAAGGTAGATCGAAGCAATGTAGATCCGAGTAAAGAGCCTAAACAAACATGCTTGCTTTTATTACTACACCTCTCTTTGCCCCTTACCGTCCTACTACGATTCACACGACATTTTGTCTTATTTAAATTTTGTCTTATTTATGTGCTAACACGTTGAATACTACACTTATCGCTTGAAGATATCGCTGCATCTGATTCTTTTTTGAGAAAATTGAACAATTAATATTATTTACTAAAAAAGAAGAAATTACTTTGTGTAGGTATATAGAAAAAATGCAAATAACAAAACGTCTAAAGCAAATCTGTGTGGTTGCGGAATTTGCAGCAAATTCACAGTCTGTTTGATGAAACTAGATCGGAGACTATACAGAACTGTCGATTTCTCATATAACCGTTGAGCGATTTTGAGAACAGACATGCGCGAACGATTATTTCGAGGGCTGATCATCCCGTTAAATCCTGATTCGCAGTTGCCCAGAAGCACCGGGAAGTAATCAGAGCGATAGGGCAGTTAAATAGCATCGTAACCGCGACCGAATTGTTAACACGTGGAACACGCAACGTACATGTTGCTACGGGGCACAAAATCCGTTTGG
The DNA here is from genome assembly GCA_928718305.1 of Tetramorium bicarinatum. NCBI lineage: Eukaryota > Metazoa > Arthropoda > Insecta > Hymenoptera > Formicidae > Tetramorium > Tetramorium bicarinatum. Next base: position 12,122,471 of record OV788324.1, read on the forward strand.
TCGAATCTCCAAATCTGTATTACGCGCGTTTTCGAGATCGGCTGTGTTAACGGCGCAAGAATATAATGCAAATACAAAAAAAAATAACTATTTCTATCTTAGAAAATTAACGCATAAATAAGTCGCTAATTAATCCAATTGGTACATAATGAAATAATAAATATTGCGTCAGGTATGTTAAAATATCAAATGTTACGATCAAGAGAAGGCATTAAAATTTTACAGTAATGTAATATTTAATGTTAACTTTTAATTCATGTCATTTATGTGTTACATCATATGATAGAATATCCTATGTAACCATTTAAAATGTTTTTATATTATATAGAAAGCGTGATTGCAAAACGTTTTTTTTTTCAAGTGCAAAGTAAACGAATAATAGGAAGTTGCGTAGCCGCTGTTCGCTTTGGATGACTTCGCCGATGCAAACATAATTAGTTTGATTATTGCTGTTTGGACGTCGTGAAATGCAGAAAGCTATATACGCTTCTTGTTTGTACTTGGCTAAATGTATTCCATTGCATCTGCAACTGCGTTCAACACAGAGAAATAGAGACGCGGTTAAAGGGGACGAGTGAGAGAGAACGCGCAATGTGCAAGCATGCGCTTGCAAGCTTTGTAAACGATAGCGAGATGCGCGGACGATCAATCGGTATCGGCGAATTGTAATAGTCGATTCTGATTAGATCTCCCATTGTTGACGTTATTCGATACTACAGACTTGCCCGGCTGCGTCTAATTATTCTCGTATTCGGCTGAATTCCGGTTAACCAATCATTTTTGGCGTGTAATTAAACTGTTCTCTGATTTCGCAGTATTTCGCAACAAATGCACTGTCTCTCTGCTCACAAAGCACTAACTGCTTTTTAATCTTCTTCATGCGAAGAATTTTATATATTTTTTTCATAAAGCAAATAAATAATTCACAACAATTATTATTGTTAATGAATATTATTATCATCTATTTAATTTTCTAAGCTACATTGTATTTCTGATCTTCTTTCGCGGGTATATCTTATAGATGCACAGTTTTCCCTTTTCGGAAATCGCTAATCAATTACATTCTTTCTGCAAAAGTGGGTAACGTCAATCAGTAAATACAAGGGTAGCGTTCTTCTACTTCATTCGAGTGTCTAATAGTGCTTTATTGTACCAAAACGCCAAGATGACTGACAGGAACGATTAGCGATACGTTAGGGATGCAATGATCAATCTTCGAATATACGAATCTATCTAGGGGAAACCATACAGTCGTTGGCCACTTGAGCTTATGGGGTTTCAATCAGAATGCAATCACGTTACATTTATGTCAATTTTTTTATTTCTAAAAGGCAACAGATTCTATAATTGCTTCACTAAAAAATAATGGATTTCTTTGCTTAAGATTTTCACATAAATGGTTAATAACTTGACACTATCACTCTTGTTTGACGAAGAGATATTAATTAGTCAATTATGTTAAGTAGCTTTTAACTAAATGGTTTACTATATGTTTTATTTAAAACTTATTTTTAGCATGATTGTGTCTGTCTCTAAACAAATTACTTTGGTAGACCAGTCATTCTTTAAAAAATTTTAAAACAAATTATTTTGCTAGACCAGTCATTCTTTAAAAAATTTTAAAAGAATGACTAGTCTAGTAAAATAATTTGTTTTAAAATTTTTAAAAGAATGACTGGTCTACCAAAGTAATTTGTTTAGAGACAGACACAATCATGCTAAAAATAAGATTTAAATAAAACATATAGTAAACCATTTAGTTAATAGCTATTTAGCATAATTGACTAATTAATATCTCCGTTAAACAAGAGTGACAGTATCAAGTTATTAACCGCTTGTGTGAAAATCTTAAGCAAATAAATCCACTATTTTTTAGGCAAGCAATTATAGAATCTGTTGCCTTTTAGAAATAAAAAAATTGACATAAATGTAACGTGATTGCATTCTGATTGAAAATTTTTACACTTTAAATAATAACTACGATTCTCTTATCAATTAGAATCAATTAGTACAAGAGAGTTACAATAAAGTAGAAAAGAAAAGTGAGAAGAAAAAATAGTTTTAGCATAGTCTACTAACGTAATAAGTGTTTGAAGTAACTTGAATAAAAATCTGATGCTTAAAAATTAATTGTTCTTTTATTTAGAGAATGACCTTATTATCATAACATTTATTTATCATGCATAATTATTAGAAAGTAATAATTGTATCCAAATATATGTATATATGACCAGATCGCTAAAATGGAGCGTAATCGTTTACGATCGTTTTAAGTACCGCGCGAGCCCTTTTCCCAGTATCATGTCTTTTTCAGCTTTTATAGAAACGTGAAGGCACGGCCGTAGCGAGAAAGGTGTAAAGCAAGCGAAGGTAGACAGATCTCGGCACTTATCGGTCTGCGAGATAGCCATTAACGAAACTAAAAGCCTCCCCATATATCTCACTCCGGCAACCCTCTCTTTCCTCTCACCACCAAACGTTCCAACCCTTCGCCTACGTCGTCTCCCTCCCCGCCTACACCTTCATTTCCCTTGCTGCTTCTATCCTTGAGGTAGACACATCACCGTTCGTTGTTTGTCCGAGGCTTTTGTTTTACTTGCTGATATATATTAGCCCTCTTCCCGACCGCCACGGCGGAAAAAGAGGGTGAAGGAGGCAGAGCAGTCCCCTCTTTTTCACATCTCCCTTTTCACTTCGAGGCGGTACAAGTCACGCCGAACTTTTCTCATCAGTCGTTGTGATTATGAATTATCCCTTCTTCCTTGAAGTATCTTTCTTGTGTCTTTTTATTAGTCAGTATTACACTTGACAGTTAGTAATTTGTTGAATATTAATTCCGAGACAGAGTAATGCGTAGCAGCAATGGCATTTTAACGTCTTCTTGAAAGCTTAGGTTGAAAAAGTTTCACTAGTGTTTATATATCGATTAATATATTCCGCGCACGTTTCTCGGAAAGTCTTTGACGTTCCCGGACATGTGGGAAAAGATACCACTGATTTCTATTCTTCAAAAAATAGTGTACGTACCGCCGAAGCGTTTGGGATGTTTCGATGAGCTTCACAAAAGGAAAACAAATATCGAAAACCAATAAACGATAAGCTGCTAATTGGAAGTCGAGACGGCGTCGGGCGTACCGCACCCGGCGACCCATCGATTCGACGCTCGCCATAAACCTCATGTAATAATTTAACAATCTGTGAAGAATTGACGCCCTTCCTTCGGTCAGTGATGTAAGCAGGTAGACGACCGGGTTATTTCTGTTCTTCGACACCTACCTTCGGCACACTGCGCGGCTATTTATTCGACACTTCTATCCTATCCTATCTATATTGACTCTTAGCACGTATTTTTCACATTTTCTACCTCTTCTTGCTAGGTACATTTCAAACACAACTTACTTTTCTAAAAGATATCGATTGTGATGACAATATCGATATCTTTAATGCTATTAGATCAACGTCTGTAATTTTTTTTAGAGAAATTTTAACGTTACATTTAATTTTTCCAATTTTTAGGAAATAGAAAAGAGTTAAAATGTCTTTAAAAGAAATAATAAACGTTAAAATAATGAACAAACGTAATTTGCGTTAGTTTTTATTAATATAAATTTAATATTATACGTTATTAATATAAATATAGTAAATATCAAAACTAAATTGAATTTGATTTTAAAAGTAACGTTTGTTTAATCTCGTGATATGTATTCTTGAGAGTTGAACTTCAATAAAACAAATCTTGTAAATACATAAAATTATAAATCTTAATTTTAAGCTTGAAATAGAGTTAATTTTTCCAACAATGATATCATTTACTTAGTTATCACAATTAGTGCCAATCAGTCAAGAGACATAAAATAATAAAGAGAAACGCGCAAACATACAATTGAAGTGCTTGTCACGTTAATATGATGCCGCGATATCGTATACGGATGTTCTTGGATCAACAGTGATGAACACTGCAAGAACGCAAACTCGTAACAGCGATACACGGCCGGACAGCGGGAACGTGCGGCGTAACCCCGCTGATAACATCTCTAATCACACCGAGGCCGAACCAATCAGCACTAATCCTGGCCTCGGTACTCATCCAGGAAGGTTCTATAGCTCAGAGCTCCGGGATAACCACCCTCGCAACTCCCACCCTCGCAACCCCTAGGAATCTCGTGAGCCTTGCGTATACAACATCACGTACAATTCACCATCGTACGCTATAGAGCTCGGTGCCTGCAGCTGTAGCATCATACACTGCTACCGATACCACCGATCGAAATTACATGTGTTCATGTGTATTGCTGACACGATACCTGCGCTGCTCTTCCATTTATGTTTGGAGAGCGAATTGTTTCGATTGATCGAAGACTGTCGATTAAACTGTTAATTTTCGAAAATGCACGAAAGAGAATATTATTGGATGTACATACACGAATTATATAAATAAATATTAGACGTTACAAAGATATCACATTATGGCAGCAATGGACAATGGACGAAGTGGAATATATCCTGATAAGAATCATTGTTCGTCCCTCGCTTATATTGTCGCGCCAACACGCTTGGCTGTGTTGATAAATCGAGTACCATTTCAATCATTCGCTTTGAAAACGACTCTCAAGTACCTCTTCACGGACATAGATAAAATTTCACGAAGGCACATGTTTTACAGGCTAGTTGTTACATTGGACCAGCGTGGCGGCAAACAAAAGACGTGAAACTTAATGAAATGTAGAATGGAACTCGATCATATCAACATTCTCTCCTATAGGGCATACAATCTCGAATATGCATCTTTTAATTTCAAAGCGCCGAATAATACCAGCAAAATGTAGTCTGATGCAATTACTGAAATTAATTTTCGATCTTTCTCCAGCTTAGAACTCTATTTTGCACAGATAATCGGGACTCGCATTGATTCCTCGTATCAATTTAGCGTTTCTAGCATTTCGAGTAGCTGCTGAAGTGCCATCGCCGACTGTGTAAATTCCCTCGTCTGTGCAACTGTGCCGTATTTACGACGTTATGTCCGAATTGATTTGTCAGAGGGACGGATGGGACTGAAGAGTGGCACCTAGGCAAGAGAGTGTGTCGAAGGGTCGTCTATATGGTTAAATCTCCTATACGATAGGAGTTCCAAAGGGAGTTGGCGGTGGCGCACGGTCTGCGAATCCAGAGGACTTCAAAATCGAGCAGCTTCCCGCGGGAGTTCGGCCCTCAGCCCCTCCATGTCCTTTCCTCTACACGCCCGTCGCCCTTATCCCTGCTGCCGGAGTTTAGGCAGGCGAGCGTGTACGCGAACATGTGGACTCATCATCATCAGCGGTGCTGCGATATTCCGAATGTACCGACCATCATATATGGACCCCACACAGCCGCATCCTTCCTTTTTGCTCTCATTAAGCTCTCGTTCCTCAGTAGTTCACAGCCGCCAATCATTTCGTTCGTACTCTGGCCCGGCTGCGTCCACTAACTGAGTGTAGCCTAATTACGAATGTCCGGAGGGTTCGATTCATCTTTGATGGAGTGAAGGCAACCGCTCTCTCCTTACCCTTTCCTTGCACCACTATTATGTTACGATAAATACTTACGTATAGAAGCACATTTTCGAATTCGTTCTGAGTCATCATTCGATACCGTTTGAAAACATCGCATTATATTCCAAAAATGTAATATTCGTAACCTGGCAGTTTAAATTAATTTATATGCACATATTCTGTATGCAAAACTTAACATTGCTATTATATTTCTAGGGAAGGGATGTAAGAAATACGAGTACTTTCTACAATTCTATTTATTTTTCCATATTGTATATATGCATTAATCTGTAATTATAACAAAAATATGATTTAAATGGAAAGAAAGGTAAAAAATTTCTGCGCAGATATAAAATATTTGATTCATCTGACAAGATATTCGGAAACTAATCACTTCTTGTCTAAGAAATCGAAACGGAGGCAAGGCATGCGCGTAGATCGTTTTATTCCCTAAACATATCGTCGTCGTTTGGCAGCGGAAGGCCATCTGGCGATTCTCTAACACCCACGAGCGGCTCATCGAAACCCTCACGGGGTCTAATGATGTATAACGTGGCATTCGTTCACACTGACCATAGTTACATTTACTCGCTATATTCGTAAGCTGGGGTCAAGCGTACGGTATCGTTGACCCCGCGTATAGCAGAGCTCATTCGAACCCCGAAAATCGCCGACCCTCGCCCTTGATAATGCAATTATCGTTAGCGTTGGAGTTTAGAGCGTCACATATGTGCACTTAATGATATTTCACCGTATTTGTCGTATTTCTCAGTAGCGACAAGCGCTTCATTTTCATGAAAAGTTTGCGATATATGTATTTATAAGTATAGACGAAAAACGCTATTAACGAGAGCAATTTTAACATTAATATAGAATAACTTACATTGATAAATTTAGAATGTAATTTATATATTCGTAAAATATTTTATACTTATACAAAATTTAAATTGCATAATATTTTTATGGCACAATACATCGAAGCTCTTGAGTTTTACACTAACGTGGTAAATATTTCACGCTAAATGAAACAAGTGATATTTCGTTTCTTTGAAACTTAGAGGCTGCACAAATGAAATAAATATATCTCGATTCTTTATGCGAAATCATTCGAAATCGATTTCTGTGATATTGATGCTTTCTAAAATAGACGTTTCTAAATTGTATTAATCTATCGTTTCCAAATTTATATTTTTCAACAGGAAGAGTATTGTAAGCATTTAAAAATAGACAAGTATTTATAAATACACCTCCCACTTAGGTAGAATGATATTCGCATAGTAAAGTTACGTATATAATGTTTGGTTTTCTTTGCAAACCGCTTGGCCGCGATTTTCAAGCTTCACCGATTTAAGTCACGTGGAATTCATGTCATTAAAAACAACGATAGTACTCTCAGATTGGATTCATGAGAGTTGGCAATATGGAGTCGCGACAGAGATTCGTGGAATAAAACGGCGAGATGAGAGAGAAGCTTCAGTGTGTAACTCGACCACGTGTTTTTAATAATTGATAATCTACGTAGACGTTTGTGAGAACTTGATGTAGGTCCTGGAACTGTGGCATAATCGTGCCATTCTTTTTCGGCCGCGTTAAACATTACGTCGAATTGGTGCACAATCTGAGGTAATATTAAATTAATAATAATTTCAAACTTTAATGAAAAATATGTCAATCTTTATAAATTATAATCTATAATGGATTTAATTATCTAGCAAACTATATTCTCTAATAATTATAAGCAAATTGCTCTAATAAGAATACATCAGAACGTATCAAAAATATATTACAAAGATATAATAGATATTTATATGAATTTTTCAGATATGAATGAAAAGATAATGATACGCACATTTATTTTTAAATAAATGAAATTATATAATTATATTTGAAACAATATTTTTTAATTTGCCATAGAAAAGTTTATTGAAATCTAAAAAAAATCAAGGTTACAAAACTAGCAATAAAAGCTGTTCTGTACACAGCATTATTTTAAAGGAATATTTTAAAGATGCAAGAAAGTTTTAATTTATACTAACAATGAGTTAAAGCTGATAAAGGATTATATAATTTCCAAAAATTGAATAATGCGAAAAGTGAATAATCTTGTTTTCTCGTAAACAGACATAAATCCTTTCGGATTAACGTTACTCTTGAATTAGTCAGCAACGGTGTGTGATCGGGTAAAAGTTGCCGGACAGTACAATTGCGGTGACGGTGAGCTTAAGCCCTTTCTAGGACTGCTCGGTTGTCGTTAGTAATCGTTTTAATAGATGAACCATCGAGAAAGTTAAAACTGACTCCGCGAAAAGTGGTCGCCGTTAATCTCTTTTTCGAGCTTCTGTCACGGGATGAGATTTGTGTCGATGAGCTAAGAGTGTGAGTGAAAGTGTGGAGCGCTAAGTATGAGCAGATCCATGTACGTGTACACGCATATCGAATCACGCGTGCGAGAACGTGCGTGGACGAACTCTACTAACATACACGCACATCGATAGCACGTAGCTGATATCGGTGTGCGGTTTATGTGTGCCCATGCGAGTCGACGGTAGAGAAGTAGATTTAGGGTGGTAGACGGAACTTCTCCGCAGCCATTAGCCGCACACTCGCAAAGCCTCTATAACACGATTCATACATTTTCCTGGAGAATGAAAAACAGTATAGGTTTCGAAACACTAAATTCAATCCTGAAACAATGACGGCAGCGGCTGTCTGCTAAGTCACCAATCCTCTTACGGTTCTACCGATAAGTACTTCTTTTTATATGTATTATTTTTATTATTATTTCTATATTAATAATGTTTGCTACAATTTATATTTAATCACATTAGTTTCGATTAATTCGTCTCTTCGACATTTTTTTCTCCTCTAAGTCTTTTAAACTTTTACTCGCGTTGATTAAAAATACAATTGAATCATAGAGAAACTTCTGATACTACTTCTAATATTAGATGTTGAAAATTGCATATATTCAGTATATTTTGTCGTAGGAAGTAATAATCAATATATCAAAGTTATAATTTTTTATTTTTATCAAAAATACATGACATCCGTATCGTATTGATGCTCCGCTAGAAATCAAGGCAGCATATTAAAAAAGTTTTCCTCATATCAGCAGACTGGCTGATGTCTCCATGCAACACGCCTGAAACGATAATTCGCACGTTCGCGTGTACGTAAGCGAGCGCAGTAGTACGGAGAACTAATTCCAAGAGTTTATCTGTCTGCCGCAGCTCCAAACATCCGAATCGCGAACGTGCAGCAAGCCCTTTGTAGGGATAGATTGTAGTAGCAGAGCGGCACAAGCTGTAACTGCACAACGGCTGTAACTCAACGAGGCGCACACGAAGATTTCAGGCCACTTTGCGTTCTTTCGCACACAGCTTCCGTCTCTTTCTGACGGCGGAGACATAGGAGGAGACTTCGGTTAACGACCGTGCGGAGCAACGGAGAAAGCGCGGAGTGTGAGAAATCGATGAATGCGATCGAGAGGTAGCCGCGAGAGGTAAAACAAAATCGCAGACAATTCCTTGGCCGTCTGTGTTGCGTTTCTCTCGCTCTCGCCATTCTTCCTTTCGTTCCTTCTTTCTTCCTTCCTCTCCTTCTCTGTCTCTCTCTCTCTCTCTCTCTCTCTCTCTCTCTCTCTCTCTCTCTCTCTCTTTCTCTCTTTCTCTTTCCTCTCACCAGCTCCATCGAGTAATGGAGGTGGATAAGCTGTTGGAGGAAACGACAGGGGTTCTCTCGCCTTCACTCTCACTCTCTCTTTCACTCTCTTACTCACGCTCTCTCACATGTATACGCTTGTATATATATATAACTATAAGCACCTATACATAGAGATATTCCTATCCTTGCGCATCGCGGATCCCTCCATCTCCGCGCCTTCCCACTCGTACTCCCTCGCAAATCCCCCCCTAGCGTCCCTTTACGGATCCTGCCTTCGTTGGCTCCTAATTAAACATCCAGCTCGCTCGAATCCCAAGTCGACTGGGCCGTCGATGTTCCGATATTAGTGCCCCGCTCTGCCGTCGCTTTGCCCTCTCCTCCCATCGTCATGCATCTACCCGCGTTTACTTTTATCTTGCACCTTTCTCCACGTCCCTCGTCGTTCCTGGACCCTTCCTCCTCCTTTCCCCACAAAATCCCTATCCGCGTGCACAGCGTAAGCCACGCTGTACGCCTTATAAACAGATTTCGACAAAGAAAAAGGAACAAATCGAGAATCGATAGCTGCTACCGACTCATATAGTTCGAAAGGATTCTAAAGTTCATTCGGGTTCATCGTGAAGCGAAATTATAAAAAGGATAAAAATCTTTATGTCGTTATTGAAAAAAAACTTTAATTTTCGCATTTCTAACGTCTGATTAATCTCAAATTAAATAACTATCGGGAAACTTTATTTGTTTACAACAATAAGAACAAATCATATGATAGTTTACATTATTTATTCTCACGTTTCTTTACGTTTCTTTTTTTCATATATAATAATATGCAAATATAATAGTACAAACGAAATTTAATTAACTAACTATTTTTTATGTTAGACATCAAATAAGAATTATCAGAGAATATTATCATGTTACCATGTTCCCTAAAATTCACTTGCGTGAGCGGGTTACAATTCTGTCGATGAAACGAAACTTTCAATCTTCTTCGTGAAGTCAAATACGTCCGTAGTTACCATGGCACATACGTAAGATTCCTCGCCATCCCTCTTTTTGTTGCTGACTGCGCGCTACGCGAATGAAACATTCGGTGCATTATCAACGGTGCGAGAGAAGTAAGGATATATGCGCGACAATGCAACGGCGCGTACTTGGTCTGTGGCATTCAGTATACGTATACACGATAATGTAAGGTATACCTCTGGGATACCTTGCTCGAAACTGTCCAGAGTCCGAATCCACGCTATCCGGGGTTACCAGCAACAACCGATGGCAGCAGCGGCAGCGGCAGCAGCAACAGCAGCAGCACGCCAAGCATCTCAAACACGATCTTGTATTCCAAGCTGGTCGCACTGCTGGCAGCGCCTACGAGCGAGAGAATAGTCATTAACTAAATAACAGCCTGATCTCTAGCATCCACGTTTTCTCTCTCTCTCTCTCTCTCTCTCTCTCTCTCTCTGTCTCCCCTGTCCCCACCCCACAACCCCCCTTATTCTCATGCCCGTTCCATACCATCCCTCTGATCTCGCGGAGGAGAAAGGAATGGAGGCCGAAAGGAAAGGAAAGGAGAAACGCGATCCACCTAGTCAGCCAACCAGACAGGAAACCACCCACCACCACCACCACCACCACCAACACCACCACCATCTCCGCCGCTACCGACGGTCGTCCGTTCGCGAACCATCGGCTGGATGTTATCACCCGCCAAACGTTTTACAGCCAATACGGCGCTTTTGCAGTTCTCAAATGACTTTTTTATTGAGCTCAAATCGATATACCCGGCATTCTTTGCTCCGCCACACCACCGGCCATGGCAGTTGTAACGACAATTTCGCGATCACGATCATCACACATGTATTAGTTGTATCTAATGTTCTTCACGGTGTTCAAAGTTCCCGTGTTATCTTAATACGATCCAACGGGTAGCCAAATACCAATTGGACGATTGTATAAAACCAAATTATTGTCGCACTTAATTTGATATGACGTTATTTTCGAATACATATAAAACTTTAAAGCTAATTTCAAAATAAATCCAAAAGGAAATATTTTTAAAGTTTAGGCATATATTTATTAATTATATAATTACACATGCATTATATAAAAATATTATTCTTTTATAATTATTTCATTTTCTTACACATAAATAATGGTTATCCGCATATCCGACATTTAGAATAAAATTTTGTTTTTATATTTTTAATATAAATTTTATATGCGTAAATTTATTTTAATTATTTTTCTTATTTTGTTAAAAACTTTTAGATATACTTTTTGTTCGTAAAACTGATCGAGTAGCTACCATAATGCATCTCATAGGGAAATGGCAATGCATGACAAAGTCGCGTTTAGTGCAACATCACATATGGCGATAACTGGCTGAGTACTGTTCAGCATTATACCTTTACGTGTCGTATGTCTACGAGCGCTAAGCTCTCCGAAGTAACGTGAGAAGTAACGTTGGACGTTGTCGGATGAGGTGGAGAAGCAAAGAAAAAGTGCTAGAAGATATGGCCGGAGAAGAAAATACTAGCAGGCCGGTACGGTACAATGGCGGACTTGCGCACGTTGACAATAAACACGTGCCAGTCATGTTTTTCTTCCATTTGCCTTCTCATAAATCCGACATAAAAGCCGGTACATAAACAGTCAAAGTCTAGGCGCGCGCGGTGATCCCTCTTTTCTGATGCTGCAAAGTACGAATTTCAGAGCCGAAGTGCCACTTTCGATGTATAATAAGAAGCCTTTTCGTAATTCAAATAGCTTTTGTGACTGCCATCGGTTTTAGATTGCATTATTACATGTTTCAATGGAAAATCAAATGAGTTAACGTTAACATAAGCTCAACAAAAATTTGACATAAAAAATAAAAAAGACAGTTAATTTTGATTTATTTCTTATTGAGATAGTGTTTCCATCTCAATCACAAAAATTGTATAAATAATTTTTATTGTTTTTTTAATACTTTTTTATTCTCTTATTATGTAAAGCAAATTAATTGTAAGGATAATTGAAACGTACACAATGATTTTTCTTATTAATAAATTATAGATATATATAGGTAAGTTATAGATTAAGTTATTGTTAATATTTTTTATTGCTCGTAAGTACATTGATCTTTTCTTTATTGTATTTAAGTGTAATTACAATTTATAATTGTGTACGTATCAAAAAGTTGGTCTCCAAAATGCAGAGCGATGAAACAAATAGCTTGCTGTTGAAAATGGGAGGTAAATTGAACAATTTCACGGCGGATAATCCAGGATGGATTCGCCCGATTCGAATACACGTAGCCCCCGAGTGCACAAACGCGTACACAGACGCGCAAGTGCCGGGACGAGTCATTTGAGTGATGTAGGCAGATCGAATGTTCTTCAACTAGTCAGACTTCGCGAAAGAGTAGGAGAAAGAGGGAAGTAGAGCGAAAGAGAGGGCGGGCGAAGGGTGTAAGCGCGAGCGAGAAGGAACAGGCCGCGTAGGGTCGACAAGAGTCGTGGGACTCGCGGGGTATTCCCCGCAGTACGGATTCACGGAGCGTTATGATTTGTGCTCGCTTAGACTTCCGTCAATAATTTTACGGCAAATTTAACTCTAAACTTTCCACCAGCGTGTTTTTACCCCTCCTACCTGCGTTGCTTCCTCACTTCCCGCCCCCGCGCAACCCCGATAATTCTCCGTGGATGGTTCTCAACACTCGCGCTACGCAAAAACTTTCGGTTCATCTGCTCCTCCCCATTGCTCTCTCCCCGCATGTTTATTCATTCGGATGGCTGAAATGTGATTGCTTCTGAGAATCTTGACAACTGTCGAGCTTTATGCCCGATTAATTACTGTTTGGTGATTTTTAAATAGTCAGCGATTGATAAGCAGATTATATTTTGTAAGAAGAACATAATGTGTTGCGGCTGCTGTGCATAGAAACATCTTTTAGATGTTTAGATTGAGCGTAGTCACGTCACATCCACAATAAACGGCGCGAATATAAGTTTTGAAAGCGACATTGTGAGAAATGTTTTTCAACGCTATAAACATTTCAAAAGTTAACGTAGCGATGTACAGTTCACGGATATAATAATTTATAAGGACCGCGCTGCACGTTGTATTAAATATTTTCGCAGAGCTATTGGATTATCGAGAGGCATTATTGATGCTTCTGCCAACACACTTATCAATAGCATTAATTTAGCTCAGCGTTTATTGGAGTGTGTAAAATTAAATATTAACGAGCGGATAGTTGAAAATAACATAGGAAGAGTAACTCGCAAACTGGAAAGTCACTTCTTTCTGTCATTTTGTTAATACATAGTTAACGACCGATTGAGTGCCGATCTCAAAACTGATCGATTCAAAAGCTTCCCCAAAAATTCTCAAATTTGTTTACAGTCAGAAATAACTCACACAATTTTGTGTAATAATAATGAAATCATAAAATTATAAAAAATTTTTCTATGTGTATTAATTAAATGAGAGTTGATCCTTTATAGCATATCAGGACACACGTGTCAAACGAATAATTCACAAATCAAAATGAGTCATAAATCAAAAACTAGTGCATCAAAATTCAATTCGTGAGAATTAGAAGCACTAAAATATAGTCGTCGTGGGGAGAAGGGGAAGCAACGACTAAGAAAAAACAGAATGGGCAATACAGCGAAGAAGAAATGGATCGACGACAGGAGAAACGAGCGTTCATCGCGCGCTGACTGCGCTCTCACGCCGATCGTGCCTCGTCGCTATAGATAGACGCGTGCAACGTCGGCACGCATCACGTACGAGAGCGATGAAGAACGGTAACGCGACAATTCAGTTACGGTCGTTTTCGGCGTCGCGATAGCGATGTAGCGCCATCGAGCGCGCCGAATCTCCCATATCGCCGAAATCTCGAATTCACCACGTACGGTCTCTCCGATCGTAAGAAAAAGAAAAACAGCGTGGAGGGGGGAGAAGAAAAAGGACGGGACGAAGAAGAAAAGCGGCGAGAGTACGAGAGCGAAATCGGGAACGAGTGAACACGAGAGCGCGACACGACGAAGGGACGGTAGGGCGGGGAGGGTGCGGTGACACTTAACTCTGTCTGAATCCAGCCGCGTGCATTGTTCGCCGCTAATTTTAGTGCTCGCTGTCGCTTTGTCCAACGCTTCTATAGGCGGATCGAGGAGATTCGAATGCTCTCTATATTTCCCTCTCCGTCTTCTTTACCTTCGCACTTTTTTTTCTGCTTTTTGATCGAGACGAGAAAAAAATCTTTCGACGAGATCGAAAGGATCTCGTAGTGAAAGTTTTGTTGAAAAGGATAACGATTTATACGCGTGACAAATCGCTTCTAGTTATGACACGAAATGTCTTTTTTCTGTATATATTATCAAAATATTATCTATGCGATATTCATTCTAAATGAATGTCCATAAGCTTAATATGATTTTTTATCAGTATTAGTCACTGAAGACAACGTTTTCACCGTTCATTTATCGCTAAATGTGCTTGTCATCCTCATGTTGACATTGAACGCGATCTTCATGTCAAGTAAATGAAGTTTAGACGTCCGCATTTAATTTTCTGTGTGATACAAGAAATAATTCTGACTCGAGTATAGGCAAAGTTCGGGTATGTCGAAAAGCAAAACTAAAAAGATAATCGATAGAGCTTTAAAAACTGATTAATATATGTTAATTAAAAAAACTTGTGTATTTCTTTGCGCTAAAGAAAGTTTGAAGGATTCAAAGTTTAAAATATATTGTACTGAAAATTTGAAGAAACTTGTTAAGAAAAGAGCTCATTTGATTTTCGGCATACCCAAATTCCGTTCGTATTCTAGTGAGTGTTTGACAAATAGAAGATATTAATTTTATAATCTTAATTAGTAGAATACATAAATTAACTAGATTATTAATACAAACATGAAATTACACAAGAAAATATGAAACCTGACGAATTATTTGATACATAAATTGAATTACATTGCATTCGAGATGCATTTGAGATTTGTCAAATGGTACCCAACATACCTTATATATCTCAGACATTAAGTACGAAGAGAATCCGCTAGAATTACATCAAACGGTCAAGGAAGATAGAGAAGAATCACCCTTATACCCATCGATCTTTCCCCTCTGGCCTCTTTACACTTCTGTTGCACATAGTTTTTCATCGACTCGATAGGCAATCACATAAATAAGTCAGCGGCGAATGGGGCACCGGTGAGGCGACCGGGCAATTTCGTATTCACGGTCTGCAGGGAAAACGGAGAACGGAGAAACACATAGAGGCCGATTGCGCGGTGGCCCTATCAAACCATATTCAAACCCTCCCGGACAACGGAAATCTCCGCTGTCCGAGAATTCGAACGATAAAAAAAAAGTTCTCTCCCTTCCCCCCTTCTCTCCTCCCTCCCTCCCTCCCTTCTTTCCTCCCGGCTAGCTCAATTGAGGGAGAGAGAAAATTCGGGTGGAGAAATAACCAGCAACGTGAATTATCGGCCTTCGTTACATATTCCTTTTTATGTGTCCTTTGCCATAAACGGGGAAAAGGTGACGGTGGCCGGTGGCAGCCTAGGGGCTACCTAGGCGAGGAGCGGAGGAAGCGTCGGCCGCGACGTTTTTGCATGGGCCAGGGGGCTCCCCCGAGGGTCATCACTCGCACTTCAGGGACAGTCAGTGTCCAGTTGTCCCGGCAGCCCCGTGTCCACCCCATCGCCTCCGCCATTCGATCCGTTGGAGTCAGCCTGACAACTGATATTGCGTGATCTATGGCCTCGAGCATTGCACGCTTGGGACAAAACTGACCTGTTCTCGCGCTTTCTCCCTCCAGTACGTCAGTTATCCGAGCTATCCCTCTCTCTCTCTCTCTCTCTCTCTCTCTCTCTCTTTCTTCCTCTCTCTTCCGAGCTGCTCTTTTTCCTTCTTTCTTCAAGCGCGCGAGCGAGTTCTCTCCTCGTCGTTCTTATCCTCTATCCTTTTTCAATCCAAGTTTCCACCCTTCGCGAAGAAGGGTCGCGGAGCGACCACGTATGTGTACGAGGCCGGGCATGTGAGCGTGGGAGTGCGCTCGTGTATTTGAGGTGTGCAGCGGCGAAAAAAGCAAGTAACAAAGTAATAGATGTCCTCGGACCCTTTGCGAGACCACAGTGTCCACTTCGTCAATAAAAAATCACGGTATAATAGAAAAAGAACTCGCGCAAACACCCTCGTCGTTGTAGGCCCCATGAGATACGTCGGCGACTCCCTTGGAATCTGCGTGCGCCCGTGAAATATTTATAAGAGTATTCTGATGCAGCAAGAAAGCCGCGTATGTAGCCCTAGAAGCTTTGATTGCAGAATTGAATTTCTTCGATACCGGCCTTCATAATGTTAATCTTGTGTAGCAATTCGGTCACGATCCAGTAAAACCAGTAAAAGTTCCTTAGCAATCTCTCAACGATCGTCATAAATATATTGTTTCAACATTTTTCACATGTAGAAATTAAATGATAGTTTATAATTAAAGAAGATTAAAATTTCATAAAGATCTTTAAATAAAGTTTTACATTTTTTTTTATTAAAGACTTAAAAACTTATTTTATACATCAAAAAGACAACAAGCAGTTATAAAATTAAAATTAAAATTTTGTTAAACAAAATAAAAATAATATACTTGTTCAATTTTCATAAATTACCTTACAATCTTATATTTGTTACTTTTTTAAAAATTATACATTCTTATCTTTATTATGCAAAAATAATGCTTCGAAATCTAGAGACGCTAATGCTATTTCTAGAAAGATATAAAAAAGTGAAAAAAAGAAAAGAGACTCGTTTTCGTTTAAGAGTAGAAATGTGATAGTCGAGTTTGGCTTATAGTCGAAGAGTCAAGAAGGTATATGAACGGTCAGTATACCGTAGGGAGCAACAGACTACGATATATCTTATAATATTACATACGAGAGGTCAGCAATGAAAACTAAGTGCATATGAGAATCCATGAGGTTATAAGATTGTGAAAGACGGCGAGAGAAACTAGTTTATAGGTATATTTCGAAATCGAAAACATAAAGTTGTATCACAATTAAAATTTTAATTTGCTTCAATTTTACTTTTAATAAAAATAAAATAATTTTAGAATTTGAAGAGTAAAAGGGCTACAATATTTAATATTTTACATGAGCTAGTCTATAAATTAATTAATGGGTGTTGTAGAATCTGTTTCGAGGGACAGATGAAACTGTGTTAAATTTTTCATGCACGATAAAATCTCGGAGATGCATCTCTCATAGATGTTCTCAAATTTATTGGATAGGAGGGTGCATAACGCATATGTTTTTATGCATAAAAAACATCGCCTTATGGTAAGCGCACTACGTTGCGATAAATACATACATAACAAAATGTGCTTTCACCTTTGTGGAAATTTCGTGTCAATCCACGGAAGTCGCAAAGTGTATACGTAATGCTAGATAAATCGAAGTGGATATGAAACAAAAGACGCGGAAATCATATTAACATTCCAAGATACAATGTTTAATTTTGACGGAAATTTATCTCATTTATAGACAATTCTATAGAGTTATTTGTAAATTGTTTCCAAGATTTTTTACATTATTTTCGCTTAAATATCTATAATATACATAATTACGTCTTTGTATAAATATAATTAAATGTAAATAATATTGATATTCTTCATATTTATTATTTGACAAATACGTATTTAGTATTTAGTATTTTTATAAATTAAAATTTTAAAGATAATTTTTTGTTTTCTAGATTATTTGATTTCCAATTTTAGCTCTTTCATTATTTTATAAAAATAATCTATATACATATAATATTATATATAGAACCCGTAACTTTCGTACGATAGATTCATATTCGATTAATCCGGAAACAATATTGTTCCGTGGCGTGGAATAGCAAAAAGATTTCCGGCTGCAACGAGGTAAGGGATCGAGGCGATAGCAGATGAGTGGGGGTGGCGGGGGTTAATTGAAGTATTTCTTATCTAAAAACTGGTGATCCCATACAGCCGCGAGCTGGAAGACCTTTGATCCGTTAAAGTCTGCCCGGGCGTGATTGCAGGGCTCTTGTCTTCTCTTATAATTGATATTGGCTCAGCAGTGGTGGTGTAGTGGCGGTTGGCCCGTCCAAGAGCCACCCTGGACTATAGGATTCAGAAGTAAGGGAGCGAGGGTGGGGGCAGGGAGGGGAAGGTGATTTCGATGGTCATGGAAAGGCGTACTTGGCGGAAGGGACGACGGGACCAGCCACCAGCAGCTCTAATCCCCGATGGCCCCGTCTTCGAGAATAGTTGGTAATCCTATGGGATAGTTGGAGATCACCGAGTTACACTGGACACACTTGAGCGTCGGGGGAGTCTGCTAGACCCTTTATTGGCAGACGCCGCTAAGGTGGATATCTAAAGAGAATTCGAACTTGAGGAACTCGAGTTACACATCGGAGAAGTCGAACGCGAATTTCGAGTAAAGATGGATAAGAGAGGACTGCAAGGCGAGGAGGATACCAGTTCGAAGGTGGAAACCGCTTAATGTTCCAAGTTCAAGCTGAATCTGACCCAAGACTTACAATCGTACGCTTAATGTGGGGAGCCTAAGGAATTAAAGGGAATGATAGTATTGCGAGAGCCTGTATAGCTTAATACAGATTACTGACAATGAGATACACCGTTGGCCACGTTGATTATTACTGAGTTACATTATAATTATATTTACACATAAAAAGATTTATTGCATATTTTTCCTCGACTACAAATATCTCGAAGAATCAATAGTTTTGTTTACAGTCAAATAAAAATAATAGGATTTTAATATACAACATTAGATTTTTAAAATTTAAATAGATAATAGCGTTATTTCTTAAATTTTAAGTAAATTTTATTTTTAACTTTAATAGTTTTGTTAAAATATAATTTACTTAAAATTTATTAATATAAAAAATAATGATCTAACTTCATTTTTGAGATCCAATATAAAGAGTCTTATTATTTTATTATTGTCAAAGTATTATTTTATTATCGAAATTAATTTAACTTGAAAATGAAGGTGTTAAAAATAGAATAATATGTTTTTTATATTAGTTGATTTATATAAGTTTCTAACATATAAATGAACAAAAGGATAAGATACAAATAGCTCTTACAAACTTATATCAAGTTATATGTAATATATTTATGTACAATATATTATATCGTAAATATATTAAGCGTTTTTGTCAGGATTTACCAGGTTTCTTAGGATTTAGCTTTGTTAGGATTTACTAGCTTTGTTTCCTTGGTTGTACGCCAAACCACATTTCAGGTGCGGGCTATTTAAAAGTCACAGTAAATAACTTGGCATTCTATGTACAATGGAACGCTTAAGTATTGGAGCAATAGAACAGAGAACTTTTCATGGTACTGCATGCCAGGAAGCGGAATACTAAGTACACCATGCGTGTCAGATATTGAACACAGGCAACAAGCATTCCCTTTTTTCATTTAACATCAACATATCCGGTGAATAGCTTGAAAACAGTTAGTCGATTAGTCTAAAGATAGTTGTCTAGAAGAAAGGAAGAGAGAAAGAGGAAAGTGTAAGTAATTTATTCATACACCAGAACGTATATTTCCTGAAAGTAAATAATTTCCGTAAAAGCGTACAAGCGCCAAGACTAAACCTTAATGGATATAAATACAAATTACAAGCTGTAATAATATTAATATAACACAAGCTATAATAATAATAATATCAATGTTAGTATTAGCATGTGTTTGAAATGCGGCTTTAATTTAGCAAAGAAAGAGAGAAAAGAGGTAAAGGAAGAAACGCAGCGGTCGCGAAGGAGTCCTGTATCGAAGGTAGAAACTTGGTTAATGCGTCGTATATTACGGTAATGGTGACTCTAAGTAGGGATTACATATGCAACGCACTCGTCGCGTACCTTCACGTCACTGTAAACGGCATATTTTAGGCCGCAGACTCGGCTAAGCTCATCGTTTCTACGTGCCTCGCTCCCAGATAGTATAACAAATAGAGCACTGTCACCGATAATTGAGGAATTTGGAATTCAATATTCACCGATCGGCTGTGCCGTGGCGGTGACGCGTGTCCTGGGTAGTCAATTCACAGGCTGCCATTTGCATTGTGATTCGTTAAGCCTTCACTATCGGCTATTGAGTGACCATCGACGCCGTGAGAGTATGACGAGTACCCGGTCTCGTATTGCAACCTCTCGTTTATTCTCACTGCAGACGAATCAATGTGACCAAAGGCGTCAACTACGGGCTCGTTCGAAAGCCCTGATAACCAATGAAATTTCTCTGCGGTGGGCTCAGCTCCTGCTGGAATTTCAAATACTATTGATCTATTAATAACATTTCTGCACTCCTGAAAAAAACGTTTTATCGCTGCTGCACGTGATCTTAACATTCTCTCGCAGTAGTTACGAAGTGAAATTATTTATATCCCTCATATATTTAGAATCATCTCGCTAATCTTATGAAAAATTTATATAAATAATTGACAAAATTACATTTATTAGTATTCTATACATTTCTTTGAGACTATAAATATGATACACATATGTATATTTATAACACGCTGATTCTGCCATTAATAAATTTTTAAATTAATTTTTAATGATTTTTGTTAGATCGTTTTTAAGAGGACATTTTCCTCACTGAAATATTGATCTAATCCGTAATGATTACTCCCGGACGCGCAGAAACGGCGTCATTTCCGGCTCCACGGTTCGTAAAGTTATGCCCAAAGGGGGAAGGGCTTTTCAATCGACGTCCATAGCGCGCCAATCGACATGAATTTTGAAGCGTATCTGATAGCAGCACGGTGCTATGTAAATATTTAATGAAACATCCTGGCCGCAATATGGGTCCCCGCACTCTACCAGAGGCACCGCGAATCCCCGAATCCGGCGGCGGTAGCTATACCGATGGACCGCCATTACGTTGATACATAAGCTCGCATCTCTCTCTTCATATATTGATAGCGCGCGTGCATTATTGATGAGTCCGTTATATTTATGGCCCGTTTTAAAACTCGCCAATCATTTCTCGCGGCGGACGCTTCACGGGGCGATCGATCGAGCATTGAACTGGCGCGCATAAAACTTTGAACGTCGGCGCTAGATTTTAATACGAGCACGCCTGGACCGATCGCGTATAAATTGTAGGCGTTACCCATTCACGGAAATACTTTATACGACATTTCCTGAGACTAATTTATTCCATTTCGTTTGCATAAAAAATTTCATATTTAATGAAAATTATATTAAGAGAACTATTTGTTATAAACATGGAATATATCTTTTAAACGCAATTATGGAGAATGCTGACGAGATCATTTCGAGAATACTATATAAAGGTAACAAATACGTTGGCAGTTACGAATTCGCACGCACAATCCCCTCCGGCGTGTCCGGACAAAGCTGATTTTTATGTTCGAATATCGAATCCTCTAGACGTATGGGATACGTGAAGGCTGTAGGGACACGGTATAAAAAGGGTGCGGAAGCAGGAACGATGTAAACGATACATTGCCCGTGGAAACATTCTCAAGAGACTGAAAAATCGCAGCGCGAAATATCTGCGTTATATCGTAATTGTGTAATAATGATAATATTGTAAACTTTTATCTCGCATCGCAATTTCAGTGCGAGTTGAATATCAGCTTTATCTGATCTAACCAGTCATTATTTTATTTTTCTTCGTGGATAAACCGAATGCAAATGCATTCGGTTCGGAAATCATAGAGCAGATATATTTTCCATCGTGTATGCAAATATCTTGTAGTAATGTTTCTTTCTATGATTTGATATGCACACGTCAATTCTGAGAGGAAAACCTTGTATTCAGTACCACCACAGGCCAGTGGTGGTTTATACGTTATATTACGATCTGTCTGCTTTACGTGTCCCCCATACGGAATTATACCATAACTGTCTGATATGTCCCTTTCTCTCATTCTTTATACACTACCCTCATAAAGTTATGGACGAGTATCGACGTTGTCGTCATCGATCGATCAAAATTCAAATGTTAACAGGTGTCATGGAGTCTGCTTCCTGACAAGAACAAGTTTTTCTACTTTGCCATTTTTCGCTTCCTTTGCAATCGAGCATCTTATCGATCATCCGTAAATAATAAAAAAAAAGAACTCTCGAAAAAACTGTTGCACACTATTGGAGTTGGTACCATCCTTCATATAGATTTCTTAGAATTTTTATAGCCATGTTGAACAACCGATATAAATTTTGAAGTACTCGAGTTCTAAATTTTTTACACGACATTGCTAGTTTTGATCCATTAGTTTTATTTGTTTTATACACGTTTGACATACATTTATTTAATCTGGATATTTATTTTTAAAGAGATATTTAAAAATATTCAGGTGTTATTTAATATTCTAATTTTTATACCCTCATATATCATTTGTCATATATGTTTCTATAAAAGACATTTCATATGCTGAAATACCATAATTCTTACAATAAGACACGCCATTCAATGCCAACGCTGCAACGGGACAAAACACCCTCGTGGCACGGTATTATTTTCCCTCAAATCTTGGCTGACAGCGACAAAGGAGACTTTCGCGTTCTTATCCAACGCTATCCAGGAGCACGGTATGTCACCCTTGCTGGCATACCGATCCTTTCAAATATAAGGAAAACAAGCCGCGACGAAACGAAATATATCTCTGTGAGTTACCATCCAATAACCACGTCAAATTTGGAAGTCAGTAATCGATTATGTATTAGACTTTTAATTTTCGTAGCTCGCAAAAATTGAATGCCGATATTTTATGAATTTAATATAACATAACATTTATTATAAGTTTATATATCTTTTAATTAAGCTATATATTATATTACATTGAAGTAATATAATATATAGCTTAATTTAAAGTTTCATATATGAAATTATATCGTAAGTTTATAATAAATTCTCTCGTGTTGCGCGTATACTTGGAAACAAGCATGATGGCATGTGAGCATATGTAACAATTGCATCGTGCATTGACTGGATTAGAATCTAAATTCGCCGTAATTCCTTGATTCTTCGATTGGAGAAGAATCGCAATGACTTTAGGC
Organism: Tetramorium bicarinatum; assembly: GCA_928718305.1. NCBI lineage: Eukaryota > Metazoa > Arthropoda > Insecta > Hymenoptera > Formicidae > Tetramorium > Tetramorium bicarinatum. Next base: position 12,145,734 of record OV788324.1, read on the forward strand.
GTACTTTTCACCTCCAACCACAAACGGTATACTCATACATTATGCATCTTACGATTCGGATTCGTGGTTTAAAGTGCAATTAAAGACAGCAGATTTTTTCAAGTTGAATAACGACAAACTAATTGCAGCAGATAACATTTTTTTTGCATAATATACTTCTTTGCACACTCTTCGAACGATTGTATTTCTGATTGGAATCATCAGTTTTTTTATCGCAATATTTTTTGCAATTTTCACTGTTGCTCAATAATTTCATTACAATAATATTAATTTGCAAATTTCGCAATCTAAGAAAATTATTTATTTCATATACAAAACCAAAACAATCCATGTTGTGGCGCAAGTATGGCTGACTTTAATGACCGCGCTTAGGGGATGAGATGTACGGACGGGTCATTTCGCGAGGACATTTATAAATGACAAACCAGCGGGAGCAACACTATAACCGGTCGACTATACTCTGACTTGGCCGCCGCACTGTTCCGGCTAAAGAGGATGTAGGGGGCCTCAAAGGGGGTGTTACAAGAATGGGAGGGTTGGCGTGGGTTGGATCTCGATCGGAGAGGGAAACTCTGAGGATAGTGGTTTTAGACGCACACATACGTATACACACACATACACACAAATATACACGCGTCCGCATATACTCATACATAGTTGCAATACATGGAGGGTCATGCACATTCGGAGGTTGCTTGGTAATGGCTTCGGTTTATTAATGACCGGTCAGCTGAGTTAGCAGCCAACGTGTATTCCACGCGAGGCGCTACTCTAAATACACACGTACATGCCATACATCGATATATTCCTCACGTACACACACTATCAACCGCACAAAAGGTATATCCGGAGCAACATCTACTTCTTGATATGCTCGCGACGAAAAACTGCTTAAATCTCGAGTGTGAAAATACCCGGCTGTCTTTCCCTCTAACGACCTTCTTGAGTAAGATGTCAAGTATCATTAATTATGTACAAGTTATGTTAGGAATAATTATGCTAAATATTTTACTGTTACATACATGATTTTGTCTCTCATACATCTTGCTCGTCTTTTATATTAAATTCTATATAAACGAGTTGGTCTACTTACATTGTCGAATTTTATATTTACTCTATAACTTATTCCGTTTATATAATCTGCACGTTGCTAAAATTCAACTCAGCATTCACGTATTTTGGAAAATGTTCACTGTATTGTGCAAACGTTCCGCGAAACAGGTATCACCGTTATTTGACCATGAATAATAATATGCGCGATGTATGATTCCGAAAACGAATAATTGTCAAAGGATGTCAAAAGCTCCGTTTTTGCTTAAAACATCAATTTCTTTCGCCGCACAAAGTATCTGAATTTTTCTTTCATAAAAAGAATTTATTGATTATTGCAAAATATGTCGATAAATGAATAAATTAGAAAAAAATTAGATATAACAGTTAAAGAATCTAGTTTAATATTATTGCTTTCCATTTTGTAGCCACAGCCACGCACGCAGTATTTTAACATGTCCGTTTATTCGTCTGTAATGTGTCACTTAGCACACACTTAACGAGATTACTCGCATCAGGATGCGCGTAATGTTGGTGAAAGGTTTTACAAAGAAAATTGTCTGCGTGGATAAGCGACGAGATATGGCAAGTTGATCAGCTTATGTATCGCGCATATTCATGGGACACGTCTTTCTAATGAAGCTGAAACACTCTCTTGAAAAAGGGGAGATTTCTATCGAACGATAGGATTGATGTCGCCGTAAGAATTTAAGATGAATAACCTTGCATTGTGGCGGCACAATGACACCACCGATCGTTTGCGAGCGGAGCCTTACCGTTATGCTGCTCCTGCGCGTCCTGCATAGCAAATACCATCTTCGCATACGAGCGCGCTCTCATCAACGATTTGTGCGAGCCGTCTCGGTCGCGTATGCTATTCCGAAATTTAAATCACTAACTGCTTTACATAATGCCATTGTGTACTGTTCGCACGCAGGTCCGTGGATTTTTTCCTTCATTTTCACAGAAGTAATTGGAAACCGACGACGATTTCCATTATTTTAAAGTGACTGACGCGATTAATGTTTAGCGCGTACAGTTTATTTATGTGATTTCAATAATTCTGCTGGCTTTATTCCTAAATACGTAGGAGTAATTAAATTAAAATAAAAATATCAATATTATATGCATAAAACACACAATGAAGAAAATATCAAAGTGAGTTGCGATATATTATATGTAATTACTTAACAGGCAATTATTTTTTTAAATATCATATGTCATGTTATCATATAACGATGTTTATCGTCTCGTTATTATATCAATAATCTGAAACATCAATTCTTTTTTACAATTATTTACGAAAGATTATTTACTAAAGATAGATATCAAGTCGACCCTACCAAAGAGAATAATAAGCTCATCCATCTCATTTCGGTCTCGTGACTCGGGGCGTTGAAACTAATTTTCGAGTTATTAAGCGTGACCGCGAAGTGGCATGTGTAAATGTGCACAACGCACGTTCGTCAGTTAGGATTCGCGTTTTAATTTGAACACGGTCAGACGGAGGGTATGGGCTGGAATGAAAAGCGGAAGGAGCGTCAGACTGGGTATGCCGGAGACGCACTGCCGTTCTATTAGTCTGTCTGTTGAATCACGTAGATATCTCTCTTTCTCGGTATCCATCGTAAATATAGAAGTGGCGCCAGATACAGTAAATTTCGCAGCGCCGCGTCAGCATTGTTGAGGCTTAAAATGGAACGCGGGTGCGCGTCGAAAAAGATACGTCTGCGACCTGACAAAGCGACAAGGACGGCCTAAATGCTTGTTAACACGCGACGTTTATCTGCCGGGCACTCGAGAACTTCGCAAACGCTACGTGTTTGATAAAATAAAATTCGAAAATCACGTAATGCCGCTGTTTGTTCCGCACGCTTTGCCATAAGCGTGAAATTAGCGCAAACACGAAAAGTCAACTAAATGTGTATGTGTAATAATTTATAAATGTATTTTGATTTTTAAAAATTATATACAGCAAAATTAATTTCGTTTTAATGGAAACATACTCTTCAAAAGATTGATTATGCGCGAAATGTCTGTCAAATGCACAGAGAATGCATTCGGTATGAATTAACATAAGCGTGTGCGTTTTTGTACGATTAATTCCAGAACTGGTTGGAATCAACGTGGAGAACGTCAGACGAGACATAAATAAAGCGAAATTTAAGGGCTACAGAGGCAGGCAGGGAAGACAGGTACAATGCGGGAACGGGGCTGGATGGAGTGTATAATTACCGTTGTGCAAGTTAGCGTAGTTCTGTTCAGTTTGGTTCCAGTCTGCGAGCTTGAATTATAAGTTGCGAAGGAAGACACGAATTAGGCTCGAGACCTGTGCGTCGTCGTAGACACCCGGCGCGTCGCGTCGCGTCGCGTCGTGTCGGGCGAATATAAACGTCCCTGGATAATCTCCGGATTAATTTCACCTGTCGTGTTAGAGTTCATGACTCTGACCATGAGTTATTATCTAATTATCACATCCAAATAAATTTTTCCGCCCGCCACAACGAGATCACTTTACTGTTATTTATTGTTATCATCGATGTAACGACGAACAAGAGTTTCCGAGCAATATATATAATGCACAGGATATTCTTTCACCAACTTGATCACTGAAATTGATCTTTCCTTAATAGAAGTATCTACTAATAGACACTAATAATTTTTAAGTAATAAAATGCAAAGAGATTGATCGCAAAATAAACTTTAGAAAATTAAATTAACAACGGAAAAACAACGGAACTTTATAAAGCTAAATTCAGGTGGATTTTAATAGAATTTTAATTTGATATTTAATTACGAAGATGCTAAAAATGATGCTAAAAATTAAAAAGTTGCAATAAATAATGATTCTATTGAGATTTTTGTTAACCAAAAGTTCACTGTATATTGTCCAAAGAAATTAAAGAATATATGATTTTTTTAGATATTTTGTAAATTTAGACATTCTTCTATAATAAAAAAGAAAAGACAGTTTTATATATGTAACTTATTTATTTGCACGAAAACCAAGCTTTATTTTTTTGCATTTTTCACAATATATTTTTTATATTATTTAAAAGTATAGACTTTCTGTCGATATCAGTCTGTGCGATCGAGTATATCTGAGAACTTTACGAAAAATTTTGGGACCGTATTAAAGGGACCCGAGTCTAAGTGACTAATTAATCGGTGATAGCCTTTCACCGCGGCGTTATTAATGTCCCTGAAACTAATACACGCGCGTGGTAGACCATTAAAACGCCACAGGTGAATTTACAAGTCGCGACACACGATGTTTACGACATTGTGCCCATGACGATACGCTAGGCTGGTGGTTCGAGACGTCCGGCCAGTCGGTCTGGGGCGTTGGCAACGATCCTGGTTACTTGTCGCACGTTCGTATGGTTGACACATTCGACCTGGGCCTGGAAGACAAGGCCGCAGTTCCAGCTTCCCTTTCCACATACTTTTCCCCGCTGTGGGAGAATTCACTTGCATTGACCTGTTTTTCCTTTAATCGACATGGTTAATATCATGATATCATAAGATCAATATGTTCGTCGAGAGAGACTATCACCTATAGCATATGTATTGAATAAAGAATGCGTATGATAGTGAGATGTCTCGTCATATTTATTGAAAAACATTTATTATCAATTATATATATATATATATATAAACTATATATATATTTCAAAGCGTAAATCTAGTTGTAAAACGTACATTACAATGAAATATGTGAATAGAGTCATGTGCTGTATTGATTTTATCAAGATTTAGAAGACGAAACTTATACAATGCTTGAAACAAACGAACATGTGCAAGAAGTGGATCTAAAGACGATTTCGTGATCCGAAAAAATAAAAGATTGTACAAATTAAGCATTTTGTTTAATGAATCGCGCGAACGGGCTTCAGCCCATTGTATTGTTCAACTGGGAATCTTATCTCATTACGTTAAAGGAAGTCTGATCCGGTCGTGCACAGCCACGGGGAATTGTCTGGTTGGTAACAGAGAGCGACATGTTAAACACATCGTAGCCAACTGGACATAAGCCATGTAAGTATGCACGCTACGTGGTTAAGAGCTGGAATACTCGCTCTAAGGAAATGACAGAAGTCTCAAGAGAGATGGAAAAAGAAAGAAAAAGAAAGAAACAAAGATCGAAATATTGGATGAAATAAAAAACGGTAGAAATTTATGTAAGGCAAAACAAAATGTATTGAAGAGAAAAAATCGATGAAAAAAAAGATCAAATCACAATTTTATAATTAACATCTACTGATATACATCGATAAATATAATGAATCAGATGAATGAATAATATTAATTCATCTAATTTCAAATTAATTAATTCCAAAATATTAAAAGTGACATGTCGATTATACAAATAAGAATGCAATACGATGATGAAAACTAATAATATAATTTAATTCACGTGTTTCGTAAAAATGAAAGCCTTCAGAAGTCCTTAGAATGCAACTCTGCAAACACGAAGGCAGAAGAGCAGCGGATCGAAGCACTTGGTTTATTCTCGTTGTCCACGTGAAAAAGTACGAATGACAAGTCCGTAAGAAGCGAATGCATGGAAGACGGCACTCTCGACACACACCTCGTACGATAGCCATAGAGCCATGCAGCCACTGCGGGTCTTTCTGCCGGTCCGTGATGCATGATAGGTCTGCCGAGAATTTATGCCTGCGTCGTGCGCGCAAGAACGATCCATTTATTCGATATCAGAATATGGAAATATTACTCCGCTGATGTCTCGGGTTACTTCGTGAGACCTCTACTCACCTTGAATCCGTAATACTCCCATGGGTAAAGCCCGCATATCCACTCGTTTCGTCCCCCCTCTCGCAATCCTTCATCTTCCTTCTTCGCACTCCCTGTCTCCCCCTCGTCCGGGTCACGGATATGCGTATACCTCGTAATATTCGCTCTATCAACCGCGAACAAGTTTACGTTTGCAAACGGGAAGTGTCACTTTATGGTTCGCCGTATAGAAACAACCTTTCAAAGTTTTCCCCAAAAGACATCAATAAGGAAGCCGATAGCTCAGCTCCCGGCTCGGGCCTGCTAACTCGCCCACCTATGCCTGCCGGATTTAGGAGGGGTAGCCGAATACGATACGAAACTGATTTTCGGTAAGACGAGAGGGGTGCTCAGTCGACGGTGGTCGCGATTTTCGGTAAGCGGAAGCCGAGAAATATCGAAAGTGTATACCTCGCAGAATGTGGAATGAGCCCTCGAACCGGCTCCGACATTACAAACGATTTGACCTAATCGAGCCGAGTGGAAACATATATGCAAGTTCGCGCTTGCCATATTTCTCTGTCGTCTCGCGGATAGGGCACCTATGCTGCCTTACGTGCGCTATGCATGTCACCAGCGAGGGCGTCGATCGTTTTCGACTTCAATTTAACGAGCAGTCGATTCGATTTAAGCCGAGCGTGGCGGTTTCTGTTACGAAACTCTACAAAAGCGGAAGTCAATATAAATTTTTCCTTTTCTTTTCTTTTCTTACGAACGCATTCTAAAATTATAATGTATCATTATAATGTATTTATTCTACAATTTACTTGTGCAGAGATTGATCTTTTTTTATGTGTACATCAGTTGTTTTTAGAAACATTAAATTATTTCTAAATAATTATTATGCATGGATTTTTTCAAACAATTTATAATTTTGTATCACATATAAGAGATCTTTTCTTACTTGAATTTTACTCGTTAATGTTAACTATGTCTTCTATCTATTCACACGTCTCGCGATTTCTATTATTACACGACACATCCGTCAAGTTTCTACAGAAATATGACGAATCATCGTAGGACTTGCGCATGCTTATATGGCAAATAAGAGATCGCATATGGTACGTGAGCGCCTCTGGCGAAACATCCCATCGTGGATGTAGCTTCCAAACTCGCACGTTCTATCCGGCACGGATCATGGCGCGGAGAAAGAACGCGATGCACACTCGACGTGTTGGTGTGTATCTCACGTGTGCCACGCACGTATGGAATCGGTGTTGGTGATAGTAGGTTGGGAGAATATGGCACGTGAAATATCGGATTCTGGGTTTATGCGCGCCAGTTCTCGAGGCGAGCGGAGAATATCAATTTTGACGTTTCTCCGTTCATGCGCGAGAAAGGGGGAGGGCGGGAAGGGGAGCATTTCGTGCGACGACGATGGAATTCCTATAAAAGTCGATATGTTCCTATTTAAGTCGATACCAGGCTAAATGCACGATAAAATCGCACAGAATACCGATCGATATCGTGCCGATATCAAAACGGTATTTGGGCCGCTTGATTTACGCCGTCTCTCGCGATTTCTTGGATCGTGATCTGCGCTTGATCGAAACTGTTTGATACGTTGACTCGAATCTCAGGGAATCTTTGGAAAACAAATCTATTTTGGCGAATTTGAAAAATTATAAACTATGTATTTATTGTATGAGATAAATGGATATTTTTTCTTTATTTATATTTGTAGAATTTATTTTTTTAAATAAAAAATAAATATTATATATTACAATGATTTATCTGCCACAATATTATTTTTCATAATATATACTATATATTGTATATTTTGAGACAGAAAATAATTATGTTAATTTAAGTATATGTACGTAAAAGGGGAAAAAAGAGAAACAAGAAAAATATTATCAAGAGAATATTGTCAACAATTGACTTATAATTTTAAAGTATCACTCGCTAAAAGCAGAAATTATGATCTATAATAAAATCTATGAAATTATTTAAGGGATATGAAATTATCTAATTGGATAATTTTTTAATTTTTATGCTATATATATATATATATATACACACACACACACACACACACACACACACACACACACACACACACACACACACACATATATATACATATAGCTAGATATATGTAGATCGAGATATGGCTAAGTTTAGACGGACAAATCGCCACAAAATATATGATTGAGATCCGAAATCCCTATAAAAATATAGAAGTCGGACGAAGGCGAAATCCCCCTTTGACGTCTAGGCTATAAATGAAATAAAATGATATTTCTTCGATAAGAAGCGTGCCCGGGGAGAAGAAAGCCGCTTTATTCGGGGGCGAGCAACCACGGCGGACGGTGGTCAGGCGTTTGGACGGGTTCTGAAGCGTAGAATCTAAGCGAATCTCCCCAAGTACTCCATCAAGTCTAGGGTGATATTGGCGTAGAGCCTACCATATGTCACTTTTCTGTGTCTCTAGCTAATATCTTACGAAAGATGAATTCGTGAGAGATGCAAAAGGCAAAATATTATTTCATAATTACGTTATAATCAGCATGAAAAGAAAATTGATAACTTTTTTCGTAACTAAATAACAAATTGGACTAATTAACAAATTGATTACTTTAAAAAATGTTTATTACTTTATTATTTATTTATTATAAAACAAACTTAATTTTGCCTTTTATTATATCCTACGTACATTTTCAAATAATCTACAATTGCAACTCAGACTTTTCTATTTCATCATATATGTACTACGTATCATGAAATTTCATATCCCTTTTAATCTTCACATATGTTATGCCTCACAATGATACAAGTTATAGATAATTTCCGTATGCACGCATTATATTCAATTAATTAAAAAACGGGTATGAATTAATCTTTCGTTGACATCTCTTCATGACGTGCACATCAAAATAAGAATCATACTTTTATATTAGTAGAATGTCTCTTCAATTTGACTGTGACTCATTTCTGAATACCCCTTTTTATTGGTCACTGCGATGGTGTTGATTCTTAATGCAAATATGTCTCCATTAAAAATAATTATCATGCTACTGTATTTAGAATACGACAGATGTTTTCCTATTAATCTTAATGGATATGCTATTTATACTGTTTGTATAATTAAGGTAATTTTGATTAGTTCATATAATGAGTCTACTTGAGCGTTACACAAAAATTTTAGATTGTAAAATGCAAATTTAATTATCTTTAAAATGTAGTATGTTTTTATGAAAACATATATAAAGTACATAATTGTAAAAAAAAATGAACATTATATTGCTGCTTTCATATTAATGGAAGATTCGGCAATATTTTTTTCATATTAGTGAAAAATGATGATACTGCGATTGTTTATCTAGCGACGATAAAAATCTTTATTTCACTGGTTGATACTTCAATTTTGGATACTCACTAAACTTGTACATTCTCGCGGCTCGGACGGTCCATTGGATTGTTATTATCGTCATCTCCGCAAACTTCTCGCGAGAGTGCCGGATATCATATTATCCACGCGGCGTGACCTATCCCCATCCATTATTCTTTATCTCGCAGAGATATAAAAGAAATGCATTACTTATATCAAGATTGCTGACCATTCCTCCTACACGATTCTTTTTACTGTTCTCCTTTTCGCGTGACCAATATCGGATGATACGTACGAAGCACTTTATCAATTCCGGTCATCCATTCAGCATACGCGTCTCATGCTTCCGCTCCGTATACAGAGAAACTATCTTATTTATGGTTTTAATATCACGGTAATATTACGTCTGGGTAATATAACATGTATCATAGTCGCGTAAACTGAAAGACAAGCAATTGTCTTCATTTAAAAATTTGATTCTGAAAAATAGATGAAAATGACATCTTTCAACACAAAAATGCTGTTATATGTAATTAACGTTTGTTACAATATTATTAACATAAATGCAATAAAATATATAATCTTGATGTATACATACATACAAATGGAATATTTCATTGTTGATTGCTCAATTTCACTTCCATAACTCGTTATTTATCAGAGAGTGACAATGGAGTTGTCAATGTTCTTCTAAGGAAACGGAACCATTTCCGGTAGTCCATCTTATTGTCGTTAATGAAGAACATGTGGATCTAATGCATAAACCGTGTCGCAGTCATTGTACCTTTACCACTTGACTTTTTTAATGCGATGTTTCCTACATCCCAGCTATACTGTTTTGTAGGACCGTACATCCGCGACACACCGGATATTCCGGACAAATCGAGCACTATGAAGATTTTATGTCAATAACATCACGATTGAATTCTATTCGCTATTCATATACATTACAGTTTTTCTCATTGGAATTTATGTCTTAATGTTTGTTCTTTAATATTCTAGTAGTAGTAGTTTACAAAATTAATACAGAGAAAGAGAAAACACAATTTTGTCTCAACGATAAAAATATCTGAATTTAACCGACCTTTTTCCTTTCTTGAAAATTCAATTGATTATTTGGTGTGGATCGTTTGTAAGGATTTCCTGGTCCTAAGTAATATATTTTCGTTTCCGACACGTACATTAGTACCAGTATGCAAACAACTTAAGGGTCACTTCCTGTTTAGCGCGTACAACTTCACCTGTCCGGCCGTAAAATTCTCTACGAGTTCTCGCTGCGAAATTCTTAAACAACTCTAAATTGTCAGCATAACTGTCGAGGATGTGCAGGAAGAGGTAAACAAAGAATGAGAATAGGTTGAATAAGTGGCAATCGGTGTTCTAAGTAGGTATTCCGCATGATTATTAATTAGCCGGACATTTTTAACGTATTTCGAAAGTCAACAGCGTGAAGTACGACACGTCCGGAAATGGGAGTAGGCCACTCTTCGCATGCATCCGCATATTATGCGCGTAAAACGTGCCTCTAACGTACGCGTACGATTTTTAGACTCATCTAAAACGCACGCTGGGAAAGAGATTTTCCTGTAATCGTAAGTACAACATAAACTTAATCTGCGGCATCATAATTGGAGGGTGGTGTTATGCAACAAGCAGCTGACACATCAGATAAATGCGCGTGAATTAAAACCGACCAATTATGCGCTTTAAAACGAGGCTCGGTTACTTTTACCCGGCAATTATTTAAAAGGAGATAGAGCATTATACACTGCGAATTCTGCATTTCCCCTTGAGCAACGTCGACAAATTTATTCCGAGCAAACCGTACATCTGACGAATACCATAAGCCTTTGTTTCAATGCAGCTTTGCTGATCTCGTGTCATGATGATTGTGAGATTAATCTCTACATTTGAATATCTTCTTTTTTAGAGTCTTATTATTTTATTCGAACAACATTACGCTATAAGAGAGGAACGAAACATGACGTCTTTTTGCGGCTTGTTGTTAAATTATGATAATTTCTTGAAGGACAAATGCACAACAGGTACGACAATTTTGCCTCGTATGGTCACGTAGACAAAGAGAGAGAGAGAGAGAGAAAGAGACACACGTGTCCGTGGCAGGACATTGTCCGAATGTAGAGTCAAAAAACCATCTGTACAGCCCCAGTCAAATGACACCGGTATTAATAATATTCAAGGTGAAATTAGCGGCTCGCCTATAAACTCGAGGCAAAGGGCACGTACCCCCGAAAAGAAAGAACCAAGCCGGGCACGAGCGGCGCAGGTGATGACCGCGGTGGAGTCAGGGGGAGAGAGACCACTTGCCCGCGGGGGTGTTAAATGAGATCCGCAGGAGAATAAGAGGTCAGTCAGGTGCAGGAATATGAATTAGAGAGAGGATCGTGGCTCGATTTGTGCGAGCACGTGCAGTCTCGAATTTTATCGCGTGGCTCAACGTTGCTCGCTGCCCTCGGTGCCCCAGAGGCGGCTCAGCTGCTTATTCGACCTCGGGCAACGTTTTTTACGTCTTTTCACGGCCCTTACTTAAATCCGTTGAATTTCCTATCGCGCGAGAGCACTAATAACAAATAGCTAAGTGTGTGAAATTAATATATACATTTATATTATGTTTTTATAGTATCTTGTTTTATTGTTATTTCATGTTGAGATACGAATTATACGAATTACTGCCTGTGAAAACTTAACTAAAATGATACTCTATGATAAATAATAATAATTTTACATTAGTTATTGTAAAGAAATAAACCTTGCACAATGTATCTTAATTGTAATACATTTCTATTCGACTTGTTAGAGATCTTTTGAGAGGAAAATAGGTTTTACGAAAATAGGTTTGCCGCAGTCAAAGGATTAATCAGTCAATGTATGTAAATCGATTTGAAAATTGAGTTGCATGTCAGGTGCATGTATACCGACTAGATACGCAAAGGCGCAGCAGGTTCATAAATGTCGGCCCCACCTTATCCGCTGACCTGTCGCCTGTCCAAAGACTAAGCGGAAGCGAGCGATTTGACCGCTTTTACAGAATGTTTGCTTCGGCCTCGCTGCGCCATATAATACGTTCATGTGAGCGCATCGGGGAAGAACATTATTTTCACAATTACAAGATCTTATAACGTAGTGTCCACGCGTTAGCCATCATCATTATTCATATCATAACGTGATCTCAAAATATTGTGAGATATAAAAAGAAATTAAGGATAATTTTAGCTATAATGAAACTATTTATATGTAACTACGTATTTCCTGTTCCAAAACATTTAATGGCAAGAACAGTAAAATATTTCCGTCTTTATTAGCTATCTTAAAAACACAATTTAAAAAATTTATATTTTTTCCTTTTTTAAACAATATCTATAAAATTAATAATATAATGCTTATGATATTTATAGCATTTATGTGAAGATATGAATGCATTGTTTCTATGGCTTTCAACAGCCGGAGGTGCGCATCAGTAAGCGACGGATATAATAAAATCGCGACACGTATCGTGCGTGCCTGCAAAAACATATTTTTCATCGCGTTCCAGGAAGTTCGCTTATTAAGGACTTGGTTCTCTCAGAGAAGCGCGATCGCCAGACGCCTCTCGAGCGTAACCGTCAAGTAAAACGTGCGACGAATGGCCGACCAGATAAATGAGGCAATAAATTCCCTCGGATATAACCGAAAGTTATTGAGACTCTCATTTTCTTATCAGTATATTTCAACACAATTTCTCGTGCGGAAATTTTACGGAAAAAATGTAATATGCTTGACTTGTTTACGTGAATTCGGCAAAAATTAATTAATAAAATTAATGTGTTATTTTTGCCTTCGTGTGGTCGGATATCTTCATTGAAATGCGCGCTGCAAATGAATAATTAAACTGCACTGTAAATCAACGTCTTTCGACGTGGTTCTTTATCTCGCGCGAGTTTCTATCTTCTTTCGGCGCATGAACTAGAAGTAATGCTCACACTTACGCGTATTAGCATAACGCTCCTAAATAATATATCACCGAGGTGCTAGCATCGGGTAAAGCTGAGATAAGTAACTTCCTGCGCGCATACACGCGTCCTTAACCGCAACGCAACCGCGTTAATAGCGTACCGTATACTGCGTAACTGCTCCGCCGATCGCATCAGGAACAGAATAAGCCTGGACACAAGGCGGTGCTTGTTCTGCCTCGAATGCTCCACCTCTGATTGAAGAGCTTAGTGCCATTTTAAATTAATATATTTTTTTAATGCAGAGACTTATATGTTACAAAACTGAAAGTTTGTGAGCGAAAATTTACTGTCACATATACAATAAACTCTTTTCTTTATAATTGCGAGACAGAATGGAAATGGAGAAGTTTAAAATGTATCTGCTTTGTCTCGCCAAATTTACTTTCGGGCCAACGATAATATTTTTATATTCGCGTAAAATGCAGTCGTATTGTCTCGAGCTGGCTGTCCGGTAACCAGAGCTGACCAATCAACTTGAGGATGCTGTAGATGACGCACCATAAACACGAGATCCATGTTCCGAGTGTCTCGGTATTATGATAGCTGCGGTGGACCCCTTTCCTGTCACGTCCTACCTCGGCGTTCCCATCAGAATATCAGTTTTATGAGGACGGGAAGAAGAATATCGTGTGTCCGCCTGTATCCTAACCGATATGTGCTGTAGATCCGCATCAGCTGTATGAATTATGAGCCAAAATTGCCCAGATTTCAATCCGTGCAATTCGAATAAATCGCTTAGGAAACACATTCTTCGCTTGATTTAATTCGATATTCTAGATTTTTCAACATGTCCATTTAACGCTTGTTGAGCAAACAAAAGTTTGGAACCATTCAATTTTTCATCAAAATCCAAACATTGTACGTTCGTCACATCTTATCTTTCGACTTTCTACCACAAAATCGGCAAATTTGCATGTGATGTTTATCTCATTTAATTCGATTTGTATAACGCTGATTATCGCTCCCGCTCCGGCTTATGATAAAGCAACGCCTGAAACGCTCATCCATTTGCATTACCATTCGCAGGCGAGTTATTCGCTTCCGCGTGGCTTTCACCTTTTGCAACAGGCGTGTATGTGTGTGTATGTGTGTGTGTACAAGCAGGTTGCCATAATGGCACCTGGAACAACAATGCCTCGGTTTGGCGCCATAGAGTTGTTCTGGCCGCGGGGATCTGCATGCGTTAGGTACAGTGAGAACTACCTAACTTAAGAGGTGGATGAGAGAGGATCGGTTTCGATGCTATCGAGCTGCGCCACCCGTGGCTTCTTTTCCGTTCTAGCCACGATCAGGCTTAAATCGACTCCTTTCCCCTTACTTCTGACGTAGTATGTTCCATCGCCACTGGCTAAATTGGCGCAGCTCGATGTTAATTGTTAAACAATTAAAAAAAGATAAATATTTAAAAAGATACGTAACAATTATGAAAGAAACGCGTAAATTTATTTGTGTTTACCATATTTATTAAATAATATTTCGCTCATAAAATTAATTAAAAATTAATATTTTCTCATTTATTTATATATTCGAAATTTAATTTGCGAAATTAAACCTACTTTTTCTGCAGCTTATATTATATAGCGAAAACTATTTTAGACTTTCTCACGGCCTATTCTAATGAATGTAACTCAACAACTACACTTAGCAAATATCGTAATTGCTTAAACAGATAAATTATTTACGGACTCCTATCTACGATCGCTACCATTAAAGTATCATTATTTACCATTAATAAAACTTACTGTCCGACAATGCGCTACTTAATAAAGCCGTTACGCTTCGTTGCACTCTCGTCCAATTATCTACAGCCACTACAGATAATTTACTTACGTACATTTCGCTATTAAACCGCAGAAGGAGGATTGACACATGTCGTACATGTGCACGCGAGTATCAGCGATTCTCCTGCAAGATTTTCCAAGAGATCCTCCGTATAATACTAACATTTATAACAGTGCGTATCTACCCTTAGCGGTGTAACTATCGTAAGCTCTTATCGTACTATGAATGTATAATAAGCAGCAAGACGGCGTCAAGCCACACAAGGTGTGCGTTTACGTGTTTGATCTATGATCTTCCGGCGATCTTATCCGGCAATGGACGTAAAGGATGGAGAACATCAACGAAAATGCGAGACGAGCACTTTCGAATTTTTTCATTCAATAATTGAAGTTTTATCTTTAAACGTTGTTAGATAAAATATATCAAAAGTCGCACATAAATAATGTATATAAAGTTTTATTATCTATAAACATTTTATTAATATGTCATCAGACTTTATTGCTATACACAAATATCAGAAATATCTAATAAAAATATTGCATAACACCTTAGAGAAAAATTCTTTGATAAATTTGATGTTAGGTTTTATTTACGTAAAATAAATGCATTTTATAATGCGAGAAGCGTATTGTTTCTTATTCATTCTGATCGTAACAATGATATAATCGGTATTGTACAAACTCGCGCGCTCCCGTTTGTTTTCTTTCAAACGCGTAACACGTAAAGATTATCTCGATGCAGATTTAGAGCTAATTATAAATTGAGCTCCGACTTCTCTGGCTTCCTCCAATACGTTATTTTTCGAGCATTATAATTTACCACGTTTTGCGTAAGCTACTTCATGATGAATAGCCGGATATGTGCTTAACTCTATATTTAACTAATCAAGGACGAAATGAAGTCCAACTCGACTGAGTTTATTATTTTTAGCAAATTTATTAAGTTAATAACGATCGTTTACTTAAGGTGCGCCACCGTATGGCCGCGATTAATCAGATTTTACATCGTTTATAGAATGTCATAACATGGCATTCTTGACAGATTAATGATCGCGCAATCCGTTCCTTCCATTTCACGCAGACCACACACTCCCATGCTCACTATAATGGGGACATGAATCTGTTGAGTATCATCGCCTATCAAAATTGTTACAGATTCTGAATTCAAATTGCTACGTAAAGATTTGACTGAACATTATTTTCGTGATACTACTTTTAATTTAAATTAAAAATTCATATCGCGACTTAATCTTCCTCACAATTTCTCCATTAAAATTAATATTTTTTTTATTTAAAAATTTTTAATTGTAATAATTAAATTAACAATTGTAATGTACAGTTTGTATAGACGCGCAATAAAACGTAAAGTTTACGATAATCTTAATTTTATGAGAAAAATTTATACGTGGTAGTTTTAACATTCACCGCTTTTGTCTGTTGTTCCTTATAGCAGGCTTGGTCTGATTGATATAACTACGGGTTATGAATCAGTAGATTGCCGACTATTGGTCAAAACCGATCGAACGTTCCCATTTTCATTTCATTTTAATATTCTAATTGCGGGCCTGTCTGTCCGATTGATCCGCAATTCGTATAATGTTCTCGTCATTATACCTCGACAACTTTAATTCCACGCTGTCACACGACACGTCGAGAGACGAGATTGCTTCTCTATTAATCGCTGGCAATTATGGTGAAAGTTGTTGCTCTTATTATGTAGCTCCTTTTATGTTTGACTGCTCCAAACTCTAATTTTTGACGAATATGTCCAACAAATAATTGCACTGAATCATTCGCTTCATATATGAGTGTTTTATTTGCATCATCTAAAAATTATCAACATCATAACACATGAACACAAATTTTATGATAAATATATTTTATAATTAATAAATAAACGATAATTTTTTACATCTGATTATTACGATTATATTGTATAATTAAATCTTATAATCTTGGAAATCGATATTTCTGAAATAAAACGTATACAAAAATTTTAAATTTTAAATTTTAATTTTTTATTAGAAATTATTTTCTTTTCGACTATATCATAATTTATGTAGACATGCATATAATCAATATTTTGCGATTTATGAAACTTGTGATTTTGTGATTTCAAAACAATGTTGGAAGATTTTAAATCACCATAGTACGAAGTAGCATTGCAAACCCTAATACATCTCTAGTCTTAGAATACCAAAATGTCTCGATGTTACATGCGTTTCTGACAAGATACACATTTTTCCTAAAATACTTGGCACTCGCTCACGTATTTCTGTTCGGACGTACAAACGTCAGCCCAGAAGAAACCATACATGAGGATCGGTCAACTGTGGGGTTAAAAGTGCACGAGGGTGGCTGGCCGACCGAATGGAAAGGGCGACGATGTCTCGTACAGGAGCTCGCCAGGAGATGGAAGAAAGTCGTGAAAGGTGGACGCGACGGAGGCAGAGGAAAGGAAGGCATCTGCCTCCTTACAATTAAACGAAGCCTCAGAAGCCCTCGAAAGCAAGCGGCACCGTCGAGCAGTCAACAGCTGCGCATCTGAATACTAATTTGAAATGTTTACACACCCGCGTGCACTTACCGTGCGCTCTTCCACCGAGACACCCACGCTCCTCGGCTCTCCAGTGACTCTCCAATGTCGGTAACGGCAAAAAATCGCTGCAGAGACTTTTGACGCCTTTAGCCGCTTTAGCTCTAGCGGGTAAAAGGATACTTTAGTGGACGCAACGCGCGCCACCGAGAAGCAAGAAATCGAGAAACTTAACGAAAGATTATACATACACGTATAAACTCGTTTGTGAAACGATTAATCCCGCTGATACAATCGCGCTAAAATTAATCATAAATCCTTACGTATTTGCAAATGGAAAAAAACGAAATATAAATGGAAGAGCACTTTCACTGATTACATATGAAGATCAAGAAGAAGGAGAGAGCTGGCTATACCGGGTTAATTCCGGAATCATCAAATCAGTGATAATTTACATTTATAAATAGTGGCGGATGTCGAGGAGCTAATGAAACTTAAACATCACAGCCCAGAATGCTCGGAATGCCAACGGACATTCTTCAGTAGATATATATGCCGACATATATCGTTCTTTAAATTGATAATGTTCTCAGTATATTTCCTCTCTACTTTAAAATATATAATAATTATTTGTTAATTAATTTATGTAAATTATATGTTGATTATTCTTCAGACGCGTATACTCTACCATCACATTTTTGACGCAAACATTTTTCACAAAATATAATTAATAATTATAATTAATAACTGTTGTATAAACAGAATTTTTACTGATGGATGGAATCGTCCAGTAATATCAACTTGACACTCAGGTGTGATTTTTTTTTCTTAGTTCTTTTTTATTATTAGTAGCATTGAATGCATCTTAAAGTAGATCACACGATATATACATATAATATCCACAGTTTGATTATCAAGAAATATAACGAGTAGAATGTACTAGCGGTAGAAACGATAAGCTTAAGTAACTAAAGACGAAATAAACCGTGTTCACGATTTTAAGCCCGATCCGCGTTTTTAAATTTTAATTCGCGTGAAGCATGTTCGAAATCTCCCGAATCCCCCTTCTCTCATCTGCTTACTTATTTCCATACTGATCTGCCGACAGTCGCGGGCCTCCAATAAAACGAACGGTCAATTATTTATGAAGATGTAACCATTATTTTGATAAGAGGCTTCGAAGTTATACCGGTACCCTTTTCGAAACCCGTTTTAGAGTAGCAAGGGTGCTCGAGAGAGTGCGAATATAAACGCGTCCACGCTTGTCCCCCGGGGCCCGCGCTAAGATCCGACTCCTGTTTCAATATTGGGGTGAGTATAGAGGGGCCGAGAGTGAGCGGATGGATGAAATATGTTTGGGGGCGTCTCGCTTACAGCCGCGATAAGGTATTCCAAATAAACTTATCGCATAATGCTCATTTTTCACGAACGCTTTGTCCACACGCTTTTGCGCTGATATTAACTCTTGCTCGTGTATTTATAATATTATATAACACGTGATTATATTTTTATATGTATTATGTTTTGCAAATATTTACTATTCTTTTTTAATTTTTTACAAAATATTTTTTAAAGTAAAATGACAGAATTAATGTAATATACCGCGATATTAATATGTAAAAAAAAGGAATTTATATTAAATTCAAAATATTTTATAAAAATATTAATATAAGAAAAATATTTATATAAATAATAGTAACTGAATAGACATTTATATACTTTTAATTATTATAGCAGCAATTCATGGTTCAAAATAATCTCAATAATATATTCATCGATTACTAAATCTCTCTATCACAGTTTTTGCACCAATGAAGCTAATCACACGCGATTTCTCGCGATGAATTAAACGTTTAATTGAGTAAATTTTTCATGGAACATTCATAAAGCGAGATTAAGCGGCTAGAGAGAAAAGGGGTGTCAGAGACCGACTTGGAAAAATTACGTGCATTTTCATAAATTTCCAACAGCTTAATACTTTATGCATGCAGGATCGCGGATTTGTCTCGGTAAGCTGAGAATGTCCACGTGCGGAAGCCTGTTATATGTATGGAGCAGTTCTCTGCATAGGATCGTGCATCGGGAAGAGGGGCACCCTTTTCGAATCGTCCCTTCAGCTAAAGCTGCCCCCGCCTCACGGTCCCGTCGTACCCGTCAGTGAAATAGAAATGGCACGCGTGGGGTAGCGGGCACGTGTACGCCAAGGGTGAGCCACCCTTGCATTCAGGCTCGTGTGCAAGGTGCCTTTACGGTTATTGTGCAGCGACATTCGCCACGGCATTTTATTAAAACCCATCGAAGTTCGGACGCGACTTCGCTGGTATTCCGCCACTCTACGTGCGATATGATGTTAAATTTGTCGCGCTCGATACGTGAGCGGAGTCTCAATCAAGAGGACCGACAAGACTCAAAGTAGTTAGGATAATTTGTATACATAATTGAATGGAGAACAATAGATGAATAATTCTGAGTCTATCTAAATTTAAGAGTATTAATGTTTGCTGGTTGCTAAATAACAAATTATGGTACGAAATTATACGAAATCTATTCTATGATGTATGAAATCACTCCATCTAAAATGCAGTTATTCGGCCTTCTGTTCGTATCGGGGAGAATATCCGCTGCATAAACCATAACACTCACCGCGTCGCGTTCGACCAATCCACTTAACTCAACTTTTCTTTCATGTTATCCATATGAGCCCTCAATGGCCCAGTGAAGCGCGGCATCTTTTTATCGTGGGCGTTATCGGTGATTGAAACGATATGGTCTATCGATGCTTTTTGCGAGACTCGCTTTGACGTGCCTCTACATGGTACGTACTTTATGAATTCCACCCAGATATCGATACGAGCAGTGCGAGCGTGCAAGGGCGTTCGCATCGAAAAATCTGACGTTTGAATTCTCAACGAGCGCTGTATTTCATCGTACCGTAAATCGAAGTGCTGAATTCAGATCTGAAATTACACGTATGTCCGAAAATCAAACACGCCCGGGCGATAGCTGTTCGTAGTAAAACGTTTAAATTTACATCCGTTTGTCGATGCACTTCTGTTGGTTGGTTCGAGGGAATATATATTCAAAAAAAGAATTTATTGCACACACACACATCTCCTGTACATACAAGGAAAATAATTACAATTTATATAAACTGAAAAATAAATCTCAAATTTTTAATTGTCGAATTAATATTGCACTATATTATTTTCCAAAATCATTTTTCTGTATTTAAGCGATCATTTCTCTGCGTGAGATTGTGCTTAGAAACGTATGAAGGGTCGAATAAAAATGATAGAAACAAACTGAAATAAACTCAATTATAATGCCTCATTTTATATCTCGGCAATGTATAGACTTTGTATCAACTTATATGTATTACGCAACATCTCGCAATGACAATTGGCCGATTCCTCCATTCCGCGCTGCCCGTGTAAACAGTTAATCTATATCCCGAGCAAGAGAGAGCAGCGATGTAATGTTATGCGGCTCACAAGTCTCATTATACTTGTAAACCATCCGAGCTTCGACACGACTTAACGCGCGTGTGTACGGCGTGCGTCTAGGCGCGTAGGTGCTCACGAAAACGAGCGAGAGGCTCATTTGATAGCGAGCAAGTAGACACAGACGGAGAATGTCGCTTATCAGTATAGGTGCTAATTGCGGAAAACACACAGGTATCCCTCTCCGAGGGATCGCTGTGCTATTTTTGCCGTTGCCGTCGCGCGAGTGCCCAGAGTGCCAATCGGGTTCTGCGCGTGGGCACGCGTGTTACCCGGCATCTCTACGCCCGCCTTAGTCCACATATGCATTTGAATTTTTACGGTACGTTTACATTTCCACGCCGTTTCCTCTTCTCGCTCATCCTTTCCTCTCCCCCCGTCGTTTCACGCACCGAGAACAATGCCCGAGATCCGACGCCGATAAATTGATTTTTACGCGACATATGTAACTTTCTTGCCGCCCGTCTTTCTCCCGTGATCCTTTATCGCCCACTTCATATGCGCGCGGCCACCTCTTTCTCGCTGTGGCGCTGAGGCGCGAAACCAGGCGCGGATGAAGTTATGTTACATTTACATCGGAATTAGCAAAGCTAATTCGGCCGTTCTTTAAGCGTACGAACAATGCAGCGAGCGTGTGATATGGAGTGTACGTGCTTGAGGAAAACTATCGGTATAAAAAAGATTTACATATGATACGTAACAATCTCGGAAAGCTTATTTTAAAATGACTGATACATTGAGAAAAGAAAGCTGTGAAATCTATATTTTCTCTCGTATGTATCTTCAAAAAAGATGATGCGATATGTTTTATTTACGTTATGTTACGTACTACACAGTGAGCGGTAAATTTATGTAAATATGTCAAAGATGTAAATTGCGCTATTATACTAAATCTAAATAAATGATTATTCGAAGCTTTCAACTTTGCTTCAAATAAGTATCAATTAAAATGTACAAAATATCCGTTGATATAATTTTATATGCGATTTACATGCGATTTATGGCGATATAATTAAGTTACTGATAATACGAAATATAACGATATTTACATTTTTCTCGAGGTTATAAAGAGATTATTAAAAATCACCTTTTATGCTACAACAAAAATCAACCGCGTTGCTGATGCTCATGATCAGACCATTTATATTTATAAGTTCTATATCGTGCAGGATATCAGGGTCTAACACCGAGTTACTCTTTGACCTACGTGAATATATAATGTATCCGTTTCAAAACTTATACGCTCTATTTTTATCATAGATAATATCGCTGTTTATCAAAACATGCGACGATTCGAATGTAGAATGTTCCATGACAAGAGCAGAATGCAAAATATAAATGACGTACCTCTCATGCTTATTAATACGCTATTATGCGCCAAAAGCGCGGATTCCTTTTTCCTATAATAACAAATTATAATCTCGAAATATTTCTTGCAATAATTAATGCCATTAAATATCATAGCACTGTGATATTTGCAGTCTTATTTGGATCTTCGTCCGATTAGCGGGCATTTAATAATCCTCGATTAATAAAACGGACATAAAATCTGATTCTACCTCACTCTGTTATGTGAGCAAGCTTTACATACCTAGCCCGTAAAAAAGAAAAAGGATGGAAGTTGTTGACGTAGCTGGTCGGCTTTCAATCTCTTTTTTTTTTTACATCGGAGACCGCCTTGTCGACATTCACATATTGCGATATTATGGATTCAACGCAATGCATATGGTTGTCACTCGCCCGCATCTTCTCATGGGGATGTATAATATCTACTCTTGAATACATACATATACGAATAGGCGGATACACATGCATTTGAATGCGTTAATATACAAGCACGTCAACGTACACGTGCGCATGTTTATGGGTACGTGAGCACTTATATAGGGGTCAGTATATATATTTTTACGTTTCCACATCGGCATGTGTGGAAGACACATTCAGCATTTTAATCCGCTGTAGCTTTGTTTTATTGATTATTGAAATGGTGCAGAAATTGATGGTTCCGCGTTATATTTCAGAACATGGACAATGCATACATTATTGTACCTTAATTTGTATATATACATATAACATAATTTATATAATATGTATTATATCTATACATATGTTATTTGTAATTAGTCCGATACGATTTACACGAGACCAGATTATCTAAGAATACAAATGCACAACTTTGCGTAGTTTTAATTTGATATTATTGTGCATTCTATTGAGATTGTCTAACTACTTTCAAAATGACGATTCCTATGCCTAACTAAATCCCGCTCGATTGCCTCTCTTTCGCGGGTAAGTCGAGTAGTTAGTACTCCTTCAAAGTTGTTAACTATCCCCGTATTTGACAGTCTCGCAGCTATTGTAAGAATGTGCGAAATGCGTGAAAGAATGTCTACTAACTTCTAATGCTTCTCTAATACCTCGCAATGTCGCCGTCGCCTTCGGTAAACCAGATGTGAATTGTAAGTCAACGTCGCCCATCGCGTAACAGCTGTTGGCGTACCGCCGTTTCCACAGGACACTCGATATATTTCATGGACGACACGAATTAGGAAGCGGCGCACTAACGTGACCATCAATTACTATTAGCATTACGTATTTTTGGAAAGTCACATATGGTCGACAGAGGGTGACATCACCTTTTTTTTCTTCCTAACTTACCCGCCGCGTTGTATTCTAATACGCTTTTGCGTCAAATAGATATGCTAACATCAAGTATCGTTGCGTTATTAGTCACGATACCCGTATCGTATTGCGATAATATTTTTCGATAATACATATGCATCGGACGCCAGTAGCACGTTAGAGTCAATATATATTTATTCTGTAATTACATACAGATGTCACAATATGCTTTTGTACGCAATTTACACATATTTATTTGAAGTAAATTGCCTAATTAATTACTTTATTGTCAATGGTTCTGTTATTATTAACGGCGCAACATGTGCTCAGATATTTAGCGATATTAGTGTGCTAATAATTCTTAAATATTTTTAGCTTCTTTTTCTTCGCCCCGCTCTTTCTTCTTCAACATTTAAAATATAAAGTTATTATCTAATTAAATTATTTTAATTAGCATTCATAATTTTTCGGAATATGTTCTAATAAAATTTGGTTTATGCGTTAAGTATTCATATTGGAGCAATTTCAATTTCTTTGAATGTGGTACAGCAATGGTATGGAGACGGCCAGAGACGGAGAGGAGATTCAAATGACGCCCTGGCCAAGTTGACGACAATTATCGTCCCTCGCTCACGTGCCTCCGCGATAAATCTCTTCGGAAGTTGGCGCTTCCGTGCCGAAGGCGGAAACGTCGTGTCGACGTGCTGTCAAAATACGAAAGGCAGCCCCGCCACGTGCAACCCCCGACCTTCGCGCCCTTTCCTGCATTCATAACTGCACTCCACGGACGGACCCCGTTGCGCCTTTGTATACACGCGCGTATAGCCCGCGTCGCGAGACACGCGTGCCACACTCATACGGATATTACATGGAGAACAATAACCGAAGAACCGCTTCAGTAAAGATACATTGTTTCCATTACGTCACCGCGGTTTCCAACTTACGGGGAACGTTCTCCGCCAGCAATTAAATTGATTGCCGGCGACGCTACGTTATTATTGCGAATTGATCTTTTCTTATCGATAAATAATTTTTATCGTTGAGTCTCTTGGAAAATCTATGATACTTAGAAACTCGATTGTTTCGCTTTCTCGATTTTCTCCTCAGTAGCGATGCGTGCATGCTGCAACTCAATAAGTTTCGTTCTCATCGTCGATTCGTTTGGCACGGGTTTCTTGCAGGAAGGATTAGCTACTCCTAACTCTAACGTTATTCCCTGTTATTTCTTTTTTTAACGCGGTGTAAATCGGTGACAGGGAGGAACCTCTTCCTTAATTACCCCTTCGATCCACGGTCAGGTGAACCTGTCGGCTCGATCTGAAAAATGTCCGATACCGCGTTTCGCGCTTTAACGGAGGTAAAAAATGGTCGCGCGGCGAGGAAAAAAAGGGGGAAAAATACACTGGGACGCGCGTGTATGTACGTCCACCCGGCCGGGCGGCGCGTAAATTCAATCCCGGAAAATTTCACGCTGCTAACTACGACAAAATGATCCAACAGTGACATCTGTGTCAATAAGGCGAGTCCTCCCGGGGATTGCGCAAGGCCGGAGAATTCGAGGGTCCGCGAACGCGATTATCCTCATTCAATCATCGATTTTATTTGGTTAATAAAACGATTATCCCGCTTCCCGTGCTCTACGAGTCTATCTCTCGGCTAAAACCGTTGCGCGGCGTACCCTCCGGGAGCGTTCGACCAAAAATGTAATTTACATCCCTTTATGTCGCGAGATTGAAATATTTGCGAATTAATCCGCGCGACAGGATTATCGCCGGCCATTATACGCGACCCCGCTCTTTGTCTCTCCAGTTGACGCTCGCCATATCTTTATCTCCATCCCCCCCCCTCTCTCTCTCTCTCTCTCTCTCTCGCTCTCTCTTTCTCTCCCCTTCGCCTTCTATTCCGTTCGCGCTCTTCATCGTCCTTTTTTTCCTCTTTCTCTTCTTCCGCGAATCTTCCCGAGTTGCCGTCCGCCTTTCTCTCAACCTGCCGCCCGAGGCAGGCTTCTCATCCTAATGATTCCCCTTTATTCAATTCAAAAATATCAGTGCTACCCCATTTTACGGAAGATTGGATTCAATTATGACTGTCAAGCGCGGGTAGACCCTTTTACCATCGCCCCAGCTTCTTCTTGGTCCCTTACATCGGTGACACAACGTGCCAACATGCGGAGTAGTGCACCTAAATGATAATTATCCTGAAAGTATACATATTTTGGAGTTCAATTATCGCGCATCTGAGACGTGCAAAATGTTAATGAAGATACTTCTCTCTCTTTTTCCTCTCGCCACAATCAGTTTTAGTCTATACGATTAATGTTACCTGAAGATATGATAAATGTATCTATTCATTCAAGTTCAATTCACACATTAATTTAATCGAGCGATTACAATTAAATCCTCGACGCGGCGAGATAGCTAAATGATCGCGGACCGGAACCATGAGGAGGCAGGGAGGGAGAGGGAGTGACGGTCCGAAAGAGGGATGACGATGACGATATAACTCCGACCAAGGGTTGCTCAAGAAGAGCCGGGACATAATGTCGAGCCCCGGGCTGTTAAACCGGCATACAATAATCTGCGCAGCGCCAATCCCGACGGCAGCATTCAATTAATTCTCCGGCAAAATTTGTCGCTCGTATTAAATCTAGCTGGATTAAAGGCAATCTCGCTTCCACCTTCTCTCCTCCGTCCCTTGCCGTCCGCTTCGGTCTGTCTCCTTCATCCAGAATCTCTCCATCTCTCACCAGTCGATTTCGTCTTATAGAGTTTCTCCTTTGCTCATACTTCTACCCATCATCCAGTTCCGTCCTATCTTGCAGAGTTTACGATATCTTTAAGGTCTTGCGTTGCCAGGCCAGATTGTAGTTTCAATTAAGAAACCGGCGTCATTGGCTTTGTCCTCCTCGGAGTATTGGTGAGCGCGATAATAATAAGTAATGAAAATTTCTGTAGATATTATGTGCAAAAATTCCAGAAATTTATCCTGGCCTTCTCGATTAAAAGGAAATAATTCACATTGATTGCTTTCGTCTTAATATTTCATATTTGCCAAGTGTATTAAAAATTCAGAATAGAAACATAAATATTTTATTTTATAGTAAAAATTCGAAGGATTGAGGAACAGTTTTATTTTGAAATATAAACTCCAAACACGTGAAATTCGTGCACATTGAAATTTCGTAAAGAGGCAAACTGACATGTTCACTTATGGCGCAGGGTGCGTTCAGTCAGCGATACGGGTGAGTGTAAATAAGGTAACCCGTGGTCGAGGGTTCATTACTCCACGCCGAACACGTCAGGGTCGCGACCCTGGGTTACTGGGGATCGACTGGTGGCACAAAGTATAGACAAGGCATAAGGGTGAGAGTGGTTTCGGTGATAGTGAAAGATAGTTCATGACACAGCGCGGAGAGATACTAGTTAATAGAAATTATTAATAATTATTGGTAAATATCAAAAACAATTTTATAAGAAGAATGCATTGCGCTAATAATTTTTCAATCATTTTCGTATTCTTAATTTCATGGGAATTTGAGCAATTTATTAGCATATTTATAATCGATAAAGTGTAATGTCTCGGAACTCGTGATATGACGCAAATTTATTAGTTTTAATAAAATCAAACGAGTCATGCGAATATTCTTAGAGATGGACGAACGAAGAATTCAGGGGAAACGCACAGTCCATTAGCGAGATTGCTTGTACCGTATCCTCGTAGATGGTGCACGAATAATATCTTATGCCGGAGATTCCTGAAGAATGGATTTCATTTGGGGAAGAAATTAAATTTTAATTTATACGATAGAAGAGAGAGAGAGAGCGAGCATCCTTAATTATTTACTCTTTGCCATCTGATATATCTACACATAAATAGACTTATAAATAGAATACTCGATGTAATTAATTAGAATGTAATTCGATATAATTAATTTTTAATTACATTAATCGTTTTTTATATGTCAAAATATATAATTTATATAAAATTATATAAAATTTTTTCTACATGCATTACAGAATGTATTTAAAGTTTAATAATCCATAAAAGGAGACATGTAATCCTGTTGCAAATTATAGTATTATATACTTAGCAGTTTTCATCTTTTATTTATGATTAATATTTATGATTAATATTTAATCACATCTTCTCTTGTATCTAATGAAATAAGATGAAAATGAAATATTCGATCAATTTTTTGTTAGTTTGAGAACTAAAGACTGTTATTACATAATACAACAATGTAGGGCTTCAATGGATGGAAGACGATAATTAGACGGAGTAACAGGATGCTTTAATATTCGTCAAGAGTGTAATCTTATATCCCCAAAAAGTAATAACAGGCTGCCTTACCATAATTGCAGTTATGGATCAATATCACGTCGCAGTTTCTAAAATCACAATTTTCATTCTAACGTCTAACAAATTATATTTAAGATAAATATTATTTAAAATAACAATATTCGTGAGAAAAGAACGATCGTATAATATATTATAAATAACGCGCAAATTTTTTAAACGAACAGATTTGACTTCTTTGCTTCCACATTATCTAATGAGCTATATTTTAGGAAGCAATTCATCCTTCTTTGTTATATATCTATGTATATATGCACGTCTGCACACAAATGTGCGTAATATAAGGCACTTCCGTACTTACCTCGGAGTGGTTTCAAGATTGCATCGGGGGTTCGCATCTTATTACTCCCGTCATTTCCAATGTACACACACAGGTTATTGCTCGAGTATCGGATGAATGGAATTGCGATATCCTTTGCGCGGATTGGAGAGAGCCTAGACACGAATCTAATTGGCAGGAGGATTACCGATCGATGGCGGTATCTCTTCTGAAATTGTATTCGGATCACCTGCATGTTTCAATGCTGCGTGCAGGCAAGATTGAAGGAGCTACTTGGAAGGGGAATTCTATGTACCGCAACACGACGCTTTCGATATAGTCTTCGTCTCTCTCTCTCTCTCTCTCTTTCTCTCTCTACCTTCTCTCTCTGCCTTCAACCAGTGATTAGGAATTATTATACCTACTTCTCACTAAATTGTCTCTTATAAATAATAAAAAATATTAACATCTATAATTTTATAACAAAATAAAATATCAATAATATTATCCTCTATTGTTTTGTTAAGCAATAATTTAGTTGATTAAGAACTTAAATGTTCTAATATTAAATACGTTATTTCGAAAATAAAGTCTCTCCGTATTCCAGAAAAGTATCAGGAAAATTTAGAAAATATTACAATGCTCAATCATAGCTATCAAACTATTTCCATGTAATTAATTTCGATACACTTAGGTTTTATTCCAGTAGTGCTCATAATATCGGTGTCCAGTTACGTTCCAATTACGATGCCGTAATTTAAATTTGTTTTCGCACCGTGGCAACGCGTTCGGGGCGCGAATTGTGTAAATATTAATTTCACGGGCGGCCATAAATAACTGTAAATCGTTTTTGCGCGCAGAAGTTATCGTAATAAACGTCGCGGGCCGAGCGCACAATGTGTAAAGTGTTGGGTGTAAAGTTAGCCTTGGCCGTGTCCATCCCGTGGAGAGGCACGCTGCAAGTCCGGGAAGGTTATAACGGCGCCATAACCATATACATTCGACGACAATAATCGTTTTATGGTGGTCGGCAATATCGGCGGGTCGCACTGCCGCGGAAATTGATATCCTCCACCTACAACAGGCGCTAAAGTTATAGCGAGTGCAAACCGGCGCGACGCGGCGCGGCCCGGAACCCGGTGTGTGTCCGATTGAAAAAAAGTTCAATTTGTTGCCTCGCAAACGCGACTGAACGTACGGGATTTTTCGTCGGTTCCTTTGACACATTCGAATAATCATAATCCTCGACTAGAAATACAAAACCTGATGATTTCATTCAATTTACATTGTAGCATCTGCATTATAAATTAATTACATCATTTACAAGTACATTTTTACGTATTATCTTTTTCATTTTTGTCCTATTTTTATTTTTCGAGGATTGGATTGTTACTTCTATTTTTTTTATTTTTAATAATTTATCTTGCCAAATTAAAAAAAGAGCAAAGCAAATGTTACGTGGGCAGTTTATTTACATCTATCAGATATGATAAGCGCTTTCTACATGAAATAAAAGAGAGAGAGAGAGAGAATTGCAAGAGTTTTCAAATCACGATGATAAAACGCGAGAGCGCGAGAAAAGCTGAGTGAAATCGCATCGAAGAGGAAAGAAAGCGAGAAACGCAGCGCTAGACCGCGTTGGAATTGGCCATTCCTCTCCTATTAATTCTTAAACAAT
This sequence comes from Tetramorium bicarinatum, assembly GCA_928718305.1. Taxonomy (NCBI): domain Eukaryota; kingdom Metazoa; phylum Arthropoda; class Insecta; order Hymenoptera; family Formicidae; genus Tetramorium; species Tetramorium bicarinatum. The sequence goes on from OV788324.1 coordinate 12,175,654, forward strand.
GCGTCATCGGCGCGGGCGACATAGTCGCGATTGTCGGGGCGGCGCGGCGTGGCGCGGCGCGACCGCTCAGCGCCAGAGCGAACCTTCGCCACCCCCGTCGGTCCGCCGCCCTCGTCATTGCCCATTCAGTCCCACCCGGGAAGCAGCCGCAACCCGCACTGGAAGGTCGAAATTGGAAATAAAACGGCAGCAATAGGGCGGCGGCGGCGGCGACCGCGTGGACGAATGCCCAATTCTATCCGGCAGAGCCGCTCTCTGTACCTCGTCACACAGGAACGCATATAGATCCGATGGACGATGTGTACGATTTTCCATCACGACCTGTGCCCGGTGGCTGGCAGAACTGAAGGCGAAGAGAGAAGGGAGGAGTGTACGCGCGCGCGTACAGGGGGATGAGTGAAGGGGGAGGTAGGGCATGGAGCGGCGGCTCGGCTGGCAGGCGAGAAACGAGCAAGTCACGAGGTCCACGCGTTTCGAGTCTGACTGGGATTCGGACTGTGGACTGGTTACGCATAGCCTCGCCGGTAGCAAGGGGGGCGAGGGAGGGAGGGAGAGGACGCGAACGCGAGCGGTAGCGGTAGCGCGAGAGCGCGGCCGAGGGGGGTACCTACCCCGGTTGTGTCGATGGATGCCGAAAAGAGTGCGAGAGCGCGGAGGGAGGAGAGGGTGGTTTTTTTCCAATCAAGCAACCTGCTGAATTTGTTTTTTCCCCGAAACGTCGCTGCCGTTTCAAAGTTATTGATTGCCATCGGGAAGGTGGAACCAATGGGATGGGAGGGGAGCCGAATTGAGCGGGGGTGGCAGGGGAGTGCGGGGGCGCGCGGAAGGGTGGCTTGAAAGGGGACAGGCGGGTATGAAGTGCGGTGGTGTGAGGGGGCAGGACGTTTCGGTATATAGGGAAGATAGGTACGAGCAGCACTGTCGCTCGTTTCGTTCCGTTTCGTTTCGTTTCGCCTCGTCCCCGTTTCGGTACGTTACGTTACGTTTGCTCGGCCGTGCATCTCCTCGCGCAATATAGGGGCGGAATAATAATTACGACAGCGAAAGAGAGAAAGAGAGGGAGATGGTGGCGGGCCAGTGTCAATGATTGCCAATGGTTTCGACCGGCGAAAGAATAAAACGTCGCCAGTATAGATGAAAGGGTGTGCCAGAATTGCAACGGCAAATCAAACGTGACGACCCAAAGTTGATGATGTCGACCGAACTGGAGGGATAATTATCCCATTGCGATGTCGTGGAAAAATTGTACCCGCTAATACATGAATGATTAATCTTTTAGAAAGCTCTTAGCCGCTACCACTTTCTCTTTTTTATCTCTTCGTTTTTATCTTCCGAAGATGGGAATAGCTTTTTCTTCAACTAAATTTTATCAAATGTCACGATGAGACACTAGAATTTCGTTTAAATGATTCATCTGACGTCAATTTAAAGAAGTAAAATTTCCACTAAAAATATTCTTCCTTTTTTAACGTCTTTACAATGCCGATATTTAAATCATCTTATTTCAAGTCTACTTATCGCGTAAGCGATCTTTTTCTCGCGGAAAGCTTGTAAGTATGAACGCCATTCTCTCGTTCCGAAGGCGAGACAGTTTTTGCGAGCTCTGTGCAAGGAAACAATTGAAAATTACCGACAGTCTCTATGCATCCATAACGAGAACGGCTTCCTCATAAGGAATTCACCATTAACGATCGTCGCCGTATGAGGCATATACGCTCGCCCTGAGAAGATACCCGCTCTATAAATTTATCGCCGCTCCACCGTTTTTGTCAGCCTCATTTATCGAGACCTGACGAGATTCTTTTCAACCATAATCCGACTACGGTCGCGCGTAACGACAATTTTACGGCAAAACGCCGAAGATCGCTCGAAAGACAAATATACTTCTCCGTTAGCGGAGCAATTCCAAAATGTCGAGTTAATATCGGGCATGAGAGCTTATGACCTTCTCGAAATTAACCAATTTGTACAAATTGCTCGCTTCCCCGTGATCAAATGCTGAATCCGAGATGAAGCAGACCATTCGGAATGCTTTTGGATAATTAACCATATGTAACACAACGTATATATGTATGCGATACAAATTCTATTTGCATTATAATTAAGAGTAATTTTAAATTTTTAAATAAATTTCATCGTGCCGATTAAAAAATGTTATAGGTATGTACGATAGCCACATAGTATGAATAAATTTGTACGCCCCATTTTTCGCCTTTTGCAAAAATTTACAACGAGCTACGAATTTCAGAAAAATATATGACATTTTTCAACTATTAATTTTTAAAATTTGAAGCGAAGCATTCCGCAAGCCATTAAAAACGTCGAAACTTCCAAGGACTGGCGATTTCAAGGTCAAATTCACGTCAGAGAGACCAGCGGAGGCAAAGAGGATACGTGACATTCTTCTAGCGCATTACGTTGCGACGTAATATACAGTCAGTCGGCTTTCTTTAACGACAAAGGCTCACCGGGAACTGACAAAGGCATATAGGGCGACCGGCATATTAGAACGGTATGCGGAGCTCTCTTCGTGGATCTCGTTCTTCTCGTATATAATAATAATGCAACACAGTGCCGCAAAGGCGAACCTGACTCGGTTCAACCGGAGCCCCTTCAGCCCTTGCGTCACCAGATGTCATCACAGGGACCTACACTGATTTACATCGTACGGGTCCCGCGTAGGAATCCGCAAGCGGGAGCCCCACCGCTGCGACTTTATATACATAAAATATACGGCCGTCATATCGTTATGCCTTCTCCACGACGGCACAACTATAGCTATTTGTGGAGCATGTGAAACTTGACAAAGGGAGCCGCAGAACTTTGCCTTTCCGTTCAGTGCCGGCTTGGTCCACCCTCCCCCTCCCCCTCCGACACGGCGAACGGGAAAACTGCGAGGTAGATTTTGCGGCCAAAATATCACGAACACAACATATTTTTTTTTACTTTGTAACTTACCGATGTGATAACGAAATATTTCTCCGGCAGCTAATTATGATTGATAAATATAATTAAGTGCTTTTTTAAAAGTTAATTTATTAACTAAGCAAATACATGGTTTTAATTATTTTACAAAAAAAATTAGATTTATTACAGAACAAAAATGTATTTATTTCGGACAGATGTTTTGATTAACTAAATAATATTTAGCAAGATTTATGCACAAACTTCTTTCGATCGGAAGACTTGATTAGAAGACACTCTCGATTGACGTTCCACTCGACGGGAATTCCGTCGGTAATCGGTTTTTATTGGACCGAATTAATTTATTACGGTCTAATCGGCCAAGGTTACGGGTACAACGAACGCGGCGAGTTTCCAGCAATCGAGATAAACAATTGATTTATCGGTGAAAAAAGACAGGCGCGCTCGCCACGCTACGTAATACCACGGAACACAATTTTGTTTTCCGTCGGCGCAAATAAAACTGTCATGGCGCGAGTGCTATAGCGATAAAGACACCTTCGTAATACTGAAAACCACTAATATCCTTTGTCGCGCTCGGCAGCCGCGTTATTTCACAGAGCGTTTCGATTTAACGCACAAATGGCTCTCTGTACGGCCACAGTGTGCCTACAGAGCCAGTCGGATCCGGTATCCCGGTCCTTTGATATCCATCGATGAAACGATTTATCTCTGTCCGCGCGTACTTTCAATCCGAGCGGGACACCTCTCCATCGGGACATCCAGGATGCGGGGTACACCTAACCATGAAGGGGAACCACTACCATGAGGCACTCGACATTTCTGCATCTAACCGAGCGTCGCGACTCGTTTTACGAATTGCTCGTTTCCGTTGATCAGTGGAATCGCTTCTGCCCAAGTTGCAGCGCCGATTTTACCAATAACTCTTCGAACCTCCTGACATCAATTTTGCGCAGGCATTTTGTTACAGGCTGAAGCTATTCATGTTGCAAATTTATTCCCCTTCCATTTGTGAGCCTACAATCCTATAATCTTTATCGGTATTTGTTTAAATGTAAGTAATTGTAACAAACGGCTTTTTTTCGGACCAATACAAGCACAGATTCGCAAGTTATTACTATCATATTGTTATATAGTTAATGTCTTTGTGTATTTTAAAAATTATAATTTAAAGTCCTTTCATGCTTTTGCTCGAAGATATTCTTCAAAAGAGACGACCTAAGTCTTTCAATACTTTGGAGATCCCTTTTTAAATCTGAGCCTTTTGAGCCCAAAGGAAAAGCGATGAAATTACAAGATTTTTATTTTGTGTGAAATGATTTGACTAAAGACCTAAATTGAAATTGAAATTACATGAATATTTTTTAACGAAATCTTGACTGCATTATGTTGAAAAAAAATTATCTTTGAGAAACACTTTTCCTCGCGTAGTAACCAATATTGTTGACGCACAAACGTTCGCCACTTACTTAATTACGATGCGATGTTTCCTCCGATTACCGGCAAGAGAACGTCAAAAGTTGCACATCAGAAGCCAACTTCTCGGTACTTCTCTGCTTGTTATGGCGCTATCTCCTCACAACAGAAACGGAGTGCCGCGATTGGCACGAGAAGCAACATGCCATATTGGAGACACCTGTTAGTGCTACAACGAGCCAACCTACTCAGCTATAAACGTATGATACAACCTTATGAATTGAAAAGGGAAGGGGCAAGAGAACTGCACACCGGGAATTAAAAGCGCGTTGTTATATTATAATCGTATTATGGCGAGCTGGAGTCAGCCCCGGTGCTGACAAAAACGACTGCCACCATGCCAAGCTATCTTCTACGTTGCACCATAAAGATCACTCACTGATATATAAAGCAGAATAACGCACATGAACATTTATATGATCTGATATGAAGATGATATAAAGAGAACAAAATTATTCAATTTTTGAAAATTTTAATTTCATTAAATTTAATATAAAATTGTACATCTATGTATTTATCTTTTAAATATACTTATCTATATTTTATAAGTCATAAATGTTACACTTAAATTATCTTTACTGATTAATCTTTTTCACAAAAACTAGAATACGCAGAATAAATAGATAGATTTAATAAGAGATTCAATAAAAGAAAAAAATTAATGGAAAACTTTGTGAGATGAGTGTTTATTATTGGAAAAATGTTTCTTCTTTATTTCTTTTTAGAATATGAATAATTTTGATCTAATACCGAGATATATATTTTTCTTATTTATAATTGATTTTTTAAAGAATTTGTTTAACTTCTTGTCGGCGTTGTATTAGATATATTGATGTATTGAAGGAGTAATATGTGCATAAAGATATGCTTCGATGAGCATAAATGATAAGTAATAAAGTGAAAAAAAACTTTTAGCGAAATACATGATAACGGCAGCGCTTAAGTAGGACGAAGAAGAGACAGAAAGAGAGAAGGACGCGTATTGATAGGACGAATGACGACAGTCCAAGAGCTCTTCGTAGATAATGAGGCTGACAAGGAAAGGTATAAGGGCGAATGAGATAGCACGGAGAAGAGCGAAGGAGACACGATCGCGAGGACGGATTCCTAACTTGCGACAGAAGGAGGTACCAACGGCATCGCAGTCCGGGGATAGACGTCGTCGCGAAGTGCAAAGTGTAACAAATCCAGCTTTCACCCGAGGCAGACAGGGAGACAATTTATGTGGCTCGTGTTTCGTTTTGTTCTAAGGCCGATCTCGGGATGCTACTGCAACGAAGAGTCAGCCTCTGTGTGCTTGCCCGTGCCTATTCCTCGCCTGCTTATTTCTATGGAAGTGAAATCCCATACGGTGGTAACACGGTAAATATTCATCCTTCTCCTATGTATGGCCGTCGCCATTGTACGTCATGAATAAAGGAAACCAAAATGATTCGTGATGATTCACTAATTTTTCATATGTTTATATGCGAAAGTACAGAAAGAGAAGAGTAAATATATTAATATTAGCATTTTTATTTTTTTTTTAAAAGATAAATGAAGAACAAACTGTTAATCATAACTTATTATTCTATATCAAGTGAATATATTTATGGTATACAAATGATCTTAAATAATTTCAAAAATAAGTTTAAAAAATTTGCAAAAATTGCTTACGAGAAAATCAGAAAATATCTAAGTGTTTAGTGGAAAATTATAATAAGATTATGTAAAAGTTTTATCAAAGCCATAGTATCGCTACAGACGAAGGCGGCCGTCAAAAAAGACGGATACCTGCGCGCCAGTGCAAACAGGTTTTCACGGCGCGGTAATAGCGTCTTCGCCCGGTTAATTGGTATTTATTATAATTGGTGCTCATACTTGCTCGTAGCGTAAGATAAGACGGCATGGATAGGCAACACCGAAACCATCGACTTTAGAACAGAGACTCCGTTGATAATATTATAACGAGTTAGGGGGGTCTCTCCCATTAACATAGTAAATGCCTGGTCCTCGAAAGCGATGTCCAGTCGTGGGAACTCTTAAAAAAGTTCGGGAAAGAGATCTCAGGACGATTCTTCACGCCCAGGTAGATACCAACCCTTCGCGGAGGCTCGGCAAAGCAGTTACCTTGGGATCTAAACTATGGCAGGGAAGGGCGTGATTTGACATTCTGGTCGAGGGTGCTATAATTCACTATGTTAGCCCACCTGGAAAACCGACTGAATGCTAGTAAGGCGTCTGTCCGTCGACAATATTCAATTTAAAATCATTAGCTCGTAAGTCAATGCCCAATTATTTTTCTCGATAGATCATGTAATTGCGTAATACGAGGTATTTCATTTCATTATTCATCATTACCGCGTTTCACGTGGCTGTAACAATATAAGAACATTTTATGGAAAAAAAGACAATAGTCATATATTAGATTACGAATCATAAAGTTGAAAACAATAATTTTCTTTTATATGTTCTGAGAAAATTATTATTTTCTAACTAAGTACTTTTTTTAACATACTAATCTATATATTAATAATTTATATTTTTGAAATATAAATTAAAGAACGCTAAAAGTAAAAAGTAAATAAAAAGAGAGAGGAAGAGAGTGGAAAGAAGGAGGAAAAGAGAGCTAGAAAAAGAACCAGAAAAAATGGCAAGAGAAGAAAAAAAAAGATAAAAAACAAAAAAATTAATGCTACACTCTAAACCAGTTATCCTTTAGTTATTTATGAACTGACTACTTTTGTATAAATGATATATAAATTATGATTGCCAAAAAAAGCCGAGATTTATCTAGTTGAGAGGAGAAAGTATCCATTTTTCCTTTACTTGCTTTTAATTTAAAATAGAACATACGAAACATCATTTTTATCAATTAAAAGAAATAATATTTGTGTTTCTAATTGTATAGAAAGTTGTATGAATATACTTCAATATAATAAATCTCAAAGAAAAAGAATTAATATTAATAACATTAAAATGAATGGTCCAATATGAAAAGTTTTGTGAAAAACGACAGGTAAATTGAAAAGTCCAGACGTTTACCGTAGTATTTGCAAGGAAATGCATGCTACTGTAGTAGCATACTTTATTCAAAAGTACTCTCAGAAAAGAGCGGAGCACGAACTCGCAGCCGCTCGCCCATTCCACACCCGGTGCGCGCGCGCCGAGTCTTTTTCAATGAATACCGAAACTTTGCCTGAATATTCACCGCCGCCGCTGCGTGATATTAGTTATACTTAATTCAGGCTACCGTGCCGATGTGAGAATCTCGAGGCGAAAGAGTGTATCCCGAGCCGGGAGGTAAATCAGCGATGAGATATATCTCTTCAAAAGAGGTTCTCTCCCGGGTCCGGTGGGGCCGGCTTCAAACGGCGCGCGGGACGCGCGATCCCTACCGCACCGCTTCGCGCAGCTTTTATTTGAGATCCATCGCGCGCGCAGAACTTATATTTTCATTAGGCTTTCAGGTTGGATGAGCCTTGTAAAACAGTTTCAGCTGTGCCTTGAAGCTCTCTCTCTCTCTCTCTCTCTCTCTTTCTCTCTTTCTCTTCTCACCTACACGTGCTTTTTCTCGTTCGACGCCCACGCGTGTGCAGCTGCTCCGCAGGATCGCGTAACGTTGCTCGACGTTGCATGTGCATGTGCCTACGAAATTCTTTTATTTCGATTTGCACCTTTCTAAAGTTCGCGCGTGTGCCGACTGCCGAGCGCGCTTCTGCGCGCGATTAAGTGAAATACGTGCGCGAAAGCGAGAAAGAAGCCCGACACGATTTTCGCCGGATGGACTCGGTGGTTCATGACGCGTAAATCTAATTTGTAAGTGCACGCTTTGTGATCGTCAGGTATCCCCCTTTGGATCTGCCTCTTTCGATCTGCCGGGTAGATATAGTGCAGCGACGGTTTGACGTAATATAATGCCGCGGCCTGTGCTATGTAATCGCCGCCCTGCCAGTGTGTTGTGAAGATTGTGGGAGGGCTGCGAGAGTTTCGTGTAGATCGCTGAACCAAGCTAAAAACAGGCAAACATTGAAATTCGTGACATAATTGCACGCATAGAATTGATGATATTTTAAAGACTCTGATTATTTGCTGCAATTCTTCCTTAGTTTTTTTCTTTATTAGAATATACGATACATTCTCAGAATTCAATGTGTTATATTTGTAAAATATTATAAGCAACGAAATTAGATTAAATATGGGAAAAAATATTGGAATATTTTAATTATTAAGCGGCATGAGCTCAAAAGATTACATATAATGCAGAAACATGAGATAACACCATTTCCGTAAATGCGTATTTCGCGAGACGCTTACAGGATAACGTGGACAAGTATATAAGTGTGACGAGGACGCAATAAAATATCTTAATTGCGCTCTAATATAACGAAGTAGAAACCGGGTATGAGATCTACGTCAAGATAAATGATAATGCATAGTTTATACGGAGATACAAACGCATGCATACGTATAAAGACTGTATAGAGTATGCATCTATCCGTCTCCGCGCTTGTGTGTTATAAACTAACACCGAAGTTAAATGAATTCGAAATGATCGATAAACTTTATCATTGATCAATTAAACTTTGTACCGTGTGAGTGACGGGCGTTGAGATAGACGCAAGAGGGTGGCAGGTGGATGTGGAAGGGGTGGTTTATTTAATGAACGCTAAATGCGGTGTCCCTGCCAGTCGACGTCGTCGTGTTCCATAAGATGGCGACGCAACGACAAGAAGGTGTAGCGCGTCGGCGTCATCGTTTTTCTTCCGTCTCGCATTTGGTAAAGTTTAAACTGCCGCGTGATTTGTATTCCGCGATTTGTATGCTCTACACACGTTGAAGCGCCCGTAACTAAATCCGAACAAATTTCGCCTAAGAAAAATTTATTTCGTTTCATCGACAAATTACTGGAATGTAAGAAAACACTAAATATTCGAAACACCTTCATTATGCGATGCAATATTCATGCGAGATACAAATTCTGTACGAACGAGCGAATAATTAAACGTGTGATCACGTTCTCTGGATAATTTTCCAGGCGGCTAAACCAGCTATTCAATATACTCACATGACAAGTCCCTCATTTACATCAACTACTAGCGGAATACGATCGAAACGTTTCACAAACCTATAATAACATTCGGTTGGAATGCGAGCAAGAATTTGCCTAATGGTTTTAATAGATCCGTAAGTCATACAAGTACACGCAACACTTGAAACAGACAATAATGCTATGAGTTTAAATTGTTTTATAAACGCATATTACTCTAAAATATATCACGTGCATTTGCTAAATTACTTAATTATATTTCAAATCTGATCAATAATGTTTAACACTTTTCTGTGATTATCTTATTAACATGAAAAACATTATCGATGCATTATAATTTTTGAAGCACAGTTTGTTGAGTAAAAGCGTTAAGACGTCGTGTTATTATTGTATTAATACATTGTATATGTGCGTTAATTGTTTACGCTCTGCAATATACGGCGAAACATAGCATCAAGAACACGAGCTCGAACTAGAAACGCTGCATATGCGATACATCTGCATAAATGTTCGCCAAACACGCGTGGATAGGTTGGGCAAATTCACCACATGTTTACTCGGGGCTGTCGTGGTAGGTCTTGGTAGGCCTCGATAGAGATGTAAACTCGAATTAGGCCTGACTATCAACGCGCGAGCTTTTCCCTTGCGTGCGCTCAAGCGATATTCCATGCCCTATCCAAACTTGCGGCGAAGCCGCGCTTAACACGCGCACGTACCTCCTACCGCTACTCCCGTTCGCCCTTTTACTTACATACCTACGGATGTAGTGACGATAATTTTACGTGTTCGTGAAAAGTAAAAGTCTGTTGGCATTAACGGAAAAATTGAAAATATTTTTAAGTGAAATGCATTGTTCCGCTAAACATATATCTTACATTATTTCTTCACGTTTCTCAAATGCTAGAATTCAAGCATTGTCCCGTAGTGGAATACCAGTTTTTGTATTCTTAAACAAAATCGCCAATATATTTAACCATTCATCAAAAAAAGATTTATAACAAATGATGTAGGTAATTTAGCCAATCAATATCAGAGTGCTCGAAAATTTTAGTTATACTGTCTAGATACCAGATGACAGTTACTATCGACAGAAATTCTAAAGAAAGATACATTAAGATATATAAGTATTTTTAAGGCCTTTTATCTGTTGGACGTAAATTTTAAGAAGCAATTTTTAGAGCTCAATTTTTTTAGAATATTTAAATAAAACTGATTTTTAAAGAATTTTTCCAGAATAATTAGATTATTTGAATAATAAATTGCATTCGTAAATATATGCATAAAATAAAAATAGTGCTCCATTTTCTTGTTACAATCTGAATATTTTTAACCTAAGCAATGTAAGCTTATAAAATGTCAATTTTCTAAATGCAGATAAACATAACTGATTTGATAGAGAAATGCGATTGTATATTTCTATTAACAGTTGCTAATGAACTGACACTGACATTGCGACAACCTGTTTTCGATGCTTTAAAATTTCTATAAATGATAACTGTTTAAAATTTTATTTGAGTCTCTTTAAAAAGTCTATACCGTTATGATCAAACAACGTCTAGAAGAGGAGAAAAGGAAAAGAGAAACGTTCATAAAAACACATACTTGTAACGAAATCTCTTAAAATTTTCATCGCATTCAGAATTTATGGCAACGATTACGTTTCGCTTATTTATATGCTTTATATTTTATGCAAATATCGCGATCTGGGTTTACTAGCAATTTACGTCGTGGATAATAAACGAGAGTGTACGACATGGGCGAGAGAATGCAAAGCCAGAGAAAAGGGATTTCTAATTGTCACACGAGCGCGCATGATCGTCGCACCGTCCCGCGTGCCCCGAAAATAAATATGTCAGCTGGATCGTATCTCCGCGGCCGTACAATATTATTCCTGGCGTTTGAACGCATCCGTGCAATTATATGCATCTTATTGGAGGCGTCGGGGAGCACTTCGATGCGCGTAATCGCTCGATCTGCCTCGCCACTCGGTTCGTCCGCGCCCCACGACCACTTTGCATTCGCTGCGCAGAAAGGGAGAGAAGGAGAGAGAGGATGGGAAATCGCGGAGGAGAGAACGCGACGGACGAGTGAAACGGCACGACTGGAAAAATAGCGAACGAGTTGTAAATTCTGAAAAAACCAGGTAAAAACCCCGGCAATCTAACGATCTGACGATGGACTGCGAGTAACGGTAGATCATGTCGCTAATAAAATCCCTTTCGCGTGCTATAATTGTTCATTAATTAAAGACGCACCTCATTCACCGGGATAAACGTTCGAGCACCCCAATTAACGGAGTCGTGGATGAAATTTATTACTATCAGCGCCTCTTGCTTTACACACTTGCGGCGATTGTAACAGTGATTGAGAACGATATCGCATTTTACAAAAGTTACTCGAAATTATCGTCGCGCGTGATGATAATTGATTTTGCTTGTGCGTCATTTGTTTCGACCGGGCTTATCAGAGAGAGGTTTATATTTCAAAATTACACGCATCCGGGTGTTCGGCGCTAGCGGAATTCTGCGGTCTCGAGGGGTTGTGTTGGGCGGAGACGAGCGTGGCACCTGTACAGGTGTGCGAGAGACCGCGCTTCCTCGGCACCGTGCCGTGTCGGTGTAACAGCCGCGGATGCGTGTCTGCGTGCGAACGGGGCCTCGTATAATATCCGAGGCGTTAGGGCGTCCGATGGTACACCAGTGTCGGTATGTCGCCTGGGCGTGGGCGTGCGTTTTATATTCATCGCGAGGGTATCATTTTCACGGGAAGTTTGAAAAAAACTGTGCGCGCGAACGCGCGCGCGTGCACACAGACGAATAAATAATGTCGCGGCGTTAAACTCTTATCCGAGGTCGCCGGCCGGTGCGCATAAATAAGACTTGCGTGTAGGTACACTGTCTTTTCCCGTTCTCCTTGTCTCCTTCCCTCGTTTGCCGGATTGATTCTCTCCGTCGGACTCGCCTTCCTCTCGCGTATACCATAGCCCACATAAAGATAATTATTTGGAAGGTGTAAAAAATCATCGCTACGTAACTTCCAAGTTGTAGTAAAGGATAAAGAGTAAATGAGTTCAGATAAAGTGTTTCGAAAAATTTTAATGACTAAAAAAACTTTGTAATGTATAGAGATGATAAAACTCTTTGCTCTTGTTCTTTATTAGATTATTGTTAAAATTGTTTCTTCCATTTTTAATAGAATATAATTAGAAAGGAATTCTTTATTCTATAAATTCCATTACTATAAATACCTGTGGAACCATCGTTTCTTTTTCTTTGTTTCCTTCGCTCGTCCTTGTTATACATTTGACAAAAATTGGAATCGTATATACGTTGTAACTGGTATCTATTTCTGATCCCTGAATGTCGGAGAAAATAATCTACCGGAGAAATTGTCCACCTTTCCGAATAAATATGTCAGGGCGGAAAGCCATCTAGATCATTCGTTGAACGAATATCTAACTCCTTACAGCCAAAATGCCATGAGAATGTGTTCCTGTTTTTAGAGTGCAAGCCGGGTTTTCACAAGGGATACCCAGATTTATGACGGCCTGGTCTCTCAACCTCGCCTTATTTTTAACCTTTCGCCCACTAACGAACCTTATCTCTCGGCTGCATTTCTCTGAACAGTCGTGATAGACAAAAGAAAAACGTCTTGTTCGTAGACCCCATAACTTAAGGATCTGCCTGATCTCCAGCCGACCATTATGTCTGAAATTTTTACATCTTGTCTTATCTTTGCATGATACCGAAGGATATAAAGTAAAAAAAATAAAAATAAAAGAATGTCGTTATGCATTTCGTGTTGAATGATCGACTTCATTGGGAGATGAGAAAATTTGATTATAATTGATTTCTGCCTGAGCAAATATTATACAAAATTAATTATGAGTCATAAGTTTATTGTCGTAGGGAATAAAGTTAAAGTATATAAAATATATTTGACAAAATATATTTTTAACATACAATACAAAATATTAATTAAAACAATTAAAAAAAAATCTTCACTTAATTACTTATTAGAGCAATGGAGTACGCAAAAGTTAATGTATAAAATATAACCTTATAAAAAATATCTATATATTTATAAATCTCGTAAATAAATAAATCTCGTTAAAAAATTTTAAATCTTTAAAAGTATATTTGCTGAAAATTTAAATATAATAATAATTAATATTATCTCAAAATAATTAAACTGTTCATGAGGGCTTAAAAAAGAAAGATCTTTTATTTTGTTTAAATTATTTTGTTTAAATTATTATTAGATTATTTATTTATATTATTATTATATATGAAGGAAGATTTTCGTCATCACATTATAATATTTTATAACGTTGTATATTTTCTACTATATTTTTTCTATTCTCGCGAGCACAGTGTATAGTATTCATGTCTTTTTATTTATTTATTTTTTTCATTTAAATTAACACTAACTCATAAATTCTTTGTAATGAAGTTTATAAGATAAAAGGAAGTAGAAAACACGTATTGTAGAATCTATGAAAATTTGACAGCAATCCAAAATAGCAGTCAAAAATAGCAGTCAATAACAATAGATACAATATGACTCATGCGACGATAATTCAATATCAGTGTGGATATTTCTAGTTCTGAGAAATTTATATTAAAATATTCTTTATGATTTTATTATTATTCGTCAATGTTGAACCGTGCCAAGATAATGTGAATCAATGTTAAGATATATTCCAATAGAAGGGAAGCACCTCGGGATGTTGACATGTATAATGCAATTAGGAGACCGCGGTCTTGAACACAGCCCTAAAGCCAAGGGAAGACGGTGTTTGAGTTAGGATAAGGAGAAATCGATCGTACCCTCATTAGCCAATAATCGTAATTAGTAATCTACGCCATTATACGCTTCGGGCAGTCGGTTTCCCCTTGCCCGCATCATGATCGCGATGGAAATTCTCTCTTTAAGACTCGAATAGAAATAACCTTTCGATATAATTTATAACATAACATGAGCATTATCAAAGGACATAATAGTTCATTAAAAAATAATAGACAGATATGCACATGTATGCATAAAAATAATTCTTGTTATTAATTACAATTTCTTATGAATAATGAAATTGAAAATCAAACATAAATATTTTGAGCAATTATATATGTATGAAGAGCTCTTTCGTATATTAATAATTGAAAAATTATCATTTGCTTTATTTACCAGCGAGATAACAGTCAAGAAATAGAAGAAAAATGTTATTAAAGATATAATTAAGTAGAAAAAATCGACGTAACATTATTTTAAAAATGTCATCTAAAACTTTTTTGAACAGAAAAGAAATCGAAAAAAAGCTTCCTATATTTTATATGTAAGATAATTAGAATCTTTCTCAAGGGTCTGCAAATTTAAACTGAAATCCGCTGAGAAGAGAAGTAAGATAATAACGTTGACGTTAATATTAAACCTAAAAATTTTTAAGATTATAGCTATTTCACTTTTAATACGTAATATAATAAAACATTGTGGCCTCAATTTTTTTCATTCGATTTTATCTAAGAATCGTAACCGGATTGTGATCAAATGACCGTTACGTATAAAAGATCAATTCATCGAGGCGGAACAATTTTAAGACAGTTATGCGTCCCCGAAACTAGTGTACCGTTACGAAAATTAATTATAAATTTACGGCAATATAATGAAAGTTCTTCTCGCTGGATATGCCACGTCATAATATCTACTTTATGCTTCACCGCCGATACGGATCTTTCTACGAAATCATCACCGTATCAATAACAACGCATAAAACAAATACTTTACAAATCAAGTCTTTTCTTTCCACATTTTATAGAAATATTTGACAAATGTGTGTCTTTGGAAATATCAATAAATACAAAAAAAAAGTATTTAAATTATTTTGTAATTATCGATTAAATATCGGTATCGGTTCTACCGCTCAATGTATTCGGACAAAGATCTCGCCTTCCCACGTTCCCGTCGTCCCAATCTTCAACCCCAACTTGCAAGGAAAACCCGCCATTCTCCACTCATCCTCGGAAACAAATGTTTAAATTCAAGAGAAGTTAATTAAAACTAAGCGTAATTATAGCGGCGCCGCTATGTAAACTGACGAGGTGGACGGGGAAGAATGACGATGAGGAGGGACCGGGAGACGATTGCCCTCCACCGGGCGGAGATGAAAAGCTATTTTGCTGTACTCTTGGATATCGTGTCCTTGTGAAAGACTCTATTGTAATAATGAGCGAGGAAGAAGCGTGGAGAAAAAAAACTTCCCCGGAAGAAATTCATTCGTTCCTTAAAAATTGATTGTCATCGAGTCGCCATTAAACATTCCTTGTGTTCACGCAAAGGTCATGCAGGTCTTGCCTTCGATGATAGTTTTATAATTTCCTGCTTTTCAAATCGTACATTTTCGTCGAGTCCATCGAATATCGATTTCAATGCTACTGCTAGGAAAAGGAAAAATAATACGATCATGAAGAAATCATTTAATTTTTCAAATTTTAATCTCAAATAAATTAGACGACTCTCTTTTATTGTTAGTAAATAATAATACAATATAAAAAAACAATTAAGATTATTAACACAAGAATAAATTCAGTACAAGAATTTAGAACATTACTCCTTTTGATAACGGAAAGAGTTATTCTTGGCACTCGTTTGGCACTTCTTGTACCAAATCGGCCATCCATATATTATAAGCATGCAGACAAAAGAATTGCAGCATGATATATAAGCTCACAGTCAGAAATAATCACGGCGAGCCAGGAACGTGACAGGCCGAGAATACAATTTGCTTGGAAAAATCGTTCAACCGGTTATTATTGGTGCCCCTTGTATCCGGATTCAGCCGTTAATTTCCGTCAAGTGACAACTTCTCTACCATTTAATCCGGGAGTTAACTCCGTCTAATTGCGAGCATGTTATTAATATTCTTGGCACGTGCGCCCCGTGTGTGTCCGCAACGTCGTCTAATTATTCTCCGAAATTATCGTTCGCGAGCGCGCGCGCGCGCGCACGCGAGCGCTCAGCGTCCAGTCATGACAAATTCGAGACCATCTCCATCCCGTAAGTCCGACGGTGTGCCATTATTTCGAAACCAACTAACTCGTCTGGCGTGGACTTAAATGGGCTCGGACAATCGGCGGACCATTAGGTTAGAGCCCGCGCCATTAAAATCAGACACCCTCGGACTGTAGCAGCCGTCCAGACCGAGCCAGACGTAATGCTAAACTCGTTACCAAAATTTTGGGAGCTAACGCGCTCACCCACCCATGAGGAAGAAGTGCACTTATGGGCGAAGGGGACGTATGTTCGAACATCGAAGAAAATCTGACGACTGTTACAATGTTATTTCTAAGACATCATTTTTAAACTAAAGCAATATTCAAAAAGTAACAAAAATTAGGAAAAGTTGCCTTAAATAACTTTAAATCTAATAAGCAATTATTATTTGTCAGCTGGCAATGATTTTTCTATAATGTCTGTGCAACATCAAGTTTCAAACTTCGTACAGAAACATTTAGGATAAAAACTGAGATTTTTCTATATATTCTGCTTTAAGCATGTCTATTAAAATGTATCATCTTTTTTTTATAAATTGGTCAACCTATTAAATATTCACGAATGAATTAGCATCGTTTCGAATAATATTTGCACCGAACTACCATCATGCCATTTGAAAAACCAACGTTTCACGTAGATATACGAAATGTGAGAGAAGTAACGCCGTAGCAAGTAACGTCGTAGCAACCAGAGAAAGAGACGTGAAAATACCGACAACGCAAAGCTGGAAAGGAATAGCATGAAGGAGGGAGAATGTGTAGTGAGTATAGGAGCATTACAGACATTAGATTGGGACACGAGCGCAATAAACCTATCTGTATAATCTGCCCTGCAGGAATTAACAGCCCTCTGAAGGTAGCCACTAACGAAGTAATTCACTGGATGAACGTGGGGGTTGAAGGGGAGAAAGAGAGGAAGAGGAAGAAAGGGAGAGAAAGGCGCTCACGGGAGAGAGTGAGATGGGCCGAGTTGGCGCGGGGGGTGTAAGGACCGACCCTACACATATAGGATGCTCCAAAATTGAGATTTAGATCGAATCACGGTAAGGCAGCTACCTTTGCGTTGCCTGGAACTGACAATGAACGGTAAATAATTGCCGAGGAAAGGAAAAAAGAAACTCACGACGAACACCACAAACGTTTTTACGACTAGGTGTAAGCATTATCGAACCGTTTTATCGCGAATAAATATTTATCTTAAAAATATAATACACCATATCGGATTCTGTGATGAAAGAAAAAAAATTGCCTCGTAGTTGTATATTTTTTTACACGTGAAACTTTTTTTTATATACACATAAAAAACCAAGAATATATAAATAGATATGACAAATAATAGCGAAGATTGACTATAATTATGTATTGCGACATATCCATTACTTCTTTTTAGAAAGATAAAAAGGATTGCTATAACTGACTTGAACAAGTTTTAAAATTATTGTCTGGAAGAGTTGTAATCTGCATATATATATAAAATTTATGTATATTAATATTAATAATTGTATGTATTAATTAAAGAATAAATTACATTAATGATTTTTTTTACCAGGATTAAGACTTTGCACAATCTTTAGATGTAATAATATTTGAAACACAGTGTATTACGTCAGCTATGTTGTAACAGGAAAGCGAGAACGTAGAAATAATAGCGGTGGGACGGTGGAAACGTGGATAATTGCTGACTTAGGGCCTGCCATTTCCCTCATAGACTTACATCCAAATCGATGCCTTGCCAGGCCCCCGGCGAGCCACAATTTATTTATGTCGATAGTTTCTTGATTTGTCGACTCCTGCCGCTCATTTATATCCTCGTAGGGCACTCGCAGATATTTCTCTACGCGGAACATGCGCTACTAACACGAGCTATAGAGGGAACTCGAACTTTCTTAGAGAAGTTGGGACAGTGAAGACAATGCGTCTTTTCCCCTTCTATCTTTACCTAGGACAGCATAATTTATACAAAAGACAAACTCTGAACATTAGTTGCATAGCAGATTACGTGTCTCAAAATATTGTTACTAAAAAAAAATCGACAGACTTTTCTATAAATTTCTAATTCCTAAATTAAAATTAAGCATACACTTTATTAGAGTTACAACGCACCTTTCATTTTGATACTCTATAAATTTTTTACGATGCAATTATATAGTATCTGATATTGAGCAACTGATCAAACTCGATACAAGTAAAAAGTTTAAAATACTAGTCTCTCTTTAGTAAAAAATAATAGTTTTTTTATCTCTCTCATTAAAATGGAATACTTCAGAATAAAGCTTTACGTGCTACGACGAATAAATATTTGTGGAAAGAGAAAGTTCCATAAAGTTGCCCTTAGATAAGTATTTAGGTTGTGAGTAATGTGCTGGTCGTGTTTTCTCGAGTATCCATCATCTTACGCCGGCGCGAGGCGCGGCGAGACCAGAAATAAATACAAGCGTGACAACGGAAGCTATAACAGCCAGTCAAGCATGCTAAGAACTATCAGCTACATGATGAACTAGACGTATCAACACGAAATCTTAATTGATTATTATGACAGGACAAATCCAGAGATTCTTCCAGTCTTGCAGCCATTAATAATCTTACCGGAGATGATACAACTGTCAACCAAGTCACGCACGGAATCAAAATTTTCAAGTTGTATTTTTAAATTAGTATATTTATTATTATTATTGACTGCTATATGAGCTGTTCTCAAAATTTAGACTAGAAATTAATCTTTTTTTTCAACTTAGATTTGTGATACTATACATATATAGACACCAAGTTATGTTTCCAAAATGTTTAAATAATCATATATATATCTGAAATCTATAATATTATCATTAGTATATTATCACTTTTAATTTATAATTAATCTACCATTAGTCTGTTTATTTTTTCTTTTACATTACTATTGATTGCTACATGTTTAACGATTTTTACCTTCTTAAATATCTGTTTTTAGCTTATCATGAAGTATTGATAAATAAGCAAGCATAGCATATCACGAGTAATAAAATAAAGGGAACATGATGCGATTTTGATCTTAGTGATAAAAGACACACAGCTGTGCGCTTCCAATTTAAATTTCATTGAGTTTACTGCCCGTTTCGTTTAGTTTTATTTACTATAATTAATTTTTCAATCGGGGAACGAAGCGGCCTTTTACGATGCCGTGGATTAGCGCCTCATCCGCGTTACGTCATTGCGAGGAGCGTCGTGCAGCCAATAGAAAGAGGCTCAATGTCTGGGGCTATGTTAAAGGTTCGCATGAGTTTACGACCGACGCGACTTTGCTCTTATTGCCGGACCCTTCTCTGTACGCTCCTCGTAACACTTCAACTTTACAAATCGCGATAAAGGCGGACGTTACGCCTCGGTAATGTAAAGATCGGGTTTACGGACTTTGGCGATGCTTTACGGCCTCGCGGAATTGCGTGAAAAAAAATTAACGTACAATATATACAGCGATAGCGATATGAAAATATTACAAGACGATGGAAGTATCATAAAGTTGGTGAAAGTAAGATTTGTGGATTTATGCGTGACGAAGGTTTTCCGTTAAAGGCCGGAGATGAACAAATATGGATGAAGTGATTAAAAAACAGGATCTCTGCGCTTGCCCCGAGCGCTTTCGCATGCTAAGAACTCATTTCTTAACACTTTGGATTTTTTAATATTCTTCGCCGATTCTTCAGAAGTAATGCAAAGTAGTAAAACGTCCAAAATAAGCCTCGAATATTTTAATAATACGTTGCATGATATCATTATTACGCAATGTCATTATAATTCATATATAATACATTAAAATTTTTGCTACATATTTATAATATTAATATTAATATGTTCAACTAGTTAATTCAATTAGTTACTGAATACACATAATGGAGAGAAAAACACAGAGAAAAAATTAGATTAAAATTATTCAATTCTTCAGAAATTTTTATTTTCTCTTTCTCTAGCATTTTTTTTATTTATCAAGTGTATTATATAATTTTCACACCATCAATGCTATTGCATGTAGGGTACAATTTTACACATCTTAAAGCATTTAGTATAGAACATAAAGAAGAACATATCGTTTGTATAATGATTACATCGGAAACGGTCATCCCATCCCAAAGGATTTAGTACTTCAACTTAAGAAGCTTTAGAAAGATCACATTGTGTGGACGCGCGCGTACCGCGATAAGTTATAATTTATAAAAAGACTACTCGCCGGCAATCGGTGTCGTCAAGGTGGTAGACCATAACATCCGGTTTTACGATCTAGAATTGGATATAATTTATGATAGTCGCATGCTGGTTTTTTTACGCAACGTACTCCCCGCCAGCACATTTTCCTTTAACAGCGAGAGAGAAGAGAGAAACTATAATATTTTATCTCATCTTCAAAATATGAAGATCTTCAATCTAACTGCGTCGCTCGATGTTTGCAAGGTCGATGGTTCTGTTTTTTCCATTTATTTTTTTTTTACGTCGGCATACTTTCCCCAAAACCGGAAAGAATCGCCGAGAGAACTACCGTGACTAGATGCAATCTAAATAAAATTCCACGTTCACACTTTCGAATCTCTACTAATAATCTTTAGTAATACTTCTCTACCGCTACCTGCATAAGTTTCGTCACAAATAAGAGAAGTTACATTAACTTTCAAATTGAATTTTATCATAAAAAGTCAATATCAAACTAATTTACGACTTTATAAACGTATATTTGCTACCCGGTCGCAATAAAAATTCAGATAATCTTGACAATTTCTTCAAATTATTAGCTAACAAAATTTGATAATTTAAAGCGTTCTACATACAAGATTCTGATCATTAAAAAAATTTAGATGAAAAATATTTTAATTTATTAATATCCCAAATGCTTTTAACATTAATAATTTTGCAATCGAAATGTATATTACGTAATATATTATGTAACATATCGAGATCGACATGACTTCAGAGAGAACGTTCACGAATAAGAGAATATTATATCTCTATTCACATCTCAAGTTCTATTTGAAACAAAGGTGCTCATATGCCTGCATTGTTCCAGTCTCTCTGTAACGACATCCCGCCTAACATTTCAAAGTGCCGAGGCGATGTCAGAAATGGAGGTACTATCGATCACTCGTTGCAGCTGAAAGACTTCATTGCACGTGCGACAGTTTCTTAGCGACCGGCCGCGTTTAATTAGAGAGAATATACATTTATTTGCATAAAGTATACGCATGGGACGTAGGACCGTTGTCCCTACGGAAGATATAACTAAAGTAGAGATATACAGTGGACAGCTATAATATAGGAACGGCCCAGTATAAGGAGGCATAGGGAGGATGTGAGGGTAGACGGGGGATACATCGAACGCACGAGAGAGAGGAAGAGGAAGAGAGATGGAGACAGATTCATCTTGAAATTGTATCGGCATCTGTATGGCCATTAGCATACTGGAACTGACGTATCTCCAAATGTTCTCATTAGCCGAAATTCATGGGCGGCTTCATCGCCCGGAGGCCGTGAGAGGTCTTTCCACATACTCACCGACCTACAGGCTTGTTCAAGACTGACCCGAGCAGTTTTGTAAGGTTAACCTGGTAACTAACCTGACTTAACTCGGCGGGACAGGAATGTTAATAGCATCCGAGTTATTGACGAACCTACTGCTGACCGAGCTATCACGCTCGTCGCAATTACGTAAAGCCCGGGTTACGGGCTCACGTAATATCGAAGCATCTCTCGGATCGCCGCCTGGCACGACGCAATCGGCCATTTATGAATGATTTCGTAAATTACGTTTCGAATTCTTCGAATTAAATTTTTATGATTAATAAAAACGCGACAAAGATCCTTGTTGGATGTACCTAAAGCTGTCGGATGTCGCCTGAAATTCAAAGCGTGTTATATGTTGACATCTCATTAAAATTAATTAATTAATAAATAGAGCCGGGAATGCCGATTATGTTATCCAAGGAGAAGCCACTGGCGCGACAGTGGGTATTTTTCATGTAAAATAGCCATAAATTATATTCCATTAAAATTCTATATATTCGTATCTCTCGCAACGTTAAGTATGTATGATGCAATAAACAATACGGTGATATGAAAATTATACCGCTTGAAACTCGTTGATTTATTTTTCAAAGATATCATGTTTCCCGAAAGACTCTTACGCTCACGTATACATATATCTCATATGAATTGTTGACGAGGTAAACATTATGAATTACGAGACAGAGAGGCAATATATTCTGTCTGTTGTTTGTGTCCACTTATTATTTATGTGACTGGCGTTATCTGTAGTGCAACTCAAATTATATGCGACAAAAAGTCGTATTATAAATATGTAACGTAACATGTATCGCAATAAAAGATTTTTATACAGATCTTTATATAGATCTTGTATAAATTATGTAAAAAGATCAAATTTAAAAAGATATTAATATACGGCAAATACTTAGTGCCAAAAAACGATGAAAAGTTACATACTCCATGCGGCAAATCATGATCGCCAGAATATTGGCAGGTTCTATCAACAAGGACTTACAGTTACACGATTACAACGACCGCAAGAGTTCGCAAAGCGAAGGATTGCCTTTATATGCAAATAAGTGAAGTGGAGAAGGCTACTGAAGGTTGGATTCGCAGTGGACGACAAGAGTTTTAGGATTCGATTTCTAGATATGAGCACTGCCGGTTGTTGCCCGCTACTACTGACAGTCCCGCTACCATTATTACGACAGCTACTGAGGATGATGACGGATGAATTATTAATGATCGGCAGAAAGGCCTGCAGAGAGATCCATCAATGACAGGCGCCAGTAGCTAGCTAGTCATAGCTAAGCGATATCGATGATGATGACGATGATGTGATGCAAAGTGTTGTATGTTGATGGCTATTGAGATATCTTAAATTTGAACGGCCTGTAAAGATTGCAATTAAAAAACATATATTGGATACACAACTAATATAATTTTTTAACTTCTGAAATATATTCTTTATTTATTAATTCTTCTTTATGCTTTGCAATTGTTGTAAATATAAAATAAAAAACTCTGAATTTATATTTCATTGATCCATCAATATCACATTTTTTAATATAAATTTTATGTATGTTTAATTATATCAGAAAGTATATTTTTTTCAAGAATTTGGAGGAAAATGCAAAATAAATTGTAATAAATTTATATCAAAATGTTACTTTCCATTTTATTCCATTAAGAGTTTTCATAACTCTAAAAAATGCTCTTCTCCTTTGAATATATTTTACAGACCCACTTGATATCAATAAGCAGCTTTTAATACTAAAACTCATCTAAATAATAACGCTCCAGTTTTAAATTAACTTTAACGGCCGTGCGTGACAAGAAAACGATTCCATTTGAGTGCGAGCAGGAAGAGCGGGCATGCGAAAGGAGTAGAGAAAAAAGCGTGGAAGCCTTCGGGGCCTTAGGCATAAATGCAGAGAACGAGCTCGCGCGTGATCTCACGCACGTATAAGAGCCGTAGAGACTCGGAGTCACTCTGACTTAGGGCAGATCGGTGAGATGACTGCGAAACGACAACGGACCCGAGCCAGCAGTGTGAGCGCGAAACAGCATTCGTGCTCTCTGCACTATGAGGCGAGGTATGCATTAGGTGCGTTCGTCCGTCCATCTCGTACATTCGTTGCAGAACTCCGTAAACAGCTTTTCTTGGACGACCAACGGCTAACAGATGAAATATCAATTTAATTAATTATTTTTAAAACAGCATTATTGCAGAATATTTTTGAAAAAGCAGACAATATTTGAATATTATTTTACATAGTAGAATAAATGATATTACAATAAAATAATTGCATTGGTGTGTTTCATTCAACGTACATACAATTTTTTTCATGACTTACTCCACTTTTCGAACAATCTTACAAAACTGTTACACGAACGTGAAAGAATCTCGAAAAAAAAGAATAGGTATTGACAGATAGAAAACGTGTGTTGCCAACAAAAAATTATGTCGTGGTTCTTCTACTGTTCTACTGTTAAATCTGTACTAGAAAAAGTCGCGCGCTCTCTCTCCGGTCGTCGCATGTCACGCATCATCAGGGATTCACTCCGCGCGATTTGATACGCATTAATGACGAGGCGCGGAGAAAGGAAGACCGGGCGGAGGAAAGGAAATCGAAGTTGAAGCAAGAGCGGCGAGGTTGCTGAACGGAAGGGCAGTCTGTCGATAGTCTACGCTGCTCCCTAATATTCCGCGTCTTTTGTAGGGTCTCATTGTTGTCCCTATAGCAATCCAACCTGACCCTTTCCGCCTAATCCGCGCGGCCAATCCGAATGGCAATCGCCGTGGAGAGATTGACAGTTTAAAATATGTATAATGGATCGGCGTATGGAAACCCCCCATCCCCCATCCCCCCCCCCCCCCCGTGGGGTCTTGAACGGAAGGGAGACGAGGGGCCCCGCGATAACTACGATGCTTTTCCATCGGCCTTCCTCGTCGCCGATCGAGTCGGGAGAACGGATTAAATTGGACGCCGTGAATTAATCGGCTTCTGTTTGAGTGAAATTGGGCGAGTGTTGTTAGGAAACGTGAGCGCCCATGCTTCATTGTCCGCGCGATTTCGACCCATGAATCTCTTCAAATCATATGTGTGTGTATGCGTGACTGCGTCGACCCCTGCACGTATGAATGTATTCATCAGTAATCGGCCGCGTATGATATAGAGATAAAGAGTAAATTAAAAGAGTGTACCCACGAATTTCGTGTGATTACAGAAAGATATAATAATTAAAAAATATACTTTATTCCTAATATATATATATATATATATATATATATATATATATATATATTCTTACAATAAACTTTAAAAGTTTTGAATTTATAAATTTTTTTTCTTATAAGAAAGATTGTAAGCTCCCAAATTGTTGAATATATTTAAATAAATATCGTTGTAAAAATACCGTTGTAAAAAAAAAATTTGTCTGAGACTATTTAAAGAAATATCGCCACGCATTTTATGTTATTATAGTTATCAAGAGATTTTATCAGAATATTAATTTTCATCCGTTTAAAATGCTTAATTTGTATTTTTTTTAAATATAATAGTGTTGATCTCGAAAGAATTATTCATAGTCGAGTTAATAGCGCGCGACTCGTATGTACGCGACTGAAACGTTCGCGTACACGTACCTATCGTCGACGGCCGATTATGCCCATAATCCCGCGCACGCCGTTCCCGCATTATATTCCCTTCACGTTCCCGTTGTCTCTCGCGGACGTGGTAACGGTCAAACGGTGAAGCGTCCATTGGGTTTTTTCGATTTCAGGAACGTGGGTGTCGTGCTACTATCTTACGGTCGCTGGAGATCGAAGATACATTCCTAATGTTTATGCAATGCCGTTGGCAGTAGCATAGCATACGCGTAGCAGGCGGATTTTTTCGTCAGGAATAGGTATGCGATATCCAATCGCATTCGCGCAGACGGAGGGGCGAGAGGGGAGATCATGGGCAATAACGCATAACTCTGACATATCAGATACGAATTCGCGAATGTTCCACGACTACGAAAGAATTCCATAATACTGGCCACCGAGGCGCATTACAAAGCCACTGTAGATAGCAAAAATAGTATACCCTGACTTTATTATGCCAGTAATATTCGTGTCTTCAGCTTATGATAAATATTCCTATGAGACACAAAATGTTAAATGTTAAAATGTCAAACGTTTCCTTTTTAAAATACATTATTAAAATGTCCGTAATAAAGATAAGGCTCTAAAAAATAGTTTCTGAGAGTAATGTTACACTAACAGAAATGGAAATATGGAGAAGATTCTCGAATATATATATATATATATATATATATTTTATTCTGTCTTAAAAAATGTATATATATATTCAATAGCTTTTTAAATGTCCGTGTGTAAATCTCTTCGTATAACACTGATAATTACATACATAAACTACGTGTGAAAACACATTATAAAAGAAATTTAGTCGATAATGTTGAATCTTATTTCACGAATACACGCACGCGGGCAGCGTATAAATTATACGGCCAACTGAAAATTGAATTCATACATACTTTGAGATAGGAAAAGTTAATACCTAACGCGCTGAAAGTGCCGAGCCGACGAAAATCCCGTGTAAATGTAAATGTAAATTTCACGATTAAGAATACGGCGTACCTTAAACTCGACCGGCGGACGGACGCGCGTGGGTGGCAGTCTTATGTAAACTGCTGACAACATATCTAGTTTGCAGAACATTTTATAACCCCCAACGATCCCTTACATATCTACATACACGCGCGCGCGATGCCCAGCCCGACGTGTATGTACATACGTGTCGCAGTCAAATTCGACCCGCGGTATCCCTCGTATACAGGAGGGTGGAAATTTTATGATTGCTGCTCGTCCAATAACCTACCGCTCTCTCCAATCTCTCTTACTCTCTCTCTCTCTCTCTCTCTCTCTCTCTCTCTCTCTCTCTCTCTCTCTCTCTCTCTCTCTCTCTCTCTCTCTCTCTCTCTTTCTCTTCATTTCTCGCTTACTCGACATTCCATTTTCCATCTGTCTCTCTCCCTTTCTCTCTATCCCGCACCGCCCAGTGAAACTGCATACGTTGTGCCGGTTTTACGTCTCCTCTGGGTTTTCTGTTCCCGTACGGTGTCATTACACACCTCATAAAGCAGAACACTATCGACCAGCAATATTTTCACCAGAAACTCGATATCATTGACCACGCAAATCAATACCGTCCGAATCCGGCATCTCGCTCCCCGGAGTCATCGGAGATCCAGCGAAATATTATGTCACGATATTCTATGCAGCTATTAAAATTTTCTACGCCAAAAAGGTCAATTATTTATACAATATCCTGTAAATGAAAAAAATATATATTCTAGACATTTTATAATTTTAAATATCTAGATTAATACGTATTTGCACTTTATATAAATGCAAATAAGCACGTTTCGTATATAAAATTTCATGTACATAAATATGTGACTTTAAAAGAAATTTAATTTTTAAAAAGTTATAGTGCGATAAGTTTTGAGAATTGTGTGTATCCAGCAAAGCTGTAGATATCTTCATCATGGACACGTGCAAAGGGCAGGTGATTATAAGGTCTTCATTGCTAATATTACGTTGGACGCGCACAACGCATTCTCCGCCAGTGGTTCTCCTCTTGTAAAACTGTCATTTGTAACAAACTCACTGCACATAAATTTGTAATTATTTAATATGTAAATTAAAAAATGCTATAACGACATATAAAAACATTCATGCAAAATCACTAAAGTAACTTTGTTCTAGATTGTATTTCATAAGAATGCTGATACTGTGAACACAATAAAATACTTTATAATATAAACAAAAAAAATTTCTCTGTAATTCATACATTTACATTTTCTGCATTCATTGCATCTCATTTTTCAAAGAGCCACCTCTCACAAAACTTAATTTATATTGCAAACACTTTTCATGTGCTTTGTTTGCTACATATATATTTTTATAGATTTGTTATCAACAAAGAAATGAAGTCAAAAGGCTGCAAAGTTCGAATATGATAGATATTATACTTAAAAAGATCCGCTTCGTGTCCGTACAATAAGTCAAAGCAATCAAAATTGGCTTTAATGGATACAGTTTGTTGAGAGCAGTCACTTCGGCCAAAAGTCAAATTTAATCGAACGGAAGTCAAAGTTCATTTAAGGAGCTCGTATCCGCACGTGAGAACCAGTGGCGGAGAACCGTAACGACGTATGCACGTGTAGCGCAGATAGTTCTGCTCGTTAGAGGTCAGGTGGGGGGTGAGTTAGCGGATTAATAACGCCTGGCACGAGCCTAATCAGCTGGTGTAGAGTTCACAGCACGGACGGTTGGTGCTAGGTACCTGGTACCTCTCTCATTCTCTCGCCTCACCCCGACCTGTCCTCCCTCTCTCTTCCTCTTTCGTGCCCGTGGCAGAGCCCCGGACCCCCATAGACCCGTTCAGACCCCATAACAATATCATATTCGCCAGTTGCACACGGGGCGGCCAACCTCCCCTGAGTTATTAACCTCTAAGGTTACCACAGCCACCCTCGCAGTGCCGACATAAGCCGCACTTAATTACCAGAAAAGCTTAACCACCGGTTCTTAAGCCGCTTTCACACTGAGAGTGACGAGGGAGGGGGAGGAGGAGGGGAAGCATAACACCATAAACATGAAAATTGTTAACGTTGTAAAATTTTCTCTTAAAATGATATTAATTACATTTTTTATGAACATTTATATTACAGTAATAACTGATTAGGTACAATTATTGAAAATAATTGTATAATCGAGATATTTTCGATAAATAAATTAAGTAAACTTTCTTTACAACAACTGATAGACTTTGCAGTATTTTCTATGCCAATAGCTTAGAAGTTAATTAATAGCCGTGGCAGCAAAAGGTCACCGCAGGTTTACCTATACAGTAATGACGTTCGATAAAGCTTTGTGAGAAAGGGTCGAAAAGAAAAATGGTGATAGGACGTGTGTTTACACAAACACGAATTCCATGTACGGGTTTAGCGGGTATAGTGTTAGAGTATCCTGAGTGCGGCGGGGAGGTTCGCAACGTTGTTGAGTGCAATAAAGATACCCGTTTGGTCTGCAGCAGCGTGAAAGTCAGGGCCGACGAAAACTTTAAATTGGAAAAGTTTTGGCTCTCTCGGGCGTCTCCGTCCGATGTTTGACTCGAATAAAGGTGCAGAATGTTAAAAAATAACCGCGCCCACTCCTGACCGCCTGGCGAAATATCCGGAAAACGCGGGATGAAGATTTACGAATTTTTATATTTCCATTAAACGACTTAGCGATCTTATCTCTACAGTTTTCTAGTTATGCGAAAAATAAATCCCAAACTTTTAACATAGTTTCTTTCGAACTTGCGATTTCTTCAAATTTACAATACATCAATTCCTAATTTAATAGTTTATTAACTTTTATTAATCGTAAATATATATCAAATTATAAATATTACAGTTTTCAACAATCTTCATGAATGCAATTATGCAATTATGTAAAACATTCTGTGGCATAATAATTAAATTAGTGAAAAATATATATTCACATTAAAATCGGCCATTAATTTTTTCAAATAATATCAATATTGTACTAAAAATAAATCATTGTGATACATTACACTATGCGCGATTTAATACAAAAGCTTAAAAATATAATAAATTTTATTGAATTTTTTTTATTATAATTTTAATATAAATTGACAACAATTTATTGCGTAAAGAAATAAAAATCTTGCGAAGAAGTTTGGTTTCCATTTCTGTATCTTATAAAAAAATCTTACTTTGAAGTTGTTATATAAAATCATGATAACTAATATTTATTTTATTATCTTCTTTCTTTTAGAGAGACAAGAATTTTACTCAAATTAACTACAAAATAATAAATAATCCTGTATTACTTGATACGGTAATATATTCCGACAAATAATATTGTTTGTGAATACAATTATATAAAGTACTACAGATTTTTTTAATCTTTTACAACGTCAATTCTAATGTATTATTATGACATGATATAATAAATAATTTGAAATCGTTAATACAATCAATAAAGAGTATAACGGAAAAATGAAAGGCGTGAGAAGCAAGCTTTGTCTACCGATACCGAGCAACAATAGTTTCGTAACAGTTTCAATACAACCAGCATGTGCTGTCTTGAACTATCGGTATATCAGGTAGGTGAAAGTAATAAACGTAAGTCATACGTTGAACGATCATAAATACTCGATATTAACGTTGAGACATAGAAATTAGCATAACCGTTCGCCATGCTACCAGTTAACGTTTGACCGGGAGCCGCGGTATCCGCTTGCCGCAGCGAGGGAGATCGTTTATATCATTTTCTTGCATCGATCGTGCGGCGTGTGAGTATGTATGACTTCATGATTCTATAGGGGTTCGCAAATCAATCGTTGTATCACCGATACAAGTCACGGACTTTAAAGTTGGATTCACACCGCTTGAATTTCCTGTTATTCCGTTTCATCAGCAACGAACGTTTTCTGCGACAATTACGTGTTTAAAAAATATCTATGAAAATGCAAAACTGTGTGTGACTTTAATTATCTCAAATAATTATGTAAATATTTTATTGCTACTAATAGCATACAGCAATAAATAGCGTTAAGTACTATTGATTTGGTAATTATCTTGAATACTGATGAAGCAATTATCATCTTTAAGACGAGTTAAATATAAATATTCCATAAATATCGCGTTTCCATAATTTTAGTCGCTTTACATAAAGATTGATAAAAACACGCGATAAATATTAATTAAGAAAGAAAGAAAATCTGTTTTCGAGGTCACTCGCACGCGATTCTAATACCGGGAACACTATGAGCTTTAAAAGATCACGTCTTTATTGGGAGGCTGCATCGCGACGACGACGCTAAATACGGCTTAATGAGATCGGCTTGATCTACGATGAAAGAAGTCTGAGCGCGCGCTCATGTAACGTTACCTTCTCAATACCACATTATGAAATCAACGATATGATGATAAATGTGTTTTGCGTCAGTAGGATCGAAGTTTATGAAGGTGATAAACGTGCCGACGCTGATGGTACATGAATTGCAAATAGACAAAGGCCGCCAGCAAACGCTGTTGTATAAATCACTCCCGCGGGATTGGCGGCATATAAGCCAACATATTAAAAATCGCAGATTTTCCATAAACACTGGCAAAGATCGGTGAAGGAAACTGACGTAATAAATATCTGTGACGATTGTTTTAATCGCTACGCATCGATAATCCTAAATAATGGATAGTGAGGATAATGAAGATTTATTCGCTTATGATTTAATCAGGATGAATCAATAAGAATCAATATGAATTTATTACCGTTGTACATTTATTTATCAAATTAATTTAACTCATTCCATTAATATCGTAATAAGATTTCTTATCTGTTGGGTAATAATTAATTTCACGTTACGTGAATGTCTACGAGAAACTTGCAATCTCGGATGATCAGCAGGAGCATCTATATTCATCGTAATCGCAAACCAATCGAAATCCATAAATCGCGGCAGCGACGTATTTTCACATAAATTATAGAAATACCATGGACGACGTTGTAAATCAAAGTATGCGGTCACATTAAAAATTACAATGCACGAGAGCGTGCATGTATGTGTGTAAATCAAAGTAGCATTGCGGCTCCTTTGGACGCTATTTATGTAATTGATCTTTTACCGAGATTGAATGGATAGCGATTCCTAAGGTCATCCTGAAAGCTTTCATTTCCGCAACAGAAGATTTAGGTCAGAGATACATTTATCTGCTAAAAATCGTGAGATTATCCTTGTGCGTTGCAATGTACTTGCACGTAACATTTAAATTACAATTATTTTGTCATTGAATCGTATTCCGAAGAAAACGTAAATTTTTTTTTTAATCAACATATTTTATTTGCAAGACCTTTGTGATGCACTCGTGTATATGTACGCGCGAATAATGCAGCTGCCATTGAAGTGGTCAAAATACATTCAAGATGAAATCTGATGCAATGTATCGTGCGGTCTGGATGAGGGTATTGTAAGAGGGAAGTTAGTCCTTAATTTATTCGTCTACTCTTGTCGTCCAATGAACCGATGCAACGGCAATGCAATTATTATTAGCTTATTATTATATAATTGAACAGACTGCAGTTAATGAGGCCTCTTGAGACAGCTCGCCGAGCTGTTGCATTCAAGAATCATCCATTTATTTGTCGAAGATATAATTGGCTGGAATTAGCCGAGATTGGAGATTCAGGATGTGATCTATAATATGTGCTATAATGTTTTTAATAAACGAAATTGTAATAAATACAGAAATAGAAAGACTTAAAACACACGCAAAATATAAATATAATGCAGAGAGAGAACGCACAAATATTACAACTGTCATTTCTATTTGATTCTATATTGTTCTCAACTCACATGTATTCACATGACATACTTTTGGTAATAAAACTGCAATATATTTTAGGAAAAAAGAAACGGAATAGAATCTTTACTCAAGTGTACATTGCGAAGAATTCACATTAGTTACTAACAAAAGAGCCGCCTGCAGGGAGGTTTTGTCGGTATAATAAAAACGGCCAGAGATTCCGTTTCTAAGGCCCAATTACTCGTGTCATTACACTTCTGGATTCCAGAGACAAGCGCGAGGTAAGAGTTGGTACGGCCAATGTTTTTCACGAGGCGAGACCTCTGCTTATGTAGAAGCGGTTTCAAATCTGGTTAGGCTTCGTTGCGGATTTTGTAATCCATAAACGTTTCTCATATGGCGCGTGCTCCAGTTCCATTTATGGCGAAAAACTGCAACTGTCCTTGCAGGTGATATGTACGCGAGCGCGTTGCGACAGGCAGAGCACGAACGTTTCTCTCATATCTATTATAAAGGACATATCAAGCACGACTACTTAGAAATTGCAAAAAATCCCCGATCTTTTATCGGTAAGCATTATTACACATTCTTGTTGTTGTGGAGAATTCTTTCTCAGAGGAGATGAAAGATTTTTAAACGAAAATAACGCATTATTAAAATTTTTGTACGAAAGTAATAAATAAAATTGTCGACATCGTTTAATTGATATATCATTATATTACATTACAATTATTAAGCAATTTTTGTATTTTTATATTAAATATTGCCGAAATATTTTAAAATAATTCGCAATTTTGAAAGAGTTATAAATGAAATAATAAACAAGAGATGGACGTAATTTGGAATATAATTGTAGCCTTCGTACAAATCGTGCAAATAGTCACAAATAATTGTGTATTAATCGCGATTTAATAGAAGACGTAAAGCGTGAAAATTCCGATGCATTTAAGGCGAAGGGGAGCCAACCTCGGAAGGCGAAAGTATTTAGTTTGCGGGTAGAAAGGGTTAATGAGCATGAAGGTAGCGAAGATACACGTACGGTCGTTCGCAGATCCTTCCTCTCGTGTTCCCCTCGTGGGAGAGTGAGAGTCACGTGGAAACGAAAAGGGGAAGAGGCTAGGTATATTGCTGAATTGAGGAAGGCGGTGTTACAAAGCGCCCCGTAAATCCGCGCCAGGTTCGACATCCGACATTCTCTCCATTTTATTTCTCCTTTCTATCTCTCTTCTCTCGCTCTTTTCTTTCATCCCTCTCTCTCTTCCTCTCCCTCTCTCTCCCTCCAGATACAACAATCCACAGTATACGTTACAGCATTAAAAATAATAGGAGGCACACACGGCAACGGACAACTTCAGCTCCTGAGTTTGGGGAGGAAGATTTGGTCCCGGCCGGTAGATCGTTCGAGAAGCTTGGGAGTCGCGAAATTCCACGGAATCCTTCATGTTACGATGTCTTATAGTGAGCTATTATTTTAGAATCAAACAATATCCGCTTGCATCGGGCGGCTTCGAATAAAGAAGAAAGGGAATTCAGTCGCGGCATCCGCATGCTGGCCACTCCGGAGCAATCTGTTAAGACGCACTCGATGATCATTTATAAAATCAGAATAAGATTTATATGTACGTGAATAATAGCATATATTGCCGTTATTCTTTTTTTTATTACATTTATAGTTGTGCATTTAATATTTATTTTTTTCAACAAATTGGTTCTTACGAATAGGAAGATCTTTGTGAGTGATATTGCACAATAATAATTAAAAGTTATTGATAGAAGGTGAATTAATCGCGCATAAATTCCTTGAAACTGCTGTCCGTTTCTGTCGGCACAATTTCTCCTTTTGTCATCGTTAAAGTCATGGATATAAAGCCCGAGTGCTGCCGTTATGTACAAATTCGTCAAGACAATGTCGCGAACAATGGGCCGTTTAGGGCCGCGAGATATATACATACATCATAGTATACCGTTCCTTCGGCCGACTGAGAGGAAGGAAAAGAGAGAGAGACACATATATCGGGGAGAGGAGAATTATAACTGCTCGAATGCACTAAAATTTATGATCGTCACTGATTCTAACGGTGCGCACAGTAAACGTCGTGGCTGTGCGACATGCAGGCATGCGGTACATCATCTTCCCGTTCTTCGCACTGGAAGAGCGGATTAACCTTCGCGCAACTAATCCATTTATTTATACGCACATTGTAAGCTTCGTGCTTGCGTATCCTCTAACTCGTTGTAACGGCCAACTTTCAACGGCCTGAACAGCACAGTTACAAAAAGTTGTCGCAGAATTTTAATGTACAATGCTATAACGATGTACGAGAGAAAAATGTATTTATATTAAGTTATCGATATTTTTTGCCCATTTTTAATTTGGATAGTCAGAAAATAGAAACAGAATTTTATTTTTTTAACAAATGACGCTGCAGAAGAAAAATTTCCTGATCAATAAATCACAAAATAGTAAATTAATAATTTATTTTTAATCAAAATTCAACAATTCTATTACTTCTGACTAAGAATTAATCAGAAACTAAAATATAACTACTTGCGTTTAGCAATATTACAAAGAATTTACTGATTCTTTTAATCATCGATCATTTTAAATAGCTTGGCCATCAATTAGCCTCTTCATAGTTGATCATCGCAATTTAAAAATACAGAAAATCATTTCATTCTAATTCTCGTCGTGTATAAAGATTATAATGCGGAAGATAAGATCGCGATTGACCGGTGACCAATAGCTAATATGTCATCTTTCTAGTTGGTCTGCTCCGCTGCTCCGATGTCGGGAAGACCGCTTTAGCAGCATCGCGCGGACGGTGATAGCGCGGGCAGGGGAGGAAGAGAGGAGAAAGAAAGAAAGGTGCGAGAGCGACGGGAACGAAGGAGGCAAAGAGAAGCGCGGCAGAGCGAGAACGAATAAACTGGGCTGTCGTTGGATTGGCCGGGCGGCGAATCGGGGATACAAATGGGCAAAACACCGCTCTATACGGATGCCGCGGAGCCGGTTGCAGGTGGCGCGGCCGCCGATAAATATGTCAGCCGGCAACACCACGGCGTGGCACACCGCGCCGCGTCGCGTCGCGTCGCATCGCGTCGCGCCGAGCCGAGCCGCGCCGAGCCGCGCCGAGCCGCGCAGGCCACGCCGAAGAGCCGCGGCATACCACGTCCTGTGCCGCACCGCACCTCCCAATTCCTCTTCGCCACTTCGTACGCCGCTCTTCCGCCCTCTCTCTCTCCCCCGCTCGTTCTTTCACTTCTAGCCCTCTCTACTCATTTCTTCCTTTCCCTTCTCTCGCCCTTTCTTCCTTCCTTCCCTTCTGTCTTTTTCCTCTCTTCCTCTCCGTTCGCCTCTGTCCTTCTCGTATCGACGAATCTCTTTTCTTCGGCGGGCGCTGCCTCTACCTTTTTCATTCGCCAACGGCTTCGGCCCCGCGCTTTTATACATTTGAATATTATGGAAATGTCGACGCTCTCGTGGACGCGCGGAATCGTATTGCCGCTGCCCCTGCCATCTCCGACCGGTAGTCCTCCCGCGAGAAGCCGCGGGGAGGAAGGAGCGCCGAGAAGAGCCGTCCGCGCCGAGCGGAGTTCGGACTGGAAATGGAAAGAGGTAGTCCTCCCTCCCTCCCGCTCTTCCCCGAAACCGTCCTCTTCGACGAATATATATTGTAGGAGGCATGCGGCTACTATCTGCCGCCGCATCTATCATATCCCCTAATGAGGACGCGCACCGGCATCCGAGAGCGTATCCAGAAGCGCGTTATTATATGCCACTCAGTCGGAGCCCGTGCCATTTTCGGCCGTGTCCGGCTCGCCGCCGTGTCGACGTGCTGCTTTCATTCTAGAGATCGCTACCTGGACTATTCATGCAACAGGTGAAACACATCCCGGGTCTTCTTAGGCAGGCAGCAGACGCGGCATCGGAAAGACGTCGCGACCTAGATGAAACCTAGATGAACACGGAAGATTCGCTTTTCGGACATTTTTCGGGCAATTTATATTTTCCCGTTGACTCATGCCCGAAATGTGAATTCTTCGTGAAAAGAATCTTGGTTATATCATAAAACATTTCTTTCCACTTTTGTCTCCGACTGAAAGAATTCTTCTATATATTTTTTTAAAGATAAATATTACGTCTTGCTTTTTAAACATGATGAAATCCAGTATAATACGCTATTTTTTAGGGACTGCAATTTGCGACTAAAAAAAAGTTAAATTATTTTTTGCGAGACAAAATAGACAGCTACGTTTTTCAAGGCACAACAATTTTATAAATTACCACATTTTGATCACAATTTCATTCATATCACTTGTGCAAGATGGTAATACTTGAACGAAATGACTCGCGCCGATCTGTCCATCGGGCGACCGTTCCATCGCCTTTGGACACTAGCGCAAAATAACAGACCGCTCGAAAAACCGCGGCGAATCGAATAATACGAGAGAGATGTCAAAATACGAGCGAGGTGAGATGCGGGGCCGATGTTGAATTCACGGTAGCGGTCCCGGCGCTCGAGGTACGAAAACGCCAGGGAGAGGATGGTTACATGATCGTTCGGTCCGTTAGTATAGCCTTTGGTTCCCGGGCGGTCGTTGTTTTCACTCTGTTATGCAGCAACTGAAGCACCCGTTGCACCAGTATGTAGTCGGTTTATACACTAGACACCGCCCCGCCGCCCTCCGCGCGCGCTATATGCCCACACGCCAATCGGGGATGGGGGATGGGTCCGCACGGCCGTCCATGGCGGTGGACTGCGCCCGATCAGGTTGGACCTGGCCAGGACCGAGCGCGATTCGACGTGGAGATGATTGTAGTTGCAAATGGGCAGTTTGCATCAAGAAGCGGTCTTCCCCCTAGTCGACAGAACATGCACGGCCAATGCAAACAAAGTTGACCCGAACGTCCCGCTACCGACGGCCCGCTACCCACCCATCCTCCTCCCCTGGGTCTATAGAACTCGACTCACCAGCCACGGCAAGTACACACGGGCTAAAGTATACAAATACCCATCTTTGACGTACCGGAATCAGCGCGCCCCTCGCCCGTACGGCGTTGCCCGTAGTAATTGTCGCTTGGCTATGGCCGGCCACCTCTGGAGGGGGTTTAACAAAAATTCGATTAAACGCGCGCTCGAATTAGTTGCGCGGCCCCGGCACTCTGGTTCTATTCACTTCCCTTGAAAGTTTCTTTTAGCATTTTTATATCGCGGCCTCGGAATAATTTGCAATAGAAATACATTAAATTCTTGTCCCTTTAAAGTGTAAACGACGAAAATAAAAAAAAGAAACATTTTATTCAGAGTCTATAATAAAGTTGTGAAATTCAATTAACTGCATCGGTTCTGTGAAACCTGTATACAGGTTGAATATCATATTAATTGTAAGAACGTGATATTTATCTGACAGATAGACGATAGCGCGAAAATGTTAGAGATACAGAATGAGAGGTTCTCGACGCTCTCTGCCTCCGACGAGAGAGATCCAAGTTGGAGCGGAGCTCGATATTTACTCGGTAGATCGCCAGTAACTACCTCGGTTGCCCAACCTGGGTTGGAACCATAGCGGTCGCGCTGCCGAATTGAAGTACGACGTATAAATAAAACGAGCCTCGGCACGATACCACGGCACTCGCCTTCGACAGAGACCAAGTTCCCCCCTGTCCGTCGCCTCTCGGCGGGCGAGTGCACGCTCCATACCCGTGGAAAGGAGGGAACAAGGCCGGGGCGATACAGAGCTTTGGTCAGTTAAACATGCGCATATTGCATGAAACTGGTAGTAGGCGACTCCCAGGGATCGACCTCTGTATTAACACCTCTGCGGCGCGGCGCGGCGCGGCGCGGCGCGACGCGGAGCGAAGCTGCCCGCTCTCCTTGTTCCGCGCCGCCCCTTTACTTTCCCTCTCGCGGTGCCTCTCTGTCCTATCGAATAGTTAAACCATTATTTTCAGTCCGGACAGCCGGACAAAAGGAATCGAGCTGTTTGCGGTTGCTCGAGTGTGTCGTGCCCCGTCGACTCTCATGACTATGTTATCCAACTCGGACGTGGTTACAATTACGGTTACTCCGACGCTTTCAAAAGCCCAAAACCTAGGCACAAAAGGCGTTTCGCGGGAACTGGTTCTTCCGTCTCGGTTTATCTATCTGTGAGAACTATAATATCAGACGATTAGCCGACTACCGAATTTATTATAGCAATTCCCCTTCTATTTGGCGCTAGTTACAAATACATAGATTACACATTTAACAGGTATTTTATATTACTTATGTAAAATCGTTTAGCCGAGCCAGCGAAGAGCTCTGCAAATGTTGCAGGCAAATTTGTACCCGTAATTCTTTTCCCGTTGAACACACGAGCAGTATAGATTCATACATTTAAGCGTGTGGATACTCAGCGAGCGTACTCGACGCGTACTTCGGCCAGCGCATATATATTCATGCATACCTACGAACACAGCGTTAGCTCATACCAATTGCGGGGACATGCCGCATCATTACGTTCCACTAATTAATTGTGATTTATCGACTTTAAAACGCCCGATCAGGGGTACATCTAGATAATACAATACTGAAGTCTACCACGACGCTAATAATACGTTTTACATGCATTTTATGCATCTTGTTAAAACATCTAAAAATTTCACGAAGCTCGCCTTCTCATTCTATTATTGCACAAATAATGAAAAGTGATTGATGAACGATATGCAACATTTATTTGTACACGTTACATTGCGTATTCATTCATTTCTTATAAAAATTATATTTAATTAACTATGTTTTTCAAATTTTATTTTGCGTGATTTTTAATATTATTACAATTGCGCTGTTACAAACTCATTTAGAGGGACCGAATACAAGATTCTTTTGAGCTCAGAAAAATGAACGTATCGCAGGTAGTGCCCCAACTACTTGAAGTAATTTGTAGAAGAGTGTCCTCCAATAACGTAGCACAATTCAACGAAGACGATCCCGCGTCGAAGGTAGCGCAGAACGACCGGATTTACTTGCGTTCTTTCAAGTGCAAGCTTTGACAAACGCGACAAATATTATGAGCGGTTCGCCGATCCGTGAGTAAACGGTTTAAAGAACTCCGGGGTTTTAGTGCCCCCGAGCGGTTTCCTTGTGCCCCGCAATTTACCTCGCGGTCCGCGCGCGCTGGATCCCGCGTGCTAAAAGCTTTGTGACGAGAGAGCTGGGCCGCGAGCGGGCAACTTGTTGCACGACAAAAATTCATGCCTGACGAAATTCGACGAATGACGAGCACGAAGATATCCGCATAATTGCCGTGGCCGTTGTCGCAACGGATCATCCGCAGCTGCCACGGGATAATAAGAGAGCGCCTCTGTGATATTCCGCAAAATAATCCCTCCTCGGCGAGACTCGGGGTGGCCCCTCGATGTTCGCCTCGATGTTTCACGCTTCGAGGTTCACCTTCCCCAGAAATGAATCCGAAGAATCGGAATATGTCGCTCGCCCTACCGTATTAAGCGCACAATTTTCTGTGTGTCATTTAATATCGTCTTTTATGAATAAATACCCGGATATATACTGAAGAATCTACCCCCGCATTTTTGTTCGCTTAAATCCAACGCTGGACGTTTTATTTTGCTGAAGACTACTTGCTACTGGTTTGCAAACGGTGCCTTCGAATTCTGTCCGGGTTCTTCAGCGTCCGCTTCGCTGCACGCGTGCAAAGTACAAATATACTTATCTAAGAAAAGAAATTTACTGTACTGCGCTGTATTTTTACTGTATTTTCTCCGTATCTGCGTGATTTATTGTCATTTGCATTATTGTTTATTTTTGTTCTACAAAATATAAATCCATATAGTTCTATTCTTGTTTATCATGATAAATAATCTTTTCTTTTACACTTGATGCATTTTTGTAATTCTGTGCTAAAACTTTCGGACAGTGTAGATATCCGTCCGACTTTTTCTTATCCCGTTACAATTATCAGAGCTTCAGTCAATTCCCATTCTCTGGTGAATCGATATCCCTGAGACGGCGCGCCTTATTTCTCGATGGAATGATTGTTACTCGTATTAATGGTCTGACTCGAGATTTAATGCGCACACACCCACAATACAAAGTATTAGTCGCGACAGTAATTTTTATTAAAGATTAAACCTAACAAATATTAATGTCATTACGTTGATACTGTTACTCGTAAATACTCCTAAAAAAATTAATTGAGATGTTTGTATATGATTATTGCGAATGATGTTTCTGTATTGAATTCTGTCACGTTACT
The DNA here is from genome assembly GCA_928718305.1 of Tetramorium bicarinatum. Lineage (NCBI taxonomy): Eukaryota > Metazoa > Arthropoda > Insecta > Hymenoptera > Formicidae > Tetramorium > Tetramorium bicarinatum. The sequence continues at coordinate 12,216,280 of OV788324.1, forward strand.
TGTGTAAATTATTATTCCTTATTGAACAATTTAAAAAACATCTTTCTTGGCGCGACGCGCCGAGATACAGTAAATCCGAAGAATGTGACGACGTTTAAACCTGCGAAATATACGTTCCTCACTATATGATCCAGAATACGCGTCGCGCGTGTATATATGTCGATCGTGCCGAGCATATGTGTGCTGAGCGGAACCAACATAGTGGTGGCCATCGAGTGGACTTGGCCGTTCGCCAAGATTCCCTAAACGGCGTTTGGATTTCTTCTGAAAAATCGTCACGAAGACTGAACTCGCGAACAGCCGTTGAATGGAGAGCTCCCGCGAAAGAACGGAACAGTGATGAAGCGAGAGAGCGAGAGAAAAAGAGAAAGAGAGAGAGAGAGAGAAAGCAAAAGGGCAGAAAAGGGAAGAATGAGACGAGAGACGGTACAGCTCGAGCATAAGCGACGCTTCGCTTTTTGCGCTACCTCAGCTTGTTCATCGGCATATATAACGTTATGGCAAGAGGATATAAGAGACGGAAAAAGGATGAAGCACACCTTTGGGAAGAAATACAAGAGAGAGACAGAGCGTCGTGCAAAAGGGGGCGAGAACGCCGCAGGTTGCCGTGAACTAAGCCGATTCAGACCCCATAGAGGAGAGCGTTCTGCCAGGTTCTTTCCCTCTGTTTCCATCGAAAAGATTTTTCTACGCTCTGTCTAGGGAAGAAACGGATATTGCCGTTCGGCGACACGTGCGCGCGCGGTCAACGTTCGTGGCAAAATACGTTGCACCCGCGACAAAAGATTCTTTGAAGATCACGACCGACTTTAATTAGAAAACAAAATTCTTATATTTTTTTCTCAATTTTATTATTTTATTTCTAAATACATTACAAATACAAATTACAAATACAAATACAAATACATTACAAATACATTACAAATACAACCGTTGCGTTGTTCCAGAAATAAATAATATATGTAACTTTAATTAACAAATCAAGGAAAAGTTAATACGTTTAATTAATGAGAAACATTGCGGAAAATTAGAAAACGTCTTTGCAATCTCGCGAACGCGACTGGAAACTTTATCACATTCGCAGAGAATTAATTTCGCGAGATCGCCAACGCCAACGTCCGCCGAGATCGATCGAATCCCGACGCCGAAGCCAAATTTGCGCGCGCTCGTACAATAGGCGATTGTACAGGGCGAACAGCGAGGAAGCGACCCGTTCAGACGAGCCTGCCAGCGTTCTCTCTGACAACTCCAAATATTATGACGTGCAAAACGCACCAGACACGGGCGGCAAGGCAAGATACTACTGCAGCACGTAATATGCCTCCTGATGTATCTTGTCTTATAACTGCCGGTCACTGCTTCTACTGCCACGACGAAAACGAGCATCTTCCGGGCACGTATACTTGTCGATCGTTTGTCTGTTTGAACAACGCCTGTATATACACACACACACACACACACACACACACACACATACGCGCCGGTCTTTTTTACGTGTTATCTTTCAGGGAAGCGAGACGAGTTACGACAGAATGTCGGCGCGACGTTAATTCTCCGCCATGCGAACGAAGCACAGATAATCCGTAATTCCGCGGCCCCTTCCGATAGGATCGCTTAATATCGGGTGTCCAACATTGCGGCAAATTAACTCGCTGCTCGACGTTTTTAATTGATTTACTAGAATACGATCAATAATAGGAGCATTAGAGATTGACGTGGAGACGTATTTCCGTAGTTATTACAAAGAGCGTGCTAAAAAACTCGAGAGAATTTCGACGGTAGGCTTGGCGCGGATGTATTTTATGCTTCAACAACGCGTGTAAATGCCTGAGATATCAAATTGCATTTTCCAGATATGCCCGAACAGATCGCTCCCGTGTTTAAACAGCTACGCGCGAGAATCACTGGATGCACTCGCGCAAATGCTTTCTGTTTATTATCTTTCGCTGGAAGGAATCTCCCAGTGATGACAGAGAATGGTTTACTGTCGAACTTAATGAATAATCTGCGGTTTCACGATCTTGCCTCGTGGTAGCAACTACCTTTTCGTCTCTGAATGTTATCTTAAAAAGTTTATAATGTGCCTGCTATCGTGTATACTATCGTTACGGGCTACAAACAATAAAATATCCTTATCTTTTTATAATCTATTTTGCCGCCTACATTTTTCCTATAAAAGAAGGTCATGTACATGAGTAAAATATATAAATATGTTTAACATTCTCGAAACTAGGATGACGCGTGACTCCGTACTGACACGAGTGATTAATATCGGAAGGGTCCTGGGTTCAAATTCCAATGGCTCCTCATTCCGTATATATCTCATTTTTCAAGCGCCTACCGATTGGAGACCGACTTCTCTTCTGGAGAAGAACCGGACTTCCGTAATCGGTAGGAAGGAGAAGGGGAGGCACAATGGACTTAATCTGAGTCTAAGTGTCACAGACGGGCTTCGTTGAGAACCGTCCTCCTTAGCATTATTATTATTATTAACATTCTCGAATGACGCAATATGGACTTTTACACGTTGAGAGTCGGATTATATCTATTTATAGGCAATGCATAGATAAAGCAGAAAATGAAGATACGCACAAGAGTCTATGTTAACTGCTGGATTTTCATACTTACAAACTGGTTCACCATTGTCACGGCTATAAAAGCCCATGAGCAATGTAGCAGGCCCGGGGTCCATGACACCCTTTATGCTCTCGAACCTTTATCTTTATCGTTATGCGTCGTTGTTTCAAGCTCTTTATGCCTGACACGGGGTTCCCATTAACGTTTGATTTACAACTTTCTACAAATCTATAAAGGTGCCTTCACCTCCGCCGAGGTATAGATTTCCTTCGAGCGGATACGGACGCGCGCACGCACACGTGTACATACGCGCGCGTACGCGATGCGTGTATTTTCGCGTACGTTTGTAGTTTGTACGGCTGATCGCGCGAGTTCGGATGCGTTTGCTACGCACACGCAAAGATCCAGGCGTGCGGGATCTCGCATCCCCGTGCTCTCAACCACGCCGCCACCCCAGCGCCTTATAAGAGACACTCCGCCGTGCCTCGATGGGACAATATTTGGCTCGGCGACGCGCCGCCAGATCGGCAGGCATGATAAAATTATACACTAGGCCCATAAACGGCCCCGAAACTCGGCCGTTAAAATTAAAATCTGCCGCAAGACGTTGTCCGCCGATGAATTACGATCGGGGCACATGCCGGTGCACCTTACGCGACGATCTCAACTGCGACCGAGGGGACCACCCCTGGTTTTCTTACTTCGTCACTTTATATACCACTCTGTGGTGGCTGTGTATGCGGTTTAATATTAGCCGCTTCATGCTCCTTAAGCCGGTAATTTCCCGGTCGTTCGCGGTTACAATGTAAAGATACGGCGAGAGAATCGTCCGAGTGTGTCCCGCCCGTTTGCATCATCGTCAAATTCAGATCATATCATCACGTTTTCTCACTTACATCTTCTTAAGATATACTTGTGTTAAACGGAATAAGCTTGTTTCAAAAATACACGCATCGTATGCATAATTTATTTATTCTGTACATAAATTTTTATAACTATAAATTTTATGGCTTATTCTCCCTGTTAATTCGCTTATTATTCCGTTATAATATTCCCGCTGATTTCAAATTAAGCTTAAATATGTAATAAATATTCATGAGAAGTAGCAAGCGTTGGAAATGTAGTAATAGGTGTAAATTTTTTTTCAATTTGTACACAAATTTCATTTTGCAACCTTATAATCATTTAATTGTTTACAACGCCTTGTCATAGCGAGATAAATAAGACATAATGAAATTTTTATAAAAATTGCAACAATTTTTTACTCATTTGGTTAACACATTCATATTTATTGGTAATTAAACAATATTGAATAACAGACGTTTGTAAAATTTGATATTTTATTTAAATGGAAATATGATCACCAAATATTTGTGTGGCTCTACAAGAAACAGTCCATTGCATTCTACTAGATAAGCGCGCGAAACGCGTAGTTTTATATTTTTCCGTAACTATATAGCTTTCAACCGATAGCCGCGCTTCTTCAAAGATCGCGGATATCTGGGCACGTACGTTGCATCGCTTATTTATTCCAGCGATAAATAATTCACTCTTTCTGAGAGATCCAATCTTGCACTACAAAGTAGTGGCGAGTGTAACAGCCCACTTTATCATGAAATACCGTTGAGGAAACGCCGCATACTATAAATGATAAACTTGACTCTATCTTATTTTTAACTCGCTATATTCTTTATCGGCCATAAAGCCGTAGAAAATGTCGGGCAGAGAGACGACGTTACGAATAAAGGCTTCATGTCTCAAGCCCATAAAATCAGCGCGGATGTATTGTAGCCTCGCTTGCATATAATATGGCAGCATGTAATAAACTCCCTGCGGCGTGTCTGCAAGACGATTGGGTATTACTTTTCGTTTTATTATCACTTTATTATTACCGCGCGTTGCCTTTATGGGCATATTAAGACGGCGGTGAAGATGTGCGGCCGCGCTGCGTGTGCGTGTGCATAGGAATGATTCACCTCCCTCGGAGTTCTCCTCTCCTTGCCATTTTACCACTCTATCAATTATGAGTCGGGAGGACGCGGACTCGAGCGCTTTTTCGAAGAACGGGAGTAACGGACGGTAGCGTTTCGTACATTATAAAGTCGACTGGCGTGGCGTGGACAAGTACCGGATTCTAATAAAAATTCGTTGCGCCTTGGCGAAAATTTTACGATCAGATATTAAACTAATCCAGCTTGAAATAGCTAGTTGCGCTAAACTTAATAACGTGATATCTTTAGAACTGAGTGTACACCGGCCAACTTAATGATGTTTACAGCACACAAGCTATTTAATACCGACGTTACTTCTTAGTTATGAACATCGTGTAGCTATAAAACCATCCAAGCGCGAATAAAATTATTACCCACGGATAAAAATGCTTATTAAAAGCTATTTTATATTATCTAAACGTCAACGATGTTTATCATACTTGTACACATATTTAACCATGGCTATATTTATATGTATTTATGTGTATTTCACATGTAGATATAAGCGATAATAAATAATATAAAATATTAAAAATTATTAAACATTTTAAAGAGAATCATTAAACATTCCCACAGAAGTAAGAAATACACAAAAAAGCGTGATAATATTATAACAAAGATAAACAGAGGACACGGTAACGAACGAAGAAGAACGAAGGACTGGCAGACTGGCGAAGGGTAGGCGAAAGAAAAGAAGAGGAAGAACATGAGACTAAAGGGTCAAAGGTGAAACCCAGCCTCTCGCCCTTGCTGGGCGGAGAGATCCAATCGGAATCCTTGCTATACTCGGACTCCTTCATCCACCAACTCGGCTCGCATCATGCTCTCATTATACTCCTATCGTGAAGTGCGATTAGAGGTGCAAATTTGTTGGGATCGTTGCTGAGCTCCGAGAGTTCAGCAATGTGAATCTCGTTCCTTCTTATTTCGTAGCGTGGCTTTCAAATTATAAATTATAAAAATTCTAACAAAATATTTCGAATGTTACAAATTTAATGAAATATAAATCACACTAAACCAAGATAGCTCAGTGATTTCAATAAACTTAATAAAATTAGATTCCAATACATATGTGTACATACAAAATAGAATATTTATGTTTAATAATAATAATAATCTTAATAAAGATAAAAGTATAAGCAATCAATACATTTAAAATGAGCCATTCGTCCGAGACGACTTGAAATTTGATATAATCATTTATTATATTTAATTTGTAAAAATATGGAGAAAAAGCTTAGATGAGCTAAGATGAAAATGCGAGGGCCCAAAAATATCTCACAGCAACATTCTTCCAGAAAACTTCCAGAAACTACCTACAAGTGGTTGCTTATCGTCGTCGAACTTTCAGGGTTTCAGGAAAAATAACCGATCGGATAAAGATCTTTATGTGAAATGGAGAGCTGAAATATTACACCCGTTAGAATCCAAATTGGGTTCTTTTAAAGCGCCCTGCAAGCCGCAGGTATTTATAATTTCAGCCTGGTTTTGATGTACTGAATTTACATAGCGACTCCGTGTTCCTGTCGCGGACGAGCCGCACTTATAAATACACTATTTTATTCCACGGACAGAGATACGATTTTACGGACACGACGAATTTTTACAGATTCTAAAACGCGATAATTTGACCATACTTAACGCATCTTATTATATGCCATACCGAATCTAATGTGCAACCCTAATGTTTTGCGCCACAATACATATTTCATCAGAGATTTTTACATCACACGTATCTTTCAATAAAGATAAGAATCTCATAACAATATATAATCGCACATAAAATGATCTTAACAAGAAGACTCAGATTTTCCTATGCATCTACAAGTTTTGCTCTACTCTGATCTACTGCAGCTTATTTTAAGATATTCTATGTATTGTATGCATGTATCAATTATTTGAAAAAATATTCCATATAATTGACATGTAAAATAAAAATAAATAAAGATACGGTCCACATTTCAAATTATCACCAAGTAATTTTTTTCTGAAAGAAACAGTGCGCAATATAAAGTCAATATGCTATTAAAACAAGAAAAATACTCATTTTTATCAACTCTGATAGAACACTGATAAGCATTGTGTCTATTACAGCCAAAAATTTTTTTTTCTGAAACCCATATTTCACTCTCCAGAAGTACTTTTCGCGACATAATATTCGAAAGTGCTGTTCGGAGTCTTATCGATCGCTCGACAATGACGATCGATAGCCATCGTTGAAATACGGTCGAAACTTCCTAGGCCGGAGCAACCACGGTCAACCCACAGGACCACCAGCATCGACGACGTCCACGAGCCAGTTGCATACGTTAAAGGGACGGGGGGGACGGCTGTTGTTGTTTTTAATTATGTTTATAATCAACGCGTGGCATGTCTATGGTAATCGGTACCCGCCTATTCGGTCGGCCAGGCGAGATTTACAGCCCAGTTAGTCTCGCTTGCAATGACTCTCAAATCACATTCAACGGATCGACACTAACCGGGGACGATAACCGTTCGAAGATCTAAACTTATAAAATTATTAATAAACATATCTATCTTGATTATGTGTATGCGAGCTAAAATTTTATAAAATATATTATTACAAGAAATCATGATTTTTCATATCTATTATAGTTATATAATAATTATATAATTAAATATAATTTAAACGGTAAATTAATAAAATACAGTTTATATAATTCAGTATATACAGTTATAAGCAAAAATGGTAATTTATCTTTAATTGCAAAAGATATAACTTTTCGTACTGCGTTCTGATATGATAGATTATTATGGAATAAAAAAATGGCTTGGATAAAAAAAGTGATAATTTATCGTAAGAAACATTTTATCGTAAAATAACCAGCCTTTGCTTCGATATATTCAGTTCACCCCGTAAGCTATCCAGGCGTTAATACGAACAAGAATAAAGAATAGATAGTAAATTGGAGGACGTCAGTTACACGCAACGAGGGAGCCTTCGAAAAAAATGCATCGTGCCCCGAGGTGACCCGGCACCTAAAGTGAGATTTGCTAAAGAGTCTTGGTCATGCGAGGCTACATGCACACTTGTATATACCGAGCAGCACACAACTGCGCCTGCTAATGACGCGGAGAGATACCGCCGATATCTCTAATTAATTCCTCCTATCTTCTCGATATACAAATGCCCGTTGGCCCACTGTAATACCGAGGGCTGTCGTACTTATAGCGAGCGGCGTTCTTTCGGCGCCATTGAAAAAGATTTACCGAGCGTTCCGCACGACAGCAGAGAGTAGTTAGTAAAACCGTAAGAAAGGAAGTACACTATTGTCCGTAAAAGATCAATTACATTGCTAAAACGATAGCATGCCGAGGACACGGCTCGGTAGTACAAATAAATCTGATCGCAGGGTCGAATTGTCGACGTTACCGAGGAGACACAGCACTCGATTTACGTAGCGTACTCTTTTCAGTCAGTTTCGTAAGAGGCAGAAAAAGATGTGCAAAAATAAATGGAGGAGTCATCTCTGATTACAAAATCGACAAATAATTCGTACACCGACGAACCCGAGCCGTGCAATTGTCGATGCAAGGAGTTCTCCTTCGAAAAAAGCGACGTCGACGAAAATCACGGGCCGAAAGCCCGCAAGCCGCATATTTACATTGGACGTTAAAGCGAATACGACGTTATATAATATAATATAAAACGCGAGTGTTATAGCCCATTCGCGCATAACGTCGAGCGTGGCGTAGCTGGTTTGATTGGCCTGAGGCATACCGAATGATATCCCGCGTGTTTCAACCGAGGGCTCGGTCCGGACGCGCAAGCGACAACGTGTGCGGACATTAAAGCATAAAGTATCGCGGGACGGCCGTGTAAACGAGACATCGCTTTGATGCCCGTGACGAGGAGGAGGAGGAGGAGGAGGAGGGAGAGAGGGAGAAAGAGAAACGAAGAGATAGAGAAGGGACAGACGCGAGAGAGCGAGAGATGGATGAACGAAGGGTGGAGGAAGGACGTGCGACAACCTATGAGCAGCGGTCCTCAACCGGTGGCTACCGCCGCGCGCCGAGGTAGGATCGGTCACGCTTTTGTCGGCGCCGACGGACAATTTAATCACGACGTTATTGGAGGGTGGGCGTGAACCGTTTGTTTGGCCGTCTATTAGGCAATAATAACCGGGGTGCGCCCGACTCGGAGGAGAGCCCACGAGATAATTTATTCCCAACGGAGGCGCCCTGCGGCCTTGCCACGCCCAGATACGCCGCCACCAGCGCGCCTCGCCACCGCTTTCGACGGTGTACACTCGGGGGCTCGTGCCACCGCCACCGCCACCACCGCCGCCGCCGCCGCCGCCGCCGCCGCGTCGCGCAGCTTCTTTATAATGTAACATCTGCAAACAAGCACGTCATAAACACACCCCTAACGGCAAATACGACCGTTTATTTTCACGTCTCATTCGACGGCCGGTTGCCCCAGCGAGCGGTGTTTATTGGTGCTCGGGGTATGATCGGCACCGCGAACCACCAGCCGCGAGCGTTGACGGCGTTCGTTGATAACTTTTGTGATAGCACGTCGACTGGCGTCGCGTAGCGTGCCAGTAGAATATCTCGCTTTGCGAATTGACGTTCGCGATGATAAGATAAAAGATGGGTATCTTTGTAGAAGATTTTAAGGTGCAAGGTGCTCAATAACTACATTTTGTCGAGTAGCAATCTTGTTGTACTGGTAAAATTGAATTATGCTTGACATGTAAAGATATTAAATAGATTTCGTTCAATTGATATATTAAATAAATTCGAAATGCTGCCAGCTTGCGTTTCGCGTCTATCGATATGCCGCCGAGAGAATATCACGCGCGGGACGATGGGCATGACAGTCTGCGAAAGAGCGGAACGGAGTCGGGCGCGGAGGGAAATCTCCCGAGGGTAGGTTTAAAACAAGGAGATTCGAAGAAGACGGGTGCCTCGTGAGGACTGACTCGGGTGCTTTGATTCGGCTTCGCCTCGGCAATGCATCCAAGGCCGCCTCGAATCTGGACGCATAAACATGCCAGGATCGTGGGACGTCACTCCCCACATAATAACAATAAGAATCCGTCGGCTCGCCTCCGTCCCGTCGCGCGTCACATCATGTCCTCTCGCTCCCTCGGGAGAGACAGCGCCACGAGATCCCACGTGATTACAGCCGCGGGAGCGTCTTCACAAATCACTCGGCCGATGCGGACTCCACGGAGAGAAGTTGCGCGCTCCTTCCGCTCTCCTCCCCCTCGTCGACGTCCATCGACCTTCCCTTCTTCCCCCTTCCTTCCACGCTGTCTGCCCCATCCCCCTCGCCGATATTCCCCCCCGCGTTCCCCTCCGCCCCACTCCCCCGCGTTGGCCGCGTACCCCAACGTTGCCCCCTTCCCAGGGGCGCACATACTCATACCGGGACTCGCCAGGTATACCGTTTGCGGTAGGCTTTCGATAGCCTTCCCGCATGTGCTCCAACTTGCTAATAAGTTACATCCGGTAGTCTGCTTTCGCGTTTACCGAAACGCACCGGGACATGTCGAAAAGCGTGAGACCTGGTCCCGTTCATTACTTCTCGCACGATCAAGATTTTTTTATTCTTGTGTTCAAATATTCACCTGTTACGCAAGCCGTTATATTTTTCTATCAATTTTTGAATATAGGGTACATTGCGTCCTAAGATATCTTTGACGAATTTTCAGTCCATGTCTGTATGCGATTGTTATAATTGATAACGTGCGAATCTATGGCAAATAGAGCTCGAATGTCCAATTGTTGGTTGACCAACGGTTGAGAGAATATCTGAGGTGAAATTAAGCGGCTTGTTGCGAAACATTGACATTTAGACAAATTAACAAATTTATAACACTTTACAACATACCATAATGTATGATATATAAGAAATTTATTGGAGTCATATAATTGCCGTACGTTACGTTAAATTGCGTAATTGCCACAATCATGTCGTTGATAGTATCGATTTTTCACTGCGGGTTATAATCGTTGAAATCCGTTAAATCCGCCCCTGCCCCCTCTCGCAGCTTTAGCCGTCTTCGATCTTTAGCTCCATTAGACTCTTACACTCTCATTCAGCGGTGAGGTAGCCCAACGCTCAGCTATCCATGACATAAATCTATATTATACTCTATAGTCCCTGCATTCACCACACACGTAGTATACAACTTGATGAACACACTGAGGATACTACCGACACATGTGCAAAGACTAGTCATAAAATGGTAATGAAGATATAGAAAAATAAATTTAGTTTATAAAGGACGATGGAAGTTTGTCTAAATTGGAAACAACGGCGGACAAACTTATAAATTGTACAATTTGACAAATCAGTACCCAATTCCTTTATTATAATACTGGACATTTTTATATATAATTAAACGTTTATTTCTTCTAATTTTTTCAAATAATAAGTATTTATGTGAGTACTTTACATAATTACAATGAACAAAAAATTCTACTAATATCTTACATAATATTTTAATATTTTATAGAAATCTCTCGCTTAATGGATGAAAATATTTTTCTAGATATGTCCTCCTATATAAATGTATAGAATGCATCAATCTATGTAAGCTGCCAGAGTATGTTTGTGCGTAATAACGAGTCCTTCACTCGCTCGACGCTCGCCTTGTCCTTCTCGAGGATCTTGGCCGGGGAGACTTTCTTCCGTGCACCACCAAGATCGCTCCCGCATAACACAGCGGCAGCGTTCGCCGGCGAGCAGCCAATTAAATAAATATTCGTTGACATCACGGTCGCGTCACTTCTACAAACTGCTCCCCTTGACATTCGGGCCGAACGGAGGTAGACACCCCCTACCTCCGCAGGAACGATTCTCCTCGTGACTGGCCGCCGCGGGTTGGAGAACGCAAGATATACGATTTGGAATTTGCCACTGCTCGCCGCGAGTGAATCGCGAGTAAACTGCACGCGCGTTGCTCTTTCAATGTAGAGCGCAGCGAAATATGTATCGAGCAATTACGTTATCTTCTAATTGGACACGATCAATTATCATTAAAAAGAGCTCGATATAAACGACACAATAAAATTCCTTAAAATTGGCCAAAAACAAATATTGAAAATTCTCAAAGAGATTGATAATCAAGATGAATAAAATGAAGCTGAATATAAAAAAAGTATAGAATAATAAAAAAGATAAAATTGTACATAAATGCATTAAAATGCATCGTAATTATTATAAATTAACACAATTCTGTTCGCATATTTCATTCAAAGGCATTGAAAGCTATCACAAGGGCGTTGAAACGGAAGGAAAGCAGAGAGGCAGGACGAGATTTAGAGGTAAAATAAAGAGCGGGAGAAAGGAGAAAAGGAAAAGCATGACAAACGTGGGCGTGCATTCGCGTGTATGCGTTCTCTCACTCTCATCCATAGGTCTCTATGACGCGTTATCCCAAAGGTGTCGAGGTATTCCCTCCTCTGCCGTTTCGGCCGCGATGGGGACCGAAAAGGGATCCAGCGAGAACAACCGAGATATATCGTCCCGCTGGCTGTTAATAAGACGAGACAATGCTCGGGGACCGTCTGCGACCGTGTGTTGCCGCCGGAAAGCTCTGGCGAGCGTGCGCGCGCGCGCATGTGCGCGGACGTAACGTTGTGTGCGCGGTCGGGATCTCACGGCCGTGTGCTCGGGAGAAGGCACGGGCGTTCATATGTTTATTAGCCGGACCCGGCATAAATAACGCAGCTATAAGGTATAAGAACGAGAAGAAAGGGTGGTAGGAGTACGGCGGGGTACGGCGGGGAGGGTCCGGACTGGGCCGATCGAGGGGCTGGCGGGACAGCGCTCCGATGGAGAACGGAAGGGGGGAGAGGAGAGGGCTTGGCAGCGCGCGAGGACAGAGCGGACGAGCCTCGGTCCCGAAGATCGCCCGAGTAAATTGTCACACGCTCTCTCTGTTCTGAGGAAACGGAGAATTGGGGTGGTGGTGGTGATGATGGTGGTGGTGGTGGTGGTGGTGATGGTGCTGCTGCTGCGGTGCTCTCAAGAGAGAGGGGCTGAGCGGGAAGGAAGGGTAGGAGAGAGGGGCTGAAGACGACGATCGGTCCATAAGAAAGAGGTGACGGAGAAGGATCGCGGGTGGAGAGAGATCCTATCCTAAAGTAGACTATGTAGAGAGACCGAACGGAAACGAAGAGGAGTATGCGTGAACGAGAGAGAGAGAGAGGGAGGGAGGGAGGAAGAGAGACAGCGCGGCAGAGCGGATAGCACGATCGTTTCTTTTTTCACCCGCGAAGTCGAGACGAGGAGATCGAGAGCGGGAGAGGGAGGGGCAGGCGGGGGCGGGGACGGCGGCGCGGGGTAGCGCCTGGGGAGTAAGGTGGATGGAGGGAAAGATGGACCGAGAGCTGGACCTACCTAATTTACCTCCCAGATAATGCAGCATAATTAAAGCAAAATGTAACGTCGCTGGCAATTAAAACAAATTTATGCGGCCGAGATCCGCGATCGGCCGACCCGGGTCCCTTTCTGCCAACCTTGAACGCGTTCTTACCTTCTCTCTTCCACATTACGACGAGATGCATTATTATTGTTATTACGGCTGCTGAATGTATCGTCGGCTCGATATTATCGAAGATCGCTACGAAATCTGAAGAGGACTTGAGTCCTGGTACTGGATTATTTTTAAAAACTGCAATATCGGATGTATCAGGAAGATCAGTACGTATGATTATATGCATCCTGTTTAAATTGTTATATTTTTTTATATGAATTATAAACACGCGTAGATTGCAATGTATAATAAATATAAAAAGTATGAATGAAAAATTGTATAGCAAAAAACTTCTCATTTAATAAGTTAACCATTTAATGGTTTATCTATTATTTATTTATTATGGCGTGCTTCGATTCTAAAAGCTACATGTCTTAATTATAAATCAAGCGTTAATGAAGATAAAACAATAAAGATTGCAATCACAAAAAGGAAAGAAAGATTAATAAAGAATTATTAATCTTAACTTATTTATAAGTAGACTTGATCGAATTATCTCCGATACTTGCTCGGCTGAATAATACAGCTCAGGACATGAATCTTCATTAACGACGCAGATGTTCTTCAGCTTTACTACGTAAGATCTTCTCAGAGATACTTTCTTTCTTATGTATGGCATAATGGAATTACAATAAAACAATTGACTACAATGATGATGATACTTTACACAATATATGTATACAATACAATATTCAATCAATAATAATACATAGGAAGATTTATGATTTTTTAAAATATCTTAAAAAATTAATTTATTTACGAGAGATTTATAAACTTGAAAAAAGTATATTAACATCTTAAATTAATATCTTAAATATAATTAAATTAAACGACGTAGCAGTAATTACATTAATATAAATTATATCGCAACATATTAAATCTCAAGAGTCTTTCCTTTCCCTTACGGTCGAGTCCATCTATAATGTCCTGACTGCGACTTCCGGTCATTTACGATTTATAAACGAAACGACTTACCTGAGGACGTAGGCGTCTACTTGATCGTTACGGCAAAAGTTGATAATTTCGTGATGACTATTCTTAGCAATGGTTTCCATGTTGTCTGCAAAAATAAAAGTGATTTACTCGATTAGCAGGATAGATTGATTATCTAAATCTAAATTAATTAAAATTGACGTGAATCAGCTATTATACGTATATTTCAAGAAATCATTTAGAAACGCGTTACATTAAAATGCTATTTTACGCATTCAATAAGCTACATAAATTTATTTGTGTCTTTTTCTTTGCTCTTATCATTTCTAAATATCGCTTAGGTATTTCGCATACCGACACCAGAAAGCGCTAGACACCGACACGATCTCAAGAAATCAGCGCGAATTTAAATTTCACTACAACACAATATAATGGACTTCTCTACAAATACTATCTCTAAGTTTTTTTCTTAAAAAAAGTAAAGCATTATGAAAACATAATTATTCCATGAATAAAAGAAGCAAATCAACTGATAAAGCACTAACGACAAAAAGTGTTTATCACGAAGAGAAAGAGAGATCCCTCGTAATACCCTTTGGGGAATCGAAAGTCGAAGTCTGCTACGTAACTATCGAAAAAGCTCACAAAAGAGACGAGCGAACGAGCAAATCAAAGACGGGCGAGAAACTGTTCGGAATTGTTCGTTATGCTTTTATGATGCCTACACAAGTTTTTCTTCTCCACTCTCTTATTCGCGAACCCCACGGCTACTCGCTTATAATCATCTTGTCAATTTGTTTTGCTGCATATGACGATCTCGGTCGATCTGGCCGCACCAGTCTCTCCATATACGTTGAGCAGTAACCTGCTTATATACGAATATATGTACATATAGGTATAAAGTTATATACGTTGTGCCAATCGAGGAGAGAATACACTAGGGAGCCGAATGATCCACTTCTGGACTTCTCGTAGCGAAATTTTATTCTCACGAAATTGTAAATAATAATAAATAAATTTTATTTTCTCGAAATTGCAATAGTAATAAATACAGTTTATCGCAGATTATAATTCAATGTTCACTTTGACACATTTCGTAGGACATTTTTGTCATATTGTTTATTTTTTGCTCTCTGATAAAAGCGGTGCTCGAATCTCCGAGAATTGACATAATGAATAGCAAACAAATTCAGATAACATTACATTTTTTTCAAATTCGATTAAAATTTTTTCAAATTCGATTAAAAAAGTTTGTCTTAAAACGAGCGAGCACGAGCAGTAATATTAGTATAAAAAAGAAATAGATTTAAAAGTTTGAAAATGTGCACTTTTTTTTAAAAGGCCAACGTAACTTCAATATGTATTATTTTTTTAATCACCTGTAACGAAGCTCAATTCTGTTCCTTTTACCTCCTAAAAATTCCGAATCGCACTCGCCGGTTTCATTATCAACCACTCTCATCTCGCTCGTCCACGTAATTTAAATGAATACGACTTTTCCGCCGAGAGAAGCGTGCAAGGTATCCCTTTTTGTCTCCTCATCGATCGGTTCGCGATACCGATGGTCAATCGGGAGAGAAGGAGCCGCTCAATATATAAATCCAATCCTTAATATCACTCCCAAGAGGCCCTAACAATATCTATTATTCCCACCGTTGCCTTATTAGCCGGAACGGTAGAAGAGAAAAAGGTGATTCGGTACTTTATACACGAAATTCATGCGCAACGTGCCCTCGACGATAAACGCGAATGGAAAGAAAGAAAAAGAGGAAGAAAGAAGGGCCATCCTGGCGATGCCGCCGCGCTGACTGGATATATCCGTAGATAAATTGACGTCAAATCGGATTTTATTGCGAGGGGAAGGACGCGAGGGGGAGGAACGCGGGGAGAATATCCTGGACACGACGAGGCGAAGAAAGGTGATAGAAAACAGGTCCGGTCTCGCCTCGAGCGAGGCACAACTATTTCGTGTTTTTCTTCGGAGATCCGACGTGCCGCTATCGCTTCGCCATCTGCCTGACAAACCCGCGCCATCCTCATGAATACGTCATATCTATTCTTTTGCCACCGGAGCCATAAACCTGGACCATCCGCGCGACTCTCCCGCGTTCCTCCATCTTCCGTTTATTTTCTACCGTTGCCAACTCCGCATTGGGACTCGGAGTATTTCGAATATGCCAGTTGTGCCTTCAGACTCGACGTATGGAAGTTTAGCCAAACTCGAGGACTCGAACCGTCGATCTGTTTAAATTTGTTTTGGAAAACTCCTAAGTCTTCGTATCCACTCCAATCGACTCTGATGAAAGTGCACTTGTCATGCAGACAAGACGCTTGCAAGATAGAAAAATTTTTATTGGAATACCGTATAGCTTCACGAAGATACACACAATGTACATTTACGTAATTCTAAATATTATAAAGAGAAAGAAATATTTTTGTCTTAAAAAAATTTATTTGTAATCAAAATTCAATTTTGAAAACGACATTAAATTCTTATGTTATAAATTCCGAAAAGAAAGATAGAATTTATTCCATAAATAAAATACGCAGAAACTTCGAGGCTCAATGGGCCTCGAGAGTTATTTATCATTGATGAAAACCCAGGCGTAAAGAAATTGAACAAACAGTACATATGTAAGTAACAGTTGGGCAAAAATATTAATGCAGTAATGCTAACAAGAGGATCGTGATACACCGTGCGGATTAAATCGGTTCGGCGTTTTCGCTGCCGCGAGAGATCGGCGGAATCGCTTCATTTCCATCGAAATTAAGAGACGGAAAGCTCGCGCCGCGCTCCTTTGGAAGGCGGTTCACCAGCGGGCGGCACGTCGGAGAATGAACAAATCTAAATGAACGTGCCGGATGATAAAAAGACGTCCGCGGGTATACGCGCGTTTTTATCCGGCTGCGCCTCTGCAACCTAATTGAATGCAGTGCAATCTAAACGGCGTCAATTTGCTGATTCCCCTTCCGCTCTGAATGGCTTTAATGCCCCCGCGTACAGAGAGAAAGAGAGAGAGAAAGAGACAGAGAGCGCGAGCGGGAGAAAGAGAGAAAGAGATCGCCACCTGCTGCGGCGGATTTTCTGCGGTCTTTTAATGCCGCGATCATCGGGATTCGGCTCGGTCAAGTGTACTGGGTGCAAATCTATCGTGTAGGACGAGAGCAGGTGTCGGAAAGCGTACTTACAGGTACAGAATTGTTCGCAGGATATAAAATCATCGTCCATACGTGCTCATTATTATAGCATTATGATAATAAAATGCGTTCTTTCGGGCGTTTATTTGATAAAGACTAAAAACATATTTTAAATTATGTTACAGAGAAAGTAAAAGTGATCTAAAACATTTCTTGATTTTTAACAAAATAATTTAAATTTAAAAAAAATTTAAATTAACTGAGCAGAGAATCTCACATTTATGCACAATAAAGAAAATGACAGCTTAGAGAATCGTAAAGCAAGTAATAATAGCATTAATTAATGAAGATTACAGTACAATCGTTGTCATACTATAGACTTTCTAAGAAAGTCAATGTATTTCATATTCTTTCTATTTCATGTAATTTACATATTTTTTTAATAATAAGAAAATATGTCAGAGGCAATTCTGCAATTTCTTCTTTTAAATTAAAATTTAAAAAATTATTAATATTATGCAAATATTCTTTACACACTTGACACGGCAGAAATCTATTTTATTTGTATTTCTCGAACATATTAAAAATTGTATTATGAATATTATTTATGTTTGTGGTTAAAGGAATGATTTACACGCCCATAAAACTACTCGGGAATTTATGTAGCCGTGACAGATGGAATATTCAGTATTCCTTAGCATAGTTAACAATCGTTTATTACAATCTATTGTACCGGGTATTGTCGAGCAATCAACGTTGAACAGGTATAGGACAGTGTACGAGAGAAACAGGTATAAGTGTCCCATGTTTGTGAAAGACGCGCGTGAGGCAGGTATCTACTAATCCTAGAAGGAAAAATGTTCACTGCAGGTGTCAGACCCGGCGCCGGCGCTTGTTCACGACGGACCACCCTTTTCTCGGGCCTCACCGCACATTATGGCCCCTTAGATCTTTATGCAAAAATTATGAGCCGGAGAGGATAATAAACCTACACGAAACGGAAAAGAGAACGCACATTTTTAATGGTCCTCAACCGAAACTGCGATTATACGGATACAGTTTTGAAGCGATGCCACACTATGTAGATGATGAATAATAATGTGCAATAATGTATCGGATCAACGAGAATTAGTAAACTCACAAACAAGTGTTAACAGCCTTGACATTTATATGATTCAGGTGTAATATTATTTAATTTATGAGAATTTATGTTATATTTAAATTTATATTGTACATTTCTCTCTTTAATATGTGTACCGCGAAAGAGGATTAAAAAATTAAAATAACGCTTGTATTAAAGTTTGTAATGAATAATTGTAATGAATAATTGTAATAAAATAATTGTAATCAAAACATGGTTTTTTGATATTGATTTAAAATTGGTTCTGCTCTATGATTTAAATTAAATGGCCGCAGTAATTTGACTGTGTTAAGGTAGCATAATCATTTGGTTTTTAAATTGTAATAAAAGCATGAAGAGATAAAAATGCAATGGAATAAATAACACTCTGGTTTGTAAAATTGAACTCCAACATCGCGCCTGAATGAGAGATGTATGACTACAGTTCTCGCGAGAAATTGCAGAATTGCCTCTGACATATTTTTTATCATTAAAAAGACATATAAATTACATGAAATAGAAAGAATATGAAATACCTTGACTTTCCTAGAAAGTCTATAGTATGACAATGATTGTACTGTAACCTTCATCAATTAATGCTATTATTACTTGCTTTACGATTCTCTAAGCTGTCATTTTCTTTATTACAATTGTGCATAAATGTGAGATTCTCTGCCTAGTTAATATTAATATTAATTTCATTAGAAAAAACGCTTCAGAGAGCTCAAAGTCCATATTTAGTTACGTTGGTCAGATTCAGATTCGACGATGAGCGACGCACACGGCGCGAGGTAAAAAAATGGAGTTCCGTACTAACTGGGGAAAATCACAGCGATAATTAAAACACTCCATCCGGAAGGATCCCACGCCGCTGGCTTCGAGCTGTACTATTCGAGCACAATGGAGGAACTCATGGCAGAGCCCATAGTCGACGCCTTATTCATACGTAAGACCGAGATACGAACCGTTGCGGCATACCCCATCTACCTCGGTCTTGGTCTTCTCGCCTTACCCCAATTTAACTCCCCACGCCCCCTCCGCTTTTCTACTTGCCGCTTTACCGCAGCCTTTACCGTAGTCCTTTCCTGCCGTCTCCCCTGCCGTCTGAATCGTCCACGACCCACCTGTTCTCTCGCGTTTCTATGCTGCGTTGATATGACGAGATGTGACTGAGAGTATTGAGAATTCGAGTAAAACGACGCAAATCGTGCAGTTACGCTCAAGCGATATTTTTCAAAGCGAGACATCTCCCTCCCGTGCATTTACAATGGCACGGATTGTCGATAATTTTTAAACAAACAACAATAGATAATAATAACAGACGTAATTTAATTAATTAATGTTAATCCCAATTGATCGGGGTGCTCGAAAAGAGACGATATTGAGACGTTGGTACCGAGAGCTACGCTTCAGCTTATCAAGTTTTTTTGTATCACTAATGATAAAGGAATCTTAAATAATTAGACGGCGTAGTTTCTCTCTTTTTACACGGACATATCTGTTAAACGTGCTAACGAGCGTAACCGATCGGAACATTTTGCTCGTTTAGATTGGACGACCGACTATTTTGAACCTATAATCAGCGTCTTCGCCCAACACGCGTAATTAGCAATTACATCAGCTGAATACGAATACCCGCTTGAGAGCCTATAGGAAATCTCGATCGACAAGTAACGTCGCGGGCGACACTGCAGAAATGTCGACGCACTTTGTTACGATCTTTCCTGCGTTTCGCCCGTCGTTCCTGCATACAATCAGCAGAACGGCCGGATCGGGCGCAACGGTGGAATGAGAAAATAATTGGGCAGCATAAAACACACGATATCGTCGGCGCATCGGCGTGGCGCGGGGCGGCGCGGCGCGGCGCGGCGCGGTGCGGCTCGTCGACGGCAGCGGCGGCGGTGGCGGTGGTGGCGGAAACGCGCCAAGAGCGCCGTGGAAGCGCGCTAGAATATTCACGCTGAAACGCGGCATATAAAATCATAGAGACACGAGTGGCTCGCTATAATAATGCATAAGGAGGCGGGCATTCCTCCGGGACAGGCCACGCCTCGCGGTCCCGCGCCGCTCGGTGGGGGATATCGAGCATCCGCCGGAAGGGGAATAAGACAGAGAGAAAGACGGATCGCGCAGGTAGAGGCGAACGAGAGAGAAACGGAGAAGCGCGATAGCCCGGGGGAGGGAGGGAGGGAGGGAGGGGAGGGGAGGCGACGCGAGCGGAGAGCCCGCGAAAGGATTTCCTCTCTCGCGCGCGCGTCTCCCTTTCGGGGCTCATTCGATCACGCTTCGCCGCGCGCGCGCGGCCCTCATCACGATCCTGGGATCCTCGCCGCCGATTTCCGTCGATCGGCGAGGAGCGAGGCGCGTCAACGGGGGAAAAAAAAAAAAAGGAAACCTTTACCTTACCTTCTCCTTTTCTATTCATTTAGGTACGAGCCTTCTTCAAGATCGAGCCCTCGTGGCACGAAATCGCCCGATCGAACCGTCGATTCTTCGAGGGGAATACACGCGGGAACGATCCTCTACGCGCGGAAGGTGCATGCGTGCGGCGCGTTATTCGGTGCGATAACACGCGTGGAGGTCGACTCGCTCTCGCGCGCCAAGGGTGGATCTCCCTGTACATTCGCGACGGCGGCGCGTGGAGAAGGGCGCCGCGCGAAGGAGGTTGCGCGCCCGCCGCCGCGCCGGGAGTGGGGGCGCCGCGCGCGCGGGAGGGGTGGGGGAGAGGATGGACGGCGAGCGCGGGCGCGGCGGTGGGGAGACGAAAGCGCGCGCAGGACACGTCTCCTCCGTCGCCCGCCCCACCAGCGGCGCCGCGTCTCGACGGCGGCGGCGGCGGCGGCGGCAGCGGCGGCGGCGGAGAGGGGCGTCTGGTTGTCAGGCCCAGAGCTGGTCCGTCCGTCGTCCGGCCGACTCGAGGCGCATCAGAGCAGCGGATTTCGCGCGAGATATAGACCCGTAAACACGCACGCGTACACGTACGCGCACCCACGCCGACGTACACCCGCACACACCCGCGACACCCTGTGTTCACGCATCGCATCCGCGCGCTCGCGCGCGCGCGCGTCCGTGTCGTCGTCGTCAGCCGAGCCGGTCGTCGCCGCACACGTGTGTATCCG
Source organism: Tetramorium bicarinatum (assembly GCA_928718305.1). Classification (NCBI taxonomy): domain Eukaryota; kingdom Metazoa; phylum Arthropoda; class Insecta; order Hymenoptera; family Formicidae; genus Tetramorium; species Tetramorium bicarinatum. The sequence goes on from OV788324.1 coordinate 12,237,671, forward strand.
GTAATACGGGCGAGCAGCAGTGTGGTGTAGGACACACGTCGTGCGCGACACGTTGCACACCACGTAACGCGCGGGCCAGCGATCTCTACCCTGCCGCGCGCGTCGGGAATGCCGCCGGTCGTCTCACGTCGCCATACGGTCGCGACACGCCGGACGAGCCGAGCGCGTCGGGCGCCGGTGAACGGAGCAGCAGATCTCGAGTACCCCGGGTGTGTGTTGTGAACGTGGTCGAACGGGCCGTACGAGCGGACAACAACTGCGAGAGCGGACAGCGGAGAGCGACGACGACTTGCTCCCGGGAGGGAGAGGGAGGAGGCCACGTGCTGCGAGTCCGCGACGCGGCTCAGTGAGACAGGAGCCAAAGTCGCACAGTGCGCGAAACCGCGAGAACCGCCGAGAACCGAGAGCCGAGAGATATACACCTCTCCCCGCGCGCGCCGAGGAAAGATTTCGCCCTGTCGCGCCGCGTCTGGTGGGGGATGGGTTAGGGGATCGGTGCGTTAGCCTCTATGGATTACTGGCCGAGTTGACAGGCTCACCGGCCGGCGGGCGAGAGAGAGAGAGAGAGAGAGGGTGCGTGAGACTCTCCTCTTTGGCGACGATCCACGTATGAAACGCTGCGCGAAGTGCGTCGCTACGGGGAGACGCGTCTCTCCCCTGAGGTAGTTAGTGCCGATGGTGAGGTACGCGGGTAGCGCGCGTTGCTACGTTTTCTCAGCTGCGGTTGTCGCTGCGCGGAATTGAGAGACGGACAGAGAAAAAGAGAGAGAGAGAGAGAGGGGGGAGAGAAGAGACGGAGGGAGACATGCGGTTCGCACCCTTGACGCTGCAGCGACGTCGTCAACCGCCGTTGTCCCGTCGACGACGTCTAGACTGACCACGCATCCGTCTGCTTTTCGTCGGGATCCCGTGGCGGAGGAGGCGGAAGAGGAGGAAGAGAGGAAGGAGAGGAGATCCGCGAGTACCGCGTGCCCCGGCGGTCGATCGAACCGACCCGATCCAAACCGTCGGCGGACGACGACTGCCCTCTTCGACGGGGAGTGTGCGAGAGAGCGGCGACGAGTGCGGCGAACTGATTCAACCGAGTCGGAGGGATGTCACGGAGAAAGCAGGCCCGACCGAGTCGTGCTCATCTCGAAGAGGATCTTGTCCAGAGGCCTCTGTTGACCAATCCCATTGGAACTGTCGCGGCCAATATCCGTAAGTGAATCTTTCCCGAAGGGATTAGTTTCTGGATAAGAGAGATTATCCTCGCGCTCGGGACGTTACGGTAGTTGCCTCTACCCCCTCCCCCTTCCCTTTCCCCGCGCTCAGGTCGAACTGCTTTTGAATACCTTCGCAAACGATATGGAAGAGATCGATGAGACGGTAAACACGACTCTCGGGAGATATCTAAGAAAACAAATCCCCGCGATAATGAAATCCATCGAGAGAGAGAGAGTTTAGCATGCTGGTAGAATCTGCCGTATTTTGTTTCGTGAAGAAAACACCAAGTCAAAGCTCAAATATAAATATATACCGTTCTAGCGCTTGGAAATAAACAAAACAATCGAGCGCTACTGTGCTGGTAAAACGATCGGAAACGCAATGTAAGACAAAAGTGATAATCTCTGTTATAAAACACAAGATAAAACCTCTTACAAGATACTTCTTATAAAATATCTGCTGTAAAATAAAAGCGATCTAAAAACGATGTCCGGAAAAGTGCACGATGTATATAATAAAATAAATTTTTCTTATGTCCATAAAAACCAGCGTCTAACCAGACGTTAACAACGTAACGTTAATATAACGCCCTTCTCGGTTCAAAGTTATAGTCTTTCCCTAAACCTCGTACACGGCGAGTTCAGGAGCAGACTGTATCGAGCCAAAGTTTACACGACTTACCCGGTAGTTCGGAGCACAATAACGCTAAGATAAGAAAGCGCGCCCCGGAGATGCGGTAACGGTTTACGACACACGGCAGCTCGGGCGAGGATGCTGGAACTAGTCTGATACGTGAGAAAAACGGAGCGACTATTGCCCGCGGCGGCGTTTGACCATTTATCGCGTTTATCGACGCCACGGCCGGGCATTTCGCGGCGGAATCGCACAATTACAGCATTACGAGGAAGATACGGAGATACGAGACTCGTAGGGATGCTCGCGGCGAGCGTAAATTTCATGAATTAACGTCGTCAAAACGACGAGCCGGTCATTTCACAAATGAACCGCCGCGAAACGCGAACGTCCATCCCGAGAATAATTCCAAATCATTCCCCACAATACAATCGGTTCGCCAAATGCCACTGGTGCCCGATTCACAAGCGCTTTCCGTCGGACTGAAGCGCGTCCGCCTTCTCGGGGGATCCACCTCGATAAACGGGCCAGCCTCGGCGTAACATCAAAGCGAGCCTAAGAAACGGCCGATAAAACACTTCCATCTTGCTACCCGATGCCTCCGACCATGAGCTCTTCTCGCCGCATTTTCGAGTACGCTTAAATCGTATGAGAAGTACACTTTACGCGAAGATCGCACGGTTGTAATACACGCCGCTTCGCATTTCGCGATTGGATCTTCGGTAATCGTTACACGACATTAATCTCGCTAATAAACATGCAATGCTTTCGCAAACACAACGTTAATTCCAAGCTTTATATTTATTAGAATCTAAATAATGAAATTAATGTGTGCTACATGTACACAATATTAAACTGATTGTAAGACTTTTAACGTTGAAAGTTGTGTACACTTTTTACAAACCTGAATCAATGCGAATCTTCGCATCAATAATTATATCAGTAAATAAAAAAATGTCAGGAACAATACTTAATTATCTAATTTTTACGTATAAAAAAAATTATGAAATTTACATAATGAAAATCTCGTGTACTTCTCCAAACGTATTTACATATTTAGACTGTCAAAGGTGGAAAATTTAAGGCACAGTTTCTATCCGGGACCGTAAACCTTATCAGGAACATCTACATTTTTCTCATTAAACATAACCAGAACTTCTCCGATCGCGGGAACGAGGAGGAAGGGGATAAGAACACGTTACTATAAACCGCCCGGTTTTACTGAATCCACGTACCTGACATCCGTGTATCCATTTGGTACATGTACCATTCGCAGACATCACGTCTAAACAGGAAACGTTTAATGCTGGACACGCTTAACCTCGCCGATAAAAACGGATATTTCGTAGAGAAGCCCCCGGAAAATATTTTTCAGAACGATATCTCGTAGATACGTGGAAAATACATCGGTGGCCGCGTGACGAATGAAATTTCAATAACGCGCCTCCATATCGGGTGGCGTCGAACGGATGGTCTTAATTTTCCCAACTTTTTCAATTGTAAGTTTCCGCACAGTTTCCGCTCTGTTGTTGTACTCTCTGAATAGTTGGAACATCTCGAAAACAACATAAAGCGCGTCTCATTCCTGGCGCGTGTACGTGACAGGCCGGTTTCTTGCTGAGTCAGAAGCAAAATCGAAAATGTCTGTGGGTACCGCGGTAACGATAAGTCTAACCGTGTGTACTCAAGTTGGTCTAAATGATGCGCTATTTATAATTTGTCATATTCTCTAAACTTCTCCGACAGATTCTTCTTCATTTGATTATAGCGGGAAGATAATTTAATAAGCTATCGAAATAGCTTGTGAAATATCATAATTTTTTTCTATCGCGCAACACGCGTCCATATCTCTATTTATGTTTCTTTAGATCAATACATACTAATATTGTGGACATTAATATAAAAGAAATATTGATAAGTTGGGAAATATTTATCATCATTCGTCAACTTTACCGATTGCCCAAGTTTTTCTACATCACACAATACGTGAAAATAAAATTTTAATTACGACAAACAAATAGAACGATACTTGACGCAGCTTATTTCGTAAAATGATTACGTATCTTTCCCTGATGAAATTTCACAAAGAAACTTTCCGGAGAGCAGGCTTAAAATTAGAGGGATACGTATTTCTTTACTTTATATGAAAACCATATTATTTACTTTTTGTATTACATGTCAAATAGAATGTCTTCTTATGCTTGTTTTTTATCAGTATTCGCAAGTGTTTTTTTTTTGATCTCATAATTATAAATACAATCATAAAGTAATGACGTTAATTGAATTTAATATATTTATCGCATTTTACAATAATATATCATCAAACAATTAAAATGATCACTCAATACTCGACGTCTGGCGAATGACAGTGATGTTATATTAATGATATTTAATATCATTACGTATCATAATCGAGTATAAATAATTTCCTGATTAAGACTCGGAAATTATCGTTTCTTACGGTCGGTCTCCGCGCTCAAAGAGACATAATGAACAGCCATGAATCATAAGCATGAAACGCAGTATTCACAAATCAATTTACATTTCTTTCGCTGTTATCTTAATGTTATACATACTACGAAAATATGAGCGACCATCCAGGGTATCAACGGGCCGTTGTATTAAACAGATAAAGCGATTAATATATCGAGACAAAGTTGCAGTAGGTGTAAAAAATATTCGTACAGCGAACAGTTTCAATAAAATTTTTATAATCTGTTTATTTAATATTTCATAAAACAAATAATTCTACGTTTCTAAAATAAATTTCATAGATAAGACTATACCTTTTTATGTCTTTTATAAAAATATTAAGAATTCAGAAATTTTTATAGAAATGGACGTACAGTAAGAATGCATATCTCTCTCTCTCTCTCTTTCTCTCGAAATTCTTCATAAGATATAAATACAACATGAAGACATAATGTAAATAAATTATATCAGTTTATTTGAAAATTTTATTGAGAGAAATGATGCTTGAAATCAAATCATATTAATCATTATCATTACAAAACGGCGCAAAGATAACGGAAGAGAGAAAAATTGTTTTAAATTTAGATTACTGCAAAGCACTCAATGAAATTTCTCGCATTGTTGATGGACCACAATCTACGATTTGTACATTTGTTATTTGTAAATCATTCCCATTTATGTAGATGCCGCTATACATAATGAAATCGTAATTCCTCTCGCAAATATGTGACGTTAAACATAAATACGTTAAAATATGCAATTAAAATCATAATAATAAAAGCTTTTCTATCCGCCATACGCATTTTCTGATTGTGTAGGGCTGTAGGGGGGTGGGGTGGGGAAATTATTAGAAATGATATTTTACCACAAAGTAATATCGAAGAAAGCGGAGATATTTGGCCGTAAGTTACGATCGTTTGAGAATTGGACGAAGCTTAAGGATATTGGAGTAGCGCCAAAAGCTCGCATCGGACAGATAGGATTATATATCGTTCACAGGTGTATAAAAATTACGCGGATTACGCGGCGTGTTCGCGTGTACGACGTGTCATTTCTCAGGCCAGGAGGGAATGTTCTAATACAGCGATCTGTCTTTTCGGGAATCACATCAGGGGGGGGGGGTAGGGCGTTTCTGAAAGCACGTTTTCCCTTTAGGCTGTCAGTGAAACGGCGGAATATGCTGACGCGAAGGAGATCGTTGACAGACGAATAGAGAAGTCTCGTCGTGTGTGTCCGTCATGGGGACGACGGACGGGAAGTTGTCTGCCGCGTCGGACGGCGGATAATGTGTGACAAGTAACTAAGAACCGTCTGACTTGCACTGACTGCATATTAATAGATCCTAATATGCGCGCTCGCGCATCGCCCTGAAAGCCCGGCATCATTATGTCAGCCGCTTGTCCCCCGAAATTATAGAGACCATCCCGTGCGCCGAACGAAGAGACCGTCTCACGTGCGGTGCATTCCGCGAGCGTCTCCGGACACGGTGACTTTGTGACGATAATTTTATTACGCGCGAATTAGCCGTTCGAAATATCAATAAGATACTGATGGGCTGGGTCCGCCGCGCGCCGCGCGTATTTATCGTCTCCGGGACAGCCGCCTATTTACAGCTTGTCACGAATGTAAACGAAAATATGTTCGAGTTGAAATACGCATTTGATATTCGTGATCCGCGTATAGATTTGACAAATTGCACCGAGAGCGGCGACCAAGGGCGCCCTGCCGTCGGTTAATTATCTCAAATGTTGCGGGGAGACGCTTTATCGGTTTGCCGTACTCCTCTTCGGCCCCATCGCGCCTTCTCACTCTCTTCTTGTCTTAAAACGGGTAATACGTAAATATTGAACGGTGTTTTGACATAGAAGAATTGGTTCATTGAAATAGCATTTATGACTATTTATTGCCGCGCTGCTTAACATGTACATCTTTGACGTATATAGATAACATTGTGTTTTTCAATGAGGACATATCTGTATACATTATCATGATAGCGCAAATAGAAATAGATATAGATAAAATGTTTAAAATTGCACGCTTCGTCGAAAACTTTTTTACATTTTTGTTGATAGGGAAACGATAACTGTTTATAATACGCATGCGGTTATTATTTATTGTCCACTATTTGTCATTATTCTTGCAAATTGAGCATCGTAAAACATTAGACTTTCGACAGACGCGTCGAAATGAGGAAAGAGAGCCGTGGCACTAAGATAGCACGATTGTGAGAGCGGTAGAAAAAAAAATACGCGGACGATATAAAAACGCCAAAGTTACAAAAAAGAATATGAAGAAAAAAATGTTTGGCGTGTTATCGCTTGACCGTTTGTCGTGTATGAATATTTAGTCACGAATATCTACTATGTTACACAATGTATCAGTACAAGGAGACACTTATCATGCCTTAACAGTTTTGCTTATTATTAATCGCCTCACTGTTTTTATTAACTTGTCCCCAAACTGATAACTCACATAAATGAATTATAACTTGTTTACCCAAGTTTACAAATAAACTTCGTTACTTGCGTATGTATGGAAAAATCATGGAATTGGGAATGTAATTGCTGCGTGCATGCCAAGTGTCTCTCATAAATATTTGTTCGCGAAAGTATATTGCAATTTGCACTATGCATTTTTACATATAAATAAATAATTATCTATTGCTGAGCGCTGTTTGCGCCGAGTGCTGTTTGCACAGCGAGGTTTAAAAATCGAGAATTCGAAAATGATTTCCAGAGAGTGGCATAGAAAAGCGACGTAATGATGAGTTACCGTGTCTCTCTTCTGTTGCCGCTGCGAATATTTTCGGTCGGTATCCCGTGCATGCACGGAATTGCGTGAGCGTCTGACATATCTATTTAAATGCATGTTTTAAAAACAATGTTAATGACGGAAAACGGATAGCGTAGAAACGCATGGATCCTCGTCGCGCCTATCAAATTCCGATACTAATTAATGATTTCAGCCGCTATATTTAGACTAATTCAAAAATATCGCCGAGAGTCGATAGATCACGGCGAATGCCTCAATTATATACTGAAAAAAATGAGACGCGACGCGTTGAGTGGAGGAAAAAAAAACCTGATAGAAATACGTTGCACGCGGGCATACAAAAGTATAAAAATACTTGGAGGATTTAAAATAAAAATCTTTTTCGTATATATTATGTGATTTTATATTTGCAAATATGCTGTACATCCTTGCGCAGACGTCGGGGTCGATATTTTTTTCAGAAACGTATAGCAATTGGAGCGGAAAGAGAAGATGTACGACGAAATAACATGAATAGAAACACATATCTCATTCTAATAAAATTATCTTTGCTGTCATTGAGTTGAAACACTATCATTCTCTTATTCGTCTGCTACTATTTGCGTATTCGTAGTATGATTAAGTAGTTTTGGCACAACTCTCAAAGTAAGTAACTCTATGCGAGTAACTCGCGTTATGCCCAAACGAAAGATGCGCAGTATGAACTGAAGACTCGCAGAAACATTGTGTAACTTCCACTCTTGAGTAAAATAAAACATACATACGTATGAAATGGAATAATAAACTCTAGAAAAAAGCCAGTTAACCATCTCCTGTTTTTCGAATATAGATTAATCGAATATTTTTTACTTTAAATAATCAACTGACGCGTACACATCGATAAATTCGAAAGTGAAACAGAAAGTGAGACAGAATCGTAAAAGGCTTAAAGAATTCTGTCGCGGAGAACGGCGAGGAAGGGAGAGAGCGAGAGGGAAGAATCTGGAAAAAAGTATAGTTGCTGACTTACCGGTTTCTTGCCCTTTGTCGTGCGTGAATATTTTTGGTCGACATCGCGTGGATGCGGGGAAACGCGTGGGTGTCTGCGACTGTCCCGCGTCTGCCAGCCCCAATCTATTAGACATCTTAGTGTACGTGCGCATGTTTCTCACGCACACGTGATCCCACATGCACGCGTGCATTCGGTCCGGGCTCCCCTTTTTGCTCTCTTCGCCTTCTTCTGCCGCCGACGATCAGTAGAAAAAAGGAGGAGCGTCCGCGAGAGACAATGCCGATGCTCGTTCTCTCCCGTAGAATCTCGAGAAGCGAATGACCGGGGTGTACTTGAAAAATTGATCGCGAGTTCCCCCGACACTGGACCGTCGAAATGTCGTCTTTTCGTTCGCAGACGAAGCGAGGTAGACGGGCGAGAGAGTAAAAAAGAAGGAGGGTACCGAAATCTCATCGCGACAGTTATTGTGATTCCAGGTTTGTCGTTCACAATCTGTAATTTATTATTATTATTACGATATTATTCTAATATTGCCCAAATATCTCAGGTATATTCCATCGACCCATCATAAAAAGTATACGAACAAAATAAACAAAAAAATAAATATAACAATCCAATACGAAGTAACACATTTATGTATACATATAATAAAACTGTCAACGAGATATCTTTTTTTTTTACTGAGGATTGAATCACAATATGGTTATAATTTATAATCAGATCGAATGCAAATTTTTACATTGATATATCGGCACATTGTTTTATGCCAATCGCCGGTAGAGTCGATTTCGCGGCTGACAAGGTACGGTGAGACTGGTTGCTGGCGGTGGAACGTACTTTGCCCCGGAGTGGAAGGTGAAATGCGCGGCGGCGAGGCCGCAATTCGAATTCCGCGCGGCAGTAAGGCGGCACCTTGCATGTTGCACCGGCGAGCCCTCGCCTCGCGTCGAACAATTACCGCGCAATATTATTTATATTGATGTCCCGCATCGCGCGCGGCGTTTCGTCATTCCGTTTCTTCCATCCAGCGTTATGTCACGGCTGGTACGGCCGTTCTCTTTCCCGGTGCGACCGACCCGGTGCGACTCCCGGCGATCCGGTCCGGTCCGGTCCGGTCTGGTCCGCAAGCCCTTGCGGATCGCACGGATCGGGTTTATATAGCGACGCGGAGGGCGAGCGCTTCTTTTGCGCGTCCTTCGCGCAAAACCTGGTGAGCATTCCTTCGCGGAAGAGGCGAAGGTCGCCAATTATCGAGTGGCGAGCCGCGAAGGCGGCTTAATGCGATCCCCTATGACGGGTCATATTCGGGCCGCCTTTTTGCTCCTGCCGTGCTGAACGACGATTCCACATTGGCGTCAAAGAGCACCGACCGCTGCGTAAATCCCACTACCGACGCGCGTTCGTCTCCGTCCTCTCATCTCCTCGTTTCCACCCGGCTTCTCGTCTCCTGGACCTCCTATCTCCTTCTTTCCACCTTTCTCCTTCTACCGGATCTTCCTCGGCTCGTTTCTTTTTCTCTCACCGGGATATCATCGTTCTTCTCTCACGGCTCGTACAATACCGCACCTCGTAAGAGATCCGAAGAGAGATCGGATCCAGGTGACCGGCGGCATCGTAACCGTAATTCCTCAAAAAGATTCCGATGCTCGCCTTCTTCTCTCGACGCGGTTATCCTTCGCTTCCTTTCCGTTTCTCGTTCTCTTCAGTCTCTTGCCGTTTGCGTCCTCGTTGCATTGATACGAACTGTCAGCGTCCAAGGGTTTCAGATGGACGGGTAGATTTTCACGAACAAATTGATCGGGATGAGACTGGAACAGTATCTGGCGTCACCATTAAACGAGCGTCTACGATGAGGACGCAGACTCTCGTGAAATTCTCACTTTCTTGGACCTTCTCGTGATCGCGATCGAATTAGCAATCTCGTAATTACGACACCAGCAAAAATCTTGCATAATGCTTGTATATAGAGATGAGAAATATTTACCATGCTTTTTAAAGTCGTGCAGATTTATTGCGCACAAAATGCCAGTGTATTGAGACAGACCGATTTACCGTGTGTGGGTTTGTGCGTGCGCATTATTATTAATATATTAATGAAGGCGGGTATTCGCATTTTTATAACAAATATTTAAACCAAATGTACGTTAATGCGACTCTTATGACATTTCTCATATAGTCACAACGTAGTAGTAGTTAAATTTATGGATGAAATGGCTCGGACGATTCCGGAATGTCCACTATAAACCATGAAATATAATTATTTTCGAACTGTTACACCGTGTGACCCTGGATCGATAAAACGATACATATATCGATCGCACTGATCCGCGCCAGAAAGTTTCAAGGACAACGAACGATGACTGGTTATTAAGAATTACGATCGGGTGATGTGAATTATTCATAAAATACGACAAGTCTGTCGGGTATGGATGAAATTTTAAACGACGCAGGTGACATGTCGCCTTGAACTTATGGACAGGATGAATAATTTTGGTATGACGTTATATAATAACACGCGCAAATGAAATTAATGAAAATTGGTCGACGCGCAAGAATAGTATTGGTATTAGTTAAAAGTATATCGGCCCACTAACATGATAATAGAAAACGGTGTGTAATTTATGATAACAAAGTGTGAATTATTGATTCTTCGAATTGATTATCCTTGCAGAAAAGCATATGATTGAGCGTTTGATCCATTTTGCTGAATCTATAAAAGTTTAATGCGTGTCGAATAATCTACGGTTTCTAATTAAATTTTGAAGCATATTGCGAAAACAATAGAGGCATCGAGAATTCATCCCGAAGGAAAAGAAATTTAACGTTGAAGAGATCTAAAGAGAGAAACTTAAAAGCCAGAGAAAAATGTGGAGATGATCGATTGTTGAAAAATTAATTTGAGTCCTTCTGAATTCTGATCCCTACTCATCGGGAATAATGCAGATTATTCTGCAAACAATTCTAAAATCCAACTAATCAGTTTTCTGCTATTTTACATTTTTCGTAAGTATCCACCACATTTTTAAAAAAGATATCCTCATGTTATATAACCGATTTTATCCAACGCGACTACGTATAATTTTCTTTTTTCCACAAAGTTTCAAGATATATTATTCCTTCTAACAGCGTGTTATTCAAAGGCATTAATTCACGAATGAAGAAATATTATCCGATGCGTGAGCGGAAACGTTTATTCTCAATTGCATGCGGGTCTGTCCTTCGAACGAGCAAAAAGATACTCTCTCATCTATCTCCAGAAGGTGGAATATCGAGATGGGGCGGCGAGCACGTAATTCGGTCAAGAATTTGACCAATATTTTAAACGAGCACTCATATATATTGGCATTTGCGGCTAATCGCATTTTTTAATCCCGTCGTCGTGCTTTCGCGTGCGTTTCGGCGCAATTTTCATGGCTTGCTCATCGACGGAGTCGATGCTCGTTAACGGAGTGGCGACCGCGATTAACTTGTATATTTATCAATAAATTATTATATTATATACTACACCAATCGTTTTTGCTCAATTAATTGAGTGAGAATTTCGAAAGAGTTGGCTTGTTTACTAAAGATATGAAAATCGTTTATTGAGCTGAATATTTTCTGATTATCCCAGAATAATTTGGCCGATCGTATCTTTTTCTTTTTCGTATTCTCGTTTTTCAAGGAAGCATTAATTACTTAAAACGGTTTCCTCCCAAGAAATAACGTAGTTTAATGCATAATGTAGTGGATAAGATGTTATTGAAAAGATTGTTTACTCGGGTGGAGGCGCGGGCAACGATCTAGTAAGCATTCGGATGTATAAACGACGTAAAAAAATCTCTTTTTTTTAATACCTGAATACTATTATCATTTTTAATAAATTATCTGTGCAAAAATATCACGCAATTAGTATATTAAATGTAATATAATTTACATATTTTTGATGTGTACTCTCACAATACTGAAATGAAAAAAATAGTAAATATCGCCGACGTGAATAAAGATGTAGAATATGCATAGTATCGCCATAAATTATAGAACCCGCTGCTGCTTCGTAGCCTTAACATTACCTAACCTACCTCAAGACATAGTATCTTTGGATCTAGTCGCATCACATTACGGAGAAAATTACGTCATGCAAAATATTCCTGTATTTAATTGCTGCATATCGCGTAACATCGAATCGTCCCGATGCGAGATGCTGCCGTAATAAAATATACTTTACGAACAGGACAGGAATTACCGCGCGTGGCTGTCGCTAATTCCAAAACTCTGCGCTCGTATGTAACGAGAAACAGCATTCTCGGATCGAAGCTTGAATAGCCCGTGGAACAACTATTCCCGTAAATACCGTAAGTTAAATCAACGACTATAATTTAGTCATGCTTTTTACAGTAAGAGAATTGTTGGCGAATACTACAAATAATCCTCGCAACAATTTGATTTCACCGCGTCTCTCATTTTAAATAAAGGGGAATACATTCTCTCATATATTTCTCTGACATTTCATATGTCTCGAAGTAATTTATGTTGTAGGTGAATTTGTTTACCTCCTATTTAATTAGTCTTTATAAATTAGTTTCTTTTTTCTATACAAATTGGAGAAATTGGACATTGCCGTTACACGATGTTTTCACTATCAAAAACAGAATAAGCTAACAAAATAAACGCAATATTCAAAATTATATATATTGCATAAAATTATTTAGATAAATATGTATTTTTAAACAAAATGCGGAAATTAATTTTTATATTTATTTAAATACTTGTAATAAACTTATATAAAGTGCATTATCTTGGTTAAATCTGCTTTTGGCATTATATAGTATCGCGTGTAAGACGATACGCCTGGGATTATGGAAGCTACGAACTGCTGTTCTAATCTGCCATTCTTTTTCACTAAATGCAACTTCCCGTTTATCCAATGAGATTCTTCATAACTCTTATTCAGAAATCGCACTTATTGTTAGTAATTGTGTGCGAAATCTGTATACAATACTTACAATAGTCTACAAACAAATAAACTGTACAGTTTTAAAGAAAAGTATATTCTTTCTTAATCATATTTTCTTAATCATTTCTGTTTTACGTCATTTCTTTTCTCTTTTCTTTCTTCCACAAATATATTGCAAATATGTATAGTATATACATATTTAAATCTAATTATAAACTTGATCCTTGAAGATATTTATATTTGGTATGGATCTTTGATCGGTCATGATTTTTATCGTTCCTTTATCGGTTTAATACACAATAATATTTCGTGCACTAAATTATAAAATTTAAACAGGAATAGAGAAACCAATTTCGTACATCGTTTATTGGCATAGATGAAGGGCAAGGCGCCCAATTGAATCACTGCCAAATTAAATCCCGATTGTACAGAGAATAGAACTTCAAATTTTTGTTTAATAACGAAGAACTTACGATTAAATATATCATCTCTGTAAATTTAATGGATGTTTATGCAAATGTGAATTTTATCTACGTTATGTATCAACTTTATGTTTTTTAAAAATTCTATCACGTACATATTTTTCAAAATCGGTCATGAAAATTAACAAATAAAAAATCGTATGTTACAAAAATAATTATTATATATTAATTTTTTATAATTATATCACGATATGTATTAATTATACCATGTCACATGACATACAACAGATAGAAAGTAACTGATTCTTAATTAATGTCTATAATAAGAATCTGTACGTGTTTTATTTAATGCAATTAAATAAAATTAATACAAAGCACATATAATCATTAAATGGATAAATGATCAAGATCACGGCTGACACGATCTAATCGGAGTAACATGAAAGGCGCGAAATGGCGTGAAAGGCAGGGATGATGATTATGACGTCCGCCAGTTGGATTAATTCTGACGCGGAGAAGGTTGAGTGGATATCTTCGGGGGTAGGAACAGAGGGTGGATGTAGGAGAGACACGCACCCAGGGTGTCGATTGCGGAACGGGAGACTGAAATTGGCCGCGTAGACTACTACCATTCGTAAAATGTGCGTCGAAGCGACGACACATCAAAAGCCGTCGTTTAAGAGGGTCATATTATTTGGCGCGCGGGGGCGAAAGGGTTATCAGCCGTCATCGCCATCGTGGGCGCGGGCGACGCTACTGAAAATGCGAGAATACCCTATTTACTTAACAACCAACACCATAGCGAAACCCAAGCGGCCCCGCGGGCTTATTGCCAACCGACGCCTCCTCTCGTCACTTCTTCCATGTACACACCATGTGCCCATTATGTACAACCGCTATATGTATCTCCTTGGGTTCTCGTGAGAACTTAATCGCTAGCGGTGGCACGCGCCGCACCATCACGGCGTCGACATCATCGAAAACCCCTCTCGCTGTTTCATCGATATCCAAGTGTCATTTTAACTTCCCAAGCTCGCGCTAAAATATTTTTCTTTCTGCAATAATGGGGGAATGAAGCAAATTTTCGCAATATTGAGAAACTCATTATTGTCCAGGTATAATAACACGCTTGTATAGAAGCCAATAAGAACAATAAGATAAATATCTTTTTTTTTATTGCGGGCGGAGCAGATTTACGGTAAAATAATTGGGAAAAGTCCGATATTTTTCTCCGCTAGTGAAAATTCGTCAAGATATTATGTTTTGCTATAAAATTATGTAACGCGTTGAGGTTTTTTTTTTCTCTTTCTCGGATGCTGTATTTTGTATAAAAATCTCTACTCCCCTAATTCCAGGAGAACAATAAAAATGTTTCATTTTCCGCTCGAGGCCCATAATCACCCGTCACCACCGGAAGGCGCGGTACGACCGAACTGTGGGAATGATTCCATCGATCGTAACGCTGCCCAGCCCGTAATACGCGCATTAAAAAAGAGACACACGAAACGAGAGAAGTAGGAAGCGAGGGAGATGGCGTGATAGAGAGAGAGAGAGAGCGAAGAGGGCAGAACGCGGAACGTATATTGACACAATGCTCGTATTCCAATATGTCCAAATGTTTCCGCTCGGTCGCACCGCGAACGCTATGCGGGGAGGTCGGGAAGCGGATATCGCGAAATAATGACAATCGGCGTATCGCACACAATGGCGTAGAGAGACGCGGCCGGTGTTATAGCCGCCGCCGCAACAGCGACAACGCCTGGAGGCTGATGAGCGGCTAATGGGGGACTTCCCCTCACCGGTGCGCCATCGATGCGACGTGCACGGTGTTTTGTCATCGGCAATGCCGTTACGTTATGATCGGCTCTACCGGATCACGTCGCGCGAGAGAGTATGTGTGTGTGCAGGAGTGCGCGTAACGAGTGAGAAGCAGAGGGGTTGGAAGGTGAGAGAAGAGAGAGAGAGAGAGGGAGGGACGGGATACTCTTCTTGTACGGAGATCGGGGCGGGTGTCCCGTTTTCCGGGTGACTTGGCTAAACGGGATCGCATTAGCACATAGTTGCCCCCTTCGACGCGATGGGAGATTAGCATCTCGAATTTTTCTCCCCCTCTTCCCTGTCCGTCACCGCTCCGCCCCACTACACGCGTCTTTCTCACTCGCGTCTCGCTCGTGCTTTGCTTGCAAACGCTCGCGAAAAAACAGTCTGCTTCTTTTTTTTCTTCTTCCTCTTTGGTCGCGACAGCAAACGGAGCGAAGCTCGTCTCATAACAATGCTCGCTCGAATGCCATCAGGAAAAACGAGGTTGGCTCTTTCCTCTCCGACAGCAGCTCGTGAATTCGCGATTGTGACTGCCAGCGTTCGCGATTCGTTCTGAATTTTATTTTAATATCGCGCATGATTTCGAGACGCAATTTTAAAATACTATATGTTTTTTCAATCAGATACAGACATATAAATCGCGTCAAATCTTGATGACATAGCTTTTAAGGCTACATTTAGATCTTATTTCTTAAAAACAAATTTTATTTTGGATGTATAGATTAATATTTTTCTTATATATTTTTATAATTTGAAATATGATAGTTTACGTCTACTTATCTATCTCATAATTGTAATTATAATTTATACGTATAATAATATCAAAGAAAGTCGCAATAATAATGTCGAAATCATAAAAGTAATGCTGCGATATACTTTTTGTTTAACACGATTTAAATATTTTATTTATAAAAGTAACGTAGATAGCAGCTTTTTAGTAGTTTTTCAAATATACATAGAAATTTCGATTAATTGAGTTTCGGTGCTGGAATTAAAATTCACCTTGACAAATTTTGCGATAGGAGCTACAACAAATGACGGTTTATCGAAGCATCACCAGAGTATCGTTCTACGATTTTCGAATATTCAGTATATCCCCGTATAAGTCCCGTGTGTCGCTGAATTATACATTAGAGACTTACATAAACCATGTACCGGGCCTTTTCTGGTCCACATTGTACAAATATTCGGAAATTCGTCAGATGTTTCACGCTGGGCTTTTCATGCTACGCAAAACGAACGGAGCGCTCCGCGCTTTGTGCCGCGGCCACGCTTCCCTCTGAATTTTCGGACACACCGGCGGCGCACGTCAGTTTTCGTCGGCGTTTTATCGTTGGCTTTTACCGAACAACTCTCTCGTTTCTATCGTTGATCTTCTTTAACGAATCAAAAGTTTTTGTCAGAGCATTAAGTCGGCGGGCCAATTATCGGAACCGCCCGAGTACCGCTGCGCTGCCCTACTAATTGAAGACCGTCGAACTTATTTCGTGGGAATCTATAAAAACGCCGACTTCATCTCGAAAATTAAGTTTCTAATGTAACCGTTATATACTCGTGCGCAGAGCGTTGCTCTTTAAATGCTTTTTACTAAGTAAAGGGAAATGTTCCGCGGGAGAGCTTGCCCATTCAATTCTGACTTTGCGAGTCAGCAATTCTGTCCGAAAAGTTCGAAAGCTACGCAAACGGCCGAGACAAAGATAATATATTTCGATTCTGAGATTACTAAAAAAAAAATACGACTAATCGCTTATTGAAAAATTACATTTACACAAATTGACAGGCATAAAAAAATAAAAATTAATATACGCAATCATAAAAGTAATCCTGTAAATAAATGATCATCGTTAAAATGATTACATCTTGAAAAACGACAAATCGACGTATTGTAAGGCATTATTGATGTATGCAACATGGCAGTGACAATGGGAGACCATAGAAATGGAGTCCCGAAACCCAACACTTTTGAGAGCGGCCACCGGTATCGTTGACAGCGAGAAAGAGAGAGAGAGAGGAGCGTACGTCGGCGCGTAGAACTAGGACTTGGAAGAAATCATTCGCGATAGGGCTTCCACGGCATTAGCGCGTTAAAGGATTGGATTTTCGGATACTTATACGTACGTACGTACGGACGGTCGACCGGTCGGCCCTCCTACCTCCCTCCCTTCTCCGACAAGGAGCAGCCAGGCAGCAACCCCTACGCAAGGGATCTCGTCCCTCGATGCGCGCACCGCTGATGTGCTCGTTAGCATATCATACGTGTAGCACGCTGGTGGGGCGAAAGGTAGAGGGTTAAATCCTCGACCAATAACAATCCATCCAGGCCTGTCGCCCGGGTCGCGCCCTCGCCGTGAACCCTCTCTCGCACCAACACGAAGGCCTGGTATTATAATTCGGAGTCTACCTCTGACCTCCTCTCTCTCTCTCTCTCCTTTCTCTTTCTCTTGCCGATGCTAACCACTTAGACCGTTTATTTGTCTATCCGGCGATCAGACAGCTCAAAGCAACCACAATCCTTCCCGACGCCATATTTTTTTCGATCCTCCCGCCATATTGGCCGGTTGCTTCTCCGATTACGGAAATCCAGCCACGTCGATCCTTGACGTGGAACCGAGCGCCGCTCGACTCCACAATAATTACGCCAAGATTTTTCCCTCGTATATCCTTCCTCGAGTATGATCCGTACAATGTCTTACGTTTCTACGTTTCCCAAGTCTCCGTGTCTGCCGCGGCAGATATCGATTTTGTTCAGGCGTGAGTCGGGATAATTCGTCCCGCAGGCGACACCGAGTGCACGACATTCGTAATGAGAATTTACGCCAGCCTTTACGTCTCGGCGTAATGTTACGACCAGGTAGATGTCAAATTAAGGGATATTGTTTTATCTTTTATTTTTTTTCCAAAAGGGAAGATTGATAATAATTTGCTTGGAAAGGGATCAGGTTCTCCCATCCGCGCGAACATTACGAAATTGCAGTCGGGATTGAAACAAACAATAATCCGTCATATGCAATTTGTCGCGAGCAATTTGTCATATGCAATTGCGAATGGAGACTCGCATAGCTGACATCGCGGTGGACTTTAACGAAACGCGGTACCTCTAAATTAGGGACGGGCAGCTGGCGCGCAGCCAAGGTCGGGCAAATACAGATATTTCCAGCGCGTGTATTATTATTAATCGCGTCTATAAATCGCGCTAAGCAATTAGCATTCGTTCCGCCGACTTCGCGGTAGGACGATCATAACCGTCCGCGAGCCATCATCGCCATGTCGCGCGCGAGACACGGGCGGCGACCGCATCGATCGCTCGCGCACGTGTAAAATTTTTATCGGTGCCCGTGAGACCATCCTCAAATTTAACGCCCCGACGGCTCTTGGCGATTTGGCGGCTTCACGAGCGTAACTTTATACCGGTAACTTATCCGACGCCGCTTGTGCAGATACCGTGGGTGTATTTCGAAGCCGAGAGATCGGCTTCTCTCCTTTTGCTCTTTTTTCCGCACGCGCCTAAGTGGGACCAAACTGGGACGGCTGTCATACTCGACTAGCGCGCGCATATTACTATGTTAGCGAAACTTACGGGTTCCCCTCTATCTGCGCGAGCTGTTATTTCAGTGCGATCCATCGCGGATAAGAGGCCGCTACACGTATCTGTTTATTCAAGAGACAAGAGGTACGAGGTTTTTTTTTTTCGCGCGCGCGAAGGAACATCGCGCTCGTTTCTTTATCACGAGAAGCTCGCGAAGGTGCCAAACTTTATTAGCGTGGCAAGTGGTATTGCTGTATTTATGTGATTGCCGACACGATTTGTTTTCCATACGCGTTATACACACGTTCGCAGACAATAAGGAATTTATTTCTAGAGGACGACGTACATTAGAATGATAATTAAACGATTAACTAATCTTAATGCATTCGCATTGCATATCGCGTCTTTCCATAATTACTCTATTTCCGTATTGTCGAGGAATCAAGCGTATATATGACTTATCGGTCGCGCCATAAATAACCCACGCACAATAAGATACGAATGACATTTTTCCCAACATAGCCAGCCACCTCGACCCACTTTCCCGGCCATCGCGCCGGTATTTCAACGGACGTGAGCAAAAGAACGAAAAACCGCCGTAATGAAGCAAAGTTCAAATCCGATCGAAGCATCGATGATCGGCGGATACCGATATGGATCGACGAGATGAAATCGAATCGGCGAAAGCCGGCTATGCCGAATCTTTCGGACGTAACGACGAGAAAAAACGTAAACCATCGCGATCGCAGATAACGCTGATCTTTGGTAGTCGGGACTGACAATCGGATGACTCAAGATTGACAGTATGTTCGCGGCGGCTCCGGCACGGTACCTTCGAGGACAACAAGGAGAGGACGGCCTCTCGTGTTTACACGGCGATTTTCGGTAGAGTGCATCGAGTGCCCCCGTGTACATACACGCGCGGTCCCCCGGCTTCGATATTGGATGCGCTCGGCGCAGAGGAGAGAGAGAAAGAATATATAACGTGTATATATACCCCATATTATCCCATAGACCAGCTCCATTATTAGGCCCGGTCCTCCTTTTTGTCATTTTAAAATGTAATACGTTTTTGCCCCGGGGCCAGGACGCCCGCCACGACCGCCGGTTTTTCCATTCGAGGCTTCTGTGGCGGAAAATTTGTCCCAATGTCACCGCGTTGTTCCATGCCGTTGCCGTGCCCTGCCTGAAGGAGCGGAGGGAGGGGATTCCACGAGAACGAGGGTAAAAGATGACACGGAGATCGGCAAGGGCCAGGTCGACGAGAGATTTTTTGGACTCGTTCCGCAGCGTCGCAGGTTTGCGTCATCTGTTTTTCTCTCTTTCTCCCTCCCTCCCTCCCTCCCGTACGCTCTGGTACAGGATTACCTTGGCAAACAACGGACAGGACAATGAAGTCCCGCGTTTTGAATGGATCTGATGTATAGAGGCGGCACACGGGTGGGATGGGTTTGGTTAAGGTACGAACGAGAAAATTGTCATCCGCAGGATTTGTCGTTCCTCTCTGTCATACCGCGGGTATCGAATTTTATACATCCTGTCGCGCGGTTCTCATTGGCGAGCGGAAACCGGCTCCGGGGCTCCGAAGCTCCGGTCTTGCCACCGCCGTACGGCCTATCGATAAAACGCTCATCTTGCGGATCTTGCGTGCGAAATTATATATCGTCATATTCGCGGGGACGCGAAGAAGATTAAAGAACCAACGAGAGAGTGATGTTTGGTCATCGGGCTGCAACTCGGTGATTATCATACGAGATTAGATTATCAGGGATATCTCTGATGCATAGTGAATAAAGAATTTTGCCAACCTCCGTTTGCTACCTACGTACATCGAGCTAAATAAGCCATGGTCAATATGATGTTTAACAGTTCAGTTAGCTTAATTTAATATTTATTCATTATACATTCGTAAATATGAATAAAATATTGTTATTTATAAAAGTGAGTAAACAGAAATGCAAATGTTAATCGATACGCAATCATCGTAAAACTTATTCTTCCAATTTTGTTAAATTCTATATTATAATATTTTGCCAAATATTTTTGTTAAAAATATAAATATCCAGGAAATAAAAATCATACAGCTCGAAATTGCAAATTTAAATCCGTTGCTCGCTGATTAGTATTCTCAACACCGGATGATTCCAAACTTTCCAAAACGGCAGGATTTTCTTCACTCATTGTCAGATGCAAAATTATTCCTATTGTTGCAATGTAAACCCCTTTCCGCTGTCCCTGTGAAGTCACAGCATTTCATCACAAACTGTTCTTCTTTCCGCTCTCTTCACCAAATGCGAAAATGGGAAATGTCTTAGTTCTAAAAGGTTCTACGCTTTCGCGCAGAATCGAATTAAATATGCGAGGCAATCGTAACGTTACGTACGTAGATCAGGCTGCATGCTAGTTGCGATACAGCAATATCACAATATTTACCTCTTACGCTCATTTCAGCAATTTACCTGTTTCGCATAATAATACCTTAGATTTCAACATATCCTATTGGTAATGGCTTCCGCGCAACTGCTTATGCAAATTAATTCAGTATATTGCGATTTGTGTGCGAGCGCGAACATTTATAGCGTGAAATTTTATGTATTCGCCATCCTCAACCAAAACGCAAAACGAAAGTTTTGCCGCGATCGGAATCGTTGCTACGAGTCACGGCATAGATTTCATCCTTCGAACTCTTTACTCTTGCTTTGTGTATCGAGCACAAACAATAAGCTCCAAAGAATACAAAGCGAATAAGTGTTATAGATATGTATAAATTTTTTTATTGAATAAAACTAAAATGCAAATATAAAATACTCGTGAATTATATACATTGTCTTATAATCAATGACCTATGACTTAAGTAGCTCACGGTTGATGTCATCTTGGGCGATCAACACCTTGGCAAAGCATAAACGATGACTTATAATTTGATAATAATGATATTAATGAAATCGCTTATTAAAGAAAATTTAAACACACATGCAATTCAATGAGCATATAGTTTGACGGACATAACGTCATTATCGCCTGTTTCAGCTATTTCTAATATATTTGAATTTTGCTTGTAATGTAGTCGTATATTTTCACAGTTCAACATTTGGTGCTCGCCAATATCCACGTGGCGTTTTGTCAATCACGCGTTTCCGCCTTTTACGCATTTAATCATCGCTTCGCATCACTCGTGTGTTAGTTTGAAGCGTTTATAAATCGCGTAATGAGAAAAATCGCGGTTACCTCGCCAGAGCGGTTCGCCGCTCACCTGCCGCGTTCGTTAGTGCGAGCAGGTATCATTCCTTTTAAACTTGTAATCTTTTGCGAGGCGTACGCGAAACCGCGCAACGATTATTTATCTTCGCGTACGTCACTTCGTTTAATTGAGTTGGCGTGCATTCGATCGGCGGAGAAACCGTCTCCACGCCGCGCCGCGCCGGTCGCTGTAATTTACGTGTCTCATGTCGATAGACACATGCCAGGCACCATAATCCATAATTGATCGCCAACGATTGATCGATGCCCGTTTGATATTTACCGGATTTCGAGATAGAAAATGCGCCTGCATTGGTTAACATTGTTTCTGCAATTTGCCGCCGTGTTTACAGTGCAACATTATGATATCTATACTGTGTAAAACAATATATATATATATATATATATATATATATATATATATATATTGATATAATCGAATGAGAGATTTTCATACTTATATTCCCCGATATTATTAAATCTGGTCTATTTCTGCGCCGCACGAACTTTTCGATGTCTGTCGTCATCCAATCCATTCGAGCTCGCTAAAGTGAGATATGCGAGGATTGGATGTCTCAAAGGGACTTCCGATATCTCGCACAGTAGTTTCGCCGCAGATAAGATTCGAGCTCGAATATAGAAACTAATCTCAATATGTTTGAACATAACGTGGATCAAGATATTCCACGTAAAATTAACTTAGGTATATATTCAAGAATTTCGCAAATGAGAAAAAGTGAAAGAAGGAGAGAAACGAGGAAAATTTTATTTTGCAGAAACAATTGTTTTATCATCTTTAATGAAATTAACGAATATTCTCTCTCGGTTAAATATTTTCTTTTGCACGACGACGAGAGAATCTCCTCCGCATTACGCGTAACGTAGAAATGTCATTCCGCCATGCGATGGGATTCGTCCTACTGTTATTGGTGTCAAGGGAATTAGATTTACACGCGCGTAAAGATCGGGCCAACATACTTTCCGTGCGCGCACGTGTTTATACGCGGGTACGACAGATGCGGTCGCTTGCGTGCCGCCACTGCGATACGGCTGAAAGTGTATGTTCGGTGATAAAAAAGAAACACCAGTGATTTTGAATATTTTTCAAATTTAGTAGCGCACTTTGATCTCGCGCGCCGATTACACCGGGTGTAATGAGCGTGTATGCGTCGCGGCGATTGATATCGTCCAACATTTTACAAATTGTCCTTAGTTATCGTGAATTGAGTACTTCAAGATATACATATACATGCACATATACACGCAAACACTGCAGTTACACCTGAATTTAATAATAAAGCCCGTGGCGACGCAGCTCAATATTAGACATATGCATCTGATACGTGCTGCACTTTTATTCGTTTATGGGCCATTTCGTACTTTATTAGATGGCCATAAAGTGGAAAAAAAAATCTTTCGATACTGTCACGATATCCGTGCCATCGAGGAGGGATGCGTCCGCTGCAAAATTTTAACGATCTCACACAAGGATATCCGTCAGTGTCAGCGAAATTTGTTTTACATCTGTAAGATTTGCACTTACATTCGCTGCTATCCTACTTTTAGGAAGTACAAATCGGGCGCTTGAAAGCGGTTCCGCGTGGAGGTCACATGAAAAATCGATTGCACCCATTACCGGTCAGATTACGAACTCTTGCATACTGAATCGAGGATCATTCAATTATTAACCAATCATTAAATTCATTCAAGTACACTCCCATCACATTCATCAACCTTACTCCGTAAATGTAAACTGTCTCATTCCGCTCGGCGCTGACTTTTTTTTCGGCCAACTGTATTTTTAGTTATCGAAAATACCTGAGCGACCCTTGGCAGGGTTAAAGATCGGACGCAACGTAAACGACAAACAGATTCTTCAGCGAGCGCGCTGATGAAAATACGCGGCGCGGCGCGATCCGCTTGCACGCGCGTGCGTACGCGCGTCGTCTAGCGCGTGGTGGAGCGGCGGTTCGCGCGAGTTTCCGAAGCGAAAGAGATACATCAGCTCACGAGAGAAGAGAGAGAGAGAGGGACTCGATCCGGGGAGCGAAGGCGAAAGCGAAACGGAGCTTTTTGTTACGCATGGCAATTAGCCACGGCTCGTCGTCTCGTGCTTTGGGCTTAGCTGCAACTGTCACGTCCGGGTGATCGACGGTCCTCCCGGTAGCGTCGCTTATGCCTGGCGAATGTATCAAAACGAAGAAGTAAAAAAAGAAAAGAGCACAACACTCGTGTGTGCTCGAAGCTTACGCTCGTTTTTATCGATACGAACGCATTAACGCGTTATGTTTCAAATATATTTGCAAATAAATGGAAAACGAAGGCATTGAACAAGAAATGAAGGTGATGAATCTGGTTAATGACACTCTTTAAACGATATCTCGTCAGACGCGAAGAAGAGATACTCGTGTCTCAAGGTATACGATTAAATATTTTTACGAGCAATTTAGTCGATCGGAATCGATAATGGATATGTAAACGCGGACTGTTGACTCTTTTTCCTTTTTATTTATGACAAGTGACTTAAGCGATCTTTATTGTTTCTTATCGTAAATGCAGAAAATATATTAATATATATTGTGTATGTGTTATCGAAATGTGCATGCAAATTACTCAATTATTAGCACCGATTGCGAACGTTTCTTTTTTTCATGGTCATATCAGTGGTGGAATATTCAATGCTCTTTTAAGCAAATTGTTGTATCTGCTCTACTTGTGAAAAAAACGGAACAATGCATATTTTCAAACTGTATCGCATACATTGCAAATATGACAAATTACGTATTCATACTGATAAGGACTTAACAATTCTACGATAATAAATGCGAAAAAATATTTAATCTTATCTTTGGCGCTCTCAATCGTAGTATTTATGGAGTGCACACTGACTATTATTTCATTTTCCTTTTTACTGATAAAAAAATGTATACATTGTTATATAATTTATATATTATTTTCTCTCTTTCTCTGTCTCTCATTTTCTAAATTACGACGTCACATATTTTATTAGCTTTTACGAATTCAAATCTGCGTTAATTGTTACAAGAAAGATCTGAATTTTTCAGTCGTTTTTTACGAATGCTAAATATTCAGAAATTTTGAAGAATTTTTTTATTTTTAAAGGAAGAATGTAATCTTGGTTTTTAGCAAGGAATATTCCAATCAAACGTATATATCTTTCTTATATATATATCTTATTATAATTTATCTTCACTGAACTGTTAACTGTAAACGTCAACAGTAATGTATTGTAGAGAGAATTGAACGAGGACGTTTAGTAACTCTTACAATCGATTACCTTAAGCATCGCGTTTACTCGTCACTACGTCGATTCCACCTACGCTTTAGTATCTGGCATTCTTTCGATACGACAATCAACTGACGGCAACGACGACGGCGGTAGTGGCAGCGCGTTATGGAGGCCTGGCGCTTCCAGTCATTCCCCATGGGAAGTATAGAGTGCTGCTATGAGAGAGAGAGGTTCCTAGCCGAATGAACCTCGTCTGCACTAGAGCACGCGCCAGCGAAAGTAAGAAAAATAGACGAGCCAGAGAGAGAGAGAGAGAGAGAGGAGAGAAAGGAGATGACGGGTGGAGACGAGGAGCGAGAGTATCTTTTATTTACATCCAAAATGTTGATGGACTCTTAAGATGTTTGCTCCCCACGTGTTTCAGACATTCTCGGATACACCGAAAGCTATCGCGTTACATTTTCATCGATTTTCGTCCGGCATGTTACAGCCGTGCAATTGATATCTCTCCAACATGAAATTCTCAGTGTGTGTTACTATTGCTCGTTTAATTGCGTTAAACCGAGGCTTTTCTCTCAGAAGATAAGTTCCGCCTTTTACATTCATTCATTTGCGCAACGCCATTTTATGTTTTATCGTTTCTCCCGGTAGAAAGGTTAAAACGCGACCTTCGACGAATATAAAGGAGGACAGGATGAAAAGGTTACGGCCGAGAAAGTTCTTCTACCCCGAAAACAAAAAATCCGAGAGCTTCTTAGCGATCGGTGTCGCAGAACGAGATAATTCTCAGCTGTTCTACTCGTTGGAGGATGCGACGCCGAAGGTCAGGCGCCAATTAGCGTAAAGTCCGCGGTCGTCGTCGTTGTCGTTTAAAAGAACGCCCGGAAAGACGGTCCCGTACGATTTATTAAAAGTACGAGATGTAAGCACGGAGAGCTTGGATGACGAAGTGGTCACGAAAGTGACACCGAAGTGAAAAAAAGAAACTCGCGCAAACGGAGGGATAGAATACTGACTTTCTATGTGAACGAAATATATAAATGTACACGGTGTCGCACGAGCTACTTTGCATTAGACGACTAATCTCTTAGTTTAGAATTGACAAGTTTTTAAATTCTTTATCCCCCCCCCCTTTCAAATATTAAATATAATATTTATCCAACATTTTTAAACCACATATTAAATTTTCGTAAAGGCGATATAAATTTATTTTAACAATGAGACATTTCGATCCGATTATACTGTTAAAATTTGACTTTTGTCAGAGGTTTCTGATCTTTAAGATAAATAGACACCTCGCTAAATGCACCTCTCTGAGACGTCAGATTTTCGCTGGAAAAGGAAGAGAAAGCCCTCGCGTACAGCGACAAGTTTGCCATCGCGAGAAACGGCGGTGACTTGGGCTCACCCTGTATATACGCGCGCGAGTTTCACGCGCAACTCTCGGGGCCTCATCTCGTGCTATTTTCGTTTCGGCGGTTTTCGAGACGCGAAATGAAAATAAAAGAGACGAGTACGTCCCCGTGATCTACGCGCTCGTGGAGCACTGCAGCTCTCAGATTTATCGGCTACCCTCTGCGCACCCCTCCGCCCAGCGGCGCGTCACACAACGACGCACCACACCACGCTATCGCTGCTACCGGAATGGACTACGCTTTCGTGTCTGCGGAGCCTCTATGCTGATCACTATTGTATGCTCGACTATTCGTCTGAAATGCACTTTTATAAATAGAATCCACCGCGGATATCTTTCTGCCCGTCAGAGGGTAGGGGGAGGGGAGGACTATTTCGCCCTGAAAACGTCTCGACCTTCCACGTGAAAAGCGCAGTGACGTGTGCTATGCAAATTCACATTCCGCCATTCGCTGATATTCTTACTCTTTCCCCGAAAAAGAAAAAAAGATAATTATCGGAAACAATAAGAATGATTTTCTTATTATTCCGGATTAAATGTAGTAAAATTTTTGGTGGAAATGTCAGGCGATTTAACTTTATCATTCACAGATCAACGATTTATGAAAAATTGTTGTATATTTATTGATACAACTGCTAGAAGATATCTTATTTAACGGCTGGCAATTTTAAATAAATAATCTTAGATACACTGAATATAATATCCATTCGTAATGCACGACTGTGCAGCGTGCCAGTAAAAATTTATTTAGATTTATTTTACGATACTGACGGACTACAGTGTCTCCTGTAAAATAAATCTATACCGAAAGCGCCGCATGTCTTCTCTCTACGACTGCCAGTGACATCGATCGTGTCAGTATCGCGCGCGCGAGACAATATTCCCGAATTGCACTTTTATAAATGGAATTCGTTACGATTTCCTTCTTGTTGCTCCTCAAACTCTTTCGCCGTTACTTTTCTCGTAGCTCGCTTTAAAACGCTCATTCGGCGCACGTTTCGAGCACGTTCATATCGGCATTACGATCCTGATTGTATCGCGAACATTGTTAGTACAACATAGAGAAACGTAATAAAGAACTATTTACTATTATTTCAACACGGCACTGTATTTCGATTATATGTGGGCGCGGACGAAGATGATATTACTTTCGACGCCGCGGTCGTGTAATATCTTTTAGCCCGAAGGTGAAAAACATAGTGGAGGAAGAAGATTGAAAGGGAAGGGAGGTCGAGTGTTTGCGGAGTAACGCGAAGCCTCAACGACGCCTATCTGTTTGCCGCGGCACCCCTGATTTTTCAAACCCTTATTGATATAATGTAATATTAATGCTTGCAACGCCAGTCCCGGCACGCTTACGCCTGGTAAATATTGAAAGATATCGCGCAACCCGAGAATACCGGGTGACTTTCCGGCGAGTACTCCGATCTCGATGTACTCGACACGCAAAACGCGCGCTGGTATACCGATTCGCGAGACGCACGTAAATTTTTCTAATATTAACCATTTTGCTAATTTTAACGATTACGATTGTATACGATTTTATATCCATCGATGATAATTCGTTTCGTTGCGAAAAAAATTTAGTTTAAATGATGCTTCGGCATGTCGTGATCGTAAATACACTCCGGTGTTAGATTTCACAGAGCTGTAAGGGCAAAAGCAGAAGCGCGACTCACCCCTTCGGTCTGGTAAGATTGTTTAGTTCCTTATGCAAAAGCAGATCGTATTCACCCCCTCCGACTTAATGGCCTGGAAAATTATTATGATGAAATCTGCCCCCCCAACCCTCTCGTGTAACCGAACCTAACTTAACTTCCGACCCTACTTCGGGCATCGCGGGGGTTACTTTAGAGTCTAGACTTGATTTCGTTCTTACGCAGATTCTTCCAATAATTTATAAATGCGTGCAATTACGCAAATGTTTTTTTCTCGACACTGAAAGCAGCGGATTAATGGAAATACATTGTATAATTATTTCAGTTTTACAGTTTTAACAATTAAAAAATATTTTAAATATTTTGCGTAACGAAATTAAAATGAAGTAAATAGGAGTTCTTTCTTAAAATGAAATTCTACGACTTACGTTGTGCGTATTATATATATAATATTTTTAAACTCATGACAAAGAAAAAAAAATCGATCGACATTTTCAATTTTTATCGAGAACTCCGATCGAAGGTCTCCTTCCGCAAAACTCACGTGAACTCTTGGTCGTCGTCGATATACGCCAAGTTATACGTACATTTATATATATAGATATAGGGTGAGCCGCGGGTTGCGCGATGAATTACGACCGCTGGGCCGACCGACCTAGCTACAGCACTAAAATCCGGACTGATATATTATTACGTATTATTGCTCCTGTTCGGTTATTTATACCCATATAACATAATGCCTCGCGAGATTCCGAGAAGTCGGCGATACGTTACCGCGCAGCTCCCCCGGGATCGAGACCTTATTTTCCGTATCGGTCATAACTTAGGACGGTCTCCATGTCAAATATTATCTATCGCCTCAACTCTTTCACGGCCCGTCGAAGATCTCTCATGCGTCGTATCGGTAAATAGCTTTTCCCATATGCCTTATACGGGGTCTCCTGCAACTCCCGCAATCTTTCATTTATGTTCTAAACCCCTTTGAAGAAATAATAGTTTCCGAAAAAAAAGCGCGAGTAATTATGTCGATATTATTTAATCTGTAACCTGTAATGCACGCAGACATTTTTAACTGCCATTCAAAGTTTAGGAAATTTTTATTTCTTATACAACAGACGGGTATTATGTTTCTTCTGACATTTGTCTCTCTGCGGAACGTGATATTTTAATAATAAAGTAAACGGCGGATGTGCCGTCTTGGGCGAGGAAACCGAGAGAACAATACGTCACGAAAGTACGTCCGACTTTCTTGCAGCGAGAATAGACACGCTCGCAATTTGGCGGAGACCGTCGTGGAACGCACACGTCGATCCTATATCCCGCGGTTTTTATGAGGAGAGGATCTCCGGCGTTACGAGTCAAGATCTTCAAATATTTACTCGTAATGCGGACGTCCTTCCGTCGTCGAGTAGCGCGCCGATAAACGAGGAGGCCTGCTGCCTCCAGACGGTCCTGCACGACTTCTGGGTTTGTTTTGTGACTTCGTTTTAACCGCACGTGCTACGCACGAGAGAATTTCGTCATCTGGTGCCGGGGTGCTAAAGTTCGCCGCGACGAGAGAATTAACCGGGGCGACCAAATATCTGCATATTGTAGGGTACTCTAAATTGGTAGTATTTTTGCAACATCTGACGAAAACTGAGGGAAAAATATAGTTACTTTTGACCTCAACCGTAATTTTATAATATTTCTAACATGAAATATGCATAATTATGTTAACTATAATTATCGTTAGAAATATTATAAAATTCTAGTTAAGTTAAAAAATAACTATATTTTTACCTCAGTGAAGTAAAAACGAAACAAGCAGATTTTTAAAAATGAAATCTAGCAATTGGATTTGTATCAAAATATCCATGGTAGAACTTTGTTTTTTATTTTATGATGTATACTTTTACCGTAAAAACGATGAAACTGATGTAATTATTAATTTACCTACATAAGCAAGCGTTACACAAATGTTAACTCGAAGTAGGATTTGATCTGGTTACATACAACAGTGATGTAAGTTCATAAAGAAACTTTCTGTGAATATACATGCATGATTTATTAATTTCTCGGTTATGTTTATCGTTTACTCGCGTCAGGAGAAATGTAAACGTATTTCGACACACCAACTATATAACCGTTACGAGATATTCATCAGAGTCTTATGACATTCATCGCAACAAACTTACGCTGCAATCATAAAATTATACTGACAAACATGTCAGTGATGAATGTAGTGTGATAAGTAAATATAGAAGACAAGTCAAAGGTCATTATATCGGTTAGGTCTATCTCAATTTATCGCGGTTATGATATTTCATAAAGCAAGCCAGAAAAAGAGAGAGAGAGAGAGAGAAAGAACTTGAGAAATTAAGTATTCTTTATATACATGTATATCTTTAAAGAAGCTTCCAACAAAAATCAACTTTACTTCTTTCGTCGGAAGTATCAAGTAAAGAAATTACGATAGTCCGATATCGTTATTAGATAAGACAATTACAATTTTATTGAGAGATAATTATTTTTATATTTTAGATTTTATATATGCATTATGCAATTTTAAAATAACAAAAGTAAGCTCTTTTACATGTTAAAGTAACTTATTTTATTTGCAATAGATTACAGTTGACTAAATTTAAATATATTAATATAATGTTTTAAATTTGAGATGTAATTTCAGCTTAGTTTATAATGTACTTCAACAAAAAGTTCACTGTCCTCGTAAGAGATTTCGTCATCTGGCATCAGGATGTTAACGTAGGTTCTTCGTATTCAGCTTGATCTTCAAACAGACAATTAAAACAAGCTACGACGAAAGCTCTTCTAAATAAAATCGAGAATGTGCCAATTAGTAATTTACTTTCCATTAAAATACTCATAATCACATTTTAAAAACAGAACAAAGAAAAACACAACGTAATGTGAACCATAAATACGATAGTATCATCGTACATATAAAAATATCGTGAAAGCATAAATTTGTGTATGTCTTTCGTTTAAAATGCTTTCGCCCGCAATTTTACATTTTCCTCTTGCATTTCCTCTTGCATCGGGGAATATTCATCCCGGCGAAACGTGGGACCCGCGATCGTAAAATATCTCGGCGTACGTCGTAACAATAACGAACGCAACGAGGCGTCAATCACAAATCGCCCGTTAAACCTATTTTTCGATATCCGTGGCGCGCGCAGTAAACTCCACGGTCGGATAAACTTATTTCTCTACAAAAACAAACGAAAAAAAAAGGTCAACATCCTCCCATAAGATGGCAAAGAGCGATTCTTCACGTTTTGATAAATATATGTCGCATCGCGACAAGAGATCGGGAGAGAAAATACCATCGCATTTGGTCGAGGCGCGTTTGCGTCGAAAAGAAGAGTCGCGACGATGGTCGCTACTTGCGATTTTTATCGTCGCCTTTCGTCAAAAAGTATCAGCGTGTAATTTTGCGACTTCCCCGAACACCGGCCCGGGATCGCGATCGTAAACTCCGCGGCGATTGTCACAACAATGAGACAGTCGCAAGGCCGGGTGGCGCTAATCGCAAATTGTGCGATAATAAGCCCGTGGCGAAGAGAGTTTTTCGGTCGCGACCAAGCTCGTCCTTCCCTTCCGTTCTCCGCCGCGTCTGGGGACTTTTCGGAAACGTCGCAACGGCGAGCTCCGAGCTCTTTCCGCTCGCTCGATGCATTTTCTTCGAGAGCGCGACACGCCCGACATACACCCTCCTATAATCTACGGGTGAATATTTACATCGGTATATTTAGTCTGACGCCCACGGTTCATAACGGTTTATGTCCGCTATCGCTGCGCTTTTGTCACCGCGCGTGGTGAACAAGGGGGACGGGAGGGGTTAAAAAAAATGCGAGCATATGTGTAATCGGGGGAGAGAGAAAAGGAGAGCGCGGCAGGTTCACGCCTCGGCGCTTTGATAAGATGAATTTCTATTTCTACGAATGGGGTTTCGATACGAGGGGGAAACTGGTTAAGCTCCCCCTTTATTTTGTTACACTCTGCCCGACATAAAACACGTATCGCAGAGAAAAAGCTTTGGCGGAAGACAATGGAGACATGTACGCTAAGAAGGTATAGATGCAAATCGTGAGATAAACGGCATCGCAGTGAAAGGTAATAATTGTAATCACAAGGTCATAATTAAATTTAGTCGCACGGTGATTACCTATTTAAATTAAAAGCTCTTCCGATGACAAAAGTATGCTATTTTCGAAACAAAAGCGTAATTTCAACGTGAGAATCGGTAGTCGCATTTGTATAAAGTATTATTGTTAGCTCGGATAACTATTCTGCGATTGCAGTTATTAGTGTTGCCTATCATTTTACTTTGCCGGAAACTTACGTATATCCGCTTAGAAAGTTCTCGGATAGTACTATGTACTAAAACTGAAAGTATCATTAGGCGCGACAATAAAACTCTTCGTACATCAAATACGGAGCCGCGAAAGCTATACAGGCCAAAGGTTTCATTACGTGTGATTTATAAATAATAAAACGAATTTTTTAAGTGCAACGAATAAAATCGTCGCGACAACGCGTTTAACTCCTGGAGGAGTCACTCCTTTGCTCTTTTCTTTTTTACAATATTGCAGTCATTAAGTTGCATCGGTACAGCATTATCAAGACTATAATCATAGTAAGCTTTTATAATATACAGTAAATTTATTGCATTCTGTTGTAGTAAGTAAATAATAAAAATAGCGTAAGTAAATAAAACGTCAGGCTAAATTTTCAGTCTTATCGCTGTAACGATTACAAGATATTTAATAATTATTATAGGTATAGTTTAGAGTGCTTTTTATCAATTTATCACAATCCCCTACTGCTTAAAATTTATTTTCGACGTGAAGCATTAACGTAGATCTATCCATCGAGAGACAATGATATAAATACCAAACGACAATCTAGGTATAAATATTCTATATTCTTCAGTATATTTAGACTTTAAATATATTCCGGACGAATTTGCATCTCTCTCTCTTTCTCTCTCTCTCGTAACTCTTGAGGAATTTACAATGGCGCATCAATAAGATTAGTGACTTCCGTGAGAACATTTTTATCGGGCACCGACAACACAATTACATCGTACTGGCAGCACTATATTCGCCATTTTTCCGGCAGCGAATCCAAATAGATCTTTACACCATCTTTCCATTGAATGGAAATCGAGTTGCTCTCGAGAGCGATGTACACACACGCGCGACTAGATAGGCAGAATTAAATACACGGCGTGTCAGGGATTTATCTGAAAAAAATCGTCAGAGGAGCACTCGACGAGTACATTACGCATACAACGAGATTAAGTCACTCGCCAGTCCCTTTTTTTTTCTTATTTCTTTGTACGTCATCTTTTTAGCGACCGACACGCATGGATCTACCGAAGACATCGCATTTATGGTAATACGCGTGAAACTAACGAGTCGCCGTGCAATTTAGATAAATAATCGGGATACGCGAGTCTTTACAGACTACGAAATTTCCGGGCCTTAATGGCTCATTCATACTTGTCGCCATATAACTTCGGCGTCACGAATAAATCAAAGACCGGCTTTCACGCGCGCAACTCACAAAGGGTGGGCTTCTGGGCGATATTGTAACACTTCGTAATCGCGGACTGGTTAGTACCTGAGACACAAATCAAATGTATCTTTATATAAACTACGAAACGCGATCTCACGACGTAACGCACCATTCGCGCCGTTATTATTGTCATGGACGGATACTTTATTTATACCTCATTGCGAATAGATGTTTGTTTTTAATCACGAATTATGCGTAGTATTTGCACACAATTCGTGTCTTTTGCCTTTATTTTTTCCTGTTTGAACATAGTTTAAATGTATGAATATGACCTGATATGATACCAGATATGACTTGACGTAAGTTCTGATGTTTATTTGACAGTTTGTAGACATAGACATGTATGTTTTAAAAATCGTCGTGTCTGGTATATCGTTATATAATCTACTTTAGATTACAACTTTGTAATTTAAATTACTTATACTTTTTTATTTATCCTTTCATTATATTTTATGACTGTCGATACTTACAATTAGTTATTTTTACGGGCAAAAACACCGTTTCATATAGTAGATTTCATATATATATATATATCTATATATATATATATATAAAATTTACGTTGTAATCATAAGAAAAGGAACAATAAATCAAATTCGAGCAATTTAAATCTAATAATTAATTAGAGAAGATGCTATTTTCAAACTGGGTCTTGATAGCCTAATAATAACATTTCTGTATGAACTTTATACTTTTTCCAATTCAGCAACTGCTCATTGACTCTGTCAATTTTAAAACAAGTTTTTTTTTTGTTAAAACAGTAAATCCACATACTTAAATTGATAATGTTTGATGTTAGGCATTTTTAAATTACTGTAAAAAATTTATTGCGAAATATATTCCAATTAGAGCACCTAGATTTCTCTATCCGCGACAGGCGTCTTTACTAATTACATGAACCCCTGATCGAATAGCAGCCTCTCTAATTAATCATAAAAAGAGAAAATTAGAACAAATTCAACACATCGTAAAATATGAAAAGATTCTGAAAGACTCTCTATTTATACTTCTTTCCATCTAGATGCAGTTCCTACTGTACCAGAATGCTTCAGTATTTAGAGATTTTGTCAAACCGGAAAGAGATTTTACAGATTTGGAGAGGCTTCATAACGAAGGACGAGCGAGTTTCCGCGTTTGCTATTGATAGAACTCCATAGACAAGAGGCGTGTCTCTGGAAAAGCCGCTTTTTCCTGAAATATGTAAAAGTTCCACGCACCACCGACATCCTAAAAATACGAAACGATCGGGTCGAAACTGTATATATCGTGTACGTGTGTGGCGAGAGTCTCTCTCTCCTCCCCCGCCTCCCTCCCCCCTCTCACTCTTTCCACAGACGCATATGCTCACATTAATATCCGTGTTGGTGAACGCGTCTGGAGGGCAGCATGGAATGGAACTGAAAACGGAAGCCCTATTTATTTATGGGTGTTACGCCCCTGAAACTGAAGTAGGGTGTCGAGCACGCGCCACCTATCTTCCTCTCGCTTTCTTTCTTCCACCCTCGGCCCCCGTGCCCTCTCGTCTCCCTTCCTCCTTCTCGTGCTGCCTATTCTACTTTTACACGACTTTATGGCAATACTGTTA
This sequence comes from Tetramorium bicarinatum, assembly GCA_928718305.1. Lineage (NCBI taxonomy): Eukaryota > Metazoa > Arthropoda > Insecta > Hymenoptera > Formicidae > Tetramorium > Tetramorium bicarinatum. The sequence goes on from OV788324.1 coordinate 12,273,180, forward strand.
TACCGTTTGCGGGCATCGTATTTAAGCAAGGAAAAGCGTCTACGGATTGCACGCCACGCTCCCGAGCTGCCTTTGCCCACGTAATCCACCTTTCATGCGGGTTCTTTTCAGGATACACTAATCCGACCTGCATTTCAATCGTGAGCACACCTCACGTGAGAATTCTCTCATCGTACCAAATTTATTCAATATAAAATGATACGTCCAATAAAATAATTACTTGTACGTTTTATTGTTACGCAAAATATACAGTTTACGACTACACGTGAAACATTTTTATTCTTTCTACGATTATCTGACTATTTTTGTTCAATGACTTAAAATTAATATAATTCAAAAAATTCCCTTTTTTAGATCGGGATTACGCGCAACGTTAAACATGTCAGATCACAACGTGATTATCATGGTTAACGCGATCGAAGTGATTTCTCGGCCCATTTGTCTTTTCGCCAAAACACATCACCTCTTCTTTGACGACCCTCCCTTCTTCGGCGGGTAATTAATTCTTCGAACACACGGACTTCCATACGCCCGTTCGAAAAGCTGCCGGACACGAATCTGCGGGCAAGCTGCTCGACGCGATTGAGACGTACGTGTTAAGTCTGCGGTTAAAGCAGTGATGCAAACATACTTGCCAGATATTTGTACAAAGTTTTTTTTTAAACGAAGCGTTATCGCGTCGAGTTAAGAGTTAATTAACTTTGCGCATTGATGTTTTTCGCATTCGAACGCTAATTACCCGACTCCACTGCGTGGAGTTATATTTCCATAACTCGATTTAGTCGCAAAGCTATGGTCACTCGCGCGAGTAAAACGTAATTCCCTTAATTTAAACGGTGTTAATCCAGTTTTAATACGAGGAGATGTCTAATTCGATTCAGAATCAATTCTATTAGCGATCGTCGCATCCGTTGCGGGCTGCTCTATCCGATCGGAACATCCGAAGGAAGCGACTTTTTCAGGAGCGGCGCCGATCCCCGCAAATGCCGAGAGCCAGATGATCGCGTTCAATCAGCGATGATTGCCAATGATTGCCCGAGGCGTGTTATGGCGCCTAATAGATGGCTGAAAGTCGGTAGCTCCTTGTCCCGAAGATTCCCGTACGATACCCGCCGCGTATCCCGGAGTGATTGATCTCAGCAGCGGAGCGCAGAGGGAAAGCAGATAAGCAGCTGCTCTCCCTTGGCACGTGGGCGACATAATCTACCGGCGCTCCCCCTCGTCTCTTCCCCAAAATTCACGCACGCGTCGCACCCCCTGTCACAGCCGGAGCGACTCTCTCTCCGCTGTGACTTCCTTACGCGCGCCGCGCACCCACCACGCTCAAAATCCCTCCAGACGTGCAAACGTTTTGTTTTCCATCTCCGAGGGCGGCGCGCGGTCCCGTCGACGGCACGACGCCGAACGCTCCTTGTGCTCCGACCGCGCGAAACGCCGCACCCGCATCCGATCGCTATTTATACTGCCTTAAGTATGCTCCTATCCGTTTCCGATCTGTCATTTCTCCTACGATTCCCTAATATCTTGATGTCGATCGACGCAATATGTAATTGATCGAATGCCGATACAATTTATTATATTGTTTTCTGTTTGAAAATAATTATTTGCATACTTCTAAAGAATTTATATATTATAAATAATTATTTTAATATTTCTAAAGAATTTATATATTTTTTAAATTATGTTTTTATATGTTATAAACATATATAATTCTTAATATGTAATAGTTCCAATCATTTCTACATTTATCAATGTATTCTGATATATTTAAGTTTGACGGATTAGCTTATTATTTTGTAAATGAAATTGGTGCACAATACGATTTAATTAACAATAGAAAATTAACGAAATATAAATTGAGTTCGCGTATTACGTCTACACAAAAGGTGTGCCGCTATGACGAAGAGATCGAGAAAGATGTAGCCCTTACGGTTTCGAGGTTTCTGGTGGACGCGTTATAAAAACCAGATAAGGCAATGAAATGGAATTTCGCTTATATGCCAAATACGAGACCCGCCGATATAGCCGGGCGAATATTGCGAGAACGACGGCGCGGCGTTGAACGGTCAGATAACCAATGCTCTAGTATTGTGTCGACCACAGAAGCGTGGGCGGCGGTCTGCTGGTCAGTTGGCCAAGAAGGGAGAAAGAGACAAAGTTGGGAAGGTGAGAGAGAAACGGAGGGGCAAGTAAGAGAAGGCGACGCGCAGCTGCGGGGGTGTCTGCATTTTTCAGGCAGCTGCATATGCGCGAGAGGCTCACTGACCATCGAGCAAAAGAGAAGCACTTATAGACGTCAAACGTAACAACGACAAGGACGGAGAAAATGAAGTCAGACTGACGAGAGAGAGAGAGAGAGAGAAAAACGGTCGGCCGATTGACCATCGGGCTCCTCTGGTGCATTGTCCAGCGTCGTCGGGGGCGTCTGTGTCCCATTAGAAGGACACACGGCCGCCAATTCCCATTGATAAAGTCCTTCGGGCTTTTCATCATTACTCCCCATTATTCCACGCGCTCGTTCTGCAGCAGCTAGTCCTGCCGACGATCGTGCCACATCCTCCGGTACCTGCGGCCGGCACGAGGTCCACGCGCGGAATATTTTATAACCCACAGGAAAATGGGATAAAATGCCCCCTCGATACTCGTGCTCTTTTCGCTCCACCCCCTCTTTTTCCCAGCAATAATCAACGCCCACGCTTTCGTATCTCTATTATATGTACACCGGGTGGAGTATTGTGCTACCAAATGTGCGCGTGTGATCTCCTTTGGGGAATATATATATATATATATATATATATATATATATATATACACGGTCATCAGAGAGATTTATCCCCGGTCCCGGCCAAGTTTTAAGCGCTCGTTTGGCGACGCACAATGACCGACGATTAACGCTTCGGCCGGCTATACGTCAGTTAAGTTGGATTTCATTCGCGCTGCGCGCACTACTTTTCAGTGAATCATTTAACTTTTTCGTTTTGTCGATTATTGGTCTCTTACGAACTTTAAATTATTTTCGACGTGCATATTCAGCATAATACATTTACATTTAGTATTACATTATAGAATATTGCAACAATGCGATTAGTAAAAATGAAATATTGAAATATAATTATTTTATAAATTATTGTTTGACATTAATAGTTACATTAATAGCTTCAGAATTATTTTTATATGAAGCATTTCATTGGATTATGAAATTTTGACAAGATTTACAAGAAATAAGTATCTAGTGAAGTTACTTTTATAAGTCTTAATATCGTTTGCTTTACTCTTGCGTGCTTGCTCGTTATATATTTTTATTTTCGTAAGGAAAATAAAATCTAATAATGTAATAATTAAACAATATAAAAGCGCTTGAAAAATGCAAATATTCGCTCGTGAAATAGAAATGAATATTAGATACCTCGCGCACTCTGAAAGTCCAATAGACGTGTTGTCATCGTAGAGATTTATTTCCAGCTCTAGCTAACTTTAAATAGTTCATTTGGCTGCGCGCACAATGTGAAACATTTAACGCGGCAGCCAGCTGTACGATCTTATTATGAAGTTATGTATTTATGTACGACGCGGGAAACTCGCAAATAATAATCCTAAAGTGCATTCGCTCTAACTGAAAATATGACAATTTCTTTCGAAATTCATCAAAATAATCTAATGTGAATTATTTGAAATTGTTGAATTTTTATCTTCCTTATCCTATTATTATACTATGATTATTGTTTGTTTTGAACTTGTTATTTATCTGCGTATTATCCCTCCCCCTGCTTCCAGTTACACATTTTTGTGATAATAGTACAGTGTTAACAGCCTATTTCAAACACGTTATCACGTGAAGTTGTGTTGGTTAAATGCACCAAGTTATGTTGCGAATTTAACTCATTCTAAAAAGATCTAATCGTATTTTTCGCAACTACTTGATAAAACGCTTGAAAGAGAAATATTGCACTTGTTTTGAAAGGAATGCATGAATAACTTATATATAGTAATTAGACAGATTTATTTCTTTCTTCCCGTTAGGAGTTTCAAGTGTTCTATTGATAATGCCCATGAACGATGATTCATGTAACTCACATAAATAATTATTGTTCGTACTACCACACATATCTTTTTAGTCCAGTATATTACTTTTTATTTATATTAGAACGTAATGTACATACAATATGAATATGATATGCATAATGTCTCTGAAATGTTTTGCCGAACTTTGAGAGCGTGTTCTAATTAAAGAACGAAGAAGGGGGTCAAAGATAAGTTCATGGATTCGAGATATGAAAATTATTTATCTTCTTTTTATTTGAGACTTATTGAAAACTACGTCGTCTTTATAAAGAAAAAATTTTCTTCGAAGCAATCATATAAAATTATATAAAATCCACAAGAACAATCCATTTGAAAGCTATACTCGTACTGCAGTAAATCAAGATGTTTTGACGAAAATTTATATTTTAATAAAAGATAAGTAAATCTTAAAGTTTTCAGAAACGAACTATTTTTAGTTTTCTAAGGATGAGAGGTAAACAACCTCCTGAAAATAATAGATCGTTGACCGTTATCTTAGCCCGCGGAAACAATTTAATTACTCCCTCACTGATCATCATAAACGATACCTAAAGCCGTTAAACGAGCTGGTTATATATACATACACATGTGTGTATTTATATACTGTATATATAGGGTGTCCCAGACCTACCACTTACTAATGACAAATTTCTGAAATTATTTAGAAACAAAAATAATACTAAAATATTGAGACTACAATAGTTTTTTAAATGGGAAGACTAATAAAGATTATTTAAAATTTGGGCATAGGACACCCTGTATGTACACCTACACACGGTATACGTTGTACGCCGTGCAGAATAGTTTTTCAAAATGAGTTGCGTCGATAATAATAAATTTCCCGTGATCTCGGCGATCAGACACGTCACATTTGCCGGATTGATTTTACGTCCGACGATGAAAATGCTACGAGCAATAATTTACGAGTCACTCGATTATATACCCGGACTCGCACAGACGCGAGTAATAAAATTATCAAACCGGCCTTTTTGGCATCGCGGGCAGACCGCGTCTCTTAATTACCATACATCGCAGTAAAATCGTGTATCGCGTTTGACGATTATTTCGAGGAACTGGAAGAACGAGTGTAGGAAATGAGGGAAGGGATCCCGAAGAGAGCGAAGGAGGAAGAGGGAGAATCGCTCGCATGCATATATTCGTTTCGCAATCTTATCTATACAACTCGTAAATACCGGGCAATACCTTACAAAGGTCGGTTTTCTCACTACTCTTACTTAGGTAGTCTATTATATAGTCATGAGGCTGGTAGTGCATTAGTGACGCCAGATTGACCCGTCCGGTCAAACGCCGTTTAAATTGCATCCAAAACAATGTTCACGTGCGTGCGTTGCCACGCAATGGCCAGATACTCGCCGCAGTCCTTCTCTCCCAAGATCTCTCGCCAGGCCGGACGAACATTAGGTTAACTAAATGGTATACAATCGTATCATACATGTATACCTGTAACGCTCGGCATGACTAATCGCCACGTCGCCAATATACTTGACCACTCTCGTCGCCAATATCCCAGACAACCGTTTGGGATTCATTCTCGCTGTCAGGTTGTTGCGGCTCGGACGCGCTTCCAATAAGCAGAAGTAAAAAAGAAATCCGCATAAAGCGCTGTACCGTTTCTTTTGCAAAGCGGAAGATTTTTACTGTTGACCGATCCTCACAACGCTGTTGACGTCACCAATTTGACGAATTCGAAAAATACCTAAATAGCGTGAACTGCGGATGTGTATTGACAGGAGAAAATATACACGCTTTATACTTATCGTAAATTCGGACGGATATATTTAACCAGATTTTCGCGTGATATATTTAGCACGATAAATTCAAATCGATAATTACGCGTAAGCTTTTTAGCAGTTCAATGAAGATAAATTCGATAAAATTTCAATGCAGATGTGGAAAGATAAAAATAAATATAAATCTATGTATATTAAATAGTACAAGTATATGTGATTATGCAAATTGACTGTATATGCCTAGATTTTGTAAAAGAATTAAATATTATGTTTATAAAACAAATATATTTTGTTGCGTGAAGCTAATTTAACTTTCTTTCATAGATAAAAAATATAAAATGGCATTGTTATCGAATATTACAACAGTCAACTTGTTAATCTCTGTGATTCTTTCTGTTATATTTGATAAACAAGAGAATAAGACACAAAATTCAATTCAAAGATTCAAAAAAGAGATTAAATTCGCGACATAGCTCGGTGCATTTAACTAATACATTTACAATTTCATCGTGCTGTCCAGAGTTGCAAATTAAATTGGCCATATTCGAAAGTAATAAGGTGTGAAACTTTATTCATCTGCTGATAAAATCGACTGCAATAATCTGGATCTCGCGTATTACTGCGCGCGCGTCGACGTTCGGGCCTCATGCCAACGCGCGATTTCCACGGCGGATAGCACGGCGTCCTTAGGTTTACAGCCTTACCGGAAGAAGATGAGGAACGGACGCCGAGCGCGTTACGAGATCCGCCCCGGAGCATTTAAATAATAATTCGTCGTAAAGAGCGGGCCCCGACACGGCTATAATGCTCGCACGCACGCCTGCACGCAAGCGCATCAACCGGTGCACTTAACACGCACGCCTTCGGCCTTCTTCCTCTCCCTCTTCCCTTCTTTCTCTTTCTCTCGCTCCCTCGGTCCTTCCTCTCGCATCTCCCCTTCCTCGTTTTTTCCTCATCTTCTCTCCCACCATCTCGAATATCTTTCGCGCTTCCTCATACCCTACCTTCGTTGCCCTTCTCTCCCCTTCCTCCTCTCCCTCCCCCCTTGTTATTGCCGCGATGATTATTACGATTATTACAGTGCAGTTCGCGGTTGTCGTCATAAAAGCCGCGTCATAAAAAGAAATCGAGACCCCGCCAGGGGCCTCTCTTAATAAGCGGCGCTGCCGCGATGCTCTGCTTCACGAGTGCGTAGAGCATACGCGAGTCTCAATGACCTGGGACTTTTTTTCCTCAAGAATATAAGTAAGTGCAATTGAGCGCCAGCGCGATGAAATTGTCCTATTCCGTCTACAGCATATTCCTGATATCTTAATAGAGTCAGTGTTTAAAGTATAGCTATATAGTATATAGTCGCAGCCTCACTCTATTTACTTATATCTAATATTTTACAAATAATTAAATAAAATACCAATGATATTGATACACTAAAAAAAAAGTTACTGGAGACACGTGGGACAATAGTGGGAACGCCATCTTGATTTTACGCTATTATCCAATTTGCTCGTGAGATCGATGACAATTTTGTTAGTAATTCGATTTGACGCAGAACGAAGTCACATTTCACGTAGGCGTAGAATAAATTCTGTGACGAAGATATTTATTAGCCTTTACAAAGAACAACGGTTAAACGTGAGATGATCGAAAACGGTCGGATTTGGTAAAAACACACGGGAACAAAGTAGCGCGAAGGGGCGTGCGCCAAAGGGTTTAAGAAGCTCGCGACGGTCCAGCCGGGATCGGGATAATGCGAATAACGATAAATTTCTAGCGGGCGTCGATGCTCGGGGCCCGGTAACATTAAAACCCTCTCACACGTAGCGTTGTATCCCGTGAATTGGTGTACAGGGGTGTATCGCGCCGCCGCGCCGCGACTAAGCTCGCCGCGCGAGGAACGATCGTGATTCCGCCCGGAGCGGAGATAAGGTCCCCGCGTATGACATGCCCACGGCTCTCCCTTCCCTCCCTCCCTCCGTCGCGGGATCTACCCTGCGAGCGCGAACGGGGTGCAAAAATACTTCCAGATTGGAATCCATACGCTCGGGCTTGTACCGAGGATCAGCTCGCGCAAGCATCGATCGCCCTTCTTTATTCATTCGCAAAAGAATAAATAAGCGCCGCGGCGAGACGGTGTACGGTGCCCGGTCAGACGATAAGATAGGGCCCTGTAAATCTGCAGGTTACTTAACAGGTCGCCGAACGATCTTCGAGTATCTTCCCTCATTCCCGCCCTCACCCCTCTTCCGCCGTGCCGCCAAGTCACTCGTTCCTCCGGCTCGGGTTCTCCGGCTATCCCCCTGCGCGCCGCTCGTTCCTTCGCCCCGGCAGTTCTTTATTACTTCATGCTCGCCGAACAATCTTTCTTTTCCTTCTTTTTTTTGCCTTCCAAGGGACGGCCCCGACTCGGACCCAACCAACTCCGGCTCCTTCCCGCCTAAAGATAACAAAGCTCGGACACGGTTAACGCGTTACCGATCACCTAACAAATACGCGCTAACTTTGCAATAATTCCCGCCACGCTGTAGATCGAGACTAACCTGCGATCGACAGTGCTTTAAATTTAGTCAAGATTTAGTTAAGAATGTATAAAATTGAACGCACACAAATAAACAAATATAATAAAAAATGCAATATTGTAGTTTATAATTTAATTAATTAAATTAGTCAAATAATATATAAGACCGATGCAACTCACGACGAATTAATTAATATCGAAAATATTCGATATAATAATATTTGTTGCTAAACAGTATGAAGAACACATTGTCCTATTTTCGATGTCCAAATGAACAAAGTATCTCAGATTTAAGAGTAATATATTTTTAATCGAAAAGCGTGCTTACATATAATGAAAAAAAAAAACCCAATTTCCAATTACAACATACTTTATCATGTGGTATCCTATACACGAATAACAAAGGACAGTGATTCATCAATCATCATCTCGATTATCCTCCCTCCCCCCCCCCCAAAATACAATCGATGCTTAGAGCGCTCGATGCGCTTCCAGTTGCAAATATGGCAATCGCAATGGAAGGAGACTTCCATCTTGCGCTTTAGTGTCTACCCGGAGATAGATTAACCGTGTGTAACCGCGGCTATGCCTGCCTACCACCCTTTCCCTGCGCCCTCCCTCCCTTGCGCGCGCGCGCGCGCGCGTGCACAGTTTCTCTGTACAAAAGTATAATATATACCATCGTCCGTCCTTTCCTCGCCCGCAACGACGGAGAGAGCCTTCCGCCGCAACTCGCCCCCACTTAGTTCCGGCTCCCGACGACTCGGCGAGCTTCTTCGGTGGTGGAGGGAGTGGGAGTAAAACGGCGACGGCGGTGGTGCGGTGCTGACGGTGGTAGTGGTGGTTCATTACACGGCTCCGTAGCACGAACACCTTGCCGCACAATGCCCGTGCACCTGTGAGAAGGTGTGCGGCATTGCATACACGCGTCCGATACGCGCTATATGCAACGAGCAAGAAAGCGTATTAGGTACGTAGGCACGTCTCGCGCGCGCGATCGGGGTTGAAGGAGGGCGGTCCGAGGAGACAGGTGCGAGCCAATCGCGAGGCGCCATGTGCAATTTCCCTTGGCTCGCCTTCTCTCTCTCTCTTTCTTCCTCCCTCCCTCCCTCCCTCCCTCCCCCTTTCTCTCTCTCTCTCTCTCTCCGTCTCAGTCCCTTTTCAATTTTCTCTCTCTCGCTCTCTTGGTACCTTCGTATCCTCTTGTATCTCTTTCTCTCCTCCTTCTCTCACCCTTTCCCTCATCGTCTCTCTTTCTTTCTCTCTCTCTCTCTCTCTCTCTCTCCGTCTCGCCGATCCGCTTCGTCTTCGCTCGCCACTGTTAACTTATTTAAACGAGACTCGACCCCGTCAATGCGAATACGGGATCCTTCTCGTATTCGACGCCGATGCGCCGTGAGTCGCCGTAGTGATTCGCCGCGCGCCACACGCGCGACTCGAAATCGAGAGAGAAGAGCAACGACCCCCGCCGCCGATTCCTCAGTCGTTGACACTCATCGACCGACCTCGTTCGGGTGCCGACAGCCCCGACCTTGCACTCCACGAGGAAGATGCGCGCAGCTAAGAATTCCTTTAATCTCTGAGCGACACATGATCCGTACCTTTACCTTTCGTCATGAACGCCCGCGAATCCAGATCTCGGAATGAATAACGCCTCGCTTCGATCGAGAGAACAGAACCGGTTGGTGGCGTGAAAGCAGCATGGCCATCCTATTTTACATTGTAATGTGTATCGTAGAAATATATGCGCGTAATAATCGATGAGTAAATAGACAAACGAAATAACAAATGATTGAAGCATCAGTCATAAAATAGCAACGTTCAAATTTAAACAATGAGCGTCTGTTGCATTACATCCTTCTAATATTAAAAGCAGCATATGATTTTGTTAAATTTAACTCTTATACTAACATTGTCAATAAGATAATCGTCAACCGGCATTTACTGTAAATTTTTATTTTCGATAAATTTACATTTTCCTGAACGTCACGAATGTCACTTTCACACATCTCTAAGAAGATTCCTGGAGAAAAATGGCTCGTCACAAAGCGGATGAAAAATTATTTTATATTTCCTTAATAAATTGAATTTTAAGACCTATTGTCGCAAATTTATGTTCTTTTTTTTTCCGAAAAATACTTCCGATACTCGGTCATACCACACCTACACTGCTGTTACTTTCGTTTTGCCCTTCTCGTTGTCTTTGAATCACCTACGCACAACATTATGAACTTACATTTTTCATTTTGCCGGTATAAATCAAGTATCGGCATTATAGGTTCATTCTTCAGTTATGTTTTTTAAATATATTTATTGCAAAAAGCAATTTTTCTTGTTCATCTTAGAGATAAATGCGACACGTGACAATACGTGCCATTTTTTCGCAATAGGAGGTCCGTTACGGATATTAAATATTTAATAGAAAAAGGTGAAAGATCAAACGGAAGAAGATATCTTTATCGGGCGTAGCATCGGAGTTTCTATAAAAATTTTCACTGGAAAATTTTTTTTCAATACTTGATATAATATGTAATACATATTTCTATTCAGGGTTATTCCTTTTGTATATATGTACATATCTTCTACAAAATGAATGCCTAAAAAAAATAATACATTTCTTACAATAATTAAAATATTATACTCAATTTATGCTCATCATCATATTATATATATTTCTTTCAAGAAAATAGAAAAGATTTCTCTCTCTGATCCGTACCATGGGGGTTTTTCGTCTTTCAGCCGGAAACCCGGGATTTCTTTCAGACCTTCGGTCAAAACCTAAGATGTAGCCATTGTAATATGACCTATATATGTATGTGTAAACCTAACATTTGAAAATAGTAATTTAATAGTTTTTTTTTAATGCAACTAAATATATGTAATTAAATAGTTATTTTAATTTAATTAATAGTCGCAGGATTGATTAGACTGTGAAACTATATTAATTAGTATTAACTAGTAATAGAGTTAAATGTATTTTGTAATCCAATCGAGGGTAATCCAATAACGTTCCATTCACTCGCCTGTTTAGGAACTCAAATGACCACACCCAGAAATACGTCTCTTGTTCCGATAAAACATATGACAACTAGAACTGGGTGGGTTACAGTTCTCATACAATTTGACCATTAGCTAACTCCAGAAATGACCTTTTTCCCATTATAATAAAATCTGATATATGCGCGTGAAACTTCCGCTCTTTTCTATTTATCGTTTATGTATTATTATTTATTTTTTCTTTTCTCATTTTTTTTCTAAAGTTCATAGTCGATAAATCGGAAAATTTAGTCCAGTAACTATGATTGTTTCTCTGTCGCTGTAATGAGATCTAAAAACAGAACAGCAGAGCGTTTCAAGAATCATCCCTTTTTTTAGCTTTCGTTATTAGAGATATACAGCCATCAAATCTGTCCTTAGAAGGATTTGGCGTGACTGCAATTGCGACATGGAGAATCGCTATCACGTGGCCACATATCTACCCTGCGCGTGACGAAGGTCACGCCGAAATCGACTATCGCGCAATTCGGTCGCGCTTGCCGCGCGTTATCATTCAGAAATCACGGGAACGAAACAGCTAAATTTATCGTCGGGATCGGCTGGAATCTATATTGTACCGCGCGGCGAGTAAAATCGAGCGCAAATCGGCGCGGTGCGGCGTGGCGCGGCGCCGCGATTCCGGACCACCCGCTGGCGAACATCTGGGGGATAGGAGGGTTAAACGCGGCGGCGTAGGCGGTGGCGCGACGAGGCGAGCACGTCGACGGCAGGGTATCGCGCGCCCGGCGCACTGGATAATAATTAATAACTCGACGGTGAGTGGCTCGTGCAGGCGCCGCCCCCTTTCCCCCTGATTTATGAACCGCGCCGCCTTCCATGTCATAACCGAGGCACGGAGCGACCGGTGGTGGTGGAAGTTCACGCCGCTGTATATCCGGAGTGGTGGGACACCGGAGGAAATCGCCGCTGTGCCACCACCGTCGCCGTCGGTGTGATGGTGGGGCCTCTAGATGGTGGCGTCACTCGCATACTCATGAGACTGGTTCTTCACCAGGTACTAGTTGAGTTCTCGTCCTTACACCCGATGGTACGATGGCACGAAATCTAATTATTGCTTAGAATATTTCTAATACTTGCTGTATTCGACTTGGCGTTTTATCCATTATCTTTCTCTCTGTCTCTCTTTCTCTTGTTTTTTTTTTTTTTTTTTCTTGAGATAATTACATTCCGCCGATTTCCGGCTCAATTAGCGTGTTATTATCAGTATTTCCAATAGCAGCTATTAATTGTGATATGTATCAGTGCTATATTTTAACCGTGTGGAATGACACAAGATAAAGACAATAGTCCCAGTGGAAGCCAAAAGTGTATGAAATGGTATATAACGGATCCATTGAAGCTGTGCACTCGTCATAAGTTGAGAAAGAACATCCATATGTTACATCGACAAATACCTAGTAGGCCTACCTATATATATTTACTTAGCATTAGAAATTAACATTAGAATTTTTAAGTATTTAAATATTGGTCTTTATGCGACGAGAAAAATGTAATGAGTCACTGTGACACATTGCTCAAATAGTGAACAACAATTACCTACAATTGATTTGAAGGAAACAATCGAAAACGTTCTTTTAATATCAATATAACATATAAGTGAACAAATATTTATAATCTTGTTATAGATATTTGTTCACGAATTAAAAAAAAATTCGTAACGATGATACTTGATCAATTTCATGAGTCACTGTATTTTTATTTTGAATAGATAATAATATCAATTTCATGAGTCACTGTATTTTTATTTTGAATAGATAATAATATAATAGCAAATAGTTGTTTCTGTTGTCTTGAAATTTCATGTATGTTTTAGAAATATCGAATTTAAAAATGAACCGTTTTTAAATTCGATAATATATTACAGCCTTATGATTGGCAAATATACAAAATTTAATAAATTTATATATAAGTTAAAATTTAATAAGAATTCTAATAATAATTTATAATATTTATTCATATCAATTACATCTTTTCTTAAATATTTCCTTCGTATCGTCAAGAGCAATAAAGATATTTTTAATTCTGACGTTTTTTATGAGACATAGTTTAAGCTATTCATGAAGTCTTATTGGGGATGAATCAAGGATAGCTTGAACTATCTATATCTTCTTATCACTATCTCATTAAAATGCATTACTTTCAGAAAATTGTGTTTTGTCTGAAAATTAATTTTAAAAATAGATATTGAATTAGCGAATCTTTTTAACTAAAAGTCTTAAAATTCTAATGTAAAAATTCTATGTGTAAATATTAAATATTGTTTTGTAGCCATTTTATACAATTTTTTTACCATTTTTCAAGCAGTTTTAATTTTCTTGCGAAAAAGATTTCATTTTTTTTTTTTTCCAGTGACATGTAAAAGATGAGAATTTTCACGGAACTTTCTAATCATTAAAATAGAGCATATTTTTTCAAATTTCTTTAAGGGAAAATTTTAAATTAGAAAAGTATCCTTTTCGGTACTACTACAAAGAATTAGAAGAATTGAAAATGATAGGGAAGGACAAAGTAGACAATTTCTGTCATGTTATAATTGTCTACTAAAAAATAATTGAAGAAATATGAAATTTCCGGGATTTTTAACTAGATGTTACGTTCTTTACTATTAAACAATGAACTAAATGTGCATAAATAAAACATGTAACGTTCTGTTTTAAGAGCGGCTGTAACAAATGTTATAATTGCAATTACAATTATATAATTACAATTATAATTTTACGTAATATATAACAACTATAATTATAATTTTACATAATATAATTCTGAGTTTCTCGCAAATCATATTATTCTACGTATTTACTCTACGTGTTAAAAATAAATAGAAAGAATATAGAAGATTATAGAAAAGTATATAAAATGAATAATAGAAAATTTACTTTTGGAATTAATAAAGAAATGAAAATTACTTTTAAAAAATATTAGAAAAAAGAAAAAGTTTCAATTAAAGTTTGGCAACACTCAAAAGATATAATTGTATTGTGCAGCACCTTCTGAAGTAGAATGTTTGGCATTTGCAATGTTATACATAATCAGTAGCTCGTTGTTAAGGTGCGAAAGGCAAAATGAGAAGGCAATGAACGTGAAGATAAAAATCGTTTGTAAATCTAAATCCGATTACTATCCAATTTTCGCTACTTTTGGTCAATTGTTTCAATTGATTTAATTAATTATTCAATTAATTATTAATATTTATAAATATTTGACTATTCAACATACATAAAATTTTTCCAATATATGAGTTGGACATCGTAAATGTCTTCGAATAAAGATCATTCTTTAAATATCTTGATATTAGTCCATTTTCCTGGTATTTCATTTGGATTCTCTGCGTGAAGCTTGCTTGGCATTGTTATTGAGTTTCATCCATTTTTCATCTTCACCATTATGATAATCATTTGTTTGAAAAATGAATCGTTTTTGTCACGTAAGTAGATCAAGATTGATCTGAAATTTTTCGCTAAAATTCGCTAAAATTCAATGAAAAATCATCACAGACTAATAAATCATCGTAGACAAATCAGAAAAATAAATTTTAATCAGTCAAAGAGACATTACTATTTTGATCGATATATACGTCTAAATTTTGTTTGTTCAATGTATATTTCGAAGTATTAGAGTCTTTATTATTCGTTCTTTATTTAACAATCTTTAACAAAGTTAAAGCATTGCAAATAAAAATTTTTTAACTGATGACTTGTACGCCTATCGAATCAATAAATGTATGTAACACAATTTGAAGACTGTTAATATAATTAATTAAGCATCTAATAAGTCTACTTCAAAGGAAACCATAATTATAATTTTAGACATCAGCATATCTTTTTATATTTCTTTTGATGAGTTTTTTTTCATAGTAATTGATGATATCATTCCACTTTGTGAAATATTTGATCTTACATACCTTTTCTTGGAAGAAAATAAGTGAAAACACATGCGTATGCATATAAATACATATAATATTATATATATTTATTAATTTTCATTTTATATTACTATAGGAATTTCTAAAAAAGATGTAAAAATATATCATAATATGTTAGAGCATACTTATAATTAGATCTTCTTTTAATAAAGATTTACTCGCTCGTTTTCTTTCTTATTCTCTCTCTGTCTCTCTCTCTCTAATAAATATGTGATTATTTTTATAAAGAATATACTTGGACATAAAAAGCCGGAAACTCGTTTATATCGCGATCATTAAGAATTCCGCTTTCGTCATACATCCTGAGTGTAATATGTATATGGGATGTCAACTTATCTTTCATGTTAACCTTGGCGCTCATGTTAATCGCCGAGTGAAATTTTAAAAGCACACAGGTGCTGATGTATCTGCCCTCATTTTAATGTTGGTCGTATAGCTATCAACTTACGCACATTCGTATGTAATGTAAAAAATATATTAACCTTGCCGTGAAGTACATACATGCTTAATCTATTGAATATTGCTCATCGTTTATAAAAGCGAATATATACATAATAATAATGTATAAGCATCTATAATATCATAATATGTCAGTTATAGATGGCAAATGTGACTTGTTATTTATCAATTTTCATCATTTTATTTTGCAGGAGAAGAAAATGACTTTACATCAGACGGCGAAGAGAGCGGTGGTGGAGGAGGAGGTGGCGAGGAAGCCGTGGATCTCACAGCGACGAGATCTCATCAGGGCGACGATGATCCTATGGAAGAGGATGAGGAAGAAGGTATCGACGAGCAAGACGAGCAAGATGAGGACGAGGAGGGCTCGCGCAAACAGATTCATCATCGGCAAGACGCGGAGAACAATAATAACTTTGTGGAGAGCGGTTTACCTACCGCAATATTTCCGCCCGCTGGAACTAGTCACGTCACCCTCGAGGCCCTTCAGAATACAAAAGTGGCCGTCGCCCAGTTCGCTGCCACTGCCCTCACCGGGGCGGACAGCGAAGCGGCGCTGCAGGACTTGGCGTTTCTGGAAAACACGCTGTGCACCCTTCAGAATCAACAAGTATTGCAATTACAGCTGATTCGGCAGCTACAGCAGCAATTGCTGATCACTCACGGGCAATCGGTAATGCAATCGTCGGCGACGGAGCCAACTGACAGCAAGGAGGCCTCGTCGTCTCCCATTATTCACCCGAAACCATTGTCGAGTCTCGCGTCACCTCCTTCTTCTCGTCCACCGAGTCATCATCAGCAAACGTCACCGGCGCCGCTGACCCCGAATCTACTTCAGGAACGACCGACGTCGACGAGCAGCGCCTCACCTTTGAATCTACCCCTGTCTTCGTCCAGCGCGACGTCAACTGTCAGCACGACCACCAGCAGCCAAATGCCGTTGCCGCATCAAATGCCGCCGCTATGCTCGATAAGCGCCTCCCTTGCTTCGTCGATCATAACGAATACCGATCCGCCGCCGCTCCACGAGCCAAACACTCTGGATATTCTTCAAAAGCGTACCCAGGAGGTATTGGATAACGCGAGTCAAGGACTGGCCAACAATTTGGCCGACGAGCTCGCGTTTAGAGGCAAGGGCTCGCGACTGTCTCCTTACGATTCGAAATCGAGCGGCGGTCGCGGCGAGCCCTTCTTCAAGCATCGCTGTCGCTTCTGCGGCAAAGTCTTCGGTAGCGACTCGGCGCTACAAATCCACATACGATCCCACACAGGTGAGCGACCCTTTAAGTGCAACGTATGTGGAAGTCGGTTCACGACCAAGGGCAACCTGAAGGTCCACTTCCAAAGGCACACGGCCAAATTTCCACACGTTAAGATGAACCCGAATCCCGTTCCAGAACATTTAGATAAATACCACCCGCCCCTCTTGCAGCAGATCGCTAGCGCGCAGAGGCCGATGCCGTCCCCGCCGCCGCCGCCACCACCATCCTCTCATCACCCCTCGTTTCATCCGGCGACAACGCACGGTTTCCTCCCGCCACAACCGCCCATACCTTTGAGCCTCACCTTACCCAATATGACACCTCTTTACCGATCCCCAGTTATTAATCATCGGGACGATCAAGATGTGCCGGAGAATCTTAGTAAACCCATAACCATCGCTCCGCAGACATCTCCCACCTCTCCCGTTGCCATCTTGAATTCTCGTCATTCCTTTCACGACAATCTTCATCAACAACATCAAAAGCAGCAGCTTGAGCAGAGAGAGGAGATAAAACTCGAACAGAGATCGCCCGGACAGGAGCCGTATCAGCAGCGACCGATGAGCCGGGAAGGCGCCGAGCGAATAACACCGAAGAGAGAACCCGAAGAGGCGGAAGAGGTCGCGGAGGAAGAGAGCGAAGATTTCGAGGAGACCACGAGACGATACCTCAATTCACCCCAATCCGCGAATCCACCGTCCCAGCCGCAAACGTACGAGGATTGCAGTATGGACAGCAAGATCAGCGGACGTTTAGAGGGCGACGGAGAAATGGAGGTGGACGAGGAAATAGAGGAGCAACCGGAAAACCTCTCGGGCAGAGGTACGAGCAATCGTTTGCCTCAACAAATGATCACGTACCCGGGAGCATCGCCGGCTAGCAGTAGCGCCAGTAGCGGTAGCCTGCAGACATCTTTCGCTGGAATCCTGTTCCCAGGTCCGCCAGTTCATCACCAAATTCCTCATCTTCCTGTTTCCACGCAGGCAGGATCCACCACGACATCCGTGGTGAGTGACATGATCGATCCATCCAAGGATCCGGCGATCTATTCGACTTTACTACCGCGGCCCGGCAGCAATGACAATTCCTGGGAGAGCTTGATCGAAATAACGAAAACCTCGGAGACGTCCAAGCTGCAGCAACTAGTCGACAATATCGAGCACAAACTGAGCGATCCCAATCAATGCATCGTTTGCCACAGAGTGCTCTCATGCAAGAGCGCGTTGCTGATGCATTATCGGACTCACACCGGCGAGCGTCCTTTCAAGTGTAAAATTTGCGGTCGCGCCTTCACGACGAAGGGCAATCTGAAAACCCACATGGGAGTGCACAGAGCTAAACCGCCGCTGAGAGTGTTGCACCAGTGTCCCGTGTGTCACAAGAAATTCACGAACGCTCTCGTATTGCAGCAGCACATACGCCTTCACACCGGCGAACCCACCGATCTCAGCCCGGAGCAGATCCAAGCTGCGGAAGTGAACGAGTTCCCGCCCGGCTACCATCCGCTGGCGTCTTTCCTCCCGCAAGGATTCCCGCCGATACATCCGACCGGCGCGGGCTTCTCCTTAGGATTCCCTCCATCCAGGCAAACGGCCATCGAGCAACAATCGCAGGAAAGCGATGCCGAAGCGAAAGAAGACTCTCAGCACCGAGCAAGATTTATGGAGGAGCACGAGGAGATGGAAGATCAGGAGGACGAGGAGCAAGATCACCGAGAGGACGACGAGAGGTGCGAGTTGAATCGCGACAGGCGTAGCATCGATGTCGAAGAGGAGCAGGACCACGAGAGTGAAGACACGACCGAGCACAAGGACATGACGCTTCCGATATTTTCGACCTCGTTGGCGGCGCTCGAGAATCAAGTGAGGACCATCACGACGAGTACGGCCACGAGTACGAACGTGGCTAGATCGCCGTCCTTTCATCGATACAACGGCAGCGAGAAGAGCACTAGCCCGCCGACCTCCGGAGCCCCGCTCGACCTAACGCCCCGCGCTTCGTCCACGCCAGCGTCGGTGGCCTCGGCGTCGCCGACACCGCCGCCCCAGACCGCGCCGCATCATCCACCGAATCCCTTCGGCATGTTCGCGGGCCTACTGCAGGCAGCCTCGTCCGCTCCTACCACCAGCACGATAGGCACGTCAAATATAAACAGCGTCACTTCGATGAGTGCCGTCAACCCGGGAAGCGGCCCCGGTGGCGGACCACTTGCCTCGCTGACCACCTCGGCGGTACTAGCCGCATCGTCGACTTACAATCCGCTCGGCCTAGCTGTCGGAGGCCCAGCAGGTAGGAACTGCTAGCATCAGGGCGGGCTGCGGTTCCTGCTACACCTTTGTCCCTCGTCCGAAACTATGATCATGATTCTATGCCGCGTATCGCTAAGTCCAGTATCGTCGAGTACGCCTATCTCCGTGACGTATCCATCTTGTCCAATCTCATATCAATGTCCTGTTTGTGGTGTAGCTGGACCTGGCACTCCCATTCTCCCGTTAGGTATAACTTTCTTCTTTCTTTTTATCGTTCTTGTTACCTTTGTTTTAATAATTATCTTTCGCTCTTTCTCTTTTTATCTTTTTTATGTCTGTGTCCACTGTATACCTATGTTATTGTTCCCATTGTCTTATTTTTTATATTTCACAATGTTATGCGCTAATTTCTGTATTTCTCGTTGTATTTACGCTATCTCTTGCGATCCCGCGTCACATTTATATCATATGTAGAATGTCTTTGTGATTTTCGTCGTATTTGGAGCGGTTCAATTTCGGTTTATATATTTTGGTTTATTCAATTATTTATTTATTTTTTTATTTAGAAAACTAAAAGTGAAGACTCGGCCTTCAGTATTAGAAAAACGACTGGAAGTTAATCATTCTACATTAACATACAATAACGATTGATGTCCGCTCACATTGGAAAAGATTCAAAAAACAAGGCAAGTAGGTTCTATTAAGACAAGTAGGTTTTGTCTAAAATATTTAAAAAATGACAAAAATAGTAACCAGTGATAGGGAATATTCTTTAAATCAATTCTTTTAATTATTCCTATCAATCTGAAGGAGATAGCAACACTTTATAAGTCACAAAATTAATAATGATGATATACGTCATAAAAAAGTCGGTCGGGTTTCCAACACGTTAATTTCTTACCGCTGTTATACCAGTATTACTTTCTATTTTATTATTAAAATTTTTTAATCTCGCGTCTTAATTTAGGATGTGTTTAACACAATACTTATGTTAGGATGCATGTTAGGAAATCAATGTGATACAAAATGTATACGATATTTATAGGATGTTATAATACAAGTTGTATACGAAATGAAGTTTAGAATAAGTCAGAATATGGATCTAACAATAATTTAATTAATAATAGATAATATAACTGATAAATGAGGACAACATATATAGGGCTCAATAGTACAGTTTGTCATATAAGAGTGTATTTGAAAGTGTATTAATTTTTTTCACTTTTAATGAATGCTAAAAAAGGGGAGAAATTTGGTTCAATATGTTTCATTTAGTTCATAATCAATTGCTGGCAAAAAAGAACCTGAATTTTTATTTTTGTGGAAACTAATTCTCAGAAGATTTTATCTGATAAAACACCAATGAGAATAAAAAATCCATATAAATTGTATTATAAAATAACTTTAAAAAAAAAAGTACAAAGCGGTTATCGTATCGCATGGATGTTTGCGCATCTGTTTATATTGGTAGATTGCATATAATAATCAAATCATTTTATATTAAAAAGTACAATTATTGTTTTATCTGATTTTACAATAAATGCGATAAAAATTTACCTTCCCACATCCTTCCCCATGGTTTTTTACACGCGACTTTAATATATATTATCAAGATCATAATATTGAGTACCGTAATACGCGTTTTAGCTGTTGCTCATTATTAATTTCAAAGTTTAATAAAAGGAAACAATAGGCATGCAATAAAGATACGATAGTAAATGTAATACAGTAATTATCCGTTGTAATACGTATTTTTGTTTTTGTTAATAATTTAAAAGTCGCTCATTATTTATTAAATGCAAAGTGAATAGGTGAATTAGCTTCAATTAAGATAGTAATTATTACGAGAAGTTTCACCTCGATTTTAAAATAGAAGCTTATATATAATATTTAAGATATAAAGATGCTAAACATTGAAAAGTGATTGTGTAAGTGAGGAACAGGCAAAACCAGTACGAACTGACCAAATCGGTGGTGAGTTAGTGAAATTGGAATGTGTTTTTCAGAATGGAATGCAAGGAAAAAGGCAATGCCCTCCTTTCCCCCTACATTGTTCTCTTTTCACTTGCCAATTTTTGACCTCTTACCTATCCTTATTTAAAATTTATTCGATGAAATACTGCATCTTCTCATTTTATATTTATTTTAATTCAACTTGTTGATGAATTTATTAACAACTTTTTATAAACAATGAGCGACGATTCAAAATTTATTTTTATCACAGTACTCAGGACAATGGCCTTAACAATATATATGTTGTTGGAAAAGAATACTGGGAAAATAAACTTTTATCATAATTTTCTTTTTGTATAATTTATCCTTGCACCACAATTCACTCACTTCTCTATTATTCTACTTTATTGTATTTAGATAATTTTTTTGTAATTATTAGTAAATACCTACTGGGATTATAAAGACTAGTCGATTTCGTCAATTTTTTAAAAAAGCAACTATTTTAATTATGGTAATACGTATTTAACGACATTCGAAAACGTTAAGAAAAAGTGTGATTGACATAGGTTTTAAATTTACTTGTTATAAAATTATGATGATAAAGATATAGTGCTCGATTACAACTACAAGTCGCGATTATATTAAATATTATCAATAATAACTTGATATCTTCGAAATATAATCAAGGCATAATTTTGAAATATACATCGCTAAATTGGTAATACAATCATATAATAATTTGGCAATAATTGTATTCATATTATAAAGCTTTTTCTTTGTAAGAACTTAATCACATTTTCAATGAGATTAGCGTAAAGCAAAAAATAACTATTAGAATAGACTAGTCCATCTTTTATACTTTATTAGCAATCTCTTGACAATTCTTATCTTTTAATACTGCATTCGAAATTTATGGCGTCTGATAAGCATTTTTAAACAAAATTTGATAACTTTGGAATAGCTACATTTTTCACTTACTAATCGTTCCATTTGTGTGAAAAAATATGACATCTGGTCATTTATATTTATTAAGAACCGTTGATAATTAACGTGTTAAAAATGTCGTTTCTCTTAAAAAGATACAAAGCCAACTTTGTTCTGAATTTTGTTCTAAACGCGTGCTAAATAAAAATTTCCTTATTTCGTGTAGAATGTTTAATAAGATTTATATAAAAGTTATGTCAATCACACTCTTCCTGGACTGTATATTATATTTTAGGAATTGCGAAAAAATACGTAATGCGGGGTGTTCATAGAATAAAAATATTTTCACGCGATGCATTAAAAATATTTTCAAAATGTGATTCTTTGAAATATATACGCATACGAAAGATTGAATTGAAAATGTAAAAAGATACAATTTGTTACAGTACGTGGCAACACCACATGTAAATTCTGCTACAAGACATTCGCGTGCCAATCTGCATTGGAGATTCATTACCGGAGTCATACGAAGGAGCGACCTTTCAAATGCACCATATGCGATCGAGGTTTTTCCACGAAGGTAATTAAATCTATTTTACCTCGAAAACGAATATTGCGGATTGCTCATATACATATATATATATATATATATATATATATATATATATATATGTATGTATATCGCGCGTGCTCTCTCTCGCTCTCTCTCTTATTTCCTTTCTTGTACGTATATCGTCTTACCGTCGATGTCAAGATATCTCATTAATTGTGATACGTTTAAGCATCTCGATATCATACCTATCTCTTGATAATTACATCCTGCTAGAGACGTATTATTTTATTTGAATTTCCACACAACAACAAGGAAATTAGAATTGATATAACAAACTCCAAACTTTTCGAAACTCTCAACAACCATAAAACAATGTTTAAAAATATCTGCACATTTTCAATCATTATTGTATAATACTTGTTAAATACTTTGTTAAACATTCAAAAATATTGAAATTTTTAGAAAAATTATCCTACTCTGCTTCTAAAGAATATATTCCAAATGAAATGCTCACGTACAACGATAAGTAAAAATACAGAGAGAAAAACATTCACGCTAATTTTTTTATTTGAAATAATTGATATAGAACATTTTATATGTCATTATAAGATAATATAAATATAATGCACATTACATATATTATTTATTTAAATCTTAAACATTAGTTTAGATTGTTTATTATTACATAAAATTTTCAAAAAATTTAAATCTTACAAAATTTGTTCTAGAACATGTATATTGAATGATATAAAAATATTAAAAATAATAAATATACATTAGCACATTACCGTTGGCACATTATGAAAGTATGCATTAGTCTTTAAGGATTAATCGACAGTGAAATGTCGATAATTAAATCGATAATTAAATATTAAAAACAAATAGAAATATCTCATTCATCACGCAAAGTTTCTCCCGACATCTGTTCACACCAACCACTTCTATACTCTTCTCGTTGTTCTGCTGTACTTTCAGAACGATGATTCCGGTCAGCAAGTATGTTCCTGCGCGGACCAACCCTTCGCCGCGAAGGGTCCGATCCTCTCACAACCCAATCCCCAATATCGCTCGTACCCGGCAAGATCGGCTGCCGGAAATAGTGAGAAACCGAAACGCAGGCGGCGGCGGCCTGAGGAACGGAAGAACCGGGGGCGGACAGGAACAGGAGGGGGGCGAAGGCTGACGTCTGTTTATCCTGCCGTCCGCCTGCCCCCGCTGATGCCACCCGCCCTCGGACTTCTACCCTCGGACCACGTCTTCCTGGTAAGAGTCTTCTCTACCAGCAAGCGTATACGCGTTCGTCCGGTGATTCGACAATATCACGGCCAAGTTGCAATTATCTTCTTGCGTGATAATAATATTTCTTCCTCCTTGCGATTGAACTGAACAACTCAATAACTCATGATATAGTTATCGCAAAATTAAGTAAAATGTATACATCCGCGCGATACACTTGCGATAACTTTATCAGAATGCGAAAACGTAAATATTGAACGTAACGAAACATCAAATTACTCCGATTTAAAAAGAAGTACCTTGTACCGCGAAGTCCTTGTATAAAGTAACTTTAATATAAATACGAGATGTAATGTCCCATTTAAAATAAAAATCTAAAGCCCCCTTATGTATCTATGGCATAGTATTCAACTGTGGCAATACTCGCAGATCGCTAATATATTGCACACAGATGCCACCCACGAATAACAATGTTACGACTGTTCTTTTCTAGGAATCACAGTCAACTGCTTAATTAAATACAATAGAACGTGTTTTGATGCGCAGGGTAATATGAAGCAGCATATGTTGACTCACAAGATTCGCGATATGCCGCCACATCTGTTCAGCGATCCCAAGCATCAACAGCAACAACAACAGCAGCAGCAGCAGCAGCAACCGCCACCACCGCCGCCGCAGCAACAGCAGCAGCAGCAACCACAGCAGCCACAGCAGCAGGATCAGGAGACTTCCAGAAGTCCAATGTGCGTCGACGATTCAAGCCTACCGCCCCCACCTCCGCCACCTCCACCACCCCCGCCGATGCCACCGACATCCATTGAGTCCACGATACCAGTAAAGAGATCGCCGGAGGGAGAACTACCGGCACCGAAGAGACCAGCCAGTAAGTGTAACTTCGCTCGCGTTCGTTCGCTTTTATATGGAAAGGAAAGATAGAAATGAACTCAATCTGCTTCTTCATCGAGCGCCACCCGTATTATCCGAATTCAGCTTCGCTCGGCAGATCCGATCTCATTGCTAACGCGTTGTCAATCACGATTGGCGGTCGCCTTCTCGCTAACGAAAAGCCGTAGTTGTTTGGAGTACCCGACGCTGCTGCTTCGCAACACGCTTGTTAGTCTCTCCCTTCTGCTTCCTGTGTCCATCATTACTTGTTTCCACACGCTTCGGGATTTCTGTGTACACGCTGGATTGCTGGTGGCGGGTTACGCTCACTCTGTTCCGTCATTTATACAGGGCAAGTTGGATTTCTTGTGGCTATGGTGGCATCGCATTCCGGTGTTATGATACATACATATGTTATTTTATTAGTTTATATATAGAGAAAAAAAAACTAAAGCTTTGAAAACGCTGATTGACAGTGAGTCTGTTTATGCTGCAATTATAATTTTCATAATCCGTAGCCTCAGACTGAGACTTTTACGGAATAACGATCCTTTATCATTACCATTACGAAGTCAGGGGCAGTTTAGCGAAACCGTTATATTTGCAGGCGTGCAGAGCAAGCACTTGTGCCAGATTTGCAATAAGAATTTCTCCTCGTCTTCGGCGCTCCAGATTCATATGAGAACTCACACTGGCGACAAGCCGTTCCGATGCACCGTCTGCCAGAAGGCGTTCACCACCAAAGGCAACCTTAAGGTATAACAGATTAATTTTCTAGCTGTCCGTCAACAGTATAAGTCCCTTCTACAAGTTTCCCGAAAGTCTGTACTAACACCAGCTAGCCGCTACCGCTTCTACTAACGCCAAAACGCGTAAACGTCACTCGAGCTCGATGAAAGACCAACGCCTACCCGATTGAAATCTGATGCGCGAACACCGCCTCTGATCGTCTCTCTCGTTTCTCTTATCTGCAGGTGCACATGGGTACTCATATGTTCACCAACGGAACGTCACGTCGAGGCCGACGGATGTCGTTGGATATACCACCCCTGCCAATCACGCCCAAGGACTCGGAGTTTCTGCAACGACGACCGGACCTCTTTTACCCGTATCTTCCCGCGCCATTCCTTAACGGCGTCCAGCAGAAGGTAATAGCTGCTTATAACGCCCGAAGCGAAAGGCTATTCACAATTCAAAGACAATTATCGTGATAAGTTTTATAGACATCGAGAATGCATATCTTGCTACAAGTTTGTGCTACAATCAAGTCCAAGTAATTCGCGGAAACTTTTATTTCATCGCAATTTTCAACTTTACGTAACGATTCAACTTGGAACGTTTGACGGATCAAATCCCGGTGTCACGGGGAACCGCATTAACAATCACCGTTTATTTTCATTTTTGTAGGTAATTCGTCCCGAATAAACCTTAACCAGACGGCGTGCATTGCTTACAGCTGAACGAGATTTCGGTGATTCAAAGTAGCAACGGGTTACCGCCCCATTCCTTGAGCGCGGGCAAGTACGCGGCAAGCCTGTTCGGCTCGGTATACGGTGCCGGCGGAGGTGGGTTCTCCCTGGATAAACAGCCGCTCGGGCCGACCAGTAACGGGCCCCTGGACGGCAAGTCCGCGATACCTTCGGGATCCATGCTCTTCCAGACACCATCGCCCTCGCACTCGCCCGGCGCGTCGTCCAACGGCGGTAATCAGACGTCCGCCAGCGTGTCCTGGACCGGCGACACTCTTCAGCATCACTTCGACCGGGAAACACCGAGTAGAACCGAGAACGACGCGACACCGCCCACGGCACGGCTACCACCGCCACCGGCGAGGGGAGAGGGATTGGCCGCGTGAAACTTGACGGATACATATCTTTCCATCTAACTGCACGAATGGCGAGTCTCCGCCGCGTAAGAGGCTGATAATTTAATCGATACAATTCTCTCAGACTGAATTAGTTTAGAGGAAGAAAAGAAGAATCGCGAGACGAGCGGGTAGTCTGGATCTCGCCATCCCTCCGTCCCAACTGGCGAAGGTTCGACTCGCCTGGTCTTGCAAGATCATCAGGAGTGGAAGAGTTATCAATCGCGCAATGATGCAATCGCCTAAAGATGATTCCGCAAATCCCGATCGGATCGGTTACGATATATAACATGACTATTTTCTCCGTGCTGTATCCGTGCATTTCAAGAAAGAAGACAATCTTCGGAACTGAAAAACGATCGGAATGATCACCGGGACAATCGCGCGACCGAGCGTAGCTTGGTGATCCAGTTGCTTTTGGCATTTCTCCACGTACGAGTGACGACATATCCCTTCACCCTTTTCTCTCTGTCTCTCCCCTTTCCTCGCTCCTTCCTCTCCCCACGCCCGGTAGTGGTTTTCAATGTCTGCAAGCGAAGACACCATGTTCCTATTATCGCGCTAGTCTTAATATGCGTAAAAGGGGTCGGTAGATTCCATCGATCCGTCGACGGCTTCCGAGTAGGCTAGGACACCGAGAGTTTCGACCTCGATTCGGAAACTCTCGATACGCGATGAGGCTCGATCGCGTCATCGCTGCTGCTGCTGCTGCTGCTGCTGCTCGCAGCGTTCATCGTTTATTCAAGCCGAGCTTTCGCGTCGCTCGCCGCGATGCGGACGGCTGGTGACGGGATGTTCCGCTTAAATATTGATCCAGCGCGCGTGCTCGATCGAGCCTCTCGTATAAACGTGCATACGTATCTACGTACGATTCGCGAATCCCTCGCATTCGGGAGTCCCCGCGCTAGACGCGACGCCTAGACTGAGCTCAGCTCGCGGGAGAGGAAGGCGAGTGTAGGCATATTGGAGCCGCAAGACACGTGGCGTCGCGTCTTTACCGGGTACGTCCCCGACACAGTTCGACCGTCCATTCGCGACAGCGGTGGTCACCTCTCCGGGTTATCTAAGGCTACGTTATAAATACTTATATATAACGATATTAAATATATATATTTATATATATGCATATATATACGGAATATACACATGGAATATTATATTAATATATATATGCGTATATATTATAAATATAAATATATAAATAATGATTATATGCGTATATATATACATATGTATACATACATACATTGTATTGATGCAATAGGGCGTCAATTGTGCGAGTTGTATATACGCGCGATTGTATATGTGTTGCTTCCGTTTGTTTACGATGTGTATGCGTGCGATGTGTATGTGCGATAGAAACGCGAAATTAGAACGAAACAAATGTGAGAATGACATGGAGTATAAGTGTAATTTAGGAAGCGGGCCCGGCAGCGCCCCTCGCTGTGATATGAGAGGAGCAGCCTGCAATCACTAAACCAATGTACTTATATCTTGTATCATAGTATTATAATAATGATAATAAATTTATTATCGTTTACACGCATGGATGGACGTATATGCAGGAGATATAGCATATGCGATGTATTGCGAATGTCTGCGAATGCCTCGGAAAACAGTGAAATAATTAAAAAATATAACACTTAGTACTGTTGCTAATGAAACGTCCATCCTCCATACATCATCGGCGATGTTTGTGTTGTCGTTGTAAATATTAATTATTTAACAAAATTTAAATATTAATTAAATTATAATAAAGAATATTATAACATTACATTTGCTATAAAAATGTTATAATATTTATTATCATAATTACAACCATAAACAATAAAGTATAACAATTGTAATAAATATTATAATAAATTATGTTGGTAAAAATTATTATAATATTTATTGGAATTTTTATTGGAATTATTTGTATTCGCAGATACCGCCCATATTAATTTATATGAGTTATATAGAATGTTATTCATTTTTGTGAAGAAAAAGAGAAATTACCGTTTGGAGGAGTGATATCAAATGCTGTTTAAAATTACCGAAAACTTCCGACAAAGTCATTTTATTTTTCAATTTTACGGATGAATGAAAACAAAGATTTGTTAATTTATAGAAATGTGAGAGAGATTATGACTATATCATTGGCTATGTTTTAATATATTTTTTCAAACGCGATTGTAATTATTAGAAAGTTAATTATGCTCTAATAATAATTTATAGAAGGACTTTAAATAGTAATCTTTTATCTGTGATGTTTTAGTAAATAACGCATGTCCATGTAAGTAAAATATACATTACTACGACATTCGACACATTTTAACGACATGACATATATAAAGCATCTTTTACATTATTGATTACGCGTAATTCAGCTTTTTTATCAAACGTCAATTGAAAATAGTTAATAATAACTTGATAGCACTTGACAGTAGCATTATAATTATTATTATCTATATCGTTATTTAATCAGTTACTGAACGATCGAAGCATCGCCAATGAGACGTATACCACACACATTTACAACATGCACTAATTTATGATTTATTTATTATTCGCTTTTTTCGCGAAGTTCCGATTCTGGTACCTATCGTCTATGTACATCTACCGTATTCAAACACACACACATATAAAAAATGTAATTCTTTACATAAATATAATACCAAATATTTAATAAAATCTCATATGTAACGAAGCAGATATATTTTTTTCTTAGAAAACATGACGATATACTCGTATTGTCAACTACAGATATCCAACACTGTGCGCAAAAAAATATTATTTGGCACGCTAACAAATTTCTTTTAATTTCAAACTTACTCTCCGCATTTGCGGAGAAGCAATATTGAAACTTTGGCATATAAATTGTTATAAAATTTGTAAACGAAATATTTTAAAGACTTACGGCATTTAATGATAAAGAATTATATTATGTGAGTTATTAAAAATATGAATGACTGAATTTATACGTGCGGAGGAAAATATTTATGCAGCGTGAATTCCGTTCGTCGAAGGGATTTATTTATTACCGCCGCGCTGATTATTTTACTTCCGAATAATTTCCCTTGTTTAATGTATAGCCACGGTACACTTAAACATTTTATAATCCACTCTGAAAGGTCTGCGTGCATGTCAAATGATGTCGTAATCAGTATGACTGATACGAGATGAAATTTTACGTGTAATCGATCCTACATGTATATGTACATACTCACAAATTAATACTCGTGTAACGGCTTCTATGTATCTTCTCCTTTTTAAGACGAAGGCCAACACAGCGAATGTTACAGCGGTACATGCTACACGACGACACAATTGAAACAGTGGAAGTGCAACTAGAAGACATACGCACCTCCGGTGAAAGCTTCGTCGATAGAATAATTCATCTGATTTCATCGTTAGAGAGAAAGAGAGAAAGATTAACGGAGTCAGGGAAGATCCCGGAAAAGCTTAACAATGATCTTAGCATTGATGTCTCTCTCTCTCTCTCTTTCTCGTCGCGTAACGTTACCACGAAAGACAGGAAAAAGCAGAAAAAAAGAAGAAAAAATGTCACTTGAAGCAAAGTGTCGCTTCCTCTAGGTTCACGTTGCGTCCGGCAAAAATCAAAAATCGCTGCTTGCTACTTACACAATGCACAGTGTGTTCGTTCGTCTGCGGGAGATGTGCCGAGAAACTTGCGAGTTCCGTTAGTCGTCGAGATAGCTAGACTCGACACCAAAGAGCAAAAGAGCGATTGAACTTGATGCATCGAAGCATATCGACGTTTTGTACTTATCAAATCAGATTATATTTTTACGTTCGAAAAGAAAAGGAGGCGTGCTAGAAAGAATGGGAAGATATATATATATATATATCACCGGATAATATTTGTCTTCGATGTGTAAGAGTAATCTTAATAGCGGCGGTGTGTAAATTATTTGTATCGAGGAGAGAGATGCAAGTTCGATGTGTGAACCGCGTTAGGCATTTCACCGATCAATAATCCCGATCTTTAATTAACCGAGTTAATAGTTGTTTTACGATGTTATAGATAATTTTTTATGAACCTATACATATATTTCATAAAGATACACATAAATACATTAATAATTTCATAATGGCAATGCAGAAGCAAAGAAGAAACGATCTTTCGAGAGTTAAAAAAAATTTCCCGCCACTTATATTCAACGTGACAATTACTGACATGTGAAAAAAAAATTACAGATCTTTCGGTAGAAGAAAATATAATATCTCTTTCTCCGTTTCGAGAAAAATATCGCGGGAAAACGACCCTTTTAACGAGTAAAGCGCGAAGAAAATTGTATTGTAAATAGCGAATGTGTGGCGAATAAATGGTCGATAAGAGTATAGCAAAGCGATTAGCGAACAGTCGATGTACATCATAAGTGTATTACCAAAATTTTCGTAATTTTACGATTGATACGCATTTAAGGGGCGCGCACACATGTACACGCCGTATAAATACTTTACACGTACGAATAGAACGTTAAGTGACGCAGACGAAAAAAAAAATATCCCGATGGCCATTGACTTGGCGTAATGTCCTGTGAAATTGTCCAAGAAAAGTATTGCTTGTACGATCTTAAGTTACTGTAAATATTGTATAATCCATGTATAAACACGACTGTATTAGATAAAAGACCTATCATTGTAGTTAAATACGTTACGAATCATTATAACTATATCACTTCAACAATAAACCATTATTATAATGACGAAACGGTGAGCTTTAAATCAGCGGGCTTATTTATGAGCTTATTTATAATGCTTCTTTTTTTAACATAGAATTTATAGAATAATCAATTAAAACTTACCATCTTGTAATGGTTTTTAATATGGAATCTCTTTAATATTCCTTTTAATTTAGTGTAACATAATTTTACAAATAATTATTAACAGTTACATAAATTTACTAATTGTTAGTTGTATATACTGATATTTTGATCTAAAGAATAATGTAAAAGAGTAAGATTTATGCAAAGTGTATTCTTAAAAACTCAATTATATTATGTTTGAAAAAAGAGTTTACGTTTTCTCTTTTCAGCTTCAATTTTAACGTAAGCATTTCTTCCTTTTTCTTTACCACTTTTTCTTGAAATAATATTAAATTAGATGCTATCTTTTTATAATTTTTTAAATGATACTTTTTTAATCTTCATCCTGATTCGGTAGCTTCAATGTGAAGAGATACATGACGTCAAATATGACAAAAGTTTGATCTACACGAGGTAATATCCCTGTCGGTACGAAATCTGAAACAATTGAGCTGTTCTTTCTTCACTACTTTTCATTTGTCAGCATCATGGTTCACAGATTTATCAGCTACTGATAAAAGTATTGTTATAATTAATATAAAATATATGATTTATTAATCGTAAATATTGAAGAATGCTACATGTAATTTATAAAATTCAGAAATCGCGGATAAAAATTTTTATGAAACTTTAAAAGTGCTTTTAAGCATAATCTCTTTACAATAGAAAATTAAGAATATTTTAAATTTACACAATTAGAATTTAAATAAAAATGAAAACAGATATTAATTTATAATATTTTTATATGTATAAATTGAAACTTACATTTATGTAAAGTTTCAGCGTTAGAATGATGATATTTTCCGAAAGATCAATTTTTTTATTTGCCCCAATGCTGAAAATATCATTTCTTTAATTATTAAATGATTTAAAATTTAATAGTTGCTTCGCATATCAACTTCAATCTTTTAACAGAACTTTTAGAACTGAAGCATTAGAATTCATGCTCTACTTGCAATTAACATCAATGTTATCAAATCGCTCATTGATTGGTTTGTTTATAATTACAGATTTATCGGTCGTAGTTAATGAAACGATAATATTTATTGCTGCAATCGTAGTGGCATACAAGCATGTATGTACATACGTTGAAATATACATATGTAAGTACGTCTCAATGCGATCACTTAAACATATAATTAACTTTTCATTTCGTTTTTGAATAAATATAGAATATACATGAAAAAAGGTACAAGAATATTTTATATACTAAACATGAAGGATCTTAAAAAATAAGAATGTATAAAGAGAAATTTATGTACATATATGCATAATTGATATTTTCGATATAATTCATCTTTTTATAATTCTATAGAATAATTAACTTCGTATAAATAGATTAATTTTGTATGAATTGTTAAATCTTAAAATTAAATAATTTTAAGACTCAACCATTATTTCGGATATTGAATCTTGTTGAGTATCTTGCAAGAAATAAATTCAGTTATAATTAACGGAAATTGCATTGTCTAATAATCATTAACAAACGATGAATCGATATCAAGAGAAGTGAGATGCACATAGTGAGACACAATTGAATTTTCTCGGTCCAGAATTTAGTAGTCGAATAATTCGAACCGTTCGTAATTTCAAACTCGGACTTTCCTTGAAACTTTCGGATCTGTTCTAAATTCTTTTCAGTCTTAAATTACTTTAAGTATTTTAGCAACTCGTGTTTATCTTCTCTTTTTTAACAGTTTAAATGCGATTTGGGAGTGATGACAGTATTTAAATGCCGTTTTATTACCGAACTTGTGCAATTTATGTAAAATCAACCCGCGGAAGCTTACATTACCAAAAGTTACAGATTAGCATTTAAAATCTTTCAAAAGTAATATATCGAGATAAAAACAATGCGAAAATAATAAAACGCATTAAATAATTTGCTATATACGCAATGTACAGTTTATGTGTCCCACACGTTACGTCAGTTCGTCGACTGAGAATAATTTTGTCTCGTTTTGGCTTGATTCTAGCAAACTGTGCATCGTGCACTGGCCTCTCGTCGCCGCACGCCGAAGGAACGCGCGTGCTCCGCTATCGACCAGGAACCTGGTCCTCCTCCACGTCTCGTCACTTCTCGCCCAGTCTCGGCCGGCCGCGGCGTCCGCACGCACTCACGGTTAAATCCCAGCTCGCCGGGGCGCGGCAACGCCTGCCGAAGCATCCCCGAGGGTCGGTCGTTGAACGTGCTGCGCTTTCACCCCCGCGTGAACTCCGACGACCGGACATCGGCGCGAAGATGAGGAGGGAGAAGCTATCGGGTCGGTAGCCGTCGATCTATATATTCTCTCCCCGAGTGAAGAAGACGAGGATCTCGTATGATCTTCTGATGTTCGCGTCTCTCCGAGAGGGTGGATTCTGTATAGAACAAGTGCGGTCGAGGAAGATAGTGTCGACGATATTACTCGGGAAAATAAAATATCAGAAGCGCAACGACGGCGCCTCGTCGCTTCAGTTTTTCAAATTGCATTATAAGAAGATTTTAGAGATTCTATCTGGGTGTTGTTACTGAGAAGAAGATATATTTCTGAATATGCGTCACGTTCGAACACTCCGCGCGTTATATCTGCGAGATCATAGTGGATATCTAAAAACAGCTGTTTGAGAGTTTCATCTCTTCAAGTTCACATGCGCGAGGACGCAAGATTCGACCGAATGTACGTACATCTTACTCCAAGTTTCGATTGACAATCTCGATGTTACTCTAGATTAAGAAAATGCGACTGCTCCAAAATTCTCGTTGTCTAGAAGTTTATTTTATTTTCAAATTGGAATGGAAAAAAAACTAAAAGAGATATTTACATAGATAACTAAAAGTGATTTATTTACATAGATAACTAAGAAACATTTCAAGAACCTTTGCAAAGGTATTTTTTATATTTATTTAAATTGAAATTTAAGATTAGATTTTTTATTATTATAACTAAAGGAAATAAGACTTTGAGGAATCAAGTATTCATATTGCAATTTTAGATGTAGCTATATTTAAAAATATTTAAAAATACCAAATGAAGTTTTATTTTTTATTATTTACGAAAGATTTTATTAATACAGAATTAATTTTACCTCAACAAAAATTTATTTTTAAAGTAATTGTTTTTACAAAAAGAAATAATTAAAAAAAACTTTTGTTGTTTTCACTTTTTAGTTTTTAATAAATAGAAAAATATTATATGATTAATTAAAAATTAAAAAAGTAAAAACTGAATTAGAAAATAAAAGATGAGAAATTAATTAATTTAATTAAAATCTTCTGTTCAAATATATTTAAAATCAAATGAGAATTACAAAATTTTATAACTTGTTCATAATGTAATTTGTGTTTAAAAAAACGAACGCGCAATTCTAATTAATTAATTAATGAATTCGTAAATGAAATTTTTTTAATTGCTTTATAAAGCATTTGTAGGATCCGAGATATTATCGTTCTGATTCGAGAAAAACAAAAACAATTGTAATTAGATTTTTTTCACGTATACATATAAACAAAGTGAGAAGCATACTCGCAAGTTAGACTTGTACGAGAAATCGTCTGTGAACGATTTTAGTTAATTTTACTCATAGATATTTAACCGAACTTTTTTATATTAATAAATAAATATATATATATATATATATATATATATATATATATACATATATATAAATATAATTTTAAATATAATTTTATCAACTGTCCAGAAGAAGAAATATGTCTCTGCAAAAATGTATTAACGTAACTAACAGCCGATAACGTTTCAGGAATACAATCGATGGATGCGCTTTCTGTGGAGATGTATACATCATTAAACATAATACACAACCAAATAGATCTAGGAAGAAAAAAATGAGCAAGACGCTAAGCGGGACGGAGAAGAGACAGAAGAGATAGTGCTAAGGTCCGCAGTTGTTATCATTTGGGAAGAGTTAAGACCTAAGCAGAATGGCTGACTTATCATTTTAAGACATGTTTTATGGTTAGAGTCTTTGTCTTAAAGTAACGCACAATACTGTCTTATGTCTAAAGTCTTAAGGCCGCAGCACATAGAAAAACTTAAGCCATAAGACTTAAGAATTTCATCCAGATTCTCGGTGTCGCTAACGTTTCAAAATGGCTACCTTACTGCTCGACCGTGATTAGTTGATTCGCTTATGTCTTAAGTTTTACTGTTTAAGTTTTTCTAGGTCCTGCGGCCTTTATGAATACAGATAGCGCAACGCTAAGACTTTAGACGTAAGACAGTATTGTGCGTTATTTTAAAACAAAGACTTTTTATTATAAAATATATCTTGAAATGATAAGTCAGCTATTCTGTTTAGGCCCTTATGACGGTACAAGTATTATAAATACGGATGGAAGTAAAAAGAGTTCCGTTCCAGCCGCTTGACGAACTCGAAGAGACCTGATTTGGATTATCTGTGACCAGTAATTCTTTTTATTATACATATCGATGAAAAAGGTATGTATATTCAATATTTCTAGAGAAGAGACTGGCGATCACGAAATACACAGAGAGGACGATTTCTTTGAATAATTTTTCTCCATTTGTTTGGATTTATTTATTTTACTCAATAATGTTATATCATATGAACATTCTACTATATTATCTTTATTATAAAAATCTCCTACTGAAACAAAATTATTTTAAAATCATAAAATTATTTTACTGAAAAAAATAATATAATGTTAGGAAAAAAGAATTTGTGACAATGATACATTTTATTTAAAAAATAAAATAATTGTATTTGTTTTTTCAAATAAACAGTTTAGTTCGACTATTCCAAAGCATATTTCTTTGTAAATTTTATTAAATCTAAAGAAATCTTGCTCTCTGTGTAGATACGAGGATCTAAAATCGAAGAAGTTCGATCAAACAGCATGTCGAGCAAATATGAATTAATTCGGACAATAAACACAAGCTGACCAGCATCTCAGAGGAGCAGCCTCGCCACTCGTGCAAAAGTTATCTCGCTTAACACACGTGCCGAATCGAAAAATAGAAACAAGTCGTGGCGATTAAACCGAAACGCCCCTTAAATGAGAGTGTAACTATATATATAATAATTACATATGCCGATATAGAGAATGGCAGCGACATTTCGCAGACGTTCCGCAGTCAACATTTCAAAAGTCTTCCAGGCCCGTGCAACGGCCGCTAAATTAATTGCGAAATGTCAACGTGGGAGCTAGCTTACATAGTGAAATAATCGCGCTCCCAATCGCTTCATAATCTGTCATAATCTCTCGTAATTGTCAGGGCGAAATTCATGGACCACACGAACATATCGCGACTTCGTAGAAGAAACGTGAGTCTGACCGTTAAGAGAAGAAGAGAAACAACGAAAAGAGAGATACCTTTTTGCCAACTCCTCAACTCACATAGATAGATAGACAATCATTGAGAGGAGAAGCATCTGCTTCGACGCAGAGTAGACATGTTTGCGCATTTTAAGTTCTAACGTGCGTGCTGCACTACAGACTACCCCTTGTAAATACTGCGCTTTGTGATGTATTTATTCAGGCGCTTTTTAATGCGAATCACGATATTCATGAGCTTCGCAATGAAGTGATCGTGTCGGCGGGACGATATACATAAATGAAAAGATACTCTTGATCATTGCAAAGAGTGAGGGAAAATGGAAGGACCAAGACTGCTCAATTTAATTCTATCTCCTAAGCTGCCGTTCTTCGTGAGGAAATTCCGATGCAATAATGGCAAACAAAGCTATAGCATAACGATATAATATATTTCTTTTGTATTTATACAAACGAGAGAGATACGGAGCCCACATTTTATTCCGCGACTTCCAATTTAGCAACCAGTTTAGCGAAACAAATGTTTATCAAATTGAAAGTGATATCGGTGTCCTGTTATCACTATCATAGATACGAACGCACTGGACATAATGTATATACTGATTGTGCACTTCTACCTTACGTATACGAAAGTGCTTGTATGCAATCGTTCTGTTATGCGTGAACATCACTCTTTCGAGGAGGTAAAATAAATCTTTTACTTCTTTCTTCCATCCCGAAAAGCACATTAATTTCTTCTAACATAAGTGCATGCTATGCGCAATTATTTTCTTTTATCGTGAGCAATTATTAGATCTTGGCATTATTCTTCTTTATATATATGTCGATCTAATAAAATAATATATTAATTAAAACTTTTTTTAAATAATATATTGTAGACTAAAGTTATCAGAATATTTATTAATTTTTTGCATGAAATAAGAAATACGATAAAGAAAAATTTTAAGATAAATTATATATTCGCTCTTTGTATGTTTTAATTAAATATAAATATAGAATCATGTAGGCAAGAGTGCATATTTTTTACTCAGAGGGAAGGTGCTTTATATTATTATTCTATTTAATTTTATGCTAACATCAGGCAATACATAACATTACAATAGAATATATAAACTGTGCTTTCATGCAATGTTATTATGCAAAATGAAATAATGAAATATGAATAGAGTAGAATTTAAAGCAAAAAATGGAACAATTTTTAATATTTTTAAAATTTGAAAAATTGTACTTACCTGTATACCGAAAATGATGCGATCAGCCAAGCAACGTTGTCGTGGCTAGCGCGTGATTGAAAGAAGGAGAATATGCGTTTCAATTTCACTTCGTTTTGAAAATACTTAGTCTGCGTACACTTGCCACACATGATTCTAATTCAAGTAAAATTTATTTTTTTTTATTACAAAAAGACGAATAATTACCACATTTATTCGTTATAATAAATTTTAGTTTTACTTGTCTGAAAATTGAATTATTAAACACACAAAACGGGAAGCATTTGTTAATTGCGATATTTTTAATATTTGCACATTTTTAATTGTAGTGCATGTCTATAGCAAAATATAATAGTTATAATGACTAATTTTGTGATTTTTAGTCTTTCAATTAATCAAGGTTTATATTTTCAATATAATTTACGAAAGAGAAAAAAGAATGAATTCTTCTTGATTTTAAATGTAAATTTTAATCATTCAAAAAAATATTTAGCTAAATTACATGACAAAATAAATCTTCTTATATTTTTAAAAGCCAATTTAATTTAATTTTAACATCATTTATTAATCAAATATAGAATTATTTAAGGTTTAATAAATAAATTAACATAAGTTAGATGAGGACTAACTTATGTTAAATCATTTATTAATTTAATTGATGCATATTACCATGCGCATATTAGCTTTATATGAACTTCAACATATTAAAAACCACTTTTTTTGGTAGGCACTGTTTCGCGGCGGCAAAAAAGCTGTGGACGATAAATGTGACCCTACCACGGCATTAATCAAAACTAAAATACAAAAGGGAGGTCTGCGACTACGAAGATGGCTAATCGCGCTATTAATTTTCCTGTTAACGTCGCTTCTCATTATCAACAGCTACAATACTGGTCAATTTCGGATCATCCGATTCGGAGCAATGGCCAAACCAACCGCTCAAGATGTAATTTCGCGTGAGTATTAAATCATTAGTAATCATTTGTGTGATTTTTTTCGTGCAAGGATAATTCAAATATAAATGAGACTTTATTATGTCGTGGCAAAAAATATACGTTAGTCAACGTACAAGAAAAGACCGAGATCAATATTCATAACTTTTAAATATTGATTTTTAGTACAAAATAAATCCAATATTTATATATATATATATATATATATCGTGTACATTATAATGTATCTACATCTCAGAGATATTTTAAAAATATGTATATATCACAGTCATGAATATATCATATTGCACATTGATTGTCACACTTTCAAATATCGAGCAAAACTTGCACAAAACTAGTTCGATCATTCGACCTGGCCTTTTTAAATATCTTTAAATGGTATACTTAAAGTAATATTTAAAGATACTTAAAAGTATTAAAAAAAGATATTTAAAAAAGCATATCTCGAATGACCAAGTTACATAAAGGCAACTATCGCTTAATATTTGCTGCAAATTTGCTGTTGTAGTGTGTATCAGTCGTCATTTGTTGTAAAAATCTCATCTTGGGTAAATTTACATTGTTTGCGCAGATAATAATATGTGCTTATTAATACAAATAATGTTTAAACAAAAATAAAGTATTTATCAGAAATATATTCTTTGATTAATTTGAAGAAAAATTGATTTTTTCTTAGCAGAAATATTGAATAAATTAATA
Source organism: Tetramorium bicarinatum (assembly GCA_928718305.1). Taxonomy (NCBI): domain Eukaryota; kingdom Metazoa; phylum Arthropoda; class Insecta; order Hymenoptera; family Formicidae; genus Tetramorium; species Tetramorium bicarinatum. Next base: position 12,312,845 of record OV788324.1, read on the forward strand.
GTTTTTAATTGCACATTGAAAATAAAAATATAAAAATACAAAAATATCTTAAGCTTTGAAGATAAAAATGAATATAAAATTTCATATTTAGTTCAAATCGTTTAAATTCTTTTAATTTTAAATCACTATTATTTTAACAAAATCTTAATTTAAAATTTCTAAGTCACTAAATATTTAATACTCTCGTAATTAAGAGATTATTAAAAAATCAATAATCTAAAAATGATTTAATTTTATATTGCTTTCTTGATAAATTATAACAGCAAAAATCTTGTTTAGATTAAAATTATTCTCGTGTATTTTCGCGTCTATTTTAATTACTAATTCGCAATTTTACAGAGGAATATGTATCGACGACGTCAAACAACGTATACATGCCAATAGGCAATGGTGGCTTTTTAGTTCGCAACAAAGGATGTCGGTTACCAGCAATGGATCCTTTCGATCCTACAGTTCGACATTTCATAACAAAGGATACGTTTGAATGCGAATATGGAACTTTTCCACCATTGATTGAATCAAACAATACCGCGCTATTCGTTAACCCACTTGCGTGGAACGAATTCTATAACAGTCCGGACGGCATAAGTTGCTGCTGGCGACCATTTTGGCGAACAAAAGATAGTGACAATGCTGTTACGTTAGTATTAGCAATAATTTTTAATTATATGTATATATACATTATATATGTTATATACTGTATATATAAATAAATTATATAATATATAATTAATAATTATATAATATATATAAAATATAATTTATTTATTACATATATATATATATATATATATATATATATGTTTTATAGGTAACTTTTTTTTATTTTAATTAGATTTTAAATTTTAATTAGATAATAAAATTTTGCAGGTATGACACACAGTGCTATCCTTTCCAAGATTCCTGCACTGTAAATGTCGAATTCGTAAAGGTTGAATGTTATCAAAATAACGAAATGGTCTATAAGGATTACTACACTTTCCTACCGCGTAAGCCTTCGGTGGAGGAGAGATGCAAGCAGGCGTTGAGAACGGATATGCTCATCGACGATCGTCTCAGCGTCCTCGTTGTCGGGCTCGACTCGGTTTCCAGGATGAACTTTCACAGGATGATGCCGAAGACCGTAAAATCGCTTCGGTCCCTCGGTGCCGTGGAGATGTTGGGCTACACCAAGGTCGCCGATAACACATACCCGAACCTGGTCCCGGTGCTGAGCGGCATGAACCAGGACGAGTTCCGGGACCTCTGCTGGCAGACACCTAACAAAACTTTCGACGAGTGCCCGCTCTTGTGGAAGAAATTCAGTGCAGCCGGTTATCGCACGGTGTTCGGCGAAGACGCCTGCAGCATGACCACGTTCAATTACCTGAAACCGGGATTCCGCGAGCAGCCGACGGACTACTATCTGCGACCGTACTGCGTCGCCGCCGAGAGTGACATCGGCAACACCCACAAGCTGAACGCCAATCTCTGCATCGGCACCAGGAAGACCTTCGACTGCATCCTGGACTACACGCGCAAAACGGCGATCGAGTTCTCCTCGGAGCTCTACTTCGCCTTCATCTGGCAGGCGAGTCTCACCCACGATTACTTCACGTATCCCCAGCTGGGCGACGACTCCTACCACGAGTTCATCGAATACGCGTCGCGGGAGGGCCTGCTGAATCGCACCGCCTTGATCGTGATGAGCGACCACGGGATGAGATGGGGTGACTTCCGGCAGACGTATCAGGGAAAGATCGAGGACAGTCTACCCTTCGTCTTCATCGCGCTGCCGAGGTGGTGGCGCGAGCGGTTCCCGCTCGCCTGGGGGAACTTGCGGAGGAACAGCCACAGCCTCACGACACCTTTCGACCTTCACGAAACGTTGACGGATCTGTTGAAGCCGCAAGATCTGCGCGGCCCGTTTCTCAAGAGGCGCATCAAGGCTCAAACCGCATCCTCCGTTCCGCGTGGCATCAGTTGGTTCCTGCCGGTGCCGGACTATCGCACCTGCGACCTCGCGCACATCGCCAATCACTGGTGCATGTGCCACACCAGTAACTCGGTCTCGTGGAACGACACCGGCCTGCAAGACAGCGTGTCGTTTCTCATCAAAGAGCTGAACAATATGTTGAGCAGGTATCCAATGTGCGCGACCTTGAATCTGAAGACAATCAAGGACGCGAAGATGTGGCTGGATAAGACGGACGGCGCGATGCTGACGGATTATACAGTGATCATACAGACCACGCCGGGTGACGCGATCTTCGAGGGCACGGTGCGCTACAAAGTGGACGACAATAGCCGCAAGCTGGCCGGCTCGGTCAGCAGGCTGAACGCTTACGGCACCCAAAGTGTCTGCGTCGACGAGTTCAACATGCGTCTGTATTGTTACTGTAATTAAGGACGAGGGACTGCTCGAGTGATCAGCCTTTTGTATCTGATAATTCAACCCTCCGAGGCCACTTTTTTTTTCAGTGCACCTCGGGAAGTTGTCAATATTTTTTATATTTTAATTGCAAGTAAATTGTTTTTTATTGAAAATATTATCCACACAACAAAATATCTAAAAAAGGTCTAAAATCGGATCATAAGACATCTTAAGATCATTTTTAAGACGTCTTTTAGAAATATGCTTAAAAGACGTCTTTAAGACGTCTTATGACCCGATTTTAGACATTTTGTTGTCTGGGTATATAAATATACAAGAGAAAGATAATTAAACCGGTTGATATATAAAAATATCAGGTTCCGAATTTTCGTCTGGGTGATCTCGGGGGGGCTAAATTGAAGCTTAGAACAAACTTATCCAGACAACGTGCACGTTCAACCCTTTCATGACCAAATTATTTTTTGTTTTTAAATTTGTTTCTTCTGTAATAAAATGCATACTAAAATATTGAAATTTTTATTTTTTAAGTTTTTTTTATATGTCCCAGTGAACATAAAAGGGTTAAAAAAATGTCTTCAAGAGGCTTCAAGATGTCTTCTAAACACGCTTTTTTGTCTGGGTAGAAATCCTCAGAACCAGGATTCAGTTAGATTTAACTAGATAAGTTCGAAAGAACCGTCATAGTATTAAACTGTTTTGACAAATTCCATATTTGATTTTGTAAATCAAATGTTGTCGCTTCCATCCGCTTATTTCCGGATGAAAACGGGCAATGTTTTTATACATATGATCAAATAAAACGGTTTGATGAGTGGCATCAAGTATCGCGCAAATCCATCGTGTTTATGGAACTTTATCATATATGAACACAATTGCACTTAATATTTATTTATATTTCATATATTCTTCCATATAGCTCATTGAATAATTTAACTTAAGCAATAATAGATATTTACGAGCATTGAGGGGCAGATTATCTTGTGCGGTCAAGATTTTGAGATTTGTTTAAAGAAAAAATTATAAATTACCCGATTTATAATTCTGAACTTTTACATTTTTATTGACGTTTTAGAAACGTTTGGAGAATTTTTATAGATTATAAAAATAATTATTTTTTTATTGTTAATGTTACATTACATTACAAAATTTTTTTTCCTGGCAAAGGCGATAAAAGCCTCTGTCTTCAATAAATAGAACTCATAGTGCTTATGATAATAAAACTTATGATAAATAAAATTAACTGCGCGTTGTAATTTCTCTAACTTTCCGAATTTCGGCTTAAAACTTTAAAACTATATTTTAAGAAGTTTAAATTTTAGAATTATGTACAAAAAGATCGAATTTTTTTATCTTTCAAGGTAAACTACCTCCTTGATGTAAAATTAAGTGCTCGCTTTGTGTATCTTTCTCTTTACGCGCGTTTCTCTCTACGTCATTCACTTGCTTGTTTGCTCACGTGACATCTGCACGTTGAGTAAAACAGCTTTGCACTTGATAAGAAAATATATTCCATTATAATTTGTATTTAAAAATGACTTATATTTGTCATGCGAACTGTGTGTCTCGTTAGTTCTTAAGCCAATAAACTTTTAATATCTGTAAACTTAATATGTAATGACATATTACGGCGATCAATTCAGTGACCAATTCGCCGACTCTCTATACAAATAAAAAAGATATTTTATTATTTTTCATGAGTGTATTTCATCAAACCATTCTTTCATAATCGCAGCTGAATAAAATTAATTTTCAGATATGATGTAATATATCATATACTCATCAGTGCAATTATATCTAACGTGTTTTTGCAAACTTTGTGCTGAAAAATGGGCAAAATAGTCTATTTTTTCTGACAATATATTTCATGAAACATTAAAATATATTCTGTAGCTTATGTATTTATTTTTGATTATTCTCTTGGATTTCTGAACAGGGGAAGAATAATAATATCCTTTTTTTTGTAATAATAGATTATAGTTGTGCTATAATAAATTACACATATAAGATATTGCCACTTAAAAATACATAGGTATATTTGAATTAAAAAATTGGCTACAAATGTATTAATCTTATTATGGTACTATATTCATTATATATTTATTGATGTTTATGTTCAAAATTTCTTTGAAGTTACAAAGAAATCTCATTATGTGTTTATGCCAATGTGGGATATCTGCTTTACCAGCTTTACATTATTAATAATATAAATGTGGCCGATCATTAATAATTTATTATGTGGTCATTTTTTATCTGATAATAAATGCAAAATCTGTCCACACGTATCAATCTCTCCTATTATTATGCACGTGATTTAACCAAACACAATATAACTTAAATTATTAACTAAATTACTTAATTACTGTTGATATTTGACAAATAATTGGCAACGAGAACCGGATATTAATTTAAATAATTGGCAACAAGAACTAGATTTAACCAGTCTTTTGCTCTAAATAAAACATATTTGATGAATTGATGAGCTTATGTAGAAAATTACATATGTACTCAATTAATATGTGTATTTATCAACTGGATTACCACCCGTTTGGTATTCTTTAGTAAGGAAGAATATCAATTACTCTTAATACAAACATACAATATCAAGACATACATTCCAATCGAAGCACTCATTTTGCACTCATTTTGTACATATACTGCATTTAAATATTTAATTGCCATGTATACCATTGTATATTCGATTTACAGAACTTTGCTGCAGTAATTTTCTTATATCTGAAACAAATAAGATCATTTTTAATATAATACAATATCGTGCATAAAATTTCGCATTTATATATAGAATAGTTTGATTTACCTTCTTTTTGTTCGTCTGTAAAATCATTATCAGGGAACGCAATATCAAAAGTAACATATAAAGAGCCATGAAGACTATTATTATCATAATTAGGCATTCCCTCGCCCTTTTTCCGAATACGCGCACCATGTTTCGTAATTTTGTCCCTTTGGATGTTCACTATGTGACCGTCTAAATGTTTTATGTCTATTGAAAAACCTAATAGGGCATCTTGCAAAGATATCGTAACATTTGTATATAAATCGTCGCCTTTTCTTTCGAAAACAGGATGAGGTATGGTTTGTATCCTATAAAAAACAATTGTAGTGTGTAAATATACATATAACCACAATAAACTTATATACGATGGCAAATTGAATTTCAAGTTATCAAATGTATACACACTTAATCAATTTTCAAAATCATTTTTCTCAAATATAAAGATTTACATGATAAAAATTCACTTTATCTTTCCAATTTACTTTGAGACCTACTCCCTTCTCAACTATTCTACACTTGTATAGTTATACAGAAATATCTACTCACTTTATTATCAAATCTCCAGGTTCTCCATCAATATGTGGTTCTCCTTCCGCAGTAAATTTAGTTTCTTGATTATCTACCATTCCTGGCTCGACCTCTACCTCCAATATACGTTCCTCATTGACAAACTTCACATTCGGACACTCTGAGCACACCGATTGTTGCATCATTTGGAATCTACCATTTCCTAAATTCCGTGTAACTAATTCCTGCCTACAATTGCACTTCCTTGTTCCCTTTGCTGCCTTTACAACTGGCTTATTTCTCGTAATCTGAAATACACAACAAAACAAGTTCAAAGGACAAAATTACAACACGTCATTCCGTAGCAGGAGAAAGTTACCTCGATAAAATTTCCGCTATACAATTCTTCTAACGTAACGTACAGATCCATCACAATGTTTGAACCTCTGGGAGTTTGTTGTTGCTGCGATTCTCCACCAAAATGGAAATTAATGTCGCCGAAGAAACTTGCGAAGGGATCCATACTGTTACTGTTCATCATGCCATCTTTCTTCAAGCATTCCTCCCCACACCTGTCATACATATCTCTCTTCTCCGGATCCGACAGTACTTCGTAAGCTGCTCCCAAGTCTTGAAACTTTTGAGAGGCGTCCGGATCATCCTTATTCTTATCTGGATGCAGCTCCTTTGCTAGTCGTCTGTAAGCCTTCTTAATTGCGTGTGTACTAGCACTATTTGATAAACCTAATATGCTATAAAAATCCCTTCTGCAAAAAAGAAAAAAGGTAAAACAATTATAAATAATATTACTTAACAAACTTTCGTGCTTTCACGTAATTTAAGAAATTCTCTCTATTAAGCTAATGATATATTAAACTATGTCAATTTTTAAAAATAAATAAAATTAAAAGGATGACAGAATTTCTACAGTACATTTGCATTAATATATTCAATTTAAGGAAACGATTATCACAAATTTCTACGATTTAATGTCCAAGTTTAATTGACAAGTAGCGAGTGAAGGGACAGGTTAATGAGGCTCGCCATTCGGTAAATCGCTCGGGAAAGGCTACCGCGCGGAATGCGCCGCGAAAAGTAATTCCGTCCTCACTTACCCAGCTATCGATAATACCACGCATACTGTCAAATTTACGAATAACACCCAATTTAATTTTAATCCTGCCATCCTAGCAGACGTTACACGATCATCTGAGTACGCCTGCGAAGCTTAAATCGTGGTAGCTTCTCATTGGTCCAGCGGGAAGCCCAATCTGATATTTATAGCGGTAGGAGCGTGTGTATGTAGTTCAAGGCGATGTCGCAACCAGCGGCATTTTTACCGTTCGACAGCGACGTGGCGTTAAAGGTCTGTTCGCACGTGTCTGTTCTAACCGCGTGATTGGTCGATATTTCCGAATGAATTGTATTTACTCACATCACCCTTTCTATATTCGCCCAAATCTGAACGGACCCGAAATATCGGTCTATAACCTATAATCTGATGTGTAAACTAATCTTCGACCTGCCTTTTTAGGTTAAATTATCTTGATATTTGTAAATTTGGAGAAACAAGTGTGAGATCGATGCACTAACAATGACATCGCTTCTAAAGACCATTAATGGGCTTCAACTTTTTCACAAATGTTTGAAACCAAGGTATGCCGGCCGTTTCCCGTCGTTTCGTAGCGCGGCTAGGCACAGAATAATTGCTCCGCTTCTCATGTTCGGAACTGTGTATTTGAACGTGTATCTGATGTTTCGTTGAAATTTGCATGAATGCCAATGAACTCTTTTAAAGTGATGATATAGATTCTTATTAAATAAATAAAGGAAAATATTTAAAAAATGTAATCTTTCATCAACTGTCTTGATGCTTCATTTTAAGCTTGCAAATATTATAAAAGCTTTAATAAATTAAAATGTTATAATACAAATACAAAGTTGATTAAAACGAGCAAAGTGAATATACAGGATGTTTAAAGAAAAGGGATTACTTAAATATGCTCACTAAACTAAATAAACAATAAAGAAAATATACTACTAATATATATTTATATACAAAATATTTTTAAAGAACATACTAATCTAACAAATAAATATAGTTTTATACATAAATTCGTATTTTTATAAATTTGCAGTATCGATATGATATCTATCCCAAAACGAGAAAAGTATCTACCTAATAAATTTCCCAGATATCGTCACCCAGAGTGGCTTCCGAAACCACAACGTATTGTAAGTAATCAATATACAAATAATTTATTCATATTTTTACGTGATATTTAAATATCTACATATATACATATATCTGGTATTAAAAAAAATATTTTGTAGATATATGATGAACGGCTAACAGACGAAAATAAGCAATTTCTTACTGAAGTGGTTCAAGATAAATATGGTTCGTCTACTATCGGATATGGAACAAAACTTTCTCCTTTGAAAATAGATCCAATTGAACCTACTGTAGAGTGGAAGGAAGGGTTGCAACGTACCGGTTTAATCGTCAAGAAAATAGGGATCTACCCATTATGGTTGAAAAATGGAAAGAAGGTTTCCTCAACGTTACTTCAGGTAACTGGAACAGCTTTGATTTTAAACAAGCACTATTACTTTAATATTCTCGATATTAAATAATTAATATTCTTATTTATTCTACAACCATATTCTATGCTTTAATTCAGGTTGTTGATAACGAAGTGGTAAAATATATACCACCGGAGAAATTTATCCCAGTAAAAAGCCGTACACTTCCAAGACAAGTCAAAAACAAACTTGGGTGTCTTGTAGTTGGGGCAGAAAATATAAATCCGCAAGTGGTATGTGATGGAAAAGTTATGTCTGATAAATCCCTCTATTCTAACACGTGAAAACTGAGAGTATCTTTTTGCATAGATTACTAAAGAATATTATGGTTTGTTTAATGATACTGGAGTTATGCCAAAACGTGTACTGAGAAGATTTATGATATCTCCACAAGCAGCATTGCAACCAGGAACTCCTTTATTAGCCGCACATTTTAAACCAGGAGAAATCGTCGATATCCGCGGGAAAACGTAAATAATTTTGTACTTTATGATATTGTGCTATATGTATTGCTTTACAAAAAGGAAAAATAGAATAATCAATATTCGTGAAAGAGTTGAAGCATGTGAATTCCATTAGGGTTGATCGCGGATTCCAAGGTGTCATGAAACGATGGGGCTTTAAAGGGATGCCTGCCAGTCACGGTGTGACCAAAACTCACAGACGCCCCGGAAACATCGGGTCAGGTGGCACAAAAGCCCGAGTCATGCCTGGTACTAAAATGCCTGGACACATGGGTAATCGGTGGCGTATTCTTAGAGGTGTTCAGGTAAGTAAATTTATATCTCTAATAAAAGAGATATATATTTAAAAAGACAAGAAAAATCTTTTACATCTTGAAATTTATAAATTTTACCATTTGTTTTATAAGTTCACTATTTTTCTTATATATATATATATATATATATATATATATATATATATATATATAATGTGATGTTTTGTTTCTAGATTCTACGAATAAACACGAAGTATAACGTGATTTGGGTTATGGGACAGAATATACCTGGCGAAACCAATAATTATTGTTACATGTTTGATACAATACTTCCTCTAAGGAAACTTAAGACGGCGCCAAATTTTCCTACGTATTTACCAAGTATCACCGAAGAATCGCTTCCAGAGGAACTGTATGCAGATAACGTACATCCGTTTGCAGATCCCACGATAGAATTTCAAGAAGAATCTTAATTGTATATCTATATAATATTATAAATAAAAATGTATAATTGTAGATCAGGATTATTTACAGAGTTTACATGCCTTTTTCCAGATGATAGTTTATAAATAGAAATTCCATAGTAATTAAGAATTAGCAGAGGCACATTTGACTTCTAATTTCATGCTAATAAATTAAAAAAAAATTATCAAGTGATAGTTGAAGTTGTGCCGAATTTCCGTTGAAATTTTATTGGTTGTCTGCTCCTTACAGAAATATCCACACTTATCAATTATGCTAGCAAAGAGTAGTCAATTGATTCATTTATTTAGTAATCAATATCATTATAAATTTAACATGCCTAAAATATACACGAATTATTTTATAAAAGTAATATCGCTAATCGAGACTCGTCCTGAGTTAGAGTGGAGAGCAGCATGATCAAGCACGTTAGAAAGATCCTTTTTTTTTCCATTAACTTAACACCTTATTATGAAGTTATTCGACTTCTAGAATAATTTACTCGCATGCGTTATATAGCTAACAGCGGTTAGCTAAACACTGCTAATACGCGTTTATCGTATATTATAAAAGAAAAAGGTAACATATATATGTATATAAGAAAAGGGAAAGAAAAAATCAAAGTCCATAGATGCTCAATTTGGTGGTTACCAACTCCTTCATTCCATAACTTGCTTTCGTCTTTTGCTTCATTTTCCGAATACGGAAAGGTCGATAAATCACACTGTATGTTTGTAAGAACAAACGCAATAATTCTTGATTCAGTAGCAGTAAGTTCATATTGCTATGCTTTCATTGGAGTAGGAAGGAGATGTAGAAATAGGAAAGAGAAAGCAAAATGGCTCCGCATTGGAGTTTGTCGGGGGACGGCACGATCGGATAAGAAGTGGAGACCCTCTCAGAATTTAAAACCTTCACTCGGAATACTCGTCGTCTGATCAAATTCAAAAGCTCCTTCGTGAGATGCCAATGGTGCATCATCCGCCTGTAAATCAATGATGTTATTATATATGAGAGTGAAATTCATATTAATGTTTTAAGAATGATGCTTTACCTCTTCTGAAAAGTATTGCTCGATGATGTCATATGCTAGTTTGTAAATATCTACATTTTCATGATTTTGTAACGCCTCAATTTTATCCAGACCTGTAAATAAAATAAAAACGCATGTGTGTGTATACATATATATATATATATATATATATGTATATATATATATATATATATATATATATATATATATATATATATATATATATATATATATACAAACGTGTATGAGTTATTTTATCAAGTTTTTTACTTTACTCTTATATATGTATATAAGAAAATGTAAGAAAATAAATCTATTGTATAAAATAATAAAATCTGCTTTATATATTATATATAAATATTTACCGGCGCATTCCTCAATCATATTTGCCAAATGTTCCACCTGTGAGCCAGCAAGTTTAAGCATATTATGGATACCATCCAATACCACTTGTACAACTTGAGTATCTTTACAAGATAAAAGATCGCAGAATGGACCAATGACTCCTTCTTGTATAAGACGTGCAACTTGATCTCTATTGCCACTTATCGTAAAGTTACTAATAGCCCATGCTGCTTCTTTTTGGGTTTGAAATTCACCCTATAAAAACAAAGTGTAAATAATATGGCATATAAAGTAATAATATAATACACATTTTATTTACTTAAAACTATATGCTTACTTTTGCTAAGTTGCGAATAATAAGTGGTAAAAGACCTGCATCAATGACCGCTTGAACCTGAGCTTGATTACCAGCAGTAATATTCGAAAGAAACCACACTGCTTCTTTACAAATCTTTTCTTTCGGATGAGTCAATAAATTCGGAAAATGCGAAAGTGCGTCACAATTTAAAACAGTTTGCGTTTGCTCATCTGTACCAGTTACAATATTGCCAACTGCTCTGAGGGCTGCAGTTTGCACTTTGACTTCTTTGTGCGAAAGAAGTGGTATTAAACGAGGTACAACACCACTATCTATAACCATTTGTATTTGCTGGTTACCACCGTCAGTTAAATAACTCAAGGCCCATACAGTGTCAACAAGAATCTATTTTAAAAAATTGTTAGAATTACAACAATTTTTATCATCAGCCAAAAACAAAATAATTATATTAAAATAAAATTTAATCTACTGTATTTAAAGTTAAATGGAAAATTAATTATATATAAATTAATATAAAATAATTTATGAAATTAATAATTTTTTACATTAAAAGATAAAGACATTAAATTACTTAATTATAATTAAATCAAAGCTAACAACAATATTACTTCTCATATTAATTCTTTTAGAATCTTGCAATATTAAATATTTTTATTTTTCTACATTCAAATAACTGTATACTTACATTAACATCATTATGATGAATAAGCATATTTAGAGCAGGTAAAATCTCCTTTATGGTTTGAACTGGTGGCGGTGGATCTTTATTCCTACATAAGTTTACAATAACCCATGTTACGTTACGTAGAAATGTAATAGGTATGTCTGGTTTAATAAACGTTAGCAGTGGCTTTACAACACCAAGATTAATGACATAGTCTCTAGGTACTGGACCATCTCCAATAATGTTACCTGTACATAAAAAATACATAGATTTATGCGTGCATATGCATGTATGCATATGTGTTGTGTACATGTATATGCATATATATGCGTATATATATAGTGTAACAAATGTTTTCAGACAATTGCTATTTACAACACTATTTAGATTTTTCCATAATAATTAGGATTATAGAAATAATTCTTAATATCACAATCCACAGAATTAACAATTTAAAAAATTGATTTTAAAGCAATCTAATATTTAAATCTTTTAATTAAACAAAATTTTTTAATTTGATTATATATATATATATTTAAAAAATATATATAGCATAATTGAAACAATACTTTTTTATAATTAGAAATTTTACCTAAGGCCCACACTGCTTGTTCACATACATTCTGTTGACTTGAAAGCAACAAATGTAAAAATAGTGGCACTGCACCAGCAGCAACTACAGCTTGTGTTTGGGCAGATGTACCACTTGCAATATTTGTTAAAGCCCAGGCTGCTTCGAATTGCAACGATGGACTAAAACATTACAATAAAATAGTCTTGTAAACGTTTCACAATCACTTAGATAAATATAGCTTGATATATAAAAAATTTGATTAGAAAAAATAATTCTAAAATTATGATTATAACAATAAAGATATGATAAAGATATCCAAAAGATATATAATATACTTCCACAAGAAATTTTTCTTACTTGTTATGTTGTTCAAGACAGCGAACTAAGATCGGTAAAATACCACTCTCTATCAATGGATCAATGGGTGGATTACGATCTGATGACAATAATTTCCTTGCTGATTGCACAGCTTGTAACTGTACTGTTGGATCTAAGCTACCTGCCTTCGCTACCAATTCTTCCAAATTGATTTTTGCAAGCTGTTTGTCAATGTCATCCTCATCTATTTAGAAAAATAATATATGTAAGTATTACCGTGTTCCAATATTTATGTTCACATAAAAATTTCCATGTATAAGAATGAGAAATTTCAGTTTTAGATATTACCTGTTGAATCTGTAATTGGAACATTTCTTCTTTTTTGTAATGTTTCTTCTCGCTTATTTTTACGTAATTCCACTGTCACCTCATTACGTCTTCTTCTCATTTCCTACAAAACATTAATTTTAAGATGTACAATCCTTACATATTTCAGCTTTTGAAAGCTAATTCAATTCATCTCTTAATACTATTTCAAGATATTGAAGTATCGTACGATGAAATAATATACGACTATATACTAGATGTCCCACAACAACTAATCTTTCTTTATTAATCTTTTTTTAAATCGTTTTACAACTTAAAGTATAAGAATTATAAAAATGTTCTCAACTATCATATCGTAATATCTCATCCACAAGAATGTACGTTTAATTATAAAATTGTTTTAAAATTTCATTAATTGAAACAAAAAAGACTAAGTTTATTTTAATTACTGGAAAATTGATAGAATCAATAAATAATTTATTAATTGTGCACTTTGCATAATTGGAACATATGGTAAAGATATTTGTATTTAAAAAATTCTTGCACATAGTTCAATATAAATATATACAGAAACTTGTGTAGCCTTTGAAGAGCGAGATATACAAACAAATGTTGAGAATATAAAGGTACATAAAATCATAATAAAAATGATATTACAAAATTACTATAACACATAATGATTACATATAATCTTGCAGTAATTTCAACATAATTACAAAAGGGCTAGTAACTCAATAAATTACAAAAGAAGCAACAAGTAAATCAAGAAGTAGACAAGAGGAGTTAGATTAAGAAAAAAAAAAGTAAATGGGAAGGAAAAAGAAGGAAAGTGAAGAGCTCGAACGGCAATGAGAGAAATATGGAGCACGGAAAGAATAGATGGCGAGATTTAGAAGAAAAAAAAAACAGAGATAAGTGGAAGAGAGAGAGAGAGAGATACGGAGAGGGAAAAGGGACAGAAGGAAATCGGGAGGAAAGCTGAGCGACTCACACGTACAAACGCACGAGTTTGGAGGGGAAAAAATGGCATCGCGCAGGGCGGCGGAACGTGGGAGCGTCTCGACTTCGCCAGCGGTTAACACTCCCATCGCGTGAGAAGCTCTGGGGGCTGCCTCCCTCCCCGAACGACGATGCACTCACCTCCTGGTCCTTGCCTTTGTTCTTAAACACCATCATTCGGTTCTTATTTAGCATTGCCTCGGCCGCCATTTTTTCAATAACCACGTCCCGTGGTCGCGTAGATCGATGTGTGCCGGCACGCGGCTCCGTCGGGTGCGCTATCGCTTAGGACGTTACGGTCGCGTTACGTCGCCGTCAGCTCCCGACCGCTCAAGTGACCGCTCGTTCCGCTGCGATACCTGTCCCCCGCGACCTACTCCGGTCTACATCGACAACTGCACTCCGTCCCGCTGGCTCGCTCACGGCGGTGTACGTAGATACATACGTCAATGTGCAATATCACGCATAACGCTCGCTCTCGCGTAACAATCGTCGCCGTCACGTTATGCGGAGCACCGCGCCTCGGCTCTCTCTCTCTTTCTCGCCCGTGGCTCGCGCGCTACCTTCTCGACTATTTCCCCTTTTTTTTCCCACGATCGGGACCAAATGTAACTGCCGAGCAGGCCGAACCAGGCCGAACAGGAACAGAACAGACTACGGAGCGTTCCCAAAAGAGCGCGAACGGACGTCGGCGAGAGTATCACGGAACGAGGACGGTGCGTTCCGAAAGGCTTACCGTTTGACGTTCGCTGATTGTGGCCTGTTCACATGGTCGCGCGTGCGGAATCTGCATACGAGAACGTGAGACCACGCGCTCGTCTGCACAAAACTCGAGAGTCAAGACCCTCTAATCAGAGTTGCAAAATAGTCGTGAAGGTTAGGTTGACGACGCCATTTTTTATCGATCAAAGTTGTAAGTTAAGGCCGCGACACAGACTTTTGCATAACGCATAATACATAACGCATAAGGAGATCAACCAATCAAAGTTCTCCATTGCTCTCTCCAGGTAGGAAATAAAGAACTCTGATTGGTTAATTTCCTTATGCGTTATACAAAAGTCAAGAATGAAACAAACATATACTTTCTCTCATTCTAATTTACTGCAACCAATCAAAATCAAGGACGTTATTTCGCGACTCTGATTAGGCCGGTTCCACAATCAGTCGTATGTCGCTGTTGGATGTCGTAGCGTAAAGGCCGCGACACAGACTTTTGCATAATGCATAAGGAAATTAACCAATCAGAGTTCTTTATTTCCTACCTGGAGAGAGAAATAGAGAACTTTGATTAGTTGATCTCCTTATGCGTTATGTATTATACGTTATGCAAAAGTCTGTGTTCCCCGCTTAAGGCCGCAACCAATTACAATCAAAACATTCTTATGAGACTTGACTATGGCCCGTATTTATAGTCCGTTCTTAAATTTAAGATTATCTTAAGTAAAGTCTTATATGGTTTTAAACCAATCACAGAGCCGTATTAGCATATTAAGACGTTACTTAAGACGATCTTAAAATAAGAACTGACTATAAATACGGGCCTATGATTGGTTGCAACCTTACAATACGACATCCGACAGCGACATATGATTGATTGTAGAACAGACTTTAGAGGGTCTCTACACAAAACGCACCGTCGCTGTGTTTTCTTTCTGTAGTTTGATTGGCTACCTGAATCACGGGATCATAACGCTTTGAGGTAACATCTTTTGACGCTGGAAATGAGCGTCGAGCGTCAACGTGAAAAGGTACCTACCTTTATTTTCCTTACTATTAGAAATAATCAACAAATTATTAAAATTAAAATAGTAATAATAAATTTATTATTATTTAAAAAGAAGAAAAACAATAATAGGAAAATGTTTATAATAATTTTATTTAGGAAATAGCGGAAGAGGTACAGTGACTGACAGGGGCAGAATGATTGACCTCCTGTTACATTTTTATCCATAGCAGACTAACTGCTCATCGCACGATTAATTTCCAGATATTAAAGAAGAGAGGAACTTCTATACGATCTCATATGTGGAAATTTATAGCACGATTTATTAATTATTCGATAAAACATACGAACGAATAGACATATGTTGCGAAACAATGTTGAGAGGAAACTATGAAACGGACGAAAATAAACAAAAATCATATACAAGAAGACAAACGAAGCGAATAAATTATTTCAAATATTAATTCCAAAATTTCTAAAATTTACCGTGAAATAAAAAATATATTGTTATTAAATATATTTTCTGCTTCACACAAGCAAGTAATAATAAATAAAACATTTTTTTAGTCATTAAATCAACTCCTTATCGAAGTTTTTCCAAGTTCATTATCACGAATTTTTCGATATCGACATATCGCATAGGGTATCGGGTGTACTCTTCGGGGAACTTTGCGCCTTTATCTTTCGTAGACTCCCCTATAAAAAAAGGCACTTTCCGTCGCTTCCACGTAGTATTGTTCCGAGATATAAGTTGTCCCAGTTGTTCCTTGTCATTTAAGAATCACCCATCTCGCGTGGAAACACAAACATCTCCGCTCTTCGTGTCCGCGCCGCTTTATTTTTTTAGACCAACCTCTTACGGCCGCCATCTGCACGCATGCCGACTTTATGTCGCTCGGCTGCCGAACGCGAGTGACAATCCGCAACATTCGACGGGTGTAAACCACCCTGCGGAACATCTCACTCTCCTTCCAATATGATTTCAGACGACATTTTCTTCTGTACGAAAATAGAAATTTTCATGTATCACACAATTCTAAAACTTTTATAAAAGTTTAACGTTGATTAACGTGAATTGCGAATTTATGTACAATTTACTTGATTGTTGATTATAACAATCATTTTATCATATTATTATATGTGTATACATATATTTTTTCTTTGTACAGGAAAAATAATAATAACTAAAAAATAATTGGAAAAATAACTTTTACATTATTTGTTTATAAAAGTAAAATTGCGATCAAGTTATACGTATGTATAATATATTCTATATATAATCATTTAATCATTCTATATACAATTATTACATTTACATATTATACATATTATACATATACACAGGTAATTTTTTTCAAACCGTACTTTTTATTTTAAAAAATACAAAAATCCTCTTAATTATTCTGTAATTCTTCTTCTTCTTATTTTTTCTGTATATACAAATAAAAATTGTACAAGAGAAAGAAAACATAAATGAAAATATTCTATATATAATTCTATATATTTATGCATTCTTTATATACATGAACAATTTTTTACTGGGATTTTATTGTCACATAAATATTTCATCACTTTACTGGTTACGGGATTATTGAAAAGCTCGCACTGCTATTTTAAAACCGTTTGTCTCCCATAGAAAGGCCACACAATCACCGAAATATCTATATTAATACAGCAGGACAAAAATATAAGGCTTTAACTTTTGTCAAACAGGTCTGACGTATGGCGCGAGAAAATGCTTCGGGGAAGAAGAAGAAGAAGAAGAAGAAACGGCGCTATTCTTGCGTCCAGGTGTGAGCTTGTAACGCCAATGTAAATATACAACACTTACGCCATTCCGACGGAGGCTCTTCGGAAACTCTTAACGTATCTTCCTCCCTCCCCACCGTCTCGCATTTCCCGGCTGACTTTTGTGTTTCGACTCATTTCTCGCCTACTTGGTATGTGTTTTGATCTTCAGGAGCTATAAACCACCCGCTTTATTAACGACCCCCTGGACGCGGATCCCCGGCGTTGAACGGGCGTTATCCCGTCGTGATCGGGATAGCGACGATCAATCGTACGCTAATATCGAATGGCAATCAATTCAAAATTATTTCGGGCCGGATCTCGCTGCGCCGGCCTCACAGAAACGGCCTTTCATCAACCATCGTCGTTCACGAGGGAGAAGAGATAAACTCCCGCTTGTGTGCCTCGCGAAAGATGGACAAGTTAGAAAATGGAATATGAAATTTAGTAGGTTTCCATCTCTTCTCTTTGCATTCGAAACATATTGTAAAGTAATTGTAAAATGTAGAGGAATTTGTTTTAATTTATCTGAAATATTAAATTACAATACGATAGTCCGTTGTAGATACAGATTTCTTTTTAATTTTTAGCTTGAGGTACGCTGTATCAAAAGCAACATGTCACGTTGATTTCTGCCGCAAGTTTCGGTACGAGCACGCATATGTATGTACGTACGCGTTCGTCGGGACACGTACACACATTGAGAAACGTACACATGACTTCTGTACGGAACATTCATGTTCTCAAGTCGACTTGTTTATCATGATCGGAAGCTGAAAAGTCGGGTTGTTCGCCAAGAGCAGGAGGAAGGGAGTGGGAGACGGCAGTTCGTTAGGCAATAATGTACCAAGCTGATCACGATAACGAACTTTAAACTTATTAATCTCTCTTCTCAAGTTAAATAGTACACCAATTGGCCAAAAAGTACATATATTATTCCTATGTCCTTTTAATTAAACTGACTGTAAAAAGTCTTCAAATACTTTGTAATTTGTCACTAAAACGGAACGAGAACGTAATAGTCACGACGAAAATAAATAAAATCTTACGATTGTTGCGTAATGATTGACTTGTCGAGCAAATTAGATCGATCATCCGTCATCAAATCATCGTAAATCAAAAGAATCTCCTTTGATTAGGACAGGTTCTGATTACAAAACGATGATTTAATTCTTACTTCGATTCTCACTTCATTCAGCTACCACCAATGCATCGTATTTCAAATTTAGAAAAAAAAAAACGAAATTAGGTGGAATATCTGTGTTTCTTTCGATTGAGAATAAATAAACGATAAGTGGTCGCGATAGCGTGGTATACGGACAACGCGTATTGATACGACGCGCGCGTCAACGCGTATTCATCTGCACATGCGAATTAATTACCGTCTCCATTGCAGATAAAATAATCCAATATCTTTCAAGGAGAATTGTTGTCTTAAAGCAACTAACGGCCAATTTCGACGAATCGTCTAGATTATCTCGAAGCAACCGCCATTTTTTTCGGCTATTGTCTCTCAGAGGTTTATCTTAAAAAGGTCCCTAATCGCCTATTTATCAATAACCTGCCTACCTTCATGGCTTTTGTCACCATTCGTTACATAGTCAATGATTAGAATGATTAATTCCGTCTCGAGTTTTACGGGACATCACGATTTTCGATTTTCATTAGAAACGACTTGAAGGAACCTAGGTGGTTCCTTTGAGATATCATAATACAAATTTATTTTGTAATTTGATGAATCAAAAATATCCCAAGCTTTTTTATTCTGTCCCGATTTTTTGTCCTCGATGTTCCAAGTCCGAATGTTCAAGAGTTAGGTCATTCTAGCGAATATTTATGTGAACACGTGGGTGGACGCGGTTTGTAACGCGTCAGGTGCGAGCCGTGACGGGGGAGAGAGGGCGAAGACGCACCCTTCTTCGAGAAATTCGGGTTACGGCGTACCACCGTCGTCTTCCGATAGCGTAGGTCGGACCGACAAGACGATGATGAGTTAAAATCTCGCGTAAATCCGTATCGCGCGTGTGTGCGCGTCACGCATACACGCGCGCTCCATGCGATCGTCCCGATGCTCCGCGCGCGCGTAGCGAAGCGAGGGAGAGCATCGAAGGCGGGATCCTCAGTTTCGGTTAAGCGTTCATCGAAGAGAGAATCACTCCCGTCTCCCGGTCTCCACCTACGCCGAGACAGGCCGGGTGTCACGCTGAGGTTTCAGCTTCCGGCTTAAAGTTTCAGCACCCACGCAACGCTGTTCTTACGGGGGAGGGGAGTGCGCGCTCAAAGGACTTCCGTTCTCCAGCACGATGTCCCGCCGTCACTTCGCCGCCGATCTTGGCCAGAATTATGGGAGAAAATTGACGATGGAAGTCCGAGAAATTTGAGAAAGATACGCGAATCCAAATCGGGAATGTCGGGAGAGAAGAAAAATGCAAAGTTCTCGTTCGGGATCCTACTGTGTGTCACGTGATAGTGCGTATGATGTAAGAAGAAGTAGCGTGACAGAGAGAATGAGTTGAGAGAGACGCTGTGATTTAATGATAAATATATCATCGCCGTGACAACCGTCCACGGCAACTCCTCGGATCTTTTTTTTGTAAGACCTTAGTCCACGGATACATCAAAGTCCAATGTGACGTTTATAGGGACAGTAACACCTGTCTCGTCAAAGTAATGCCGATGAAATTAGCGTGTCGATGATAATTGCTTCGTAGCGAAGGAGTGCAAAGTGCGGGAACGCGAGTGCGAAGAATTATTTTCTCCGACTGGCGAGGGTGGTTTCATCTATTCGTTGTTTGGCTGCGCGATACACGGAGGAAGAATGCCGAAGAAAAGAGGACTCGCTTCTCTCAAAAGGCGAACAGGTAACGCTTCAAATCTCGCACATGGGACTTTGTCACGTTTATCGCATTAAATTTGGATACATCCTTCTTGCCAATCCCATTTTGATATTTTTTGACAAAAATCTGAAGACATTAAAAATATAATTAATTAATATGAAAAATAGCAATTATAATAGATTATATTTAATGCAAAGAAAATTATTTCTTATAAATAATTTCCATTGTTATATTTTTTGTGTGCAATTAAATGCCTGTAAAGATCTGAAAGTTTGTTTTGATGTACGTGTTTGCTTGCGCTGGATCCCCTAATCCCCTTGAAAGCTTCTTTTGAGAAATCTGAATACACACGGTAGCTTGTTCCGCGTCTCATTGGGTTAATAGATTCGTGGAATGGACAAGAGTCATCTAATGTGTATCAAATTCAATTAGACTTGTGAATAAAATACTAAGAATCTACTATAATCAGTGAAAACGATATCCTACATAATTACTTTACAAATTACATTCGACGTTGATTATAAGAAACCTTTAAACCGATAAGAATTGCATTAATGTTTCCTGAAATAATGCTATTTGAGATAAATTTCAGGTAGTATATTTCTATATGTTGCATTCCTATGTTTTATCACAAAGTTTGCTTGCATAGCGCATTCTTAATGTTTAAATGTTTCAGTTAACGTTTATATTAGATAAGAAATAAAGTGACTACATAACAATATTCTAGGAAATTAAATGAAACGATTTAATGATGAATCGGTACATCTATATATAATGATCTAGAAATTTATTTCCACTCAATGCTCAATGAGAATTCAGAAAATTTAAAGAATTTATAAAATTAAATAATAAAAAAAAACATTTTTTAATGTAAATTTATGGCTTGCTATGTTTCATAAATATTAATAATTATAATTTGAAAATTGTACAAATAGCAATTAATAATTTGGGGCAATTATACATATATTGCGATAACGTGTCTTACATTATATTTATTAATATACAATTCTATCTACCTTAATATTAATTTAAATATTATTGTGCTGCATATCGCAATATATGTACTTTGTTTTATGTAAATATAAATTTAATAAAAAAATATATAAAAAAACTAATCTTGGAAACATTTATTTACTTGGTTGACTAAATTTATCTATGCCTTATCTATTCCTCCAACGAATCTGTTCTTCTGGAAAGAAATTAGAAACCGACCCTGTTTTTGCCCTCCGCTGTTATCTTTAATATCGGGGACTCTTAACCTTTTGATAGGTCTAAGATAATAACCACATTTGTCGCATTTATAATGTTAAAGATAATATCGTATTAATTGGTAAATTTTTATAAAGACTATTAATACTATAAATTTTTATAAACACTAAAAGATAAACATTTTCTATTTTTATGAATTTGATATTAAATTATAATATATAAATATACATACACAATAAAGATCGATAGTGTGTAATAAGGAATATAAATAGATAGCAAAACTTTAATCATCTTTTAATTCAAAGCTTAGTTCTTTTTCCAACGGAACTTTAACTTAATTGTTAAATAGATTCAATTACCAAGATAAGATTACAATAAATATAGAAAAGAAATTTTCAACCTTTCTTCGATATTCTTCCATAGGAAATTCAAAGTTAAATAAAGGAATCTGTCGTTTCATATACTGATTGCGGATTCCATTCTGTATATATTTATGTGTATATATTATTTTACGAGCACCCCACGATATTCACCGATCTCTTTCGGTCCCTTCGCGAATCGCACGTTTAGACAGGATGAGGCATCCGCACATATAATGCCTCTATTGTAGTCTGTACGCCTAAAGCTTGGATTTGCAAATAAACGCGTCTTACCACATGTGTATTGAAATTTCCAAATTTACCATTAACCATAACAGTTAAAAGATAATATATAGATTCAATTAGGATCGAATGTCACTACCATCTGTTACTGTTTCTATTAAGATAAAAGCACCTGTCACTTTGGCTACTGGCTATTGCTACAGCAAAGTATCATAACATAGTCAAGAATTCAAATTAAGCATTTGTATACAGAATATTTGTCTGAATTTTAATAATAGTATTTCTTGAAATTTCAAAGCGGTTATTTTTCTTAAGTAAAATTTCATCGACAATTTTATTTATTAAGCTTTTTTGCGCACTGGGTTTTTAGAGTACAATCAAAAACAACTTATTGCGTTTGTACAAATTTACATAAATCTCCTTTTCTTATAAATTTTAATTTAAAACTTATTTATCAAAATACTTAATGATAAATCGCAGAAAGTCAACTAATACTAATACTTTCTTTAATGTTTTTCTTCAAGAATAAATAAATCTCACATTTCCTCAAAGAGTGTCATTAAGATTAGCAATTAGCAAAACAAACTAATCGAGTCGAGTTTTTAAAAACTAACAAAGTTACGCGGATAAATTTGCGTTATATCATAATTACTGGAGTTGTAAGGCGTAAACTAAAATAATTCTCCGCGAGCTTTACTACGCCGATACTCGTGCTATCGAGGGTCAGCTGGCGGAGCCAGTAGTGGTTTCTATGCCGCGTGCACGATGGCAAAGAGCAGAGGTCAGTAATAATGTAGCGTAAATGCGAAAATCACGAATATCTGCAGCGGCATAATTGATTGTGCTGGATGGTATCGAGGCGAGTATTAATCCTCGATAAATCGCAAACGCGTCCGCGGGATCCTCTGGGAGGCAATGGCCCTTCTCACGAGATGGTCCGTCGTCAAACGCGTCGCTTCGCGATGAAGAAGAGAGAGACATCTCTTCTTCCCCGCGGCTCTGACTGGCGACGAATCGTTCCGCGTTGTAACTCGTTACGTTGTATCTTACGTTATGCTTCGCGACGAGTAACGATGCCGAGTGATCGATCTCGCCGAGAAACGGTCAATCTCGTAAATATGGGAAATCTCTCGTAATGGAGATACTCCGGGCGCATGGAATATACGGGGCGATAATAGGTATACATAGCGAGACTCGTTGTCGAGGAGCGCTGACCGCAGAGATAACGCTCTGACCCGTTGCAAGCTCCACGAGTACCAAATGAATGCCTTCACTGTCTCTATCTTTCCGTGCCCAATCCAAAATATGCGGCCCTTTTTCCTCCCTGGCCGCCCTTTACAGGCCGTTTGCGACGGACTTGCGGATCTGCGACGGCGATCTCTTTGCTTCCCGGCACGACCGGGCGGCGCGCCGACGGCGACGGCGACGTTCTGTCTTTACATTCCCCGTGCCACGTAGGAAACGCTGCAAATTTATTTGCATTTAAAATCTTTTATTTTTTATTTTATTTCTATGCGAGCCATTTGAAGTTGGAAGATCACGCAAATATCAAATTTTTAGCTAAAAATTGATTTTTGTTACGGTCATTTCCTTACGTGAAGATACTGCAAAGATACTAAATTCTATTAATAACTGGCTTATTACACATTCTCTTGCTTCGAGGGCAATGTGTAATACAATATTATCTTTTCAACGTAATTAAATTAATTTTCAATTTCAATACATTCTACATGAGCGAAGCAAAAATAATAAAACCTGTTACACATTAAACCTCATTATTAAAATGAATAAATGCAAACTAAGCTTCTTTTTAGAAAAGGGATATTAGCTTCAAATTTCTGAAGATTCAAATTCGCCATCGAAGAGTTTAAGATGTAGGGAAACTAATGATCTTGTTGCAGATTTATCAGTGACGGCTGCCAATCAACGCCAGTTAGACGATGTAGAGCAATTGTCCCCAAACTATGAAATCTCCGAGATCAAAGCATGCAAGGATCATCCGCACATTTGTGGAAAAGAAGCGGCCTGTCGCACCTTTGCGGATAACACTTCGAAATGCGTGTGTCCTCACGATTTGTCGCCACCGACACCGGATTTAAGATGTCCCAACCGTCTAACCGGTAAAGCTACTCAACTATCCTTTCGTAAAAATTTGACTACAGAAGATAAGCAATTTTACATAAAAATAGCTCGCCATAATAATTGGCGATTAAAAAAAGATCAAGAGGGACCTAGAGATGACGACTAAATTAATGAAAACCTAATCAGTTATAAAAATTATTGCGTTAAGGATAAAATCAGCGTTACAATTAATATGCTATAATAGAATAATAATTTTTTAGTTCCTTTGACACCTCGCCCTATTCACAATATAATACCTCCAAGCGGTAACAACGGCACAAATAGCACGAACGCGCTTCCGGAAGCTGAGCAGGTATCTTTGCTGTTTGCCAGAATTAAAGCTTTACATATAAATTTTGATATCTAGACTAAGCGCCATTGTTTACAAGCTACTTACAAGCATAATGAATTATTTTAAAACACGACAGGTTGAGGGGTTCAAATACAAGGTACCTGAAATCATAGGAGTAGCCGTAGCTTTCGTCGCGGTAATTGTACTCTTACTGAGTGTCGTGTATGGCGTAAGAAGGCGGAGTTACAACATCAAGTCGCAAAGAAGTCCTTTAGATGTAAGTGTGTCACTGTATTTTTCATCGAAACAGTATTCATCCTGAAATGCATAAACAGTCATGTATTCACACATTTGCATTGTATTTTCCACGTGTTCTTCTGAGAAAAATTTTCCTCTTCTTAAACAACCCAGATAGCACAAATCTTCCAAAGATATTTCAAGAACATTCTGAGAACGTCTCTATATTCTAGGAATGTCCATAAGACATGTTTTGGAGATCTTGTGTTATCTGAGAATTTGCAATACTTTTATATAACTATATTTTAACGTAAATTTACCTCGAATTGATTTTTCTATTATTTCAATTTTTACATCCTTTCCTTAATAAATGGTGCAGCTCGAGGATTTTAATAATTACATATTTTTAATCATTCTTCATAATCATCTTGCTCGTCACATCTTATCAGGGAACGCCAATAAATCTGAAGAAAGGATTACTATTAGCACATAAGTATACATCCAATCCTCAATATTTCACCTGCACGTCGCCGGAGGTCCCAATAATACAACGTGAAAGCCTTCTATTTCTACACGACATCGGCGAAGGATGCTTCGGAAAGGTTTACAAAGGTAAAATCAAATTTTGTATACGTGAAAATAAAATGAATTAAGAGAGAATTCATCGATTCTTTTGAAATTTCAATTTAACAAGATCAGGAAGTTGCAATACTGCAAAATAAATTTCTCATATTTTAAATTTCATTCATTTCTCGTAAGGCTACTTTAGCTTTACAGAGTCGCTAGATAACGCTAGACCTTTCAAAAATTTTACAGGCGAGTGGCACAATGGAGAGACGAAGGAAATTGTCGCTATAAAGGTCCTGAAGGACACAGCCACGCCCGAAACTGAACAGGACTTTATGCGCGAAGTGGACATTATGTCCACTTTCAATCATGCGAACATTCTATCTTTGAAGGGCATGGTACTTCGAGATGCGACGACCAATCCGTGGATGGTGTTCGAGTATATGCCGTACGGCGATCTCGCCGAGGTCTTGCGGGCAAACTCCTCGCAATTCAGATCGTCGAAATCTGAACTGCAACCGTTAACGAAGGTATTGCAATCAGCAATTAGTTAAGAAAATTTTATAACAACGTTTCGGTGAATATACGTGATAAAGTTGCACGTTCAATAGAGAGTTGTTATAAGAATTCTTGCATTATGATTCATTGTGACATTAAAGTTTCTCCTCTACGAAACGTATCATCGCGTCTTTATTATTACGCATGTAATGTAATTCTAGCGAAATTTTTTATCAGTAGTATCACAACTCGAGAATGACGTATAATTGTTTATAGGATTCACTATACTGGATCTCAATTCAAATTGCGGCCGGCATGACGTATCTGTCGGCGCAAAGATTCGTGCATCGCGATCTAGCGTGTCGAAACTGTCTGGTGGGCTCAGGCTTAGCAGTGAAAATCGCTGATTTCGGCATGTCGCGAGATATTTACACTTGCGACTATTACAAGGTGAATATTTTTTAAGAAATAAATTAGTACGCGTAATATGTAAAAACTCGTAAGAAAATTTTGAGATTTTGTAACTCATTTTTCTCAACTTTTTTGTATGTTATTAGCAAAAAAATTGTTATATAACTCACATAAATTGTAATTTAACATTCTCTTCAGATTGGAGGATCACGTCTGCTGCCAGTACGATGGATGTCACCGGAAAGCGTGGTATACGGAAGATTCACCTTAGAGACTGACGTGTGGAGCTTCGGTGTTGTCTTATGGGAAGTTTACTCATTCGGAAAGCAGCCCTACTACGGATTCAGTAATGAGGAGGTCAGACATGCAAGCATACGTTAAAATTTCTTTCTTATCAGCTCGTCTGGAGATTCGAACGTGTTTCTCGACGATTGTTCCAGGTCGTGAAGCTCATACTTCAAGGAACGATGCTTGTCGCGCCGGACGAGTGTCCGTCCGTCGTTTGCCAAATAATGCACGATTGTTGGAAGCTCGAGCCGCGGGAACGAATCAAGTTTCCCGACATTCTGGAGAGGCTGGAAAAAACTCAGAATGAGTTGACCCGGCAAGGAACGTTGCCCAGACCGCCGCAGGGCCCGGTGCTGCTACGTACCCCGGACGTTTTGGATCCGGACGGCTACTTGCTCCCGGCTCCTGCGATCCCTCGCGAGTATCTGCAGACTCTTCCAGCTCTGTGCGACTAGTACGTTCTTGCGACAGTGAAAGAACCTTTGAACTTCAACTCTTGAAAAGTTGCTTCGTGCGCGATATGCGTGAAGATGTGAAGGCTCGAACTCCTATCCTAATGAAAATTAAAGTTAATAATACTCTGTGAAGTGAACATTGTGAAGTGCATAGCATCGAAGCTGACTATATAATATAAAACACATAGTTCTTGTTGTTATTATCTGGCAGAATAATAACAAATAGCATACTACGTGGAGCTTTATATAAATATAGATGCTTTGACAAGTTTGAAATTTCTCTTCAAATTTAAAATATTTTATATTTCTCTAAATGTAATTAAAATGTATTGAATTTTTAACTTTTAACTTTTTAACTTGATTTTTTTAATATTCTTATTAAGAAAAATGGACTTCGAATTGATAGAAAAATTCTTTATTGTAACTTGACTCATTTGAAGTATTCTATCCGGATAAAATTTTTACAAAAAATTTGGATCAGTATTCATCTATGATGATATATTATATTTCAACCAAAATATTAAACTAAGGTGTAAAATTGATTTTACTTTCTATTTTTATCAGTTAACTGGTTAATCGTTAACAAAGCCCTAATCCATGGTACAAATGAATAATTATAGCTGACTTTTATCATTAAATATCAAAATATATACATTATGTGTTATATAATAGCACGGATTTTCATCATTAAATATCAAAATATATAAATTATGTGTTATATAAGGAAGATACAAAGGCTGGAAACATAATTTTCGAATGCAC
The DNA here is from genome assembly GCA_928718305.1 of Tetramorium bicarinatum. NCBI lineage: Eukaryota > Metazoa > Arthropoda > Insecta > Hymenoptera > Formicidae > Tetramorium > Tetramorium bicarinatum. The sequence goes on from OV788324.1 coordinate 12,340,655, forward strand.
GTCCACGAGATAGTATTAATGTCATTTTTATGTTAGTTATTTTAATAATGTCTCTAAAGCGTATCAATATTAAAGATAAATAAATAAAATAACGTGATAATATAAGAAGTAACTAATTGAATCAATTTATAAATCATATTGCGTTTATTGAGTGTAATAATAATATATGTAAAATTTTTTATTACTCGCAGGATTTTATATATCGATTTATTCACCCTTGTAAAATCCAAAAGAAATGTAAATAGAAAGTATTCTCGATAATTTACGCAAAAATTTATTCCCAGAGTATGAAAATTATATATTACATATATAAATAGTGATAATATTGTAAATGATTTTTATTAAAAAAAGAACTACATGCCATGACGATTAGTGTTCTTCATTTCCCTTCTTCAAAGCTCAACTCACAATTCTTAAAGGAATTTACATCCTATTCAAATTCATTATAGGCAGTTAACATGAAGATAGTCACGCGATTTATATCCTATTTCGCATAATTCAGTGAAAATAGAACAATCTACTGTTAACAAGAGCCAACTGTGAAGTAAATGTAAAATAAATTACAACGAGTCGGAGTGGATGGAGTAGAATGGTAAAAAAAAAGAAAAAAGTAAATATTGTGGAAAACGGCGCGATACCGAGAAAGAGATCGCAGAATTTGAATATAAAATCGGCTGGCGATCCATCCGTCCTTCGCTTTGATTACTGTGTTGCTGTGATACGACAGTGACTTGTTTCGAAGGTTTTCCCGAGGAGCACCGAGGAGGAAACGCGACGAGGACAGAACACGAGGTTTGAAACGCGGTCGCCGACGTGACTCGCGCGTTCCAGCGATGAAGATGTACGAGGACTGCGTGCTGCAGTCGATGCGCTTCCCGCAGAAGCTCTGGCGGATAGTGAACGAGTGCAAGACCGGGGCGATCCGGTGGGGCGCGAACGGCGGCACGATACTGCTCGACTACAAGACGTTCCAGGCGGAGTACCTGGACGCGCATCGGCCCATCTTCAAGACGAGCAACATCACGAGCTTCATCCGGCAGCTCAACCTCTACGGCTTTCGCAAGGTCACGTGCCACGGCCGCGACTCCGCCTGCAACTCCTGCGACCCGCACGTGCACGAGTTCCTGCACGAGAACTTCCGCGCCGACCGGATGGACCTGCTGCCGAAGGTGTGCCGGAAGGCCGGCAGGAAGGTCCGCTGCTCGCAGCACGCGCCCGCTGCGAAACCCGCGGTGGAGAAGCCGCGAGCGGAGGCGAAGCGCGTGTCCCGCTTGAAACTCTGTCAGGTATTATTCATTCACTGTTTTAGAGCTATACATCTTTTTTTTTTTTCATTCATTCATTGTATAAATATTCATTGTGTAGAGAAAAAAAAAACTTGACATTTCACTTCCGAGTTTGATTTACGTTGTAAGCGAGATTGGAATGTTGCAAAAAATTAAGTTAGACTTTTCTGTTATACTGTTTCACGGTATTTCTTGCTGTTTTCTTCTGATATTTCGTATTTTAATATTGTATATTATAATTATTATATTATAATAATTATATTGATATCATAGATGAAATATCAGCTTGGAGCGATATAATAAATGTAAGAATATATCAAAAAAGATTCCTGAATTTTATTAATATTTATTAATTTATATCTATATTATATTTCATAACAGTTGGCTCTGACTAAAGCTTTGGAACAAATTAGCCAAGAATATCGACGGGAATACGAGCAGGAAAAAGAAGCGATTATAACAAAGGATAATGATCTAAAACGGATAAAAAACTCCCAAAAAGACACAGGTATGATAAATATTGAAACTGAATTTAATTCGCTGTACCAAGAATATATTAACACGAATATATTGTTCAAAAATTTGCATTTATTTTTCTCATTGAAAGCTCTTAGAGAATAATATTTTATCAGGTGTATGTTAATAAAATTTCTAAATCTTATTACTAATTATCGCTTAAATTATTGCAGCACGAAAATCAATAAAAGTTATTACTCTTACTCTTCAATGAAATAAAAAATAAATAAATAAATGTACATAGAAATCTATTTAAATAGATCATCTCTTTCTTTGATATAACGGAAACTTAATCAGTAAGAAAATTAGAATGTTTTTTGGAGTGACTTCGTGCATTACATCTAGATATAATTCGAATTTTTATATTATTTTATACATATGTATAGATTTGATATATGAATTGATAATATGCTTTGACATATTTAACAACTATTATTAATTGTTAATGTGTTAAATTTTGTGAGAAAGATTGCGATATCAACCATATTTATACGTATAAAAAATTAAATTTTAAATGTCTTAAAGATCAACAATTGTGTATGTTTCAGTTCCTGTTTTGTATGGGATTGAATTCACCAATGTTCCGAATCGGAAGCCTATCATACAACGAAATGTAAAATGTTCGACGTTTACTCCTATTGTTCCTAAGCCTTTTCCTAATAAAAAATGATCTCATCGTCTTTACGCAATGCTGTGATGGATAAACGTGGCTTGCATTTTAACATTCAAAACAACATTGAAATCAGTACAGAACTGCTGATTTCAATTTTTTTTCAAACAATATTTATATTATTTATAACAAAATCACTATAATATATCTATTAAATTATAAATTTACATTGAATTATTTAATATAACGATTAGTCATTATTCAGAGAGGAAATAAAATCTACATTCTAATCGGAAGATCTCTATAATGTACTCATATACAGTAAAAGCTACTAGTGAAATATTAAATTAATTCAACGTTAAAGTTAAAAAAAAAGATATTGTTTATTTTATGATGAGCAATGTGGTGAAATTTTGTAAAAACACTTTATGGAAATCAAAACATTCATTTTTTATTAAATTTATTAAGAAATTTATAAAAATATTAAATGACTATCAATTTTTACTCGTACTAGGTTCAGATTCGTTTGTATTTCTTCGTTTAGCCTGTTCTCTTTTATGCCTCTCTAAGTATTGTCTGAATGATTCTTCATCTTTATTCTTTTCAATTTCATTATCCTCGAAATTGTTTTCCGTTCCATCTTCATCTTCGCTTGATTCATTGCATGTATGTTTCAAATAGATTTCCGAAGTGTCACGACCGTTGTTAACTGTTGTCACAAAAGATACAGCTTCTCCCATTGCTTGTTTACTAGCTTTTTCTAATTGTTCTTTCTCTGTCTTTTTTCGTTGAGCTTCCCGTTCTAACTTGAATTTTTCCCAACCTTTTTTGTAATCCCTGCAAAAATAAAACATCAATAATAATAAATATAATGCGGAGTGACACGTAGCTCCATATACGAGCGGCTGACTCAAATTGTATCTTTGAATTGAGTCCTAGGTTCAATCCCAGTTATCATCCAATATACTTTGGTTTTGTAAGATTAGGAAATTGAATGGTGAATAAGGGAGATGACAGTGATAACCCATTTCCGGAACTCATTTTAATAAGATATATATAAATTTAACGCGTTGTCATTAATGTGATAATTCGTATATTTTCAAAATATGGCAGTTTCTTACGTTTCGTATTCCTTCACGGCAGATTTAATCAACTCCAGAAATTCATCAATTCCGGCACCCGTTACTGCGGAAACGCCGCAGCATTGCAAATGACTATAAAACTCGTCTAGCGTGAGTGCCATGCTGCGTGTAAGGGTATTGATATAACGGCCTTCCTTGTTAAGTGCTTCTTCGAAAGCTTCAAAATCCTGCATCCATTCGACTGCATAACTATGTTCAACAATATCGATCTAAAACATATTAGTGCGGCATCATTTAAGTGACTGTAACTAAATTGTACAAATGTGAATTATATAGTTACAAAAAGAATTACTTACCTTATTCATAACTATAACGAAAGGTAATTTAGTTTTATAAAGTATAGAACAAGCATATAACATATTGGACATGAATGTGACAGGATTAACGCTTCTCACAGTGTCCACCACGTACACAATAATCGTTGGAAACTGAGATGCTAGTGCTTCTGTTATAATCGCGCCACTGGCCGACCATGTGAAAACCTCAATTTGTCCAGGTGTATCAAAAACCACATAATTGTGCTCTTTACTCGCTTTGTTAATAAGCTCGATAACCTGATGAAACTTTGTGGTAAAGAGATTTAAACTTGTAACTATACTGCCATTTGGACCTAAGTTATATTGCTTCATCACTTCTTTGTAATTTACGGTGTCTCTTACATCTGAAAGACAATATAATCAATACAGTAACAGTGATAACACGAATGTTTCGTTTTTATATTTTACACTATTTATATTTTACATTTATATTTTACACTATTAGTAGAGAATTTATACTGAATTTGTTTTTACCTATATTAGCAGGATACGGAACTTCTTTACAAGCAGGGTCTAAATTAACGACGTATGGTTTTCCTAAATTATACAATCTAGAAACAAGTTTAGAGACAAATGACGTTTTCCCAGCACCAGCCATTCCAAGCACGATGATACATGGTATCTTTCTTTCTGTAGATTGATCTTCCATTGTAGACGTGGTTTCCGAAACAGGATTTGTCGCTTCCGCAGCATCCAACGTACCCTTCAACTCTGCCATTTATAAATCTGTAAATTTTTAATTTTATATTACATTTTTTTCTGCAAATAAGAAATTTATTGAAAACACAAAATAAAGTCTCTTTTCTACTTGTTAGTTTTAACAGTTGAATAAATAAAAGATTGATTATCTGAAGAAATAATTGTATAATAAGCCTGTAATATAAAAAATTATTAATGTTCAAAATATTCAAAATATTCATATTTAGGCTGCGTTTGCTTTGGGCGCTTACGTGCTTGAAAGCGTCATTCTATCTTCGATACACAATAAGCAATATCTTTCTTCTATATATAATAAGCAACAAAGATAGAATGAGCGTCCAAAGCGAACGCAGCTTTAATGTAACTACTCTTCTTTTCTCTTTTACGCTTCTATACTTTTGTAAAATTGGCCAAACGCACAAAAATTCTTTTATATTCATGGAACTTACAATTTATCTATATATTAAAATAAACGACAATTATTCTTTTATGTACGATGCGATTTTATACGACGATTCTGTGATTCTGCGATCCAAGTTGCTCCTGGAGCTTAAAATCCCTCGAAGTCGTTTTTGCGAATGACGTTTATACACAAAAATATAAGCATGCACATCTCACGTGATGTATCTCAGCGCTGGCAATACAACAAACTTGTTCAAGTTTGTTCCTTGTGGCTGATCTCTCTGCACTTACCATTTCGCTTTTTCTCTCAACGTGGGATTCGTTGGCTACTCTGCTGACCAGCAGATGTCAACCAATGGGCGCGTTCAGCGGACACAATGATCAGTGAGCAATTAGTAATGATTGGTTGTTTCTGTTAGATCCCGAAATCTAGACCAATTACATTGACGAATTACTCAACTGTTGTGCAACCGTTGTGTCCGCTGAACGCGCCCAATCAGAGAACGCTAAATGGAAATAGGAGTAACCAATCAGTCTGACAAGAAATCCCTAAATGTAGTGACATCGTGGGATTTTCTCATGTAGTATTGAAATTTGAGATCACTGAAGCACGTGGAAAATGCGAAGGAGAAGATTTGTATTTGTGAATGTATCATACAGCATTTTATGTATTAATAATTTGATGAAGTAAAGATTACAGGTAAGAGGAATAAGATTTCTTCAACATGTTTACGAGATGACAAATTTTTAATTGTTACTTATAGAAAAGATGAGGTTATAAATATCTTACTCCTGTCATCTCTCATTTATGTTTAATTATATTTTATACTCACATATTCTATAAAATTTTTTCCAGATTATTCGAGTCAGTCTTAAAAGTTTATTTATCGTCAAAATGAAGTTGAAGAAGGTAAAGAAGGTAAAGGTAAGACAGAAATCTCTTAACTCGCCAAAAGGGAAAAAAGTAGCAACTGCCAAGAAGAAGAAAAAGGATTTGAGCAAGTTGACCACAAAAGAGTTCTTTGAAAATGTTGAAGATAGTGATGTATATGATGATGATGATAACGATACTAATGATGGAGATAAAAACATAGGTATAATTTAAAACATTTGACTTTCCCTTGTATGTAAAATTATGTCACTTGCTCATTCGTGTTGTTTTATAGGTAATGAGAATAATGAGCAGATGGAGAGAGATAGTGATGGTGAGAGTAGTGAAGGTGACTTGGATCCTGAAGAGCACAAAAAGTCATTGATGAAACTAAAAGATACAGATCCAGAATTTTATAATTATCTGAAAGAAAATGACAAAAATCTTCTGGACTTTAGAGTGTCAGATGATGAAGACGATGATGCGTCTTCGATGAGCGAATCCGACACGAGACATGTTCCTAATGAAAATTTGGAGGTACATATTTTTAATACATGTAATTTTAAATATTTTTTTTACATTTATTGTCAAGCAATACTATTTGTAGGTTGCTAGCGACGATAGTGATTTTCAGCCGGAAGAAGCTGAAGGTACGTCTAAAAAGAAGATTACTACACACGTGTTGAAAACTTGGCAACAAAATATACAAACGGATAAGTAAGTTATCGCTAACTTTTTTTGTTGAATCAATAGAAAAATAATTATATATTATATTTATATTATTATATATTATATTATATACAATCTTTGAATTAATTTGTAGATTTGTATATACATAATAATTATATATTATATTATATTAATTTGTAGATCAATAAACACTATTAAATGCGCTGTAGAGGCCTTCCATGCAGCTTTGGATAGCGTTGCGGTATTACCTGATACGACTACGGAATATAAAGTAGAAGGAAGTGCAGGTGATTTCAACTTCCTTGTTAAGCTATTTACTGTTTTTTAATAAACTCTTAAAATTTTATTTTTTTAATTTTAGCATTTAACGGTGTAATGCAATTATGCATAATGTATCTGCCTGATGCATTTAAACACTTTTTAAAACTAGATCCGGAATCAAAGGATGCACATAAATCTAGAAAATTCGGAAAAATACGAACAATTTTAAAATTGTACTTGTCTGATTTAATCAAAGTATGTATTTGTTAAATTTTCAATTATATCATTTAAATAATAAATATGTAACATTAATAAATGGGTTATTTTCAGTTATTACAAAGTGTAGCGTCATCCAGTATTCTTACAGTGCTTCTGAAGCATTTACGTCAAATGCTGCCTTATACCCGCTCATTCTCGTCTTTAACTAAACCTTTGTTAAGGATTTTGATAAAATTTTGGTCAAGCGCAGAAGAGACTGTTCGGGTTACAGCTTTCTTAAATATATTACATGTTGCAACTAAGAAAGAATCTGTGTTGGAGAAGTTATTAAAGGTGAGATCTACATGTGACGTTAGAAAGAATATTTGCGGATTGTTTGCAATCGTGTCTATATTATTAAAAATTTCTTTTTCAGATCATGTATGTAAAGTATGTTCAGAACACAAAGTTCGTTTCACCTAATACATTACCAGGAATAAATTTTATGAAACATTCTTTGGTTGAAATCTATTTACTTGATCATGATGTTTCGTACAATCATGCCTTTTTATATATCAGGCAATTAGCGATTAATTTAAGAAATGCTATAACATTAAAGAAAAAGGTAAATTTTAAAACACTATACTTTTTATAACATCTTGTTCCAAGCTCTTAATCTTAATCTTTTTCTCTTTTTTTCAGGAAAACTTTCAGGCTGTATATAATTGGCAATATATAAATTCTTTGCGCTTTTGGACGGAATTAATAATTAAATCAAAGAATAAATCAATGTTACGTTCGCTGTTATATCCATTAGTCCAGGTATCAATCAATTTAAACAAGTAATATTACAATTTAATAGAAAACTATATTGAATTATTTATTAACAGATTATTATTGGAACAATAAAAGTCATACCAACGGCACAATACTATCCGTTACGATTCCACTGTGTTGAAATGTTAATAACCATTTCTAAAGAGACAGGAACGTTTATACCTATTTTGCCATTTCTTCTCGAGGTATTCTCAGTTTTTAAACAACATTTGTGTATATGTGGAGTATGTAAATATTTTATTATGTTAAATTTTTCTTTTTAGATATTGGATTCTTACGATTTTAATAAAAAGCACAAAGCAGTTACAATGAAACCTATACCGCTTATTTGTATATTGAGGATGTCAAAAGCACAGTTGGTAGAGAATGGTTTCAAGGATAGTATTATCGAAACTGTTTATCAATTTATATTGGAAAATGCAGCAAATGAAAGTCATAAGATATATTTCCCAGATGTGTACATACCTTGTATAATACAGGTACTTAAAAAAATTAAAATAAAAATCGTTAAATATAATTTTTATTAGATATAAATATTAATTTGATGTGTGTTTCGTTTCGCAGTTAAAGGCGTTTCTGAAGAAATGTCATGTGGCAACTTATTGCAAGAAGATAAAACAGCTTTTAAATATGATTGAGGAAAATAGAAAGTATATTGAAACTGAGCGTTCTAAGGTAACAATAGATCTAAAGAACACGGCAGAGATTACAAATTGGGAGAATAGAGTGAAGACAGACGGTACGGAGATAGCAAAATTTTATGCTTCCTGGATTAAGATTCATAAATCTCAGATGCTTAAGCTTCTTACGAAGAACGAAGAAGAATTGAATATACCGATGAGATTATCGAAGAAACAGAAATTAGATGAGCGGAATGCAGAAGAAAGCGAAGAAGAGAGCGAGCTTGAGTTTCGAATAAAAGGAACAGAATCTGAAACAGAAAAGAAAAAAACATTAAATAAAGCGAAAAAGCGCAAGAAAAGCAAGGAAAAAAAGACAACCAATAATATCGAGGATGATTTGCCAAGAGAGGACACAGATATTGTGCAAGACATAAATAGCGATGACTGGGGCTAAGATAATATACAAGATCATTTAAAGATTAATGATCATATAAAATGAATAATACATGTATTTTATATTCTGAAATGCATTACAATAAATCTTTGCCATTATCCTTACAGTTTGTATGCAAATAATTATTTTAACATATGATTTGTAATTATAATAAATACTTTGATAAATATATTGTAATTACTGAATTAATGATTTGTTTATTTAATAAAACGCCATACAATTAGCAAGTGTATCGATAATTTATATTCATTAATAATATTAAACGTATTAAATACTTTAAGACTTAAATAATTTTAAAAAATAATACTGTATAAAAAAAGTTATATAAAATAATTTTGATATTGTTATTTTTATTATTATCATAGTTATAGTAATTAATTTATTATTTCAGGTACCCCAGGGGGACTGTCCGCGACTGTGCTATTTAATGTCTCCCCACGACCATGCAGCCCTTGACACGGTGCCTCCCATCATAGATTGGGACTGTACCCGTTTCCCCTCTCGAAAAAGAGGCGAAAGTACGGCGTGCTCTTGGCACCCGAAGCTCCTAGGAGCGACGGGTGAGCCCCCTCACCACGACAAGGTGGCACGTCACGAGGGGGAAAAAAAGAAAAAAAAAGGGCAGGTGACCCAGAGTTTTCGCGCGAAGTCGATTTTCGCTGTGCGAACACAACTACCCGACTTCCGCGGCCATCTGATGGCACCTGTTTCCCGCGCGGGAATAACTTCGCGCGCCAAGGGTTGAAGGGTGCTGTGGCACCCAGTGAGAAATGATTGGTCAAATCGATGTCGACGCGATATCGATTCGATATCGATTTGACCAATTATTTCTCAATGGGCGCGATGCTTGCATGATTCGAATGTGTATACTCGTCGCTTTGTCGATTGTTCGCTCGCTACATCTTCGGTCAAATGAGCCTTGTGAAATGTGCGAACGTTCAATCAATATTATACGCGAAATATTATTACAGAGAATAACTGCAAGATTGATACAGAATTAAATTTTAATATTATTGCGTGTATAGTAGACAGTACGCAAACTCATTAATAACGTAAAAATATTTTATTTAAAATTATATTATGAATAAATATCTCAATCTATTATTTTATTTCTTTCTGCAATTTGGTTATTTACATTTTATGTTTCCAACTTACTATTAATATTTTAATTTCTTATAAATTACATTTTTTTAAACTAATTATTAATAAAATTTTAATAATTTTAATTTTAATAAAATTATTTTATAAAATAATTTTAATTTTAATAAAAATTATTAATAAAATTGCATCTATAACGTGTAGATATACATACATATAGCATACAAACATCAAAAAGTGATTTATCAACATTGTCAAACAGTCAAATAGATGTAGCACGGATATACACCATGCGATTGATGCGATTTATCGACAATGAACGTGGTCACGTAGTTCTACATCTACGTTTGGCGCAGATGCTAGGCTAACGATTGGTCCCGTGAAAAAGGCCGGGTGGCCGCTCTCAGGTATCATTCTCTCTGGTACCATTCTTTAAAAAATACGAATTTGTATATCTATATGATTATTACAGATATAAACTTTGCTTTTTTTTGCTTTCTAACTTATTATATATTGTCGCAAGTTCTTGATAAATGATCCAAATTCAATATGTATTCAGATGTAATATAAGTTTTATTTGTACGTTTTAGTACTAATTTGCATTGTATTCTGCAAAATAGGAGGAACTGTTTTGTAGGTTAAGATGATAAGACCCAAATTCTGAAGCTGTGAAAAGTAAAAGAACAACTTTAAGGGTTGAAGGGTTAATATTTGACGAATCTAGTACAGCTCGTTTAACATTTACATTTGTGATATTACAAAAAAAAAAAAAACAAAATGACATCTATTATAAAACTTCATGCTATCTCCGGAGCGATGAATGAATCTCCACCTTGCTACATATTGCAAGTGGACGAACTGAGGATATTGTTAGATTGTGGATGGGATGAAAATTTTGATCAAGACTTCATAAAAGAATTGAAGAGGTATCATTTATGAAATACGTGCTATTGTAACAAGACCCCTTAATCTTCATATACTTTTATTTGCTTCTCATGTTTCTAGACATGTCCATCAAATAGATGCGGTATTGCTTTCATATCCAGATCCGTTGCACTTAGGTGCATTACCATATCTGGTAGGAAAATGTGGCTTGAATTGTCCCATATATGCTACCATACCAGTCTACAAAATGGGTCAGATGTTTATGTACGATATATACCAGGTATCGGTCTTTAATATGCAAAAATATAAAACAATATTTTTAGATTGAAACTGGTACTTTAGGTGTTCGATTGGTTTCAGTCTCGTCATAATATGGAAGACTTTGATCTATTTACTTTAGACGACGTTGATGTTGCATTTGATAAAATTGTCCAGCTAAAATACAATCAAAGTATATCGATGAAAGGGAAAGGCTATGGTGTTACATTGACACCCTTACCAGCAGGACACATGATTGGTGGGACAATTTGGAAGATCGTGAAAGTTGGAGAGGAAGATATAATATATGCCGTAGACTTTAATCATAAAAAGGAACGTCACTTGAATGGTTGTGAGTTGGAAAGACTGCAAAGACCGTCACTACTGATAACAGATGCATTCAATGCCACATATCAACAAGCCAGACGGAGGACAAGGGATGAAAAGTTGATGAGTAAATTTCGTGTTCTCCATCAAAATTAAATTAAAATAGATAAATGGAAAACATATTCACGGTGTATTTTTTATTTGACATTTTTATGGTTTAGCTAATATCTTGCAAACATTACGAGGCGGTGGAAATGTACTGGTCAGTGTGGATACGGCTGGTCGTGTATTGGAATTGGCACATATGTTGGACCAGCTGTGGCGTAATAAGGAATCCGGATTACTTGCCTATTCATTAGCTCTTCTCAATAACGTGAGCTACAATGTTGTAGAATTCGCAAAATCACAAATCGAATGGATGAGTGATAAATTAATGAGAAGCTTTGAAGGTGCACGCAACAATCCATTTCAGTTTAAACATTTGCAACTTTGTCACAGTATGGCTGAATTGAATCAGGTGCCCAGTCCAAAGGTAAGTAAAAAAATTTTAATTTCTATAGATATCTTTTTAAATCATTTTGATTCAAAGATTAATTTCAAATTTAGGTGGTTCTTGCCAGTACTCCCGATATGGAATGTGGATTTTCCCGAGAATTATTTCTTCAATGGTGTACTAATCCACAAAATAGTATTATATTAACGAGTAGGACATCTCCTGGTACACTTGCTAGAGACTTGGTGGAGAAAGGCGGTAATCGAAACATTACGCTAGAAGTAAGGAGACGAGTGAAACTGGAAGGTATTGAATTAGAGGAATATCAGAAAAGAGAAAAACTGAAGCAGGAACAGATGAAACAGGAGCAAATGTAATATATATATATCAATCTTTCATTTAATTCATTCAGTTATAATTTATGTTTATTAATTATGCTTGTAATGCGTTTTAATTAGGGAAACTGCGGATGTAAGTTCCGAGTCGGAAGATGAAATAGAAGTTGGTAGTGGCAGGGGAAAACACGATTTATTGGTGAAGCAAGAAAGTAAACCTGGCTTTTTTAAACAAAGTAAAAAGCAACATCCTATGTTTCCATTTGTGGAGGAAAAGATTAAAATAGATGAATATGGAGAAATCATAAAGTAAGAATATTTTTACACTCCAAAATATTGTTATTATTATTTAAAAAATATAAGAATCTAATTCTAATATAAAAAATTTTTTTGAAAATTTTGATAACATATTTCTATACAAATGTTGAAGAGATGTTAGAAATATACTAAAACAATTATTTACACTTATTTATATATTGTTGAACAGTAATTCTTTATTATTTATTGCAGACCGGAAGATTACAAAATAGCAGAGGCTGTACCTGAAGTAGAAGACAATAAAGAAAACATAGAACTGAAGCAGGAGGAAGCTAATTATCATCCTGAAGTAGCTATGGATATTCCGACGAAATGCGTACAAGTTTCGCGTACGATGACTGTTAATGCCGCGGTAACATATATAGATTTCGAAGGTAGATCCGACGGCGAATCCTTACAGAAAATTTTGGCGCAGTTAAGGCCGAGAAGAGTTGTTTTGGTTAGAGGTTCGCCTAAAGATACAGAAATACTAGCGCAGCAAGCACAAAGTACCGGTGCAAGAGTATTTGTCCCGGGCAGAGGAGAGACATTGGACGCCACGACGGAAACACATATTTATCAAGTAATTCTTAATTATCATTTTTACTAACATTAAATAATTCTAGTTTTTTTTCTTTTAATTTTCTTTTTTATTCATATTGGTTAAGAAAACAATTACGTGAAATATATATTTTTTCGTTATAGGTACGTTTGACCGACGCTCTAGTGAGCGGATTGAATTTCTCAAAGGGCAAGGGTGACTCCGAAGTGGCATGGATAGATGCAATGATAACAGCGCGTGATCAGGTTTGTCGAGACGCGATTGCCGATACTGAATCCGAGAATGCGATTGACGAAAGTGACAAAATACTGACTTTGGAGCCTCTGCCATTAAATGAGGTGAGATACAGATTGTAAATAACACGTATATGAGAGAACGCAGGTCAATTTACATAAATTGCATTTCTACAGGTTCCCGGTCATCAAACAACATTTATAAATGAACTGAAACTATCCGACTTTAAGCAGGTCCTGAACAAAAGTAATATTCCATCGGAATTTAGTGGAGGAGTACTGTGGTGTTGCAATAACACCATAGCCGTTAGAAGGGTTTGTTTTGTTTTTTACTTTAAAAACTTTTTAAAAACGATTCACACTGCCTGTACATTTTACGCTTTTAAATTTCTTTTTCTTTAAATACAGTGAAGTGCAAAAAGTACAATTTCGATACAGAATATTGTAATCAAATAAATAATTGTTTATTTTAGCACGAAGCTGGGAAGGTAATATTGGAAGGCTGCATTTCTGAGGATTACTACAAAGTGCGGGAGCTATTATACGAGCAATATGCGATTGTATAGATTATGCATAATATACACGTATATATACATATATTTATATATATATAAATATATAATATATTTTATATAATTTATATAATTTAATTATATAATTTATATATATATATATATATAACTATATTTATACACATAAATATATATTTATATATATAAATATATAAGGTTGCGTTTATAATATATATAAAAGTTTTTATTTTATTCATTTTCCTTACATTTTCCCAATTCCTTTTTCTCACTTTGTAAAAGGAATCTGTTTACATAATTTTTTTGGCGTGTCTCCTGGGAAAATTTTTGGAACTCTGAAAATTCACTATTCGACAGCCAATCAGCACGAGAAACTTACGCGCATGAAATTTCAATCCTAGTGTGTTCATCAATACAATTTGCTGACGCGTGTATATACATTTTCTTAATGTTGCGCATTGTAATTAAGTTAATCGTTAAAAAATAAATTACAAGAGTTTATCCAAAGTATCGCACGAATCCTGACTTACGAGAAACTGGGCATCAAGTAAAACCGGTTTCGAGATCGCTAGCGTGGTGGTTATGAGATAGTTACTGAAATAGCACATACCTCCAGCAAAATGATGATATAAATAGAGAGTAAAGAAATATTCATAATTATATATCTGCATGTAGCAACAGTTGTAAGTATTACGGGGTTAAGTAACGTTTGTTTTCTTTCAGAATGTTCTCTGGGCATGATTTCGCGACGTGGATTATGAAGTGTATTGTACATGAGAGATTTATCTTGCTCCTTAGAGACAACGTTATATGAAATTAAGATAATCGTCGACAATATGAGAAAATATTATCAAGCTGCTCTGGCTGTTACAGCGGTAGTGAGTCTCGTATCTCTGCTCATTTATAGACACGAATATAACAAGCTCAGGTATGTCTTAGAAGTTTTCAATTACTTTGGGAGGCCTGGGTCGAGAACAACGGATACACGTTGTGCAAACTTGAGCATACCAAGCTATACTACGTTCAATGCAAGGTTTGATGAGCCGATTTCGTCTTGGCAACGCCTCGAGGATGATCTGTACATATATTCTGCATACGGCATCAATGACAACGAGATACGAGCGGTTGGGCTTGGGACCATAAACAGCGTCTCAAATATGCAGTGTCTCGTCTTCTTCGAGAAAGACAGCAAACCTTTATTGGGGAGTTTCAAATTTATTCCCATTGGCAACGCGGTTGCTTCAAGTCTAGGAGAGAATTCAAGATACGGTGGATATCATTTTGTTTGTGCGTACACCAGTGACGAGACCCCTACTGGAATAACGTTTGTTACAAAGTCCAACAAGTACCTCAACTATGCACCTATTTTCCCCATAAAGATACAGCCACGGAGCATGGCAGGCCACAGCAGGATAGGAGTGTGCGTGACACAATCATCGATGAAGCCAACAAAGTCGATAGATATGATAGGCTTTATCAGCTTCCATGCAATGATCGGAATGGATAATTTCATCATATACGATTCCGGAATTTCAAATGACTTCAACAGCAGACTGAAGGAAATGGCGATTGATCCGACTTCTTTTTGGAAGTATACATATACTGTTATACCGTGGAACTTCCCTTTCACGGAAATCGATCAAAATGTTATAAGAGAAATCATTGAGACAGACTGTTTATATCGTACATATAATAATGTCGCCTACGCTATTACACTCTCATGGAACGAGTACGTAAATTTAAAGTACCATCATACAGCACTTGATCTGTTGGCAGACTTCAAACAAACCAAATTGGTAGCCGATCGCTACAAGTTGAGAATTACGACTTTTTGCACGCAGCAAGCTGACAATAAACAGTATGCCAATTCTACACTGACGATATTGAAGAAGACCAAAACCAATAAGAACGTTCTGGAGAATCGTTCTTACATTTATATACACAAGCCATACGTAACATTACAGAATTCTCACGTGTACGTCAAAGAGATAGGAAGAGATTTGGTCTCTGTGAATCAGTATAAGTATTGTGATAATTATAAAGAGATTCAAGAAGTCGAAGATTTAACACTTTTGAAATTTGCCCAAGATATACAAAACTCATCGATTCTTAGGAAATATCTTGGACTTTACAATGCTTGATGCAAATATAAAGTGATACGAGTTTCGCGTGACTAAATATATTAAATTAGTTGATATTTGCACAAGCTTGGATAATGCTCCACTTGCATACCATTTCATTCATCATAGATATGTCATAATTATATGCCGTCTTTCATACTAGGTGCCTTAATCATCACGTCATAGTTATACAACTAGTCCATGACATGATCAGCTATTTTAATATTTTGTATACATTTCAAATTTTAAACTTGAGCTAATAAAGCATTACTACTTGTTACTCTCAACTGTTTCACATCTTTGTATTTCTTATGCCGTGATATATACTGTTATGTGTAACATATACAAAAACGGCAATTTTATTATAGATATTATAAAAAATTTAAACTAACGCTTGATGAAAATTAAATTGAAAATTGTCTAGTTTTTAGACTTTTGTAGTAAATGTAAATTTGTTGAACATTGTTGAACTTGAAATCAATTAACATACGCAATCATAGGAAATAGATAATATATACGGTAAAAGAAAAGAACATAGTAAGATAAAAAGGTGCTATATTGTTAATAAAAATACATAGAAATTTTATTTTCAAGCGATTTAACATATATTTGGTGTCTAATCGTTACATCATTCAATCTAGGAATTTAGAAAAAGTTTACTTCAGTCGTTGCATTATAGCCGAATTTTGTAAACCAGCTTCCTCAATCGTCTTATCCTCCGCAAGTTCCTTCGTTGGATACACAGTTAATAAACTGAAATCCCTTAGAGCATACTGAGGTCTCATACTGACATTATATGTTAAGAAAAATTTGTCTCTGAACTTCTCTCTGCATTGGCTTAGAAAAAAAATAAAAGTACAATTAAAGATTAAATTTTGAGATTAAAGGATACGTTATTATATATCGTCTAAGATCAGCAACTGTATGCGACAGGTTGAATTGAGCCTTTACGACACTGCCGTCTGCAAGACGGATTTGCAACGTTGTGGTCGGTTTTGAGGCATCTAGTTCCAGTTCCTTTTTCGCTTGCGCTTCATTGGCAGCTTGATCAGCAGGATCCGCTGGAACTGTCATGCCAACAGTGGCTGGCGATGGACTGAAATTGTGTGTTAAGAATGAAATTTAGAAAATACAGATATCAGATTTCTAATAATAAAGTTAGAGACAACTCTCTAACGTACCTTCCTAGCATGTGTCCCTTTCCCGAGAAGGCCTTCACCTTAGTTTTCGGTGGGACATAAGACTCGTGACGATGGTCCTCCATATCGAGCCGCACTTCCGCGCCCTGTACCTGCTGACGAATCTCCGCCGGAATCTCGCCTCGCTTAATGGCATCTAGAAAATCCCTGTTCTCAGCCTCGTCGTACGATCGTATCTCACTGTCATTTATTGTGAAGCCATCCTTCCACAATTTCAATATGATAAGACCGTTCGAGGATTGCTGATCAGCATTCGCTCCCATCACCACTGCTGTCACATACATAGAATGTAACGAGCATCATTTGTCAGTCTCTTGCATACAATAAATGCTTGAAAGTACCTTCGCTGTCCGAGCTGGTTTGACCCAACTTGTATCCCGTGCCCCTGAATGTGTTCGGCCTCTGCTGGCCGCCTATTTTCGGGGGATCCGCAGCGATAGACTGCTCCTGGCACGTCTTAAACATGTCACTGATAAGATCCTTCTTCTTCTTCTTGCCCGGCCCCAGGACCTGCTGGCCACTGTGTTCCGAACCGCCAGCGTAGAACGCCTGTCCCTCCTCCTCCTCCGAGCTGCTGTCGCTGTTCTGGAGATCGTTCAATGTCCCAAATTTCGGCTTCGGTTTCGCGCCCTTCGACTCCGCCGAGTCGGACTTGGCATTCTTGTTCGACATCGCGCCCGTATTACCGTCCGATCCTTCCGCTTGCTGGATATCGAGGCTCCCGGTCACCAGCTCCGCCGGCTCATCGTTCTCGTAGAAGCTCGTGAGGGCGACCTAGAAAGAGAACTACGTGCCAACGCCTGTAAGATAGGATCGTCGAAATTTTCGCCGACAATCTTGTTACGCGAGGAAGCCTTACAGCGCCGACGACGCTGCTTGGCGCTCCGACAAACCTTAAATCCCGGTAATTGCGTGTTTACCGGATGTGTCTCGCCGCACGAATTTCGCGTCGAGCCCGGGAGCGAACGCGGGGAGAGCGGCCGGGAGTCACCGCCGAGGGACGCGAAGCGTTTACGACGCGAAGAAGCGTTCACGGCGGTTAGGTTATAGAGCTCGGTGCCGTGATAACCCGCGACGCGATTACCTGGCCGTGTGCGTATTTTCTTTCGCGGTGCGCGTCGCACACGAGCGCGGGAGGGAAACACGTCGGTCTCACCGTGGACGCTTCGCTAAAATGTGCTGTCTCACCTCGAGCTGCCAAGCGGATGACTCAAGGTAAAATAGCGCTCTCTCGGCGTCAACACCAGTCACGTCCGCGAATTGCGAGACCAACTCGTCGCGGCTCGCCATTCTCCGCGAATGTTAAAAAACTCACGATGTCTGTCCACCGCCTTTTCTCTCTCTTTCTTTCTCTTTCTCCGTCTTTCTCTCTCTCTCTCTCTCTTTTGAGTTCTCTCTCTTGTGACTCTCCGGTCGCAACAGATCCACCTTATCCACCCAGCGCGGCTGATTTTGCAAAGCTAACGCATCTCTGCACGTCAATTTTCTCGATCTATCCGCCTGTCTGTCATTCTCCACGGTTCCGCGCGGAATCGAACCGGATGCGAACGTTCTGGAGGAAGTCCGTTCGAACGTCCACGAAGGGCGCTCCCGCGCGCCGTTTTGGAAACGCGCTGTTATGCGCAAATGATTTAATAAATTTAATAAATTTGTGCAAGGTAAATTGATAAAATTTGGGCCCTTTCGAAGTATCGGATCCTAAAGTTCTCTGCGGTTCGTTCGGTCGATGAATAATTTAAATGATAACACCGAGAATTTAAAAAAAAAAAAATTCTTTTTAAATTCTCGATTTAAGAAATGAATACTTTTTTCACTTTATTTTTATTGTAAAAACCTTTTTAAGAGTACAGAAAGAATTTGCTCTTACGTCACCAATTCTCAGCCCTTTTTGGAATTTTATAAGAAGTTCTTGTCCTTTGCAGAACAGATTACGCTATTTTATTGTGAAGAATTTTAAAAAGTGAATTCTTCTTGAGTTTATGATCACCTATGCTATTTGAACATTTTAATGATATATTTCATTTACCTTATTTCTTTACTATCGAATCATGTCGATAGGTTCTACCGACAGAACGTGAGCTTGATATAAACTCAGTTAATGTCGAGCTGAAAGAATTTGTTGGTAAGCTTTCTATATTTTATTTCAAAAGTAAGCAAAATGCTAGCATGCTTACTTGTGAATAAAATATAGAAAAGTGAAATCTTGCAATTATAATCGACATTCTTAAATTTAGCTTCCACTCTAAATTACTTTTAATTATAAGATATCACGAGTATAGTTTATTATGTTTACATCTACATAAAATAAATATTTTTCCAACTTCTCATTATTATTTGCAGTCTTATGTCAAAGTATGAAGCGGACTCAACGTAACATTTTGCGGCAGTTTTCTCATCATTCTCGAAATATTATATAATTACAATCAGCAAATTACATTTTCAGAATCTTCGCTAATAATAATTAATACAATAAAATGTCCTTATCAATCTTCCTTCAAATAATATAAATTAACTGTACCTAAATCGATTGAGAAATTAGTTTAGATTGAGGAGAAAATACTTAATTTTCGCTCATTCGCGAGAAATAAAGTAGGAACGCAAGGAATTGTAAATTATTTCTCAATTTGGCAGAATAACGCCGTGCCACGTTTTATCCAATGCACATGCGACTTATCAGTTTTCAAGGGCACGCTCGTAACGTAACTCCTCGTCCTCGTGCTTGCGTCAACGTTTTCTCCGTCACATCGCGTCGGCGAGATATATACAGGACACTCGAATACATTACTAATAACTTTTCTTTCTCTGCTAAACGTAAGCCGTATCGATGGCATATCGTACCAGAATACGTTCGTCGAGCTTTCAATTAATACATGCTTTCGTGTGTCCCAACGAGCGCCAGATAAATGTAAACCGTGAATGTAATAAGCATCTGTGTCTCCCTCGTTATACGTAGAGTCGTCGTTTGTCACTTCAAGATCCAACGCGAGCTCTTCCGCGGGTACATTGTGATGCCGCGAGAACGCGAGGAGTGCCGCGGATAGAAATCTCTTGCAACAAGACAGCAGGTCGAAGTGGATCACGCGAGGCAGATCGCCGTCACACCAAGATCGCACGAAATTTACGCGCTTCAAGAGCAGACCGATGTAATTCGATAAACGTTTGGTTGCAATACCGATGTCGATCAGTCTCCAGACGCGTGGAACTTCGTCATTGCATATTTCTCGAGATAGATTTTCCAAAGATTCGGTCAAAATGATCTCACCGTTCAACGCAGATTTCAAATTGCTCAAGGAGTCTGCGATTATTGACAAAATCCTGTTGATCAGTTCAGCTTCGTGGATGAGAATCGCGTTTAATGGCTCGCTCGAGGTCGCAGGATGTTTATCTTGTGCCTCGTTGATGTTGAATAATGCGGGCAATCTATCGCTAAGCTCATCAATCGCTCGCAGCGCCCGATCTTGTACATCTTCATGATCGGACGATCCGATTCGGTCCAGGCGAGATATCGATTCTAGAAATTCCCTGACGACAGCTGTGTCTTTTATAATAAGAGCATTCTCGTCGCAGGCAAAAGCTTCCGCCGACGCGTCCAGTTGCATGCTGCTAATGTGCATGATGATATCGCGATACTCGCATCGTTGCGGTACCGAATGCTCCGCGCAGTTGGAGAACGAGTGTTCAGCGCTCGCGATGACGCGGGCGTCGCAGAAGGAGTTCAGCAGGTGCCGCAGGCATCTTCGATCGAGATGATTCGTGACTTCCCCGCCGTAGTTGCACTCCCCGATCAGATGAAGCAGCGTGTCAAACGGCACGTTCTCGGTCTCGTTGATGAAACTCTGCAGTTGTCTGATGGACATCTCGAAGTCCGCGTGGCCGAAGTCGTACGGGACGTTCCAGCCCTGTGGCCCGAAGTGCCTTCTCTCTCGGACGATTCCGTGGAAGAAGCAAAGCCCGTACAGAAGCTTGGAGAATTCCTTGTCTCTCCCGGGACACCCCTCGAAAAATTCCTTGCTTCTCACAGGCTCCGATCGATACGTCCTCAGCAGGCTCTGCCTCAGCCGTAAAGGGTAGTCGTACGCGATCTTCACGCTGTTTTGCAGGATGCTGATTGAAAAGTCCGGAGTGGAGTAACTGGAGAGCCACAGTCGAAAGTCCAAAGATGTGCCAGGTCGATTGAGGTTCTCGCAGATTCGCTCGAGTCGCGGTATCCACGATGCGGCGTGATGGCAGTTCTGCAAGAGTATCCATCCGCCTTCCCGACGTGCCCGTTCCACGAGGACCTCGGCCTTGGCCTGTTGTCCGTCGCCCATGGACAGAGAGATGAACTTCGAGGTGTATCCTCTCGCGCTCGCGTACGCGGAGACAAGCGACAGGGGCGAGGCGTAGCTCGGCAGGATGAATATAATCGGCGTGAGGCAGCTGGATTCCGCGTAGGATTCCGAGATCTGAAGGCGAGGATAGGAATTGAACACGTCTTCCATGGTGTCTTCGATCAGCCGAATTATCTCCACGATGATCTTGTCGTACCTGACGATTTTGGTGATCATCAGTTTCTGAAACCGAGTCAGCTTGCCGGCCCACAAATTCGGAATCAAGTGGCTTTGAAATGGTACCGCGTTGCAGTATTTTTTCCAGGCTGCGTCATTGGCACGAAAGTCATTTGCAAGGTCGCGCAAATTGGGCACCACGCTGCTCAATTTGCAAACCAGTCTCCATTTGTCCATTGGTAACCAATCCGGCGCTGGCTCCAGGATCGCGTCGCGATCCTCCGAGTCTGAAGAGACGAAGTGGTTAACTTCCTCCTGCGTAGTCTGTCGAGCGTCTATCAGAACCTTAACGCACAGCAAAAAGGAATACAAAAGCTTGTGCTTCTCAAAGAGCGATCGGCAGACGCTGGAATGAAGGTTCCTCGTGAACGAAGTCTTGAGGAATTGAAGTCGTTTCTCGAGAACGACGCTCCTGTTCGAAGTCTCGATCGAGGTGATGTACAGCTGAATGAACCAGGAGAACGAAAATCGGTACATGTGATTCAGGTTGGACAGGGTGGTCAACGTGCAGAATAAACCCGCGCAGTGATCGGCAAACTGCAGGTACGCGTCTCTGAACTTGTTAATGTCCTCTGTCATCGCTCTGGCTGCTTCTTGTTTCCTCATGATGTCCACGGTGAGATTCTTGGAGGAATCTAGGATATGTATTGCGTTTTCGTCCTCCAAGATATTTGTCGTAGTCGACGAGAGGGTGCTCAAGATGTTGTCTTCTTGCTGTTGAAGGACCTTCTTGTTAGCGGCATCTTGAATACGGAGCACCTCGAATTTCTCTTGAAGCTCCGGTTTCTCTTTTGAGACAACGATATCCAGAAGCTTGTCCCGTAGAGTCCCATCCGGCATTGAGAAGTCGATTATCGTGAGTTTCCCGAAAACGTCGACCGCATAATTTGGATTCGATAGTCTCGTGGTGATGTAAAATCGAAAATTTTGCGAATACCTCACAGATTTAGCTCCGATATCGATGTACCACTCTTCATTCTTGTAAATGTTCTTCAACAAGATTGGTTCAAGTGCAATTTCAAGCTTCTCTCCGACATTTTCTAACAAAACCGGATTACCAGTTTCAATATTTTGTTCGATGACTGACATATAATCGGAGTCTGTCAGTTTTATGACTTTTAAATCATTTTTCATTTCCATTTTCTTGATCCATTGATTTATTTGATTTTGCGAATCGATAAAAAGGCACCATTGTTTTGAATTATTTAAAATAATAACGTTCTCTGTCGCGAAGCGATTTTTCGATAGACCGCAGAGCTGCCAATGATTGATCTCAATTTCCACGCCAAGGACACATATGAAGTCGTACGTCTTAGTGTACAGTATGTTAGAAGCCTCCATAAATTCTTTCCACTTGATTAATATTTCATCGCGAAAAGAGATGTTGTAGGATGCCATGTAGGCCACTATTCCGCAAGAGAGTAACATATCGCCCACAAGACTGTCGTAATTCATCTGAAGATTATGAGCGCACTGCATCCAATGGCTCTTCTCGCCACCCAGACTGGCAATCAGCTTCTCTGCCTTGACCAGCTTGGCAGTGCAGGTCGCCACTTCCATCTCCAGGTTTAGTTTCTTCTGCAACGTTTGTCGCAGACTGTCGTTCAGCGCCGCCAGTTTCGCGTTCAGGGCAGCCAGGGTCTTCCGTTTCTCGTTGAGGAACGCCTCGGCTTCGTCGCACTCCGTCTGCGCCTCCGCCAGTTTCTTCTTCTTAGGCGCGACCACCTTCGCCACCTCGTCATACGACACCATCGCGCGGGCCCATTTACAGAGGCCCTCGGCGGCGCTGGACGCTTTTGCGACTATGTGAGGCATGAAGCTGTTGTCCGTCATGTACGTCTTCTTGATGATCTGCATCACCGAGGGCGCTATGTTGTCCTTGTCGTAGTCCTTCAGGTTCTGCAGGAAGTTCATGTCGCCCAGAATGCGCTTGCTCGGGCCCCAGTAGTCCGTGAACTTCTTGCCGGTGGCCGGGTCGATGCTGCGATCCGGCGGAACGCCCAGCATCACGCAGATGGCAGCCATCACCAGCTTGATGGTATCGGGAGGATTCTTCATCGCTTTCACCAGAGTGATGTCGGTCGGCTTTAACGTGTTCAGCGCGATTACCGCGTCCTCCAGGATCGGTATGGCAACGGCGAGGTCGGCCTCGCATTCGGTCCTTAGGGTGCCCGCGATCTCCGCCTTCTTATTCGCGATTTCTTCTTCCTGCTTCACGACAATCGTGGCTCGCTCCACCGTAATATTCTCATTCTCCACTTCTTTCATGGTGATTACAGTTTGTTGAGCGGACAGTTCCAATTGGGGCTTCAAAATCGTCAGAGTGGCCTTCATCTGCTCGACTTGCTCGGCCGCCAATTCTAACTTTTCCAATCCCGCTATGTATCTGTTCCGCGTCGCGATGATTTCTTCCTGCTTCTTCAACGTCAGTCGCGTATATAGTTTAAGCATGTGCAGAAAGGCGGACGACGTCACGTGAATGCTCCTACCGAACATCTCGCGATACTTCAAACTCATTTCCTTTGCGCTATTGTGGAATTGCACGCAGACTCTCGCTGCGTCAGCTTTGACTTCTTCCCGCACATTAACGTGTTTCATATGCTTCACGGCGATATCTAAAAACGCCTGATCGGGCCAAGCCTGATAGCAATTCACCGTGCAGTGCTTCGCCAAGTTCGGATGCGAGCACAGATACGTTCTGAACGCGGCGCTGGTAGGACTGAAGCAGAGCACGAAGTGTAATCTGTTCTTGCACTGATCTGTGAAATAAGTCATTACCGAGCGTGCACTGAGTTCTGCGTTTCGATCACCATCCTGGGCATGCAGTCGCGTCATCTCGATTATACTCTGCTTGTCTTCGATGGAAAACAGGTCAGGTAGCTCGCCAGTGTTCAACAGGCAGGTGATATCGCTCAGAAACGCGTCCTTTATCTGCCTTTCGTTCATAAAGTACGTAACGTCCTTTCGCAACGCCCCGCATTCCCGCAAGACTCTTCTCAATTCGTCCCTCCACGCGTCCATGTCGTAACAGGACTCGATGGTGGTCTCAAACAAGGTTTGTTGCTGCATAAAGGCAGCAAGTGCGGTCGTAGTCCTCCTGCCGGAGCCCACAGTAGATATCATTAACACGTTTCCGCCCGGAGTGCTCAGGATTCTGGAGACTTTGATCAGAGACTCCAGCATGTAACGGCACACGACGACGTTGACTTTTCTCTTAAAGCTGGCGTTGTACTCGTCCAAGTAAGCAAGGACTTTGTTCCTCAGAGCTTCCAGAGACCCGATCTCCTCGTACCGTCTGCATTTGCCGCTCTTCTCCGTGTCCATGAAATTGCCGAACATCAAATCGCTGAAGCTGTCTTTGGTAATCTGATTCTCGAATTTCGGCAGGTGATCGAAGGCAATCTCGAAAGAGTCCTTGAAATTGCTCTTCACCGCATCGCGGATCCTTAGGAAAAGCCACTCCTTGTCACTCTCGTCCAGCATACGGTCGCTGAACACGCGCAAGACTTCGTGCACCCACAGTCGAATGAACGTTATCTTCGTCTCCACCGACTCCTTCTGGATCAGACTGCATCCACCGATCACTCTGGATATATCTCTCATATCAAAATAGTAATACAATTTGCTAGGTACAGGTCGCAACGTCTTTATTACGGACTTGTAAACATCAATCGTCGCGTTGACTATGCTGGTCACGCTTCCCGTGACGTCTGCCGCGAACAAATTCTTTTTCAAATTTGCAAGCAACACATTAAAGTGTATTCTGAAGATGTTATCCGGTGTGGGAGTGGGAATTGCGTAGGTGTTGAAGTGTCTAAAAAATCTAGGAGGTATGCTTCCGTTAATCTTTCCTGTAAATGCGAGTGTAAACATGGTATCCTGTACGAACACCTTACTCAATTCATTTGTGTCGTAACAGTAATCATAACTGAGAAGTTGACGTAAAAGTTCAAACACGGACTGCGCCTCTGATTTTTGCACGTTGTCTCTGTTCACGTCGTCCACGAAGTTTACGCAAAATTGATTTTTTCCTGGCCCGTAGGCGGTACGACGTATTTTGTTTAACTTGGAGAGCAACAATCTCTGCGTTCTGGCTATCGTGACCATCGAGGTGAAACTGAAAAAATTGGAGAGGCAATTTTCTGGCAGCTTGTTTCTCAGGAGATCACACATAATGCTCGTCTTGCCGACCGCAACGTCGCCGTACAAGAGGAAGGGCTTCCGATATTTAATGTGCTTCAAAAATATATGATTGTATTTCATACTGCTGATGCTTGGAATGTAAATTTGATTGAAGTTACCTATCTCAGGGATTTTTTCGCTTTTTAGCAGATCGCCCCAGTATTTCCAATTTCCGATTCCCTTAAAGATGTAGAAGTTATCTTGGATTAAACCCTCGTTAGGTAGCGTCACGTCGAAATGTTTAATTATGTCGGGTTTCGGGTACTCTTTTTCTGTGCCATTCCAGAGTGATATGCAGAAAGCATTGAATCTAGTTTGCGAATCCTCAATCAAATTTCCACCCAGTCCCCAAACGATAGCCAAGATTAAAGCAGCTTGTGCCCATATGACAAAGTGATTGTCTTTTCCCTTATCCCCTGCGTCTTCTTCACAGGCGTCTTTTAACAATATTTCAAATAAATTTACGGTCGACGTAACGAGATGTAATTCCTGACCTATCAATATATCGCTGTTTTCCCTTAAATAATTAAGACATGGATCTATCGTCCAATTGAACAGAGCACGTAATATTTCGTTATATCCATCGTAAAATGGTTTGGCGATGTGAGACAGCACGTATGGTCTCCAGCCGATAGAATGCGTATCAATATAGATTATTCCGCATCGTGATATTATTCTGGGTGAGATTTCCGTCATGCTCGTCGTTTCAAAGACAACGGACATTGATTCCGTCGTGGGAAATCGTTCTCCAGATGTCAAATACAACATTTTATTTTCGTCGAGAATGGTGTACATGTTTTCCATCCACGTACCGTTCAAGTCTCCATCAAGTACCAACCATTTGCGATCTGTTGAGGTGTCTTCCGTGAAATGGCGAAATATAGTTGTACACAAGCCGTCCTTCCAAACCCCAGACTTATCGCAGAGATATCCAAAGAGCACGTTGCTGTTCACTACTCCCGGTACGACCGTTTCGACTTTCACCGCGGCGCCAATTTTATTTTTTTGCTCGTGTAATAACGATAATGCTTCAGCAAGGGCGTGCAGAATTTCCGTCTTTCCGCCCAAGGGATTGCTAATGAGAATAAGACCGCGACGAACGTACATTAGTTCGATGATCTGTATAGCTTTCAATTTAAAGACTGCATGCAGTGTTAAAAGTCTCTTTGCGCATACGCTTTCCAGAGCGTTTAGAATCGCCGAGCAATCGATAGGAAGTACAACAGTTTCAGGAAAAACATCTTGCATAATATTCTGGAAAATCGGTATATCGGTGTTGCACAACTGCGGGATATTCACGTGTATAATTGAACGCAGCAGCAGGGTGTATTCTTCGTTTTCGTCTGGGACACTCCTCTTCATACTAATTGCAGTCGCGACGATGGTCTTCAGTGACGACGTGCTAAAGTCGTAATGGCACTTCTCTCCCAGATGTTCGGACAATAATTTGTAACTAGCGGCTAGCTTCACCGCCAGATTTCTCGCGTGAAAAAATCCCCCCGCGAAGAGTTCAACCTCGGCGATCTTGTCGATATCCGGCGCCATCATTGACACGGAACGAAAGTGGACCTTCAAGTTGTCTGGCAAATCAGCGCGTCCCGATCGCTCCGAATTGATATTGACGCATATGTTTCCGGAGGCATTTAAATTTAGATTGCAATCTTCGAAGTTTATGATTCTCAAGTTAGACGATACCGCTTGCTTCATCTGCGTGAGACTTTGCGCAATGGCCGACAGCAATGCTAGTTTTAATCTGTCAAAGTTCTCAAAGCAGACCCACGCTCCGCAGGAGATCATTCCTTTAAACGCCCGTATAACACAGTCATAAGAGATGCTGTTGCTGCAATTGATTACATAAGATGGCTTCGCGATAACTCTCGTTAGGCTTTTGATCGTTTCCGTTTTCCCGGTACTTGCTGGACCTACAATACTACTATACAAATGATAACGATAAGCTTGCAGTATAGTATGCAAGCATCTATCAGTTAAGGGAGTGTTAACAATATTCTGTTGGTAATAATTATATTCGTATCCATATTCAATTGTCGTATCGAATACAGATACTTCGACATTTTCGTTGTTGCAATAATATTTCAATTGCGCGACCCATTCAAAGTCTGTCCGTTTAAGAATATTTCTTTCCAATAGCAATTTTATGATTTCTTTATGAGCCAACATGATAATGACCAATGACATCAAGAAAATCCTACGCCTTCGCGTTAAATCATTTTTTAATTCGTTCATTATTGAAATTATACCGTCGGTATATGTCGCGAATAAAGAGCTTAACATCGTGATATTTAATGGCGAGAGACATTTTTCTACCGAACTCGTCCAGTAAAGTTGCAAACTACAAATGATCGCCATGCTTGGAAAATTGTCAGCGGGAACAAATGTTGAATTTTCGAAGGACTGATATTGCAAAATGTTTTTGTGAATTGCATCTTTCATTTCTTTTTCAAGCTGAATTAACCATTGCTCCTCGCACTTGGTGTCAGTGGATAAGACTACGCTGTTATTTAGATGTAAGATCTCCCCGTATTGTCCAATAATGCCTCGAACGCAATTAGATTTATTAAATTTCAATCGTTCTATACCACC
The DNA here is from genome assembly GCA_928718305.1 of Tetramorium bicarinatum. Lineage (NCBI taxonomy): Eukaryota > Metazoa > Arthropoda > Insecta > Hymenoptera > Formicidae > Tetramorium > Tetramorium bicarinatum. Next base: position 12,369,228 of record OV788324.1, read on the forward strand.
GAAACATTTTTTCACGAGCGTATGCTGTTTCCCCGTATTGGTCGATTCGAACACGATTTTCTGAACCTCTGAATCTTCGAGAAAGAAGAACCTCGTGAACGACAGTCTTTTGATATTTAAGTAATCCTTTACACCTCTGATCGCTTTCTCCAATTTCTCATTAGCTCCATTTAAGATCTGTAGCAAATCTGACGATTTTTTTATTTCATCAAAGCTTGGGTTTTTTATAAATCTATCATTAATATTTAGTAAAACGTTTGTCGCTTCTAAGAATAACGAAGTTTCTTCATTTAAACGCGTTTCTATTTTTGGATAAGAAAATACTGGCCTTAAATAGAGTTTACGATGTTGCACTCGCGTCCACTGATCAAGAGTCTTTTGGGTCCTCATGAGGACAGCGAAAAAGTCAATTAAGTCCGACAATATTGGCTTCACAAAGTGCGACGCTCTCATCTCCTCGATTTTGATGAGATGTTTGCTGAGAAGAGTCTCGATGTCGCTCGCGTGTTTGAAAGATACCATACCGGATTCCGCATCGGTCGACATCTCGAACGAAACCGGCTGCCATTCCTTGATCATCTCAGCCAGTTCCTGCTGAAGACGAAGCTCCTTGTTGGCGCCGAGGCTGATGGCTTTGTATTTATCGATGTTATCCATCAGGTTCATGTCGATCATCTTCTTCAAGGTCGTTCCCGCGTTCGGTGTGAGATCGAAATTGCATATTGCGGACATCTCTTTCCAGTGGCGCGCATTCAAGGCCGGATTGCACATGCAGACCGCGAGCGGCACGTAAACTTTGAACTCGTTAACATTGTTGAGCGCCTGCCAGCACAGTTTCAGCGGCGCGGGTTGCTGCATCGGGTCGGGATCGTCGGCGATGCCGGAAAATTTGTACGACTTGTTTGCCGTCACGTCCATCTTGATGCGCGACTTCATCGTCTTGCTCATGTCCGTGATCTCGTCAAAGTAATCCGTAGTCTTTTTCTCGATCACGGAGGCGTCGAGACACTCAAATGGACCGTTCAGCCACACAGAATTGTCCCTTCGCCACTGATGGATAGTAAATATGAGCTTGTAGAACGGCATGATCGTTTCCTTCAGCTCGACTATTTTCGGAAACTCCGTCTCGGGAAACTTGAAGAGCCTCTCCTCCGAATTAATAACTTGCATCTCGTCGTCTATGCACTTATATTTTTTGATCAACTCCTTGTAATGCTCCTTGTACTCGCCGACCTTGCTCACATCGTCCATGTCGTCTAGGATGATAAGCTGCGGGAACATTGCGTCGACCTCTGAGTTCAATGTGTTTATCCTCCGTTGAAGATCCTCTTCCAGCTCGCTCTTCATAGCCTCGCACAACGTGTTGCTCTGCGCGAACACCGGCTGGATGTCGCGCAGCCAGTTGATGGTGATCTTGTTTAAGTCAACGTGCTCGTCAGTCAGTATGGTAATCTCCAACAGTTTGCTCAGCATGTAGATCGATTCTCGTATCTTCTGCTTCTGTTCCTTCATCAGCACTTTCGAAGCCTGTGACATGCGTTCGCTTAATTGTATCAAGGAATTCGCGTCCCTCGGAATGTTCAACGCCGTGGATTTCAAATCTTCAAAGTCCGAGCAGATCGAACGATTGAAGTCTTGATGATACTTCACGAGCTCCGTCGTGAGGACGCTTATGACGTTGCAGCAGATCTGCCTGAGGGATTCCTTGGCACCGCTCTGCTCCAACTTTCCCACATTGTAATACAAATTGGAAAGCATAGAGTTCGTCTTGCCCAGGTACTCGTTGTACCTGCATACGTGCTCGAAGTAAGCGTCAAAATTCGGTTGTTGCGAGATCAAAGATAATATTCGATTCTTGGCGCTTGACGAGCATATGTCGCTGAATTCCACGGAAATGGACGCTACGTGCTCGTTCATAGGTCGAAACAATGTGTCCAATATCTCCTGTAAATTACGGTGGGACTTCTCGACGAACCAGTCGGGAAGCGCTATCTTTATGTATCTCTCCCTTGTTCTGACGTTCAACCATTCTTCCAACGGCATCAGATCCTGCGCGATATCTTCAACGTTTCGGATAATGTTGTGATACGTCGAGAAGACCACCTCTATGTCTGGCTTAGTTACAAGCCGGTCGTTCTCGCACACCAGCTGAAATTCGATTTGAGGACAGAAACGGCCGTCCTTCATGGTGTCTATTACGTGATCGATCGATCGCATCATTACACTGAGAATCTGCTGGACGAACACGTTTGTGAGGCATCGCATAAACTGGGACAGCCGTTTCGCGGAGATGCCGCTTAATAATTTCGATCTCTGCACCGCTTTGTACGTCTCGGTGTAAAATTGATTGGTGACCACCAGAGAACCTTTCTTAATATCCTGAACGATCATGTCTCGGAAGCAGCACAGTGTCAACATTCCGAGTTCATGGTAACGCCTGAAGTCACAAATCACCGCGGGTAGAAGACGATGTGCCGTGTTCATGATATGTCTGATTATCGGATAAGAGAGAAAATATCTCTTGGCGAACAGATTACGATGCTGTAAAAATGTTGCACGATCGTGCCTTTTGTCTCTCTCAACAACGTGTCGATTCAAGTCAACAAGAACATTGCACTCTTCACAAGTACCGTGTTCCTCCCGCCTGTACATTTTGCAGGACAGGATGGATTTCAATACGAAGTCCTTCATATTTTCGACGTACATATCTCTTACCTCGTCCAATACCAAGTTTATGAAGGAGGAATGTTTTCGCCTATCTGCACGAGGTATCAGGTCTAATATATTTTTTTTCCATTCCTCAGAAAATTCAAGGACGTAAATGTTTCTTATGTAGTCTTTTAATCGGATTCGGTTTAGCTGATTGGAATTGGGATACTGAGAGTCTGCAAAAGCTGATTCCGAAGCATCGCATTCCATGTTCACAATCACGTTTCTGTTAGACACGCCGTTTTAGATATTACTCCGCAGAGATTTTTAATCGACTGCCGCACAATAATTTTATAAAATAATGTTAACGATGTTAACAATGTTAAACTATTTTGTCTGTAATTATAAATGCATTCGAAACACAGCTACGAATTATTATCGAGCACCTCTTCTCTATTTAAGAACAAGTGTACAGAACTAAGTTTCTTGGATACAATGCATGTTTTATCAATATTTGCGATTTCTGAATGTGCGAGAGCTCTGGATAATGCAGTTTTGTGTGAAAATTAAAATTTAGATTTTCAAGATAATGAGGAGATCAAATTATTTAGTAAAGTGCTGCGTTCTATTTTTGATTTTGCAAAAAAAAATATGTAGAAGTCTATAATATTTTATTTATATGGGCCTTTTATTTTTTAACTATATATAAATGTATAATACTAATTAATAATAATAATTGTAACATCATTAATATTGATAATCCTATTGCATGTTTATTATTATCTAATTACTAAGCATTGGTTTTGATATTGTTTTAGAATGGTGTCATGAACAGCTGATTGGAAACATCCGCCATCTACCGGAAACTTGAATAGCTACAATATATCGGAATATCGGATGTTTACGAATCAGGCGATCCACTCGTCTTCATAAGTTCGTACGTGTTTACGCTTTTTCAGTTGTAATAAGAGGTTAAATATGAGTAACATTTACATACAAGAACCGCCTACAACGGGCAAAGTAAGTGAATTATTTTATATATTTATAAAAAAATGTAGGCAAAATCAGACATAAGATAATTTCTAAAAAGTTCCAAAAACTTGAATTGTCTAACATGAGAATATATGTTATAATTCTCTTTATAGTTTATTTTACATTTATTATTGTTATACAGAGCAGTTAAATAAGCAATACGGCCTTTATTCTTAATTTATTTTCCTAATTCGACAAATATAGGTGATAATGAAAACAACGGTTGGCGACATAGACCTGGAGTTATGGACGAAGGAAGCTCCCAAGGCTTGTCGAAATTTTATACAGCTTTGCATGGAGGGTTATTATAACGATACAATATTTCACCGAATCATAAAAGGCTTCATAGCGCAAGGTGGAGATCCGACAGGAACGGGAGAAGGTGGGGAGAGTATATATGGACATCCCTTTAAGGTACAATTAATAATTTCAGTGGACATGTTTCTTGCTTTATTTTTGATTTAACAATTATTATATATTATTCGTAGGATGAATTTCACACAAGATTACGTTTCTGTCGGAGAGGATTGCTCGCTATGGCCAATGCTGGCAAAGATGACAACGGTTCTCAATTTTTCTTTACGCTTGGCGCAACACCCGAGTTGCAAAATAAGCATACTATCTTTGGCAAAGTCACTGGTGAAACAATTTACAATATGCTCAAATTGGAGGACGCACTTGTAGATGAGGTAAATATTCAACACATGTATATATTTTATTTTTATATAAAAAAATAATGTATGATTTATATATTTAATTTTAGAACGACAGACCTCAATATCCACAAAAAATTTTAAAAACAGAGGTCTTACATAATCCATTTCAAGATATTGTTTCAAGAATAGTGCCTGAAAAAAAGGAAGACAGCAAAGAAAAAACCAAGAAAAGGAAAACTGGTGTAAAGTAAGATGAATATTTACTGTTTTAAATAATAATTTTTTATACATCTATCTTTTTTATACATTTGCAAATATATTAGGAATTTCAAACTGCTATCGTTCGGGGAAGAAGCTGAGGAGGATGAAGAGGAGTCATCAGTTTTAAACAGGCAATATAGTGGCAAAGGAAAATCAGCGCACGATTGTTTATCTGATCCAAAGTTAAGCTCACAATCTGTAATTGAAACTGCTGAACCACCAAATAAAGAAATCAAAGAGAATCGTAGCAGCGACTGGGAGAGTGATGATGAAACACGAACTCCGGAAGAATTGGCTGCTTTAAAAGAAGAAAAAGAGTAAGTTATATGAAAATAAAATATTTAACAAAACAATTATTGTAATATTATATATTATAATAGAGCTATGAAAGAGAGAATCAAGAATAAATTAAAGGATTCTAAAAAGATTTCTCAACCCAAACCAAAAGTCGAAGATAAAGCAAAAGATGAAGATGTAAACGAAGATGCGGAAATTGATGAATATTATTTCGGAAAAGATCGGGATGAAGAACGCAAGAAAAAAGCGTATGTAATATTTTATTATACAGATTTATTATACAGATTTTTAAGATATACGTGAAATAGATTTGTGTCTTTAGGAAAAAAAATGATAAGTATTTATATTATTTAAAATTTAATTTGCAGCGAAGCAATAAGGAAAGAAATACGCGATCTTAAGCGGAACGTACAAAATGAGAAGAAAGCGAAGGAGATAGATCGAAAGCAACAAACTGAGAAGGAAGAAAATAAGTCTGAAGTAATGAAAAAATATATAGAGACACAAGAGAAATATAAAAAAGCTAAGGAAAAATTGCCTAAGAAGGGTAAAACGCGCGAAGACTTTACGATGGAATTATTCAAACAATTCAAGAATAAACTTCAAAATGCTAAGGAACACACGAAGAATAGTCCTACGAGTTCCGAGAAGAAAGATACCGAAGACGATAATCCTAATGATGAATTTTGGTTGGCACACGCTTTGCACTGCGAGGAGAAGGCTCCAGTGCTCGCCAAGGATGCCAGCACGAAGAACGACGATTGGTTTGAAATTTACGATCCTCGAAATCCATTAAATAAACGACGGAGAGGAGAGAAATCCCACAAGTCTAAAGACGACAAAGGTGGCAGAAGTTATTCCCATCGCAAAAATGATTAATAATTATTATATAATATGACTCAATATAATCATTCTTAATTAATTAAATAGTACACGAAGAATAAATGTAAAAATTATGTATAAATTATATATCGATAAAATATATTTCTCGAATATCTTGATTTTATTAAGAACATAGGATCATGATTTGATGTTAATGAAAAGTTAAATGTCACTGCTTTATTTCTATTTAATTATCTGCAATTAAATAATTTTGATACCCAAGTACATTTATTTCTGTTTACTTTTGTGCACTGTGTTTTACATTTAATATTGTCAACTTGCTCATTGTCAATAGTTGCTGAATATATTATACGTGTGAGAGGGAAAGAGGCAGCTGATGTTAAAAATTTATTTTGGAAAACGGAAAGATTGGTTCAGCAGCTATGCGTCATTTTATGGTTCATACGCAACAAGTACAATAGTATTACATGCATGGTAAATCCTTGTGCAAATAGACCGCCAATCGAGGCTTCTGTAATTCATGTGTATTAAAGCGCGATAAGACGTTGATACAAAGCACAGCATGTTCGTTCGTAGATTCAGTCGATCTGTCGGCGGCGACCGATACGCATCACGCGTTTTGTTTGATTTCGCGATAACAAATCGAACGCAATTAGTGTATTTCATAGCGATAAAAGTGTCTTTCGAATAAACAAGGACTCTCGTAAAAGACGATGCTTCTAAAATTCTTTTTTTTTCTCATCGGGAAAAGTGTAAATTAATTTGAATGTAAATTAATGCGCAAAGTTGAGAGACAATTTTAGCGGAATTAAAGTTTGCTGCGTGCGTTATTTCAGCGTTAAATCTCTGACGTGGTGCCACAAGGGCGAGAGCCCTTGAAGCTCCGATCAACATCGCCGTTTGCAAGTAATTCGATATTATATAACATGATCAATCGTGCGAAGTAAAAAATCATTAGCGCAGTGTGTGGAGTTCTTAGAATTCCATTCATGCACTCGACCTGAGGAAGAAAACGTGGCTGAGACTTTGTTTCTTGAGTTTTGAGTGAGCAGGTCTATGCGGCGATATTTCAAGGAAGATGTCAACGACACCTTTAAGAATAGGTATATATCTTTCCGCTGATGATTTGTCATTGCTCTCCACATCAACGTTATCAGTGCGAATGATAGTGCATCGTGAAAACAATGTAAAGACGGTTGCCACTGCGCATAAATGCACAACGCATCGCTCTGTTGATTTTCCGATGCACTTCAAACGATGGATATTTCTTATTGACACTTGGCA